>CM057453.1:1552035000-1553235000 GCA_016271365.2 Neoceratodus forsteri | reverse complement strand
ATGGAGGGATAGGAGTGCAGGGTCCGAAGGACCCTGTGCTCTCACAGTAAAATAAGAATACTATTATACTATCTCAAAAAGTAAGGAAATAAGTTGCAAAAATGTTTGTTAATGCTCCAGTTAGGGTCAAAGTGCCAAACATTGGGAAATGAGGTGTTAGGGTTTCCAACCCTAACACCCCACCCTCCCAAACCAGGCAGGAGAGCAGGTGTGGGGTGTGTCTTGGACTTCTCAAGCCTAATGCTCACCCTAGTCTCATAAAGTCTACAAATCTGACATTATTTACAGATGGAATGGGGTCAGTGTTAGGCTTGATAAGACCACTACAATTACTTAGGGATGGCCACAGCCAGTCAGGGAGCAAAACCATAAGAAGGGAGGGCTACCAGTAGTTGGGGAGAGACTGCTACAACAACTCAGAGAAAACACACTGCAGTCCATAGACTATCAGCACCTCAAGGGAGCATCCCGTGACCACAAGTGCTGAGTCTCAGCTGTGCAGGGATCAACTGTGGATTAATTGAGAATTAATCCACAGTCACCTGACGACTGCTGATGAATGGGAACAGTCCATTTTCCCTGGCCATGTTATAAACTGTTTTGTTATTGTATTTCTTCACCCAATGTCCCCCCCCTCTGCAAGTCACATCAGGAAACAAGCCTCAGCTCAGCCTACCTCTCCCAGTTATCAAGTTCTAAATCCATCAGTCAGTCAATCAATCAATCAATCAATCCATCCATCTACCACATAGATAGATGAACTTCATGTGGGTAAAGGGGCACCTATGCATTTCATTTGCATCTGAACACCTTACTGAGATCTTTATATGGTGACCTGAGTCCGATGTTGTGAGGCAGTTCCACATGTCTGAAGACAAATAAAACAAGAATTTGTCAATGCTGAAAGTTCACCATTGTATTGGTAATGTACCAGTTACAGCCCCTCAGGTCCCTCCCTCATGTCTCCAGACCCCGATTTGGGGATTCAGTGGTCGGGGATCACGGGTGAACCTCTGTTTTGCCACAGGAGTGTCTTTAAAACAAACATGTGCAACCCAACCCCACCTGGTACACTAGCAATACCAATGGCTAATTTTAAGCTTTTAGTAACCAGGTAAGGCCCAGTAGGTGCAAGGCTCATTTCCAGGAGTGACCTGGGAGCACTGGTAAGTTTAAATGACTTGCTGTGGATCACATAGTGTGCAGGTGGTGGTTGAGGGAATCAAACCCAGGTTTGCTGGATCTAGCAAGCTCATGTACAGCTCAGTACTCTAACATTTAGGCTACATGGAGTCATGTTGCCACCGATCGCTATAGCCCCATGCCCATAATAGAGGTGCGCTTGCATGGACATACAATTCTTAAACTTTATAGTCCACTGTACATGTTAAGGGAAGTATAGAAACCCAATAAAATCCTTTTGACTTATTTAATTTTTGTTGACCAGAAAACAAGGGTTAGGCAATACAGACTATTTTCAGCCTGGTGGGAGGAGGTGGGAATACAGATGCTGAATCAGATTAAGGTGTTAGTGGTATCTTTAGTAGGGAATTTGGACGTGACATCGGGGAAAATTCCCCTACTCTTTTTGTGACATGTCATTCACTCTGTAACCTTCACCGAAACAACCACCAGAAATGGGAAACAGCACCTCAGATTAATGTATATTCCAAAGGAAAGGAAAAGACACCTTGACAGTACAGCATCCCTTTAGACAAACAGAATGTAATGTAAGAAAAGGGCAGAATCATTTTTTTTTATTTAAAGGAGAAGCTGTCATTTAGAAACATTTGTTACAGTAACAAAAAATAACAGATTAGAAACCACTGCACTCATTGGTAGCCTGTGAAAAAGTCCGGGGCTGGACAGTGAGGAAGAAGAAACAAAACATCTCTTACCAGAAAAAACTTGTATCGTCTGAGCGCTGACATGCTTAAACAGCACTTGTTTGCAAGGAAACAGTACACCACTTCTTATCTTTAAATACTTTTCTTTTTTTACTGAATGTGACAACAAAAACTGTTAACTTCAAGTTAAATCTATGTGGATTTAGGCAAGTGAGCCAATAACATTGAAAATTCCGGACACGAAGCCAAGAGACTGAAATAACAACAGCCGTAAGAACTCTATGTGTACTGTGTGGTAAATCTCACATTTGATAGCAATGTAACAGTTTCTGTTGTCACACTTAGTAAAAAGGAACATATTGAAAGATTAGAAATGGTGTACTGTTTCCTTGCAAACAGGTGCTGTTTAAACATGTTACCGCTCAGGCGGCACACATTTTCTCTGGTCTAAAAATCATATAAAACGGCATTGCATTATCTCTGAGGGGCTTATGACAAAGAAATATAAAAACTGATATAGTTCTCCACCTAGCACAAACAGAACTGTCTTCTAACTTTAAACAGCCTTTACCTTTGGAGCAAGACTTGACCCTTGGTATTTGTAACGATACAACCAGGAACCTGAGGATCAAACACCAGGAATGTTTTATGGGGAAAATGAACAACAACATATGATTGCACTACAAAAGGCAGGGGTCGGATCTATAAAAGAAGATGGATTTTTGATGGCTTGATTTGGGATGTTGATGGAGGAAATTTGGTGTTGGGTGTTTTTTTTTGTTGTTGTTGTTGTTGTTTTTGTTCTGTGAGAAGCTGATTTCTTCCACTAGTACTTAGCTAGCTGGGGCCACCTGTTTATGCTCATTTTTGAAACACCATGGTCAAAGAAATGCAGAAGGAAAACCGCTGGACCACAAAAGTGCAGGAGTGCTGTCTTTGTAAGGACCCTTGTGGGGAGCTCAATGTGACCTTCTTGCATGCACAGCAAACTTAAAAACAGAGCTAATTCAAAACAAACACAAGGAGCAGTTTACTGAAGACATTAAACAAATTGTAAACATGCCCACATTTTCAATTATATTTAAAAACATGAAAGAAAGTTTATGTTCAATTAACAAAAACTTATTCCTGTTTGTTTAGAAAAACTCTGACTGTCACCTACTGAGTTCATGGTTGTTTTTGTGCCACTAGTCTGTTGCCATGGAGAGTAATATGATATATTAAGTAGATTGTAATGTATTGTAAGCATTATTATAAGGTTGCATGGAAAAACAGACAGAATGCATTATGAACAAAAACAAAACTGGAATGTACACGAGTCCAGTCATGGCATCCTTTTAGTGCATTTTTATATGTTGTGGTATGAATGCCCTTTAAGTTTGAGAGCTTTAACATGTTTATAATGTATGGTAGAATGCTGTTATGGCCCAAAAATCATCTTTTTACAGCATTGTTACTCTATTAATGTGACGTCATGCTCTTGTTATACTATCGACTCTGCGTCACATCGATAGTGTAACAGACTTGAACCACCACGCAATGTTGTTGCCATGACTCCCATAACAGCTGAACATTCTGATGTTTAAAAAGTTTAGAAATTAAAATGCTTGCTTTGAAAGCCCATGAACGGATATGTCATCCTTCACCATAAGGTAAGCCTGAAGCCTGTTGTATAGTACTAAATTGTTTCTAACACTGGCATCATTTTTATGTTTGCTTGCACGCATGTGCAAGAAACATAGTGCCATCATCTGAGTTTTCGGAGGTGTGTCACCCCCTCTTCCAATTCAGTCAGTGTGTTGGCAGGCGTGGCCCCTGTCTGCCAATGCATGCTGGAGCTGTTTATGACAAGCTCCAAAATGCAGTAGCATACAGTTGAAAGGGGGAGCTATGCTTCAGTGAGCAGTGATAACATATCGCCTGCTCATGCGCGGCTCCCCCTACTCACACACACACACACAAACACACACAGAAATGCAGCACGCATACTGTGTGCTGCTCCCCACGCACAATATTTTTAGCCGACGGGGTGCCCAATCCCCCGTCGGCTGTGCCTGCCCCAAGCTTTCAAATGCCACGCTGGGTGCCCACCCAGCAGCGTGGCAATGGTCACGAGATGACGGGTGCCCAACTCGTCGGGCTTCAATTGCACCTCCCCTGAGTAGAGGGTGCCACCTGGGAGCCCACTCCAGCGTGGCAACAAATGCCATAGCCGACAGGGTTGCCCCAATCCTCCTGTCCAGCTCCACCGACCTAGCCATCCTTCTGCCACGCTGAGAGCCCACCTCAAGCGTGCAACGTCCCTGTCCGCTCTTTTTTTTTTAAATACCTGAAAATCAAAACTGTCCCACGGGCTTCTCCCTGCCCCCACAACCCGCATGCACCCACTGCGACCTCGCTTCCCACACCCCTCACCCCATACTTACCTCCAGAGTCCGCGAATGATCTTCGTGGACCGGGAACACGCCTGCACTCTTCAAAGCCGACCGCGAACTGAGGAAATGCCGTAGCTGTATAATGGGATAGATAGGGTTTTTTCAACTTTGTTGCATATCTCAGGCATTTTTTGGAATTTTTGAACCAAATTTTCAACATGGGGTTTTTGGGACCCCTTCTCATGAATGCTGTCACTGTCATGGCGTTATTCGGGTCTGAAGGGTGATTTCGCAGTCACTGCATGAAATCACCTTTCAGGACTGAGTAATGAAACGACACTGCCAGTGTTCATAAGGTGGGCTCTCAAGAAGCCTATTTTTAAAATTTGGTGGAAAAATCAAAACGACTGTTTTACGAAGGCGTGCTGTTTCAGTTCCTGCGCACGCCAGTAAGTTCGAGAATTTTCAATATTTTCACCCAGATTTTAAACATTGCCATTTACCACACCTTCTTATGAGCAGTACAGCTGTCATTTTCACATCTCACCCAAAATGTGTTTCACGCCCATATGGCGCACAATGGTGCGGTCGATGTGCAAAACCAATGTACAGGACAAATTAAGACAACCACAGTGACACTGTTCATGAGCAGAGGTCTTAAATTGGCTATGTTGAAAATTTGGTGAAAATATTCCTAAAAATGACTGTTTTACGAGCGTGCATTGTGCAGTTCCTACACACGCTTGTAAGTTCGTGAATTTTCAATATTTTCACTCCAGATTTTCAACATTGCCATTTTACCACACCTTCTTATGAGCAGTACAGCTGTCATTTTTCACATCTCACCCAAAATGTGTTTCCGCCAATGTTGCGCACAATGGCGCAGCCGGTGTGCGAAATCAATGTACGGGACAAATTAAGAAAATCACAATGATACTGTTCATGAGCAGAGGTCTTAGAATGGCTATGTTGAAAATTTGGTGAAAAAATTGCTAACAATGACTATTTCATGAGCGTGCGTTGTACAGTTCCTACGCACGCTCGTAAGTTCACGAATTTTCAATATTTTCACTCCAGATTTTCAACATTGCCATTTTACCACACCTTCTTATGAGTAGTACAGCTGTCATTTTTCACATCTCACCCAAAACGTGTTTCAGCCCATGTAGCGCACAATGGCGCAGTCGATGTGTGAAATCAATGTATGGGACACATTAAGAAAATCACAGTGACACTGTTCATGAGCAGAGGTCTTAAAATGGCTATGTTGAAAATTTGGTGAAAAAATTCCTAAAAATGACTGTTTTACGAGCGTGCGTTGCGCAGTTTCTATGCATGCTCATAAGTTTGCGAATTTAATATTTTCACTCCAGATTTTCAACATTGCCATTTTATTACACTTCCTTATGAACAGTACAGCTGCCATTTTTCATATGCCGCCCAAAATGTGTTTTCGCACATGTAGTGCACAATGGTGCTGTTGGTGTGCGAAAGCAATGTTTGGGACAGATTAAGAAAATCAGTTACACTGTTCATGCGCAGAGGTCTTAAAATGGCTGTGTTGAAAATTTGGTGACAAAAGTCCATAAAATGACTGTGTTTCGAGAGAGCATTGTGCAGTTTCCACGCACCCTCATAAGTTCTTGACTTTGTAATATTTTCAGTCCAGATTTTCACCAGTGGCATTTTTCCACACTTCCTTATGAACAGTACAGCTGTCATTTTTCACAACATGGCTGAAGTGTGTTTTCACACTTTCAGCGCAGAGATGTGATGTCACTGTGGGAAATCATTGTTCGGGACAGATAAAGAAAATCACAGTGACACTGTTCATGATCGGAGGCATCAAAATGCCTGAGTTGACAATCTGCTGTAAAAAAATCCCCAACCTAATTATAATGTGAGGGTGTCGCGTTGCAGCGGTTTCTATGTCGCTCGTGACTTCACCATTTTTTAAATATTTTTACTGCAGATTTGCAACATTGTCAGTTTTACACCTCCCATGAACAGTACAGCTGTCATTTTTACATCCTGTTCGGAATGTTTTGCACCTGTGCTAAATGCCGTAGTTGCTGTGCATAAGCAGCTTTCGGCTAACAAACTGATATTCCCCTGTTCATGAGGTGGGGTCACAAAAAAACATGTTGAACATTTGGGTGAAAATACCAACAAATGCCTGAGGTATTCCGGGTTCCAACCATAACGCCCAACCCTGTAGAGAATGACAGGCATCAGGGGTCTGACTTGGGATTCTTGCATGTAATGCTCATACCATTCCACACCCTGCAGCCAGTGAGAGGCATCGAGGTATGCCTTGGACTCTTCGGCCCCAAAGTTCACCCCATTCTCCTATATCGCACCCATCTCATCGTATTTCCTAATGGAATGGGGTGCGCATAAGGGCCAAAAACCCCAAGGAACACCGTGACACTTGTCAGTGTCTGCAGGGTGGGGTGTGGTGAAATGGCGTGGCCGTTATGCCTTACGACCCAAAGGCACACCCCAATGCCTGTCACTCTCTGCAGGATGGTGGTGGGGTTGACTTCAGTTCAATACTTCACTGTCATTCCTATTACGCAGCTCTGTAACTTCTACACTACCACTGCCAATGCCAGCAAGCAAACATTCGGCATTGACAAATGCTTTTTGTTTCTCCACTGACCATACACTAAGAAGACAATGTATGAGTCAGCGGAGTGTAACACAAGGTTGTTTTTTCTCTGCGGGTTCCTCATTTGGTAAACTCTCAAGCTTCACTCGAGGTTTAGCAGAGTTGCCAAGGGAACCACTCAAAGGCAAACATAGCGTTGTTACACACTGCTGCCCATACGTTATCCTCTATATTGAACTCTATGCACTTGAAATGAAACTGAAAAGATTTTATTAAGCAGCTCAAGTGGGCATCCTTGAGTGCCTGTCATTTTGCTTTGATGCTTTAAACTGTACTATGAAACCTAAGAAAGAAAAGTAAACATTTTGAAAACTTGGGGCAGGATTTTCAAAAAAGTTGCACAGGTACAATTCCTGATTTCAGGCACAGCCTGCATCTCTGAGAATTTGCCAAAATGATGGTGAGTTACTTTCAAACATTGTGATGCATTCAGGACAACTGCTACACTTTAAGGCAGGAAAAGGATGAATGTGTTATTTTTAGGACATGTGTAATTTTTGTTTTGCAGTTTGTGGCCCTTCTGACATAAATTAGATCAACTTTTCTGTGGTCTAACAGTTACGTCTCAAGTAGCAAAACTGTGATTAAAAATATGCAAAACTATCTGAAAATCCCACCCGTGTTGTCTAGTAAAGTTCCTTTGATACTTTCAAATGTAAAAAAAGAGACAACAAAAAAAAAACAGACTCAAACAGGGATGAAACAGCACCCTACAAGACAGAGAACAGTGCACAAAATACAATAAAAGCATATGCAGTAGGTACACCATTGTCACTGTTTAAAGTGTGCTGCTGCTTTAAAACGAGCAAACTCAGGCTTGTGAAGTATGTTGCAGAAGAATAATGTGTACAACATTCTTATGGAGAAATGGTTACCCATTCATTGGTACATATGTTTAGAATTCTTATATTTGATCTAGTATACACATCAAGCAGTGACTCTTCAAACTGCAGAACTACACAAGGCCTGTCTTTCATGATCTAATCAATACTACTTCATCAGGGTGCCTTATAAAGTATATAAAAAAGCCTTTAGATTAAATATACAAGACTGTTTTTTCAGCCTGTAACAGTGCGATTCGGTTGCACTTGCGGCACTTGTAACAACGCTGTTAGTTTATGGAAAATATGGTCATAACTTTCTGTTGCAAGTGCTGCAAAATGTGCATTAGAAATCATACTTGCATCAAAATTATGATGCATGAGTGGTTATTATTATTATTATTTGCCATGAAGTAAGTAAAGTATTGCAAATGCATCATCATTTTTGAAAATAACCTGCAAACATTTCTGCACATTTACAGTGATACAGCTGTGGTAGAACAACTGTGGCAAGAGTTGCATCTGTTTGTTTCAAAAATCTTTGCCTGTCAACTACTGACCTCACAGTTATTGTTTTTGTGACACTAGTCTGTTGCCATGGAGAGTACTATGATATATTAAGTAAAAAAACATCAAATTTCAACATGATGACTGAGAGGCGTGAAGCCCCATGAATGTTGGTGTTGCTGCTGAGATCAACCATGTTAGGTAGGGAATCCGATCAGTACAGGAACAAACTATAAGACTTTCTGAATGGCTGGCTGGCTGATGTGGGGAATATGTCAACGCTTTCTTAAAGCAATAAATTATGAAGGCTAAAAACCTTTGAATATGTTCTGTCTCTCTCTCTCTCTCTCTCTCTCCTAAAACAATGTTAATACACAGAAACATTTTATATATCATGATATCATGTTGGACTTAAAATAAATGCAACTGTCACATAAATTACAAATGTCTTTACATCAGACTGTGGAATAAATAAGACATAACAAGCTTTACATCGGGTTGTGAAATAAATAAGATTATGAACTGGTGATCGTAAATGGACATCACTGATTGGCCGAGACGTTTTTGAAGCTGTGATGATATCGAGCTACATCATCATGGCTTCAGAAAACCTCTGGCCACCAACCTCCTTACCCATAAGAAACCAGTTTGTGGGCACCAGGCAGCAAGACAGCCCCGCTGAAAGCATGCTCGGTAGTAGCAGTTCATCACTCGCCTACTCGGTTCCACTACCAGTTTTCGCAGCAGCAGTGTGCGACTCAATTTCTTCTCTCTCGGTAAACAGAAGTCGCACAGCAAAGCCCCCTTCCAGAACAATACAACTTCCCCTCATGGCCAAACATCAGCAAGGCAGTATAGCAGGAGCAACAACGGCCAAATCATGTTTTCTCCCACAATAAAAAGATACCTAAACCAGTTTATTTAAATGGCAATGAGCGTGCTAATTGCAAACAAAGCCAAAGAGAAATGGCCAAGTACCTGTTTTTTTGCACTATTGTCCCATTTTAAGATACCTTCCTCCCCCAACAGCAACACCACAATGGCGACTTGCAGGCAAACCGGCAAAAACAATGGCAGTGGGCAAACCCCCCCCCCAAAAAAAATCACAATAAGATCGTCTATTTTACCTGAATGAAAAACACATGCAGGCACAATACAGTTCATATCCAGAACTAGTCCTTAGACAGTCAGAGTTCACCGCTGCACCTCCTCCACTTACAGCAGCGTCAGCTGCTGCCAGGAACTATTTTTTTAAAAGATACTCCTCCAACACCACAATCAACTCATTTTCAAAAGGTTTTGAAAGTTCTTTTTTAATATTTTACTCATAAGACTTTGAAGCCAGTTCATAATAGCAATAAGTCACTCCAGGGTGTGGTATATAATGGGATATCGTCACTTCTCTGATGTTTGGATGCACTCGGTCTGCAGCCTTGTGCCCAACCACCCAAGGTGTGACGATATCCCATGATATACCGCACCCTGTCATGCCTTATTGCTTAATTATACAATGGGGTCCTAGAAACATGCATTCTGAATGGCTGACTGGCACCTTTTACCTATGGTAAATCCTGCGATATACCAATGGGAAAAGGTGCCAGCCACCAGTCAGCCACATCAGTAACTCCCCCCAAATCACTCCGAGCATCTCAAACCCACTAGAGGATAACACAGCAATTCTAAACGACTATCTCACTGCCTGCTACTCTGCTCCCATTCCAATATTCAAATCGCACTACAATTTTGACAGGTACGATAAATGCTGGAGAGCAAGAGTACGGGGCGAGATCAAGTGAGCCTAAAATTAACTGCAATTCCAAGAAATATGTGCACTTGTAGTGAAATTACCTGCAAACAGTTATTACTTGCCACCCGCTGCTCACCTGACACTGCTTTCAAGCCACTCACACCGTCGCATGACTTCATTTTTCACTCTGCCACTCCTTTCTGTTGAAATCACCACAAAGTTTTTTTTAATTAAAATGTATTTTTTTTAATTAAACTGTTGCTCTGATATTAGGAGGGAGCATTGTACCTAACTTACCTTGCATTTCACTCGCTCTCCACTCCCGCTCTACATTTTGCTCGCTCTTTACTCCCACTCGCTCTCCATTTTTTCCACCAGTATCTCTATAGTGCAGTCCCCCTCTCTGTGTCACCCATCAATGTAAATAAATAAAAAATAAAAAATACCGCAGAGAAATCATTTATCCTTTTCCCCGCTACCCCGTTCCTGTAAGACTCGGTAATGGAGACTGCACTTTACACTGTGGCTCTCTCCCCAGTGCACCTGACATAAAAGCAACCTCCTGACCACACTGTAGTCCTCCCAGCCTGCATACAAATGGACAGACATCCACACCATCTGCCACTCACCAGAAGCTGCACCCTGTAGTCCATGCAATTTCCCAATTTCATTCAAACACACACACACACACAAAAAAAATAGAAAGATGCACTGTGGACTGTTGCTTCTCTCTTGATGGAAAAGCTACTCTTAACCCAGAACCACATGGCTACTAACTTGCTGTCCCTTGCCCAACAGTATCCAACTGTCAAGCTGCCAGCTGCTCATGTCAGCTTCCACGCTAGCATTTATGCTGTGGGGGGGGGGGACTGCAGAAAGCAAAACACAAAATCAAACCAGAACCGATAAGCAAACAAAGAAATACATAAGGCAACCTCACCACTCCTACCACAGTCTCTATGCATACAACAGAAACTGTCAGGCTCTGTTTTAAAAAATGAAAAGAAGCAACTATAATCACTCTCTCTGTTGCTTTAAACATAAAAGTAACTCAGCTGCAAGATGCTGTGGGTGGGGGATCAAAACAAGTGATTGCGGAACGCTGGGTGGGGATCAAAACAAGTGAGTGGTAGCAGGCTCGGTCATCCTGTAACCATATGACACTGGGGGCTTATTCTTCCTACCAACCAGGAACTATATTTTCTGGTGCAAAAATAATTTTAATAAAAATTATGTAAAGCAGTAATATACACTATTTTTGTTTTAATTTCCTGTAATAAAAAAAGTGAGACATTGTATAATCGCAATAAACCATGACAGGGTGTGGGTTATGCTGGGATTTACCCATGGCTGACTTGGTTTGACCACTTGGCCTGCAGCGTCGTGACCATACCACGCCAGCCATGGGTAAATCCCAGCATAACCCACACCCTGTTGTGGTTTATTGCTTAACTCTTCCACTGGCTGCAAGTCTTTCTCCTTAAATTACTGATTTGTTCTATTTTTAAAACATTGTAGAAATGACTGAGTTAATCCTATGTGCGTGGCAGCACATAGGATTCCGAAGGTTTTAGTCCATTTCAGGGAGGGGGAGGGGACCAACAGAAAAACAAATTTGGGGACTCTGCGCTCACACCATTTTATTTTTCTTTTGGCAAATGTTGAGCTCTCACCCAGCTTGGATCAGATATTTCAGGGCAAGATGAGTTATCTGTCTGGCCCTAGAGAAGTAGAGAAGTCATCTGAGCTTGAGTTGCTTGCGGCTCTGGCTCTCTCCAGGTACTAGCAGGCTGTGACCTATCAGAGGGACAGGGGCGATGTTCTTGGCCAGTCCCAGGCAGGGCTGAGATTGGGATCCAGGGACTCCACACTCACACTATTATTTTTTTTTTTACTTTCGTCCAGTGCTGAGCTCTCACCCATCTCAGATCTGGAAGGTTGAATTTATTTATTTATTTTTTTATACTTTATTTTTATTATTTCCACATACATCAGTAATGGAAGCATACATATAGTGGACAGACCATAACAAGAAATACATATTCCTATAAAGGAAGCAAGTCCTCTTAATTTAAGGAACAAGTGCATCCACTATATAAAGATACCACATCTGGGGGGTTTACATTAAAACACTAAAATATAACTTCTAAAGATTAGCTGTGTAGAATCCAGGAGCAACATAGCAGATTCCCAAAATGAAGGTTGACCAGCAATGTTCCTTATCTACATAACATGGCCCACTAGGGACCTGCAGTGCCATGTTCATACCTTAATTATTTAAAGTCCCCAAAGAAGATACTAGGAAGCAAAAACAAAAGGAAAGAGGTTTCAACAATATTAAAAGTAACCTTCATTTAAACTTTGACTCAATTTTAACTCCAAATGTCTGCATACATCTGCATTAAACTAGTAAATCACTAGAGTATAATATAGAGGATAAAGTATGGGTTAGTGTGTGTAACGTGAAGTTTACACACACCCGAGGGGTTTATGTCAGCATCTAACCCCGAGGGTGTGTGTAAACTTCAAGTTTAAACACACTAACCCATATTTTATTTTATATAATTGCTGGGTTTCCCTTTTTCACCTCAGCAATTATATAAAATAAAGACCTTGTAGTGCAACTGCAGTTTGGCTTAGTGTTAGTGTGGTGCCGAAATGGGAATCCGTCCCTGTCTTTTAAAAATGGCTTACCTCTGCCTGTGTGTCTTCCACATCATTCAGAATAAGCCTTAAGCCCTTGATGAGCCCAATAGTTCTTATCGCTGAGTTCTTCTTGCCATGCTGTTTTTGGGAACACGAAAGCGGCTAGCGGTCAGGAACAGTCGAGCTGCTCCGTGGGCATGCACACAGCAAGGGAAACCGTGCGCATGTTTGCCATTATAAACGCTCCTTTATAACGGAAAATTACACTGTGGTTTCCCTATGGGAAAAAGGGGAAGGCAGTTATTATATTAAGCTTAGGTATTAGGCCTGAAAGAACCCTTAATAAAACATACAAATAATATAGTATTGGGTTGTTATGCTTTTAGAATGGTAAGCAAACCGTAACAGGCTTTATTGGATAATACAACTTATAGGTCTAAAAAGTCAATAAAAACTAAAACTTGTTCAGGTTTCACCTCTGTCCTCCTCTAAGTTTTCATCTTTGGAGCGAGCCTTCATGACTGAGATGTGATCGGTCCATTTACCCACTTTAGAGGGTCCGACTAAAGAAATACTTTGTCCACGTGGTCGATCCTCGGGTGCGCTGGATAATTTGTCATGTGTGGGACCCCAGCTTCCCTTAAAATCCACCGCACACCATCAAATTTCTCAGGAAGTTGGCACGTAGTGAAACTAATGTCTGGGAAAATATACACCTGCTTGTCATCCTGCATGATGGAGCTTGCATGTCTCGCCAGAAGTAAAATTTGGTCCCGACCTCCAACTCCTGATGTGACCACCATTAGGGTACGAGGTTCATCTTCCTGCTGTCGTCCTCTAGGTGTAATTCTGTAGACCTTCTGAATCTCCACTATAGGATCGGCACTCTCCGGGACCAATTTCTCTATCAGCCACTCCTTCACAAATAGAACCGGATAGTCCCCTTCCCTCCCTTCCCCTTTGGTATACCAAGCAGTCGCAGGTTGGCAGATCAGACTTGATTCTTGAGAGTCTTTAGGCAGGTCAGCAGGTACTGGGATTTGGTGACCAGTAAGGTGGTGGCTCCCGTGAAGGCATCCACTTGCTTACGGATGTTCTGCAGATCTCCCTTCAAGGCATCCACTGCAGTTTTGAGTTTGAGCACCCTGCTATTAAAGCCATCTACTTTCTGAGAAAGATCAGTAACTGAGAATATTAATTTTTGTAGCTTTAGGCCCAACTAACTCAAGGTTTCTTCAGTGCCCGAGTCGGTTGCAGATAAGGCCTCATCCGCTGATTGCATGGCTGGCGCTCCACCAGACTTTTTGTTTTTATCAGTTCCTCCGGAGGTTTTATTTCTTTTTGGGGTTACCCATTCTTAGCAAATTGAGGGTCCTCTTTCATATGATGACCACAAAATTCCAAATTTTACAAGAAAAACAGCAGATTCTTATAGATTTAAATGTGAGGTTACAGAGCTATAAAATGTGCTTCTTTAGAGCTCTGGCTCCACAGCACCCCCCCAGATCTGGAAGGTTTTCGTCGGTTTAAGGGAGGGGGAGAGGACCAACAGAAAAACAGATCTGCACCAGAAGGATTCAAGTTGGAGGAAACTGGTGTTGCTGCTGAGAGCAATTACTTTAGGTAGGGGATCCGATCAGTACAGGAACAAACAATGACACTTTCTGAATGATTATCTGGCTGATGTGGGGGATGTCTCAGAAAACGTGAAAGCTTGGACAGTCTCAGCTTACAAAAGGTGAACAATACTGCTGCTGCACTGCCTGTGTTTACACTGCCACCATCCAAAGTATTATGCTAATAGGGTTACTGCAGCTCCCTAGCCCCTCTGTAAATCTGCCACTGTTAGCCAGGCTGATTAGGACACCGAACAGCTGTTTGCTTGGCGTGTCCTGCAGCTGGAAAGAAAAAGCCACCTCATGATTGGTTCAGCTTTTTCTTTTCAACTAGATGCAGTTTCCGCCCATCAAGACAAAACAATGTCATGATCAGCCTGGCTGATAACTGGTGTGATACTGTCTTGACCCTTGCAGACCACTCTGCATTGGATAAACAGTGTCACACCCTTTAAAAGTCATTCTATAGCAAGACGTTCACTGCATGTGCATGCAAGTTGAACTTAAAAATGAGTTCATATGTGGAATGGATGCCAGATGCCAAATAAGAGTTCAGCTAGAATGTTTATTACCAGTGCAGCAAATCCAAAAGTGGCAATACAATGAGAGCATCACCACCAAACACCCTGCTGCTTCAAGCTCAAATGTGCAGACTAAGTGGGCCATAGGCCCTTATCTGCTGACAGTGCCTATGTATCTATGTAAGTTCTTCATCAGGGAGCCTGATTTATGAAGCATTTGCATCAGTGACAAGTTTGTACTAGTTTTAAATATGAACGTATGAAGAAGCCAGCAGAAGGCCATTTGGTCTATCAAGTCTGCTCGTATTACAGGGTCCACAGCTTGAGCTAATATCCCTGCCTTCCCTCCCCACTCCTCCCATCCTCCCTACCTATAATCCTTACTTTCCCCCATGCCTATCCCAGCCTCTCTTAAAGCTGCCCACTGTCTTCAATGAGATGACCTTTTCCAGCAGTGCATTCCAAGTGTCCACCACCCTCTCTGTGAAGAAGTGCTTTCTGACCTCCCTCCGAAACCTCCCACTCTCCAGCTTAAGACTGCCTCCTAGTGTTATGGTTGCCACTCAACTTAAAGAGACTCCTTATCAACCTTATTTATCCCCTTCAAGTACTTGAAGGTCCCAATCATGTCCCCCCTCTCTCTCTCTCTCTCTCTCTCTCTCTCCTGTCTTCCAGGGAGTACATGTTCAGTGCCCTCAACCTCTCCTCATATGCCTTACCCTGCTTACACACTATCATCTTTGTAGCTCTCCTCTGGACCTTCTCCAGCAGGTTAATGTCCTTTTTGAGGTGTGGGCACCAGTACTGTACTCCATACTCTAGATGAGACCTCTCCAGTGACCTGTACAAGGGCAGTATAACCTCCTCTCTCCTACTGCTGATCCCCCTAGATATGCATAACAGCATCTTGTTTGCCTTTGTTGCTGTTTTCTTGCACTGCGTGGAGTGCTGCAGGTCACTAGTGATCATCACTCCTAGATCCTTCTCCTCTTGTGATGCAGACACTCGGACTCCACCCAGGTAGTACTCTGTCCTGGGATTCTTGGCTCCAATGTGCATAACTTTGCAGTTCTTGGCATTGAAGCCAAGCTGCCAGATCCTGGACCACCTCCTCAGCTTTTCCAGATCTTCCTGTAGGACCTGTAACCCTTCAGCTGTGTCCATTCTCCCGCAGAGCTTAGGGTCATCTGGGAATATGCACATTTTGTCCTTAATGCCATCCCCAATGTCATTGATAAAGACATTGAACAACATCGGCCCCAGCACAGAGCCCTGTAAAACCTCACTGGTTACCTCTCTGGTACCAGATAACTCTCCCCCCACAACCACCCTCTGGGTTCTGTCGCTCAACCAGTTTTCCACCCATCTGGCCATCTTTTCCCCAACCCCAATGTCTACCAACTTCCTGATCAATCTTTTGTGGGGCACAGAGTCCAAGACCTTGCTGAAATCAAGATAGAGGATGTCTACCGCTTGGCCCCTGTCTACTGTCTTAGAGACACAGTCAAAGAAGTCAATCAGATTTGTTTGACATGATCGCCCCCTATGAATCCATGCTGCCTTGCATCCTGGAGACCATGCTCCTCTAGATATTCCACCAACCTTTCCTTTAGTATGGTCTCCATGAGCTTGCCCACAATGGAGGTCAGACTGACTGGTCTGTAATTCCCTGGGTCATCCTTAGGACCGCTTTTGTGGAGGGGCACTACATATGCTGTTCTCCAGTCCTGCAGTTCCATGCCTGCCTCTAGTGAACTATTAAATAGGTCTGCCACTGGCTCTGCCAGCTCCTCAGACAGTTCCTTTAGTACCCTTGGATGTACTCTGTCTGGGCCTGGCTATTTATCCACCTTCAATGCCAGCAGCCTCTCCCTTGCTGTATCCTTCTCTATCATTACATCTGTGTGCCCCTCCATCCCTGCTGCTCTCTTCCCTCCTAAAGGCACTGGTCCATCCTTCTCCCTGGTGAAGACAGAACAGAAGTATTCATTTAGTATCTCAACTTTTCCCCCATTATTCTCCACCCACTCCACCCCTTTCTTAAGCCTAATAATCCCTTCCTTCTTGTCCCTTTTCTCACTTATGTAGTGAAAGAAAGCCTTCTCCCCCTTCTTAATTCCTTCAGCTATCTGCAGCTCCTTCTGTGCCTTTGCTCACTGGACTTTCTTACTTGCCTCACTAGCCAACCTTAGGTAATTTTCCCTATCCACCTCTCTTTTGATCTTCCTGAATTTTCTATAGGCCAACCCTTTTTCCCTTACTGCCTAGACAACCCCAGAACTGAACCAGCTGGACACTTTGGCCCTTGTGTTCTTAACCCTGAGCCTAACACACTCCTCTGTGGCAACCAGTATTCCTTCTTTAATAATGGACCACCATCCATATCTGCTTTGATGCCCGCCAGATGGCACCTTAGCACTTTGTCCATTTTCTTGAAGTCTGCCCTCCTGAAATCCAAGATTTTGGTCTTAGTTGGTGTTTTCTGCTCATATTCAATTGAATTGACACTGCAATGATCACTCTACCCAGTGACCATTGCACAGTGTGGTTCCAGTTGGATATGAGCAGGGAAAGCATCCCAACTACGACCAAAGACTTGAGCACCAGATCAAGAATTGCCTCAGCTCTTGTTGGTTCAGTGATGCCCTATGTCAGGAACCCACTTGGCAGTCCTTCCAAGATCACCTGACTCTTGGGACATGTTGTGTAGGGTATGCTCCAGTCCACCTTGGGCAGGTTGAAGTCCCCCACAATTACTACCTCTCCTTTCCACACAGCTTCCAATATTTGTGAGCTCAGTTCACTGTCCCTCTCCTCATCCTAATTGGGTGGTCTGTAAACCACCCCCAACCTCACCTTTCTTCCTCTATTGGACCTTAACTGAACCCATAATGCTTCCACCTCCCCTTTCTCTGACTCCTCCCTCGTGCAAGTTATTCCCTCTCTGATATAAACTGCCACCCTTCCCCCCCTTCCAGACAACCCTGTCCCTCCTGTGTAGTTTATATCCAGGATCACTAGGTCCCAGTCATGGTGTGATGTTGCCCAGGTCTTGGTTAATGCAGCTATGTCTACCCTTCTGTCTGCTAACAGTGCCTGCAGGTCATCCATCCTGTTTCCAAGACTCCACGCATTCAGAGGCACCACCCTCCACCTAGAATCTGACTTTCCTTCTCTTTCCTCTATTCTTCTATTCACATTTATTCCTTCTGTGTGCACCTCTCCACATACCCTTGTTATGTATTCCTCACCCCCTCCATCCTTTGCTAACTGTGTTCTCGCCCTTTCCACCTCCTCTCTCCAGACCTTTTCCATCACTGTGGGGGTAGGTTCACTGACCTCCTCCTCTCGGAGTCTGTGGGCCTGCATACCCACTGCCCCCCCCTCAGTAGTTTAAATTAAGTGTAGTGGTTATGTATTCCCCAGTTTGTCCCTGAGTACCCTCAAACCCTTCCTACTTAGATGTAGCCTGTCTGTTGAAAATATCTATTAGTGTTGCAGAACTAGTAAGGAACAGCTTACATTGTGACCACTTTGCACTAGTGAAATCTTTTGCACTAGTGAAATCTTTTTTTAAACTGAGTCCTCTGTCCTTGAACAGATCTTCCATTAGGTAGTCTGGTCTGCTAGTTAGACCACCCACTTGGGCATTGGAAGATCACAGGTTCAGTTCTCACTAGAGTCAAATGCTCACTGTGTAACCTTGGGCAAGTCATTTAAAAAGCAAATGCTTAGTAAAGATGTGTATCTTGAAAAATGAATGTTTGGGGCCTTTTGGTGCCTCTGTAATAATTTTGTTTGCTTTTATTTGTTTCTTTACTTACCTTTTCATCATTTTATTTGTATTTTGCCAACTGCTAGTAAAAAAAAAAGAAGGCAATGGAATTTTTGCATTATGATGTTAGAAAAGTTTTACTGGTTAGGCTGGCAGTATATTTCAATGGGAAACTGCAAACCTTTTATCATAGAAACATAACAGTGGCAACATAGAAACTTTGAAGCTGATGGCAGATAAGGGCTACATGGCCCATCCAGTCTGCCTTTTTCTGTTGCATTACTTACACTCCAGACCCCTCCTGGTCTACAGCACTTTCTCTGCTACCCCCTTACCTATCCCTTATGACTTGCTTGTGCTTATTCCAGGCTTTTTAGAATCCCATCACTGTTTTCACCCCCACAACCTCTGCTGGAAGACCTTTCCAGGCATCCACCACCTTTTCTTTGAAGAAGTATTTCCTCACATCTCTCCTAAACCTACCCCCTCCAGCTTCATATCATGGCCCCTTGTTCTGGATCACCCTTTCCTCTGAAAAATACCTCCCACTTGTACCTTATTCACCCCTGTAAAGTATTTAAAGGTCTTGATTATATCCCCCCCTCCTCCAGGGTACACATGTTTATTTTCTTTAGCCTCTCCTCATAGGACATTTGATGTAGGCTATGCACCATCTTGGTAGCCCTCCTTTGGACAGCCTCCATCCTGTCTATGTCTTTCCTGAGATGTGGCCTCCAAAATGGGACACAGTACTCCAGGTGGGGTCTTATTAAAGAGCTATAAAGTGGCAAAAGTGGCAACATCACTTCCCTCTTCCTGCTGATAATACCCCTACCTATACATCCCAGTATCCTACTAGCTCTCCCAATCGCTTTTTCATATTGTTTGGCTACCTTCAGGTCGTCTGGTATGATTATCTCCAGGTCTTTCCTGCTTGGTGACTGCTAGTTTCTCTCATCCCATTTTGTACAGTGCCGCTGTGACTCAAGTGTATTATTTTGCACTTTTTTCATAAACCTTAGCTGCCAAACTTTTGACCACTGCTCCAGTTGTTTCAAGTCTCTTTCTATCCTTCTCATCCTTTGTACCCCCTCTGGAGTGTCCACAGATCATGGTGTCATTCACAAAGAGGTAGACCTTCCTCTCCAGTTCCTCTGCTATTCAATAAGGAAGACATTAAAGAGGACTGGCCCCAGTACTGACCCCTGATGTTTTCAGATTTTTACAAAGAAATAATACTTTCTACCACCAAAATGTTACATATTTTATAGAAATCTATGATTTTTGACAATTAGTAATCTTTTGTTATAATTTAGTGGGGGGCTATTTTTCATAATCAGATTTTACTTGGGGAAAAAGAAAAGAAAAGCTAATTACTGTTTTAAAAATTGTAGAATCATACAGCTGTACCACAATAGTGCAAACATATAAAAGGCAAAGTTTGCTACTGAAAGAAGCATTTCTTTTGGAAAAGATAGAAATGTATATACAGTTTCTCCCTGAAATATATTTGGCTCATAAGTAGTTGGTAGTTTCTGACATTACAATACCAGAATCCTATGGAATTCTCTTTTTACTATGACTCATTGCACTAACAAATATTTTATTATAAAAGGTAAAAAGTAATTACTAACACATCAAAATACAATATATAAAATTGTCAGTTGTCTATTTATTAGAAGTAAATACCAACTGTTTAACATTTCTGTTCTCCAGCCCACCCAGCTGCAGAAATGAGTACATACGACATGAGTGGGGATAAAAATGACAAGATAAAAAAAAAAACACTTTAGCTAGTCACATTAGTAACAGCAACATATCAAAAAAATGTTTTGTTACTGTTGTCACAATGGTTATTTTCAAGGTTACTGTCATCACAGTGGAATAGAACCAGAGAACCGCTTTCACAATGCCTAGTGCAGCACTGAAACCAACTGTTAAAATCAAAGGAAACAGCAAAATATGCAAGCAAACTGCAGATGCAAAAACTATTCCTGGTAAACTAATGTTGGATACATCAAATATACAATAGTCTGACTCAAAATAGGCAACCTGTAATCACTTGTGAGTGTGCAGGACTTTCATAACTCACTAGTGGCTCTGTCACTCATGAGTTATGGTCCTGCCCCCTCAAACTTGAAGATAAATTGCATATTTTGAGTCAGTCCATCACATGTCTCTCTCTCTCTCTCTATCTATATATATATATATGTATAGAACACCACTGGAAACGAGATGTTACATATCAGCAGAGCTATCCTATGTAACAAAATTGTGAAAAACAGAATAAAACAGTTCAACACTGTAAGAATTGCATCTAGTAAAGGGCTTCATCTTCCACTAACCCAGGTTTTACACAGTATTCCCATATGGTCATACAGTCAGTAATAGAATCACTGGCAGCAAATATTTTTCCTGGAAGTATTACAAAATGGTGGCACTCAGTTTAAAACACAGGAAGCTGCTAGGAGTGATAGGCGCGCACACAGCATAAAAATTAAAGTATATACTTACAGGCAGGGAAGCTGGGCCATGCACACACCAATTGTAAATAAAGAGCCAAAGCTGGTTTCAGGATTATAAAGTTTTATTACATCCAAGAATTACCAAACAGCAGCAAACAAAAAATGCCCCCAATATTCAATGTTTTGCATATCAGATGTGTGCTTTCTCATTCTTCTTGAGGAAACGCATGTTTGATGTGCAAACCCTGAATGTTGGGGCAGTGAAACATAAGAGGTTTTACACTAGCCCTAGCGAATCTGCATCTGTGCCAGTGGTGTAGATCAGTTGCACCAGAGCAGATACGGCAGTGTAAAGAGATGCTGGAACTTTGCAAGCTGCTCCATTGTGGCAAAATGCATTCCCTGGTTTGTTGGGTACGCGAAGTGGAGTGCACCGGTGCAGACATTTTTTGTAAGTGTGTAAAAACACTGCTTTGCCTGCATCAGTGCACTCCAGTTCACTAACACCTCCACCAGAAATGCCCCCAAAACACCTGAAGGCCATCAGGAATGCTGCACGGCCACAGTGTGTAATAGCAAAGGCGGTGGTGCAAGTGGAGCAGAGCAAGCCAAATCAAATCGGCAATGTTCCAGCTCAGTGTAATGTATTTGCGGCTTTAGAAACATAGAATTTGATGGTAGATAAGGACCACTTGGCCCAACCAGTCTGACTACTTTTTCTTACCTATACTGTATTATTACTGCAGACCGTAGTTGATCTACAGCTTTTTCTCCCTCCTCCCTTCCTTTCCACTATGATTCCCTTGTACCTATCCCATGCATTCTTGAACCCCACCACTGTTTGTGCCTCCACCACCACCGCTTGAAGGCTGTTCCAGGCATCCACCACTCTTTCTGTGAAGAAGTGCATCCTCACATCTCTCCTGAATCTAACCCCCCTCCAGCTTCATAGCATGTCCCCTTGTTCTTGAGCACCTTTTTTTCTGAAAAATGCTTCCCTCCTGTGCCTCATTTATCCTTGTGAGGTATTTAAAGATCTCTATCACATCCCCCATCTCCCTCCTGTCTTTCAGGGTATACATACTGAGCTTCTTTAGTCTCTCCTCATAGGGTTTTTGATACAGACCCTGCACCTTTTTAGTTGCCCTCCTCTGGACCGCCTCCACTTTGTCTATGTCCTTCTGGATAGCCCTCCCAGCTGCCTTGTCATACTTCCTGGCCACATTTTAGGTCATCATATATTTTGACCCCAAGGTCTTTTTCATGCTTGGTAATTGTCAATACCACTTCACCCATTTTTTACTCCACTCCTGGGTTTCTGTGCCCTAAGTGCATTATTTTGCACTTTTTCACATTGAAACCCAGCTACCATACCCTTGATCACTCTTCTCGTTTTCTTGGATCTCCCTCAGCCTTTCCACCCCCCCCCCCCGGGGTGTCCATCCTATTTCAGATTTTGGTGCCATCCCAAAACAGGAAGACCTTTTTTCCAGCTCCGCTGCAATGTCACTTATAAAGACATTAAAGAGGATCAGTTCTAGTACTGAGTCTTGAAGCATCCTGCTGGACACCCTCCCTTCCTGAGAGTGAAATCCATTTACCACCACCTTCTGTTGCCTATCCCCTAACCAATTTCTTATCCAGTTTACCAACTTTTGACCCACTCCTAAGCTACTCAGCTTGCTTACTAGTCTCCTTTGTGGAAGGGTGTTGAAAGCTTAATGAAATCTAGGTACACTCTGTCCACCACTCCACCCTGGTCTAATTCCTTTTTCACCCAGTCAAAGAAATCTGTCAGATTCATTTTACATGACCTTCTTCCTGTGAACCAGTGCTGCTTTGGGTCTTGTAACCCACTGGATTCAAGATACAGTATTCTGCAATCCTGTCCTTCAATAATGATTCCATTAACTTTCCCACTACTGATGTCAGGCTGACTGGCCTATTATTTCCAGCCTCCTCCCTCCTACCACTTTTATGTGGTGGGACTACATCTGCCCTCCTCCAGTCCTCCAGAATCACTCCTGTTTCCAGTAAGCCATTTAATAAGACTATCAGAGTTGCAGCCCATACCTCCCTGAGCTCCCTTAATACCCTTGGATGCACTCTATCTTGTCCCATTGCTTTGTCCAGCTTCTGATTAGTGAGTCCCTTCAAGATTCTGTTCTCAGAGAATGGATAAGTGTCCACCTCCATCCTTCCAAAGCTTCTGTTACTTTTTTGTGGCCCTTCCCCTTCTCCTTCCTCTCTGAACATTGAATAAAAGTATTTGTTCAGGATGTCTGCATTTTTCTGGCCCACCCTTCCCCTTTTCAACCTTACAGTCCCACCCGTGGTCTTCTTCTTTTCACTTACATAAAAATATCTTGACCCCTTTTGTTACCTCCTGGGCTATTCTCTTTTCAGTTTGCATCTTTGCACTCCTCACTGCTTTCCCTGCTTCTCTCTATTTTCCCTGATACACCTCCCTATCCTCCTTTCTCTGCATCTCCTCATACCTTCTGAATGCTACCCTTTTAGCTTTTACCTTTTCAGACACCTATTTCAAGAACTATAGTGGTCTCTTTTTCCTCTTGCTTTTCTTCACTTGTTTGATGCAGATTTGTTGCCTTTACCATGCTTCCTTTCAGCTTCATCAGCTGTTCCTCCACCACACCCAGGGCATCCCCTTCTGCCAGGTCATCCATGAGGAATTCACCCGTCTTTATAAAATCTGATGTTTTGAAGTCCAGAACCCTCACTGTTGTGCAGTTTTATTCTGCAGCTGTCCTTATATTGAATCATACCATACTGTGATCACTGGTCCCCAGGTGGCCTCCCACACTGATGTCTGCAACACTGTCCCAGTTAGTGAGTACCAGGTCCAGTCTTTCCTCATCACGAGTGGGTTTGTTGACTAGTTGCCTGAAGAACACCTCCTGCAGATAGTCCAGATGTCCCTGCTTCTAGCTGAAGCTGCTGCTGGGAGGCTCCATTCTACATCTGGCAGGTTGAAGTCCCTCCTGGCAGCACTTCCCCCTTTTCTACCATCTTGCCCATGGCTTCTACCAGTAAAAGAAGAAGAAAACTTAGCATTTATACAGTGCTTTTCATATACATTGTATCTCAAAGCCCTTTACAAGCAATGCTAGACTAGTAGTGAAGTCACTGAACGTATAGTGGCAGATATTTTGCACATTAACACCCACGCTCAGCCCTGAACAATTGTATAAACTGTGTTTTTGGGTCAGTAGGGGGAACCCTTGTCAATCATCACCAAGATGGCTGACCTGCAGGAACAAGGTGGAGAAGGATGAGGAGAAGGAAGAAGAGGAGGAGGAGGAGTGGGAGACATTGGAAAGTATGCCTCTGGTGTTACAGAGGGTGACAGATCTTTGGATGAGTTTGTTTCTACAGTGGTAGATGAAAATACAGTGGAATCAGTGACGAAAGTACATGTGTCTGTTCCTGTAAACTCTGTACCAACTTTACCTGCAATACAACCTGAAGGCTCCTCTGGAGAGAGTGCTGCAACTTTTTCTACTGTTAACATACCTGTACCGACTACAACTATACAGGGGATTACACCAGAGGATTTGCTGAGGAGCAGTATGAGGACGCATAAAGTTTTTCTCATTAAATTGCTCCAGGAAGATGCTGTGCAAGCCCTTGCTACATCAGGAGCTTCTATACCTAGTGTGATTAGCTCTTGGACTGTTTCCTTGCAAATAGAGGGTGTTTCTACTGATTAAATGAACATTTCTTCACAGACTACAAATCCCAATAGATTTGCCTCCTGCTACTTTAAACCTCAGGAGAGGAAGGAGTGATCAGAACCAGTTTAAAGATCCAGCTTGGAGCCCAGCAGCAGCACTGGTGGCAGCTGGATAGGAACAGACTGCCATGGGGACAGATGGTGATCACTGCATCCAGTCACAGCTGCAGAGATTATTGGCAGACAAACCACATCAGACAGCTTAAAATTAAAAGCCGCTTCTTTGCCTACATTTAAAAAAAATTTCTGGCTATAAAAACATCCCCAGTGTACCTACTATAACAAAATCTAGCAGCCCAGGTGTAAATCAGTCAATAATAGATGCATCTGCATCAGAGCATACTGGAGTTGGTTGCTCTGAGACTTGAGGTGAACTTCCACAGAACACTGAAGGAATAGCTGCTGAACTAATTTCAGCAGAATTGCCAGAAACTTTTGACTCTGAGAATGTACAGGTTATCCCTTAGCCTTTATAAATGTCAGATGTTTTCCAGAGGGTAGGGAACCTGCTCAACACAGAAATGCTGTTAGGTTAAAATGTAATGGGGATTTTCAGACAGCTCCAGACAGACTGACTGTGCTACATACCACGTTAAAGAAAATGATGGTTATTAGTCCACAGGATTTATCTGCTTTGATTCATGTGATGGGGGAAGCTATTTATAACCTTAGCTTTAAAAATGTAGCTAATTTGGAAAAGTTTTGGCAGAAATATCCAGTGGTGAAAGACATCCTATTATGGGCACCTTTTTTTCCCTATTGCCCTCACCAAACCAACAGTTAAAACTATAACCTTGCTTTTTAGGAGCGAAACAGTTAGCATCTCAGATGTGCAATACTGGTTAAAGCAGAGGTGCGACATACTTGATCTCCCCAAATCTATTTTGGATGATGATTTCGTTTTGGACAGGGGGCTGGAAGATAAAAATTCAATTGAAACAGTTGGATGCAGGAATCTTACACTTGAAAGGTAGTTTTTACATTGGCAGGGATAGGGACCTGTGTTTTTACCCAGGTCAGCCCAAAACCTGCAGCAAGTGTGGTGCTAGAATGCACTTAAGTACTGTCTGTGATAAGCCCTGGTGCAACTTATGTCTTGAATATTGTCATGTTAGCCTTGGTTGCCCTAGTCCATTCAAATGCAACCTATGTGATGAGAATGGGCACTCCTACAGGCAGTGCCCTTGGGCTGAACATAATATGTTGGATTGTGCCCCCTTAACCAAGAGCAGCTCATTACAGAAACTCAAGCTAAGGCTCACTCAGCACAATATACCTCAGCTCCTGGGAGACCTGTTCTGGATTCTTCACCCCAGACTTCTACTGTTGATCAAAATAACCTCCCTGCAAAAACTACTCAGGTGTTAGTCAGTGACCCTCCCCCCAGCTTCCTCGGACTTAGTACCTTCTCCACAGAGAATAGCTAGGTCTCACTCTGGATCAGTGCCCATGGTCATTCAAATGCCTCCTCCACCCAATCCATTACAGGAAAACCCTCAGATTTTAGTTAAACCCCCAAAACGAGGGAAAGACAAAAGGAAAGGTGACACATTTTCTTCAAAGTATCATGTTACCACCAGAAATAAATTTCTGGCACTATCAAAAAGAAGGAATTAGCAGGCCCGGTGGCACTGAGGGTTGAGGCGCTGGACACCACACCTCGCGCCACGCCAGTGATCCGTGTTCGGGAACGGGCACAGGTTGCCGGGGGTCGGCGGGGCGGAGATGGATTGAGCATCTGGAGGACTGCTCTCCATCTCCGGGTTGGGGGGATTTGGTCAGCTGGTGCTTGTCTGACCCCTAGCGGAGGCTGGGGGGACCGACAGCACGTAGCCGTAAGACTAGGGAAGGGTGGGACGTGGCTGACGCTTGACTAGTGCATGCACGGGAGCGTGTGCGCACTCAGTCACTGGCATCATTGCACGTCATGGCCCATCGGGGGGAAAAACAAGAAAAATGGGCCTGGCAGCATGACGTCATTCCCTGGTACCATTCCTAGAGGACGCCTCCCTGGCATGGATCCGTTGTGGTGGGTCGAGTCGCTCCTCACCACCCTGCCTGGAAGGGTAAGTCATGGGGTGCGGAAGGAAGGGGGTCTCATGTCCGGGAATGGCACCGGGGAAACGGCGGAGTGTGGGGGGGTAGCGGAAGCTCCGAGAAAAACAACACTTAAAAAAAAAAAAAGAAGGAATTGGGGTGACACAGAATATGAGGGTGAGGACTTGGACACATCCTCCATTGCTTCTTCTAGGATGGAGGTGTCCTTGGACTCACAGACAGAGCTTTCCTCCTCAAAAAATGTCAAAGGGATGAGGAAGTTCCCTCGGGGGAAGGCGTCTGATTGATATTTGGTTTATTTTTGATTGTTTGATTTCTATAGTGATCAGACTGTTTTACCTTTAAATTTAAATGTCTGTAGCATTAAATCTTATAAAAAAAGGCTGACCACCCTACAAATCCTGAAAGATTTATCCAACAACATTCTGTTTCTACAGGACACCAGGTTAAAAACCCTCCATGAAATCTCCCAGGCACTGAAAGCTTGGGATAATGGGACTTCTTACTGGTCGCAAGGTGCAGACATTTGCGATAGGGTAGGCATCTTGTTTAAGGGTTTTGACTTTCAGATAAGAGAACAGTTGAGGTTTGTTCTGGTCAAGCCCTTTTAATAGACATTTGGTTGGTTTGCATCAGCCAAATTCAGATTACTTAATGTTTATGCCCCTCAGGGCATAGCTCTCTGCACTGCCTTTTTCTGTAAGCTGCAACCTTACCTACATACCAACAAAAATATTATAACTGGGGGAGATTTTAATTGTGGCCTCACCTTTAAAGATAGGGGCGGGACCACGCAGAAACTGTTTAGAGATGCAAATTGCCTGAACTCCATTATCAACACTGCAGGATTGATAGATGGACTTCTGAAAAAAAAAACTCCACGGGTTCAAAAACCTATGTCAGAGGTTCTCTAGCAACATGTATATATTACTTGTTTCTATCCCCAAATATACAGGTTCATCAGGCCTTCGCAATCCCTTATGAAACCTCTGACTACTTGGCAGTCTCTTAATCTTGTGCCTTAAAAGCTGCCTATGCACCTCAAAATTCAAATTCCAGATGGAAGTTAAATAATAACCTTCTTCTAGATAAATATATTTAGGCTCAGTGCAGGGAACTCATTAAAGCACAAACCTGTATTATAGAGGCTTATGATACCCTGATGGATTGGTGAATTTTAATTTTTTTTCAAAAGTCTGCTAGACAGAAGAGCCAGACTACTTATTTTAAGTATTTGCAGTTGCGGCAAACTTTATTTTCTTTAATATCCACGGCACATGAAAATAAATTGGATCTCAAAACTGATATAGAAGGCATAAAGGCCGAAATGGTTTCTTGCCAATACGACAGAGGTGAGTCTCTGAAAATGGAGGCTCAGTATGGCATGCAAGGCAACAAATCAATATTTGATATTTTTAAAGGATGTAAGGACAGGATGAATGACACCCGTTTGGAAGCTGTATTAGATCCTGTTCACAACAGGATTCATAAGGATCCAAGGAAGATTCTGGATGTCACTCAGAGTTTTTTAGAAGCTCAGTTTGGCACTTCTTCTGTTGTTAATGCTGATTACCTACATGATCTGAATGTCCCAGA
The DNA here is from genome assembly GCA_016271365.2 of Neoceratodus forsteri. Classification (NCBI taxonomy): domain Eukaryota; kingdom Metazoa; phylum Chordata; order Ceratodontiformes; family Ceratodontidae; genus Neoceratodus; species Neoceratodus forsteri. The sequence goes on along the minus strand of CM057453.1, from coordinate 1,553,206,601 downwards.
CATTCCACAGGACATTCAGAAAAAAATGATAGTGGATATCTCACTGGACGAAACTACTCAGGCTATAAGAAAATTAAAACTTAAGTCATCATCGTTCGGGCTTAGATGGTCAGACAGCAGAATTTTATAAAACATTTATACACTATCTGGCTCCTATTTTAACTCTAATATTTAATGCTAGTTTACCTAGTCAGATGGCACACTGTTTGGAATATTATTATTTAAAAAAGGAGAGAGGCATGATCTCCAAATTTGGAGGCCCCCATTAGTCTCTTAAATGTGGACTATAAAAGTCTAGCGTCCATTTTATTGCAAAGGTTATCTTTAGCAGCAGATAGTATAGTTTCACCTGCACAGTCTTGTGCTGTTCCAGGTAGATCAATTTTCCACAGCCTTCTCTTTTTGAGGGTCCTGGTGGTTGATGGGTCTCACACTCAGTCTCCTGGCCTATTTCTTTCCTTGGATCAGGAGAAAGCTTTTGACTGGGTGGACCATGACTATTTATTTCAGGTTTTAACATCCTATAATGTCCCCCGGAAATATGTTTACTGGATATAACTATTATACAGTAACACATGGATACAAATGTATGTCCAGGGAAGCGGACGTCCAGGGAAGGAACAACAGAGAGTGAAGAGGTGGCTGCTATCTTCGGGGAAGGGAAGTAACTGCAACACAAAGTGCTTTTATTTTTACCTGTTTGTATTGGTGTTTGTTCTAGGTTCTGGGGGTTGTGTGTATAGATGGGGAATTTTACTTTGGTTGCCTGATTGTTTTTTGTGGGAGCATGGGGCAGCAATGTAACTCTACCCCCACTGAGGAGAAAAAGGGAATTTCCTTACTTTAATTAGTCAAAAAGGTGACAGGAGGAGGAGCTCATCAGAAGGAGTGATCCCTGGGCAAGTCTGAGGTACTGTGATTTTTCAATTTCTGGAGGCTTTATTATAGGGTCAGGTGCACTGTGGCTGTGTCAGAAACAGGGTACTGTTCCATTTCTGGAGGATCTGCTACAGAGAAAGGGCGCTGTGACTTTAATTGACACTTGGGGGTGTTTGAAGCTGTTTGGGCTCTGTATTAGAAGGGTAACTCAAAGTGATTGGTATATGACAATTGGTGGAGTATGTAACTATTGCTCTAGGGGGCAATTCAATTGTACATACTGTGTTTAAGGGGTACTAAGGCTTCTACTATCTTCACAGTAAGCACTGCTGTGGATATGGGGCAGCTTCAAATTACTGTTGCTGCACGGGGAAGAGTTGTTAAGTCTAGGGTTTTTGTAGGAAGCAGTGCAGGGGTTTGTTAGAGACATATTAGATAACAAATTCTATCTACTGGGGAGTATTCAGGGAGTAAAGTGATGCTGAGGAGGGAAAATGGAGGGATCTGGGGAAGGACACACTAGGGGATGGAGTTGTACTAGCGGGGAGGATGGGTACAGTGAAAAGGGGGGGCACAGGGGGCAGCAGGATGCTAGAAGAGCCATCAGGGGTAGAATAGTATGTTGCAATGGTTGTGGGGCAGCAGTCTGAATGAACATATTGTGGATGCTAGCAGGGTGTCCAATCTGTCACAGGCTGAGGAGACTCAAGGAAGAAGTGCAGTGACTTGGAAGAGAGTTGCAGAGGGTGGGGAGAGGGGGAAGGGAGCTGGGGCAGAGGGTGACAGGAGGATACCACATGGGTGGAACAATGGTACGGGGGGTGGGGCCAACACAAATAGATGGCCTAGCAAGGAAGGGGGATAGGGAAGGAGGAAGAAGCCCACACACAGCACGGCAGAGAGAGCAGGTAATAGGTTTGCAGTGCTGGCGACATTAGAGGAGGAGGGGGTAAGGGATTTCCAGGATGGGATAGATAAGGGGAAGCTGGAGGATGGTACAAGGATCAGTAGTCAGGCAGAAGATGTTGGTATAGGTAAGGGGAAGGGGGACTGCTGGAAGGATGGACGAAGAGAGCAGGGGTAAATGCGAGAGGAGCAATGCCAGAGCAGAGAATGGGAGGGACTTAGCAGAGGGGGAGGGGGAGACCAAGTTGGAGGGAAAGGATGTGGAGGAGTGTGAGGGAACAATGATGGGGAGTGGGTATAGGTCTGGGGTGGAGGGGGGACCAAAGGAGGGAAGAGCAGGGTTGCAGCTGGGGCAGACTCTAGCAGTAGATACCAATGTAAAATGGTGGTGGGGAGATGAGGACTGGAGAGGGAGAGGTATTAGTGCTGCGGGACTCCATACTTAAAGGGATTAGATGAGGCAGCAAGGGGGAATGACATAGTCGCATCTGGGTGGAGTCCATACCTGGCTTAACCGCAGGCATGGCAGAGCAGTCAATTCTAAAGTGTGCTAGGAGGGGTAGGAGGAAACCACATCTTGTGGTGCATGTGGGTACAAATGACCTGGCAGGGGAGATGGTGGAAGTAGCGAGGGAGAGGTTCAAGGAACTGGGCAGGCTGTGTGGGGAGCTAGGGGAATCAGTAGCCTTTCTTAGAAGTGTTCCAGTATCCTGCACTAGTATAGTGAGGAAAGGAAGGATTGGGGAGTTCAACACCTGGATGAGGGAATGGTGTCAATCCAGGGGGATACAGGTTGGTAGGGGACTGGGACAGAATCTGGGACAGCACTGTACTTTATGCAGGGGATAGGCTACATTTGAGTTGGGAGGGGAAGCAGGTTTTAAAGCAGAGGGTAGGGGAATACATAGCTACGAAGGTGGATTTAATCTAGGTAGGGGGCAGTGAGTGGACAGATGGTAGGCAGGGATCCCAGAGAGAGGAGCCAAACAAGCATACTCCCCTAGCTAGCAGGGAGGAGCTTGGAGAAGTGGCACAGGGAGGGGATTAGGATGGGGGTAATTCGGGGAGGGGAGGCGCAGGGTTGGGTTTGAGAGTGGTCTCACTGAATGCGAGAAGCCTTGGTAACAAATTGGTGGAATTACAGGCTCTCTTGGCAATAGGGAGGGTAGACATTGCAGCCATCATGGAAATGTGGGCCACCCAGTACCAGGAATGGGATTTGATGATCCCAGGATATAGGATATTCAGGAAGGATATGGTTAAGAGAAAAGGGAGGGCATGGCAATATATGTATGAGAGGGGGATAAGGTGCATGAGGGAGGAGTGGGAGGAAGGCAGAACAGAGGCCCTATGGGTGCAGCTTCAAGACTCAGAAAGTAGGACATTGAGAACGAGGGTGGTGTACAGGCCACCAGCCCAAGGGGATAATCTGGATAGGGAGTTAGCTAAGCAAATCAGAAGAGTCTGTATGAAAGGGAACACTGTGGTGCTGGGGGACTTCAACCTACCAGGCATGAAGTGGAGCACCCCAACCATCACGAGTGCAAAGAAGCAGGTCTTATTAGTGGCATTTCAGGACAGTTTCCTGGTGCAGTTGGTTAGTGAGCCAACTAGACCAGATAGGACTCTGGACTTGGTTCTATCAGGTAGGGAGGCTGTAAGGGGTCTAGAGGTGGAGGACCCTCTGGCTGGGAGTGACCACCACATGGTATGGTTCACACTCAACATGGGCAGGGAAGCAGGAGGTATGGGTACCAGGGTGATTGACTTTAGGGGGGTAGATTTTAAAAGGATGGGGGAAATTTGGAGCAGGCAACTGGAGGAAATTCAGCTGCACATGCATGCTAGCCAAAAATGGGATATTATTAAGAGTAGGCTGGTGGAAACTGCTGGAACATATACAAGAACAAGGATTAAGAAGGGTAGGGCAAAAAAAAAAATAGCTGGCTCATGCAGGAGGTCATGGAAGTGGTGAGGACCCCCCAAAAAGGCATTTTGGAGACTCAGAAAACTAGGAGGGGGATAACAGGGATGTGTATATGAAGAAGTCCAGGGAGGTTACTAGGCTAATCAGAGCGGCAAAGGCTTCCAGGGAACTGAGACTGGTGCAGGATATTAAGAATGGAGAAAAGGGCTTCTTCAGATACATCAGTGAAAGACAGAAAAACAAAGATCAGATTGTGAGGATTAGGAAGGATGGGGGCTGGGTGGAGAAGGGGGGAGAACCAGGCAGAGGCACTGAATGATTACTTCTGCTCTGTGTTCACGAAAGAGAAAGGGGGTCAGACACCACCTGGGAGAGGAGGAGTGGGTGGGATGCGGAGGTGACCGATATAGGGATTACAATGGATAGGGTGATGAAATGATTAAGGGTTCTGAGGGGGTATAAGGCACCGGGTCCAGACAGCATTCACCCTAGGATACTTAAGGAACTAGCTGAGATCCTGGCAGGACCACTGGCTGATCTGTTCAACACCTTCTTGGACACTGGATGTGTACTAAAGGACTGGAGGATGGCACATGCGGTACCCAAACACAAAAGTGGACCTAATGATGAACCAGGCAACTACAGACCAGTGAGCCTCACATCAATTGTGGGAAAACTCATGGAGATGATCCTAAAAGAGTGGCTGGTGACCTTTTTGGAGATCAATGGTCTCCAGGATGGTCAGCAGCACAAATTTGTCTCAGGAAGATCCTGCCAAAAAAATCTGATTGAATATTATGACTGGGTGACAAGAGAACTGGATAAAGGCCCTGCAGTGGATGTTCTGTATTTGGATTTCAGCAAGGCCTTTGATTCCATGCCACATGGGAGGCTGGGAGGAAAGCTGGAATATACAGGTATGGGAAGAAAGATGGTAGTTTGGATCACCAATTGGCTGAAGGGAAGGTAGCAAACAGTGGTGGTGGTAGGGGAACTCTCATCACTGAGGGATTTGTATTGGGACCAGTATTCGGGATATTCATAGCTGATATCTCCCACAGTGTCTGGAGTAAGATCAGTCTCTTCACAGATGACACAAAGATGGGAGCTGTGGTAGATGACATCAAAGGGTGGAGGGGGCTGCAGGAGGACCTGACCAAACCACAGGAGTGGTTGGATGCATGGTAGTTGTGGTTTAATGCCAAAAAGTACAAGGTATTGCACTTCAGGGATATCAAGCAGGGGAGAAGCTATCAGCTGGGGGGGGAGTACAGCTGGAATGCAATGAGAAGGAAAAGGAACTAGGGGTGCTTATAACAGGGAGTATGAACAACTCAGCTCAGTGCAGGAAGGTGGCAGCAAAAGTCAACAGGATGCTGAGGTGTATAGCGAGGGGAATCTTATCCAGAAATAGGGAGGTGATCCTGCCTCTCTACAGGATGCTGGACAGGTCGCACCTGGAAGACTGCGTACAGTACTTGTGCACATTCCTGAAGAAGGACATCAGATTATTGGAGGGTGTACAGAGGAGGGTGACAAAGATGATCTAGGGATTAGAAGGATACTCCCATGAGGAGAGGCTGAACGAGCTGAACATGTATTCCCTGGAGGAGAGGAGGGACAGGGGGGACATGATCGAAACCTTTAAATACTTAAAGGGGATTAACAAGACTAGTACAGAAGAGATTTTCCAGATTAGAAAGTGGAGGGTCATGAGGGGGCACCAGATGAGATTGGAGGGAGGAAGATTCAAGAGGGAAGTCAGGAGACATTGTTTCATTTAGATGGTGGTGGATAAGTGGAATACTCTGCTGGAGGAGGTAATAGCCTGTGGCATGGTAGATGGTTTTAGGAGGGGATGGGACAGAGTGGGGAGGGTAATAATGAGGAAGGGGGTGGGTGGGGCAGCTGTGAGTTGAGGGGCTAGCTGCACAATCAAGCAGACTTGATAGACTGAGAGTCCTGTTTCTGCTAGTGTTTTCGTATGTTCATGTGTTTGTACATAAATGACACTCCTGGATCAGTTTTTTGGGAAAAAAAGGGGTTAGACAGAAATATCCCTTAAGCCCCCTTTTATATGTGTTGCAAATAGATCCTTTGCTCAGGAATATTTTGCATAACCCTGCTATACCCAGACTTTGTCTCTCAGATGGGCAGTCAGCACCTCCAGTGTGTTCGTATGTGGATGACATCTGCATTTGTACCACAACTATGATCCAAGATTCAGTTTTAGCACCCATTCTCTCGGCATTTGAACAAGTTTTGGGGTCTAAATTAAATTATCATAAAAATACTGATATATTGCTTAATTATTCAGTAGATGTTGGCCAGATTCAGTCTTTCACAAATATTTCTAATTCTGTCACACCCATAAAAATGTTAGGTTTATTTTTTGGTAGTCTTGACAATGTTTCCTTAAATTGGGACCTGGCTGCATCAAAAGCCACAGGTATAGTTAGTACTTGGAAACAGAACCAACTCAAAAAAGAAAAGTGTCTTTTTATTAAAAATATTAATACTTCCTTTATTTTTACATATCACACACATCTTCCCTATCCCTCTGGCAATGGAAGTGAAGGTTATGAATGTTTTTTTTCCCAGGGCTTTTGGGGTAGTAGACTCAATCCCATTAAAAGGAATTACATGTATGATGATTATTGTCATGGTGGAATCAGGATGCACCACTCAAGAGTTTTTTTTTCACAGTCTCTTTATTTATTGGAATATTTGTCCCTCCTTGAGGGGACATTTCACTATTTGGTACAGTCTTCTTTTTTTAATTTTTTTTTTATTTAAAGTTTATTAAGAAAATTTTATTCTTTTCCACCTCAACATACACATGGCAGACATACATGAAGATGAACATGGTATATTAGACAATTGAAAACGTGAGTCAGCCCCCAAAACCAAAACCACATCCTTCCCCCTCCCCTCCCACCCCCTCGCTACCAGTATTGAGCACCCTCCCACCGCCCCTCGCTACCAGTATTGAGCACAAAAAGTTCATCGTACAGTCACATTGACACTATTTTGAGTGCCAGATTAGCAAACTGGGCTCTGAGAAACCATATAGCCAGGTCAACCATTTTGTAAAGAATATAAGGTATATAAGGGATCCCAGATTTTCTTGAATTGATCCATTTTATCATGAAGGCTGGCAATAGCCCTTTCAGTGCTAAGATTCACCAGAAGCTCGGACAGCCATTTGGTACAGTCTTCTTTTTCAGCTGGATAGCAGCAGTTCAGGATAGATGGACCAAAGACCTATTTGTGGTTCCCACCTATCTAAAAACCTTTAACTTGCCTACATTTCTGCATCCTGTATTTACTAAGCTTAGACAGTGGAAACTTACAACCTAGTTTATTGCCTTAAATACCAGGAAAAATGTATGCAGCTGTCCTGTGGGATCAGTTTTATGAAGTCCCCCGAATTATGGGAGGTAATGAAGAAATTCTGCGAGTAATTTTCTGGCAGTTAACAGACAAATAAATCTCACTTAAATACTGGGATGTTAACTGGCTATCCTGCCATGAGTGGGGCGAAGGCTAGAGAGAGCATGGCGGAAATCCTGCCTGTATGCCAACAAACTTAGATTGATGGATCATTATGTTATCTATCAATCGGCAATATCCAGTAAGAAGTCAGAATTCCTGTCCAGGGAGATTGCTGCTGCGAGAAACCGACCGGCTCAACTCTTTCGGACTGTTGACAGATTGTGCAATCCACTCTGTCTACAGTCTGGAAGAGATTTTTCACAAATAAAGTGTGATGAGCTTGCTCGATTTTTCGCTGATAAGATTGCCGGCATTAGGGCGGATCTCAGCCAGGTTCAATCTACAAGGGCTTGCAGTGGTCGGCGAGGGGAAGCAAACACCTGTGTCACCTGGTCTGACTTTGGTAGGCCGAATTCATGGACATTATGAGGATTGTCCAGACTGGACGCCCAACCAGCTGTAGTTTGATCCGGCCCACGCCACTTTTATTGGGTTGCGTAGATATTATCTGTCCGATCATTGCTGAAATCGTCTGGAAATCTTTGAAGCAGGGATCTTTCCTGAACCCTAAAGGAGTCGGTCGTCAACCACCCTAAAAACCTTCACTGAATCCGACTGTTCAGCTAACTACAGACTCTATCTCTAACCTCCCCTTCTTGGGTAAGGTTATTGAAAAGGTGGTTGCACTGCAACTGGACGACCATCTTATAAATCATAATGTCTATGATACTCTTCAATCGGGATTTAGGAAAGACATAGTACTGAGACTGCTCTTGTCCGGGTTCTAAATGATCTCCTGATAGCGAGGATCAAAAGGCATACTATTCTAGTCCTTCTTGATCTCTGTGCAGCTTTTGACACTGTGGACCATGGTGTGCTTCTGGAATGCCTGAGGTTCCATTGTGGACTGTCTGGTATGGTCCTACAGTGGTTTCAATCTTTCTCACAGGGCGGAGACATAGGGTTATCACTGGAATTTATTCCTCTGATGCGATCTCCTTGCCTTGTCAGGGTTCCTGAGGTTCCATTTGGCACCCATGTTGTTCGCTGTCTATATGCTGCCATTGGGAGACATTATTAGGTAATATGGCTTGGGTTTTCACTGCTATGCAGATGACACCTAGCTATATTTGTCCTTTAGCCCCGGCAAGAAGATGCAGTCTCTAAACTTAACAACTGTCTATCCGAGATCAGTGATTGGATGAGTGCCAGCTGGCTAAGGTTAAACCCGGATAAGACTGAGGTGTTGGTAGTGGACCCAGGTCGTCGTGGAGGAGGTTGTAGGCTGGTCTTCCTCGGGCATATGGATCGATGGGGCCCAGCTCTTGACCTCAGACAGGGTGCGTAACCTGGGCGTTATTATTGACGACAGTTTGACGCTGAAATTTCAGGTGTCATCTGCCATCAAATCCTCTTTTTACCATCTGAGGAATATCGCTCGGGTGAAACACCTTGTTCCTCTGGCTGACCTTCCAACATTAGTCCATGCCTTTGTTACTTCTCGCCTTGACTACTGCAATGCCCTGTACCTAGGGATGCCGGGGGTTGATATCCGCCGCTTGCAGCTGGTGCAGAACGCTGCAGCCAGGCTTTGATGGGGACATCAATGAGGAATCATAATGCGCCTGTGCTACGCGAACTGCACTGGCTGCAGTTCAGTGGTGGATCACCTTTAAGGTCGGTTTACTGACCTATAAAGCCCTACGAACAGGGACCGCTGATATCTGCAAGATCTGCTTGTTCCCTCACTGGGCTCCTCCTCTGCCACTCAGATCCACCGACGAGGGATTGCTAGAGGTTCCCAGGGTTCGTTTAAAAACATCTGGGGCACGAGTGTTTTCTTATGCTGCCCCTACCCTGTGGAATTCTCTACCTCGTCGGATACGAAGCTGCCTGACCGTTGAAAGCTTTAAATCAGAACTGAAAACCTATTTATTTCAAAAGGTTTATGGGGAATAGTTATTGCATTGCATTGAAATTATTTTTATTGTTGTTTGTTATGCTGTATGTATGTTTTATATGTATTTAATTATTGTAAAGCGCTTTGATTTTGAAAAGCGCTTAAAAATAAACTTTTACTTACTTACTTACTTACTTACATGGTAGGCATGGCGTTAGAGGTACACACAAGTATAAGGCTATTGACAGAAAGATGTGCCCTCATCCAATGTGTGTGGACACTTGGAAGCTATGGAGCATTTTGCCTTGTTGTGCCCTTTTTCCGTCATTCTGGTCTCTGTTTCTGAAGACAATGGGGGGGATGGGTGTCTTTCCCCTCTCATGTATGAGGTACTTATTCTGGGTTTATTTCCCTCTAGATTATCAAAATGTTATTCTAGCACCTTAAGGATTATGTTTGCAGTCTGTCATTTCTATATGTGGCAAGCAAGGTGTGCCTTTTTGTTGCAACAAAAAGTATCTAGTGAGGTTCAAATATTGTCAGAGATCATTCAAGGTGTGACCTCAGTCTAGCATGTTAGGAAGGGTAGGGTTCCAGTTTCTACTTTCCAATTCTATTGGAATGAGTATACCTGGCTTTTGAATGTTAAAGACTGCGTATAACAGAATGTTTATTATTGGTTTGCTTTCTAAGTTTTTTCCCGTTCCTTTTTTCTCCTTTTTTTCCCTTTGTGATGTATTGTTTTTGAACTGTTACATTTTGCTTTATTACTTTGCCTTACACTATTATGTTTTCAGATTGTAAATTAATTTATTCTGTTATTTTCTTTAATAAAAAAATTCCCCTACACTCTGGATACAGAAGTTGATGCCACCCCATTTACAGAAGAAAGGGTTCTGAAAGAATCTTAAAACTGAAGGTGGACAAAGCAATGGGGCCTGATGGGATTCATCCCAGAATTCTAAAAGAACTAAGGGTAGAACTAGTGACACCACTGACTACCCTCTTTAACAAATCATGGGAGGATGGGGTGGTACCCGAGGACTGGAGGAGGGCAGATGTGATTCCCTTCACAAAAGTGGGAGCAAGGCAGAAGCAGGAAACTACAGACCTGTTAGTTTAACCTCAGTGGTAGGGAAAATGATGGAATCACTTGAAGGAAAGAATTGTTGAGTATCTAGAGGCCAGAGGGCACAGGACCCAAGGCAGCATGGATTCACAGCAGGAAGGTCATGCCAGACAAATCTGATAGATTTCTTTGACTGGGTGACCAAAGTAGTAGATCAGGAGGGCTGTGTACATGGCCTACCTGGACTTTAGCAAGGCATTTACACAGTCCCACACAAAGATTAATATACAAGTTAGCCAGCATAGGAGTGGGTCCCAAGATGACAGCCTGGGTAAAGAATTGGCTGGAGGAATGAGACACAGAGTAATGTAAATGGAGCCACTCTGAAGAAAGGGGAGTTACTAGTGGGTACCGCAGGGTTCAGTATTAGACTGGTCCTCTTCAATGTCTTTATAAGCACATTGCAGAGGAACTGGAAGAAAAGGTATGCCTTTGCAGATGACACAAAGATCTGTAACAGAGTTGATGCACAAGGTGGGGTGGAAAGGATGAGAAAGGACTTGGCAAGTTAGAGGAATGGTCAAATGTGACAGCTCAGATTCAATGCTAAGAAGTGCAAGGTAATGCACCTGGGAAACAAAAACCCAGGGGAAGAGTACACAATGGGGGGTGAGATACTAACAACAACAAAAATGGAAAGGGACCTGGGGGTGGTCATATCAGATGACCTAAAGGTGGGCAAGCAATGTGAGAGGACAGCAAGGAAGGCTAGGGGGATACTGGGATGCATAGGGAGAGGCATCACCAGTAGAAAACAGAAAGTTATTATCCCTCTGTACAGACAGTTGGTGAGACCCCATCTGGAGTACTGCGTGCAGTTCTGGAGACCCAATCTCCACAAAGACATAGACAGGATGGAAGCTGTCCAGAGGAAGGCAACTAAAATGGTGCAAAGTCTGCACTGGAAGACATATGAAGAGAGACTTAAGGAGCTTAATATGTATAGCCTCGAGGAAAGGAGGGAGAGGGGGGACATGATAGAAACTTTCAAGTACCTCAAGGTAATCAACAAAGTCCAAGAGGGTAGCATCTTTCAAAAAGAGGTGTGCAAGAACAAGCAACAATTTGAAGATAGAGGGGCGGTTCAGAGGTAATTTAAGAAGTATTTTTTCACAGAGAGGTTGTGGATGCATGGAATGGCCTTCCGAGGAGGTTGTGGAGTCAAAAACAGTGGTGGAATTCAAGCATGCATGGGACAGTCATAAGGCAATTCTAGGGGTTGGGGGTAGGAAGAAGTAGGCTGCTGGTTAACTAGGATCTGCAGCTTATCCATTAGGTAGGAAAATGGGCAGACTGGGTGGGCCAAGTGGTTCTTATCTGCCATCAAAATCTATGTTTCTATATGTTTCTATGTTACTCTCTGGAGGGGGGCACTGTTGGCTGACTTGCTACCCTGTAAGGTGGCTGCCAGAGAAGACGAAGGAGGAGGAGGAGGGAGTTTGTCTGTCTCTACTTCTACACCATTATCTGCTGTGAATGTACCTGTTTTGGCTGCGTATGGTTGGTCCCTGTTTGCCAGTATTGAGAGAGCCTTGCTTCATGCTGCTCTGGAGCCCGCTGTTTTGGATGACCAGCAAACGCTTTCAGCTAGCAATGTGGAAGCTGCTGTTTCTCCTAAATCTGCTGTTCCTGAAGACTTCCCTTCAAGGTTTGTTTCTTCAGAACCGACTTCTTCTCTGAATCTAACTACAGATGTTCCATTTTTGACCTTGTGTCAGTTTCCTGTGCCAGTTTTGAGTTTTACTCCAGAAGCTCTTGTTTCCAAACAGGAGCATCGTCTGAATGTAAAACTGCAGAAAAAAAATCTTCCCTCCTTCAGTTAATTAAGGAAGAACAGAGAGTGCATGCTGAGAAAGCACACTTTAGGTCTGAATGCCTTCACTCAGGTATGGCTTTCACTGTTTCTACTTCTAATGTACAAAAGCAGCCGAGTTTGTCAATTGCAGCTGGCACGACTACAGTTGATCAGCCTGAGAGGCTGATCAAAGCACCTTCACAAACAGCTTCTCTTCTCCAACAAATTCCCTGTGAAGAAAGTACTGCTTTTTATGAAAATACTATAGAAAATTCTCCTTTATATCAGAATTCTACAGCACAGCATATCTCTTTTTCCTCGTGTTGCAATTCAAATAATATCACACTGCATAATAAGCCTCTATCCCCTGCATGTATTGCACAGAAACTTCATGCAACTGGTGGGGAAACTAATGTTAATGGCTCTAGGAGGCACCCTGGATCTTCTCCTCTTCGGTGGTGACCTGTAAGTATTCCAGTGTCTCATCTCACACAGCAATCCTCTAGTATGGAGCTCCAAGTAACAGCTAGTGTACAGGGGTCTTCTTCTCTCTCACTCGGTAATACTGTTGGTAGTGCGGCACTTCCACCCCTGCATTACAGGTACGCGATACTTTTCAGTTTCTTCTACCCCTGTGTTATTCAAGACTGGCTTCAGTGGCGGCCCTGCAGTACATGAAACCCCAATGGCTATGGAAGTCTCGGAGGATTGTCCTGCCACTGTTTTGCCCACTACATCTTCATGGGCTCAGACCCTTCCCCCTTGCTAATTTGGGAAATATGATACCAATTGCTCTAGTTCCCCAAAACAATTTTCAAAACTCTACCACTGATGAGGTACACCAAGAACAGGATTCTGTGCCCAGTGCAGCTACTACCAACAGAGGCTCCTCTTCCCACAGGAAAAAGTTTTCAGATTTATTTTGTACAATGACTGAACCAGCCAAGTGACAGAATGCAGTACGTTTAATGTACAAAGGAGCATTACAAGAGATTCCTGACAGACTGTATGTGGCTCGCACCCTTCTTAAGGAGGATATGAAGATTTTTGCTAAAGAAATCTTTGCCTTAATCCATTTGGTAGATGATGCTTTTTATGATATCAGTTTCAAATCTCCTGCTGGCCTAGACTGATTCTGGCATGTGTATGCTACCTTAAAGCACAAACCTAATTGGACCCCCTTTATTGCTGCTCCGTTGACAAAACTGGCAGTTAAAACTATCACTATACTATTCAAGAATGAAAGTGTTAATATTACTGATATTCTGTATTGGCTTAAGCAATGTTGTACCGTTCTAAACCCTCCTGACCCAATTGTGAATTCTAAGTTCATTCAGGCTGATGGCTGGAAAATAAAATTCAGGCTCTTTTGTTCTGATGCAGGTATTTGTCATCTGCCTAATATTTCTGGTTGGGCTAGGATAGAGGCGTATTGTTATGTCCAGGCCAGCTGAAAGCCTGTTTTAAGTGTGGCTCTCTCTATCATCTGAATAGCTCGTGTGATGAGCTCAAATGTAGAATTGCCTTGAACTTGGACAGACCAGCGCTCATTGCACTAATCGTGTGAGCTGCAACCTGTGCGATGAATGAGGACATTCCTATAAAGAATGGCCATGGTAGTGCATAACAGCAACACCCAACTGGATTCGGTGGAACAAGAGTTTTATATTAACAAGGCACAGAGAGACAGGCCACAGAGGAATACTAATGACTCCTCAACTATCCCCCAACAAGGAAATGCCCTCAATATACAGATTTCTCTATCTATCTGGCAGACAATGCAACCCTGCCATGCATCCCAGAAGGGGACATGACTGGCAATGTACCAGTGGATTTAGTCTCTTCCATGGAACAGGATATGCACCCAGTTTTGGAGGCTTCAGAAAATCTTCCTATCCTACCATCCTGTACTTCAGCACTCACTACTGATCCCATTCCTGTGGAAGATACTATGTCATATCCTCACCCCCATAACAGTGGAACTCCACAAGTGAACCCCTCCCAGGCTATGCTGCCCCTGTCCACACCAGTACTGAAGCTTCCCAGAGGATCACAAGATCACAGAGGTCAAGAGGTCAAACCCAGCTTCCAGCATCTGAAAAAGCAGACATCCAGATAGGAAATAAATATGAGATCTTGTGTAAATGAAAGAACTGGGGAGACACTGAGGTGGATTTAGGTGGGTCTACCATACTTTCTTTCCTCTTAGCAAGATCCCTTTTCTGATGCAGAAGAAGGCACCCAAAATGGTGAAACCTCAAAGAAGAAAAAAATGAAGATGAGAGGTGGAAGAAAAAAGACTGCATGATGTTGTGACTTAGTCTCTTCCTCTTTTTCTCTATCCTTTCCTAATGGAAGAGGTAGTTCATGAGTTTACTATTGGTTCTTTCAACACCAACAGTTTAAAAAATCCTAAATGGCTGTTAGCTGCTATTTTCCTTCTCCAAAGTTTACCTCATGATATTATTTTCTTACAGGAAACTAGGCTGAATACTTTGACTGACATACATAACTTCCAGAAACTTTGGACATCTGGCCCCACCTTTTGGTGTCAGCTGTCAGTGTGGCTCAACTAGTAGCACATCCACTTCCGGACCAGAAGGTTATGGGTTCTCGTCCCACACAGGGGTTGGACTCGTACTTAAAACGCTGGCACCTGAGTGCAGTATTGGGGGGGGCATACTGTTTGAGTATACCATCCTTCAAATGAGATGTTAAAACCAAGGTCCCTTCTACCCATCCTGGTGCTGTCCTGGTGGGTGTCAAGGTTGAAGTAAAAGAACCCAAAGCACTCCACAAAAAAGAGAAGGGGAGTTCTATTAAAAATAAAAAACAGAACAATACAATCCGGAAACAAAGAAATCAATCCACTAGTACATCAGCAGTAAATAACAGTGTTTCTCTCTTTCTCTCTCCATATATATATATATATATATATATATATATATATATATATATGATATATCTCAACATCCTTCTCACTGTATATATATGTGTATATATATATATATTTATATCTCAACATCCTTCTCACTGTACGCATATTGTTTGAAGAAAGAGAAACCCCTCCACCAAACCATAACTTTAGATCTAGGGTGCAGTTTTAAGGCATTCTTGTAAATATCTTGTAAAGCATTCTCACATAATTTACAAAAAGTAACATAAGACATCAGCTGTTGTTATTGTTATAAAAGAAATTGACATCTACTGTGCCATAAATACAATTTTAAACACATAAAAAATACGGTCAGGGTGCCAAAGTCATACCTATGTAATAAGTGGGGAAAATTCCCCCAAACCATCATCTCATAAGTAGCATGTTGTAACTATGGCATCTTCCAGCAGTCAGCAAGAAAGGCTCACAATGAAGATGAATAAGGACAATCCAATAAGAAATGTTCTTGAGATTCTATTTGAGCAACACAACCAGGGGAAAGACAGTTCCATTTTTCAGTTGCCTTGTGTTTATGATTTCTCGTTACACTGAGTCTCCCATGTGCACAAAGTCACAGAATGTCCCTCATTCATTGAGGAAATCTGGGATGAGTTAATTGCTTGAATACCATATGGTTATTGGTGGGGGTATGATGTTTAAAATCCAGTTCTGCTGGTCCTATTGAACTTAGAACTCAGTGGTAAAGTTGTTTCCTGGACCGCTGGAGAAGTTGTTGCTTTATTAACTGCCACTTGTAAATTTTCTGGAAAGTTTTTCTCAAGTATTGAGATAATTGTAAACTCAGGGTCAGCTTGGGTGGGTGGTCATCTCACTTGGGCAGAACATCTTCAAAAGTGTGGTATAGCCAAAGGTGGGATAAAGACGTTTGTAGTAATAAGTCTGGTTTAATGTTCTTTGACCAAAATAGAGTGTGGAAGAAAACAAAGGGGTTTACGATAGCAACACTCCCTTTTTGTCATGGCAATTAAGTCCGCTCCCTCTTGATTGGGTTCAACCTGTTACTCCAGAAAAGTTGAAAAATGCACTAAGAAGTCTGGTCTCTAAATTTGCTGGTAGGGGAAATACCATTCCAACATACAAGAAACAAGGGATCAGAAACTGACGATGTGTACACGTTTCAGTTTGGACATTTTCCAACCTTTCCATTTGGCTACCTTAAATTTTCCATTTTTTAGTGCTTCCTCCCAGTTATGTTGTGCCGTGTCCCCTGGACCAAATATCACACCAATAATTTTATGTGGTTCAGCAGACAGTAGTATTTCACATATACTTGAGTCACCAGACTCCAACTGCAATCCCCTACTTGTAAATTTAAACTAGACCCTGACATTTTAGCATAATAATCAAGTACATGCATTATATGCTGTACACTGGAATGATCTTCCAAAAAACACATAAATCATTGGTGTATGCTGCTATTTTAACTGAATCGCCTATCTGAGTTCGAGAAATACTGTGAATTGCAGGATTGGATAGAAGTCTTCTTTTAAAGGGATCAATAACAAAAATATAAAATAAAGGGCTCAAGAGACACCCCTGTCTAAAATCCTTACAAATTGTAATTCTATTTCCTCTACATCCAGCTACTAGTGGGGTATTTACTGCACTGATACAGAGCAGCTGTAACCATTCAATGAAAGAAGATGATATCCCATATTTATATAAAACCTTAAATAAAAAATCGTGACTTACCCTATCAAAGGCTTTGCATTGATCAAGAGATAAAAGAAAACATGAAATATCGTGCCTAGTACAATAACTATACATGTCCCTTATAATAGAAAGGTTGTCCTGTATATGTCTCCCAGGTAAGGTGCAGGTCTGAACTGGGTGTATTAGGTCTTGGGCTACACCTCTTAATTTTTTTGTAAAATATAGGTAAGAATCTTAAAATCAGAATTTAGTAGACACATTGGCCTCCAATTAGTTAATATGGAGTTATCACCAGACCTGTACAAGAATGTGATTAAGCCATGGGTAAAATTCATGGAGAGTTGATCCTGAGTAAACAGGAAGTGAAAACGTTTGGCCAAAAGGCAGTGTCAGTGGCTCAGTAGGTAGCAAACTTGCCTCTGAGGCTGAGAGATCAGAGGGCTGTGGGTTCAGTTCCCACATCTGGCACTTGGATTATTATCCCAATACTGACACTGTAGTGCAGCATGAGAGGGGTGCTGCACTTCTGAGGTGTCATCTTTCGGATGAGATGTTAAACCGAGGTCCAATCTGCCTGGATTGGTGGTAGTTCAGGTGGATGTTAAAGATCCCATGGCACTTACAGAAAAAGAATAAGGGAATTTCCCCAGTGTCCTGGCCAAATTTCCCTCATTCACTAAAAAATACCACCAACAGCATAATCTGGTTCAATTTCAGTTGCTTACCATCTGTATCCCCCCCACCCCACCTGGTCGCCCCTGAAAAAAGGACTTCTAGGCCCAGTGGGCTTACCGGGTCAACAAAATTCAACACAACAAACAAAACAAAACAAATATGCAGCCATATGTCAGGAAAAGCTTTATAGAATTTATTTGGAATACAGACAGCCCCTGGTGTAGTACCTAACTTAAGATATCTGATCACATCCAGAATTTCTTGTTAAGTGATTGGAATAGTCAACTCACTGAGTCTGTCATCTCTAAGTTTATTTACTTGTACTGTATATTGGCCAAATATTTGTCCATTTCTTGGGAGTCCAGTTGTGCTGCCATGGAAAAGCTTTCCAAATGCCATTCAACTATCTTTGGAATCCCTTCAGTGCTGGAAACAATATTTTCATGGTCATCTTTTAGACTGGTAAATCTGGAAACTTTTGTCCAATCCTTGCATACCTTGCAAGGGTCTGAATAGGATGTTGTCCAAGTTCCGTAACAAAGTTCAGCCTGTAAGGACACTGACCTGTCACACTGGAACTGCTTCATTTCATTTTTATGTTGGCGTGCTTGCGCAGCCAACATCTAGGGACAGTGGGGATTTGGAGGCACGGTTGCTGTTGGGCGAATGCAGGGTACACACAAGAAGGTGCGTCCCGCATTCCCCAATCAGCCTGCATGCCGGCACCACACCATGCATACATAATGTGGTGATCACATCTAAGAAAAGGTCCACTGCAATCCGAGCAAAACTCGTCAGATGCAATGGACTTTTTCTTGATGTGTTCGTCGACATTATGCACATGGCAGCACACTGGTCGCCGAACTGCCAACTTCGAGGGTGCCCAATCCCCCTGTTAGCTGACCCTGCCCCCTATGAATGTGCTGACGGCGGGGCACACTCCCCGTCAGCATACAGCACCCCCCTCATTTATGATATGCCGAGTGGGGTGCCCAATCCCCCTTGGCTCTTACCCCACCCCCCTTTCCTTGTGTGCCAATGGGGGAGCTCATTCACCATCGGCATAAAGAATTAAAGAATTGTTTAATGCTGAGGGGGTGCCTAATCCCCTAGGCTCTGCCCCCACCCTTCTTTTATGTGTCGACAGAGTGCCTAATCCCGTCGGCATAATACTCCCTCTTGTGTTGTTTGACGATGAGGTGCCCAATCCCTGTTGGCTACAGACACCCCCAAACAGTTAGGTGGCATGCTGGGAGCCCACCCCAGCGTGCCAAATCCCCTCCAAAAAAAAACTGTCCCATTATGTTTTTTTTTCCTTTTAACATGTAAAACGAAAATGGTCCCTCGTAGTCTCCATGCCCCCTTCCCCCTACCCGCATCCACTCTGTGCACACCCTGCCTCCCCACACCCTCCCTCACCCCATACTTACCTCTGGAGTCTGGCGCGACGATCTTCAGTGGACCGGGAACATGTCTGCACTCTTCAAAGCCGACCACAAACTGAGGAAATGCCGGTAAGCTGTATAATGGAATAAATAGGGTTTTTCCAACTTTGATGCATATCTCAGGCATTTTTGCAAATTTTGGCCCCAAATTTTCAACATGGCATTTTTGGGACCCTTTCTCATGAATTCTTGCACTTTCATTGCATTATTTAGTCTTGAAAGGTGATTTCATAGTCCCTGCATGGAATCACCTTCCGGGACCAAGTAATGAAATGACAGTGCCACTGTTCATGAGAGGGGCTCTCAAAAAGCCTATGTTGTAAATTTGGTGGATCCAAAAAAATTACTGTTTTACGAGCGTGTGTAGCAACTGCGCAATGCACATTCGTAAGTTAACAAATTTGCAATCTTTTCAAGCCAGATTCTCAATATTGGCATTTTACCACACCTTCTTGTGTACTGTACAGCTGTCACTTTTCACATCCTGGCCAAAATATGTTTTCACACTTCTGGTGCAGAATAACGCAGTCACAATGCAAAATCAGTGTTCGGGACACATTAAGAAAATGACAGTGACACTGTACATGAGCAGAGGTCATAAAATGCCTGTGTTGAAAATTTGGTGACAATACTCTATAAATGATCACGAGTGCTGCACAGTTTGCACGCTGGCCTCGTGACGTTCGCAAACTTATAATATTTTCACTCCAGATTTTTAACAATGCCATTGTTCTGCACCTCCAAATGAACAGTACAGCTGCCATTTTTCACATCCTGACCAAAATCTGTTTTCACAGTTCCGGCTCAGAATAGCACGGTAGCTGTGGAAAGTCCATGTTCGAGACTCATGATGAAAACGACAGTGACACTGTTCGTTAGCAGATGTCCTAAAATGCTTATGTTGAAAATTTGGGGACAAAAGTCAATACAATGAGTGTTTTATGAGCATGTGTTGCACAGTCTGCACGCACACTCATGACTTTGTGTATCTGTAATAGCTTCACTCCAGCTGTTCATCATTGGAATTTTTCCATACCTCCTTATGAACAGTACAGCTGCCTGAAATGTGTTTTCGCATGTCCAGCACAGAATTGCACGGTTGCTGTGCGAAATCAGTTTTTGGGACAGTTTGAGGAAATGACGGTGACATTATTCATGAGCAGAGGTCCTAAAATGCCTATGTTGAAAATTTGGTGCCGAAAGTCCATACAATGATTGTGTTGCAAACGTGCATTGCGTAGTTTCCACACACTCTTGTAACTTCGTCAGTCTGCAATATTATCATGCCACATTTTCACCACTGGCATTTGTGCACATCTCCTTATCAACAGTCCAGCTGCCATTTCTCACAGCCTGCCCAAAACATCTTTCCACAGCTGTGGCGCACAATGGCGTGCTCACTGTGCAAAATCACCTTTTGGGACACATTAACAAAATCACAGCACTTTGCATCTCTAGCTCCGCCACTACCACTGCCAATGCCAGCATGACAACATTCGGCATTGACAAATGCTTATTTGTTGCAGATATTTGTGCAGAAAGACCAGTCACAGAATTATAAGTGGCAATTAAAAGTTTATATAGGTGTGGCCATAAAGATAAATATTTCAACAATTTCAGTTTAACCTGGGATTTCCCATAATTTTGCATCCAATTTCTAACATCCAGTTTTGTGACCTCCGACCACATACCAAGGTTGTCATATGAAGAGAGGACAGATGCCCTAGCTAAAAAAACAGAAGTGAGACCTAGCTTAACTTTAATATCAAATAAGCTAGAGGTATTCATCTTCCATCTTCTGGGAGGGACTGTGACACCAGTACTGCTGTTTATTTGAGATTTGACTAAGACATGGTCTGAAAACTCCGCCAGGATAATACATGTCTGCAGAACCTTTAATTTACATGACACAAAAATATAATCAATTTTCGTCATGAGGGTAGCGCGTACATAAGTGTAAGAAATATTTGGGGATGCCTGTGCACTACAATCAACCAATTCAGCTGTCTCTATGTAGTTTTGTAATGCAAATGAATCATAATACACCTTTTTCCATGTGCTTTATTGGCTTCTCTCTCTCTAAAGTGCAGTTAAAATCACCCCCAAAATAAACATTTATGGCCATGGCCAGAAAAAGCTGTGTGGTGTTCAACAACTGGACTCTGTCAGCTTTTTGTTGTGGGGCATATAACACCACAAAATGACTGGGATGATTATGCCATACACCATCAACAACAAGGACTCAACCTGGCAATACATCTATAAGCCTGTGTAATTTGACGTTAAACCATGAGAATAAAATGCCTACACTATCTGCTTATCAGTCCCAAAGGACCAATACGATAGCCCCCAGACCCAAGATCTTTGGGCTTGCAGTACATTAGTTGTTGAATTAAACCATGATTCTTGCAGAAAAATAATATCTAAGGCCAAGTCATGTAATAGAGAAAAAAACAGCAACCCTCTTTTTCCCATTCAACAAACTCAAACTTCTTCATTCAACAAACTACAGGCATTTAAGGTGGCAACTGTAAATTGAGACATTCAAAATTTAGAAAACATGTCATTTTTTTTCTTTCATTTCTTGCTATCCTGGTGCTGCACTTCCATATCCTGGGTAGTAGAATGGGATGATGAGGCATCATAATCGACATCCCCTGATTCTGTGTCTCCCCAATGTGGAGTGGATAGGGCACTATATTGCTTTTCAAGTATAGAGGGCTGGTTTAGCTGGTTTAAGCTTGACAAAGGCTGCATCATCTTGTTTGTGGTGCTTTCCAATCTTGGGGGTGGGTGGCATCTGGTTGGAAGCTGCCTCCATTTGTATCTCTGGTGGATTATCAGGGATCTGAGCAGGTGGGAGGGTAGCCTCTGTAGAATCCTCTACAACCAGATGTGTGTTAATATCAGCCCGGTCTGGGTTCTGCTGGCTCACAGAGGCCTCTGGTGGAGCTGAATCTGGCATTTCCATGGTTGTGTCTGTGGCCGTGTCCATTGCTGGAGCCTCTCCCTTTTGTTGTGCCTGTTTAATTAACTCATCAGGGTTTAGATCATGGGGCTTGTTATGTGCTGGCCACAGACAGTTTTGAAATGTATGACCATGTTCATCACAGAGATTGCATCTGGCATCATTATTGCATTGCAAGCTGATATGGCCAAACTCACCACAGATTCTGCACTGGAGTTGATTGCATACATTAGACAAATGCGTACGGGCACCACACTTATAGCAGGCCTTTAGCTGCCCAGAGTAGAAACACACATGTCCTGTCTCAGCCCAGGAAAAATCTGTTCTGGAGGTGTAAAACCCCCTCACTGGAATGCCTTAATTTGATTTTAAATTTCCAACCCCCAGTCCATACAAATTCAGAGTCGATAAAGGCTTCTGGGGCACTGAGGATCTCACAGCATTGTTGAAGCCAGTGCACAACATCACGCACATGAACACTTTCATTTTGGAACACAACAATGATGTCTGATCATGGGTTTCGTGAGTGGAACAGCGATGAATGGTGTCCAGAGAGGGTATAATCTTAACTGATTATATTTGGACCAAAACCGATCCAGAGAATGGGGAGAATGGAAACTGACACAGAAATTATCCTCCCCTGAGATGTGGATTAAGTCATTAATTTCTGATGCCATAAATCTCATGGAATCTTTTAGTAATAATCACCCAACGTACTTGCAATCTGGTCGAGAATCTGATCCCCCTTTATAACGTAGCCTGACTCTGTTTCTGCGGGGAGCAGGCTCCGATTTGGTGAAAAGATCTGCATATATTGGTCCTGTTCAGGGAGGGGGAGGGAGACTTGAGCTTTCCGGGGCTAGTCTCGGTGCACCATCAACAGGTTGTGGACAATGCTGCAGTCCACAGGCACCTGGTGTGACATTCTGATTGATATTAAGGTTAGTATCAACATGATCAGCTTGCTGTGGGGAAACAGAATTGTGTTGCCTAGACATTGAGTTTGGTGGGCTAGCTGTTGCAGCAGCCCTATCTTCAGAATGCTGTAAATCTGATTGTGTAGGCATATTTTTCACAGCCTCACCATCAGCCCACATTACTTAGGGTCCCGAATCAGAAACTGCTGACTCCTGGGACAAAACTGTGTCCCCCTGCTGGCTAGTATCATAGGCAAGATTTTATCTGACCCCATTTTTTTTTCTCTACAGTTTGTGCTTTGGAAAACATCAGAATTCTCAGTTACCTGTGAGGTGTTCAACACTGCCTGCCGCTATGGGGGAGAGTGACCCAGACTGCTGTCAACTGGAGTATTGTTGAAACTGTCCCATTCAGGATCAGCAATCCATTTGTCTTCATTTGTCTTCAGCCAGCCAGCCTCATGCAGTGCTCTGTTGGGTGACCACTCTAACTTATCTGGCACCTCAGTAGTTGTTTTGAAAGCCATCCTAATTGCATCCTGTACAGTCTGTGGTCCTGGCATTTGCTGTCTAGTTGGGGTACTTGGGGTTGTATTTTTCACTGGCCTCATACTGAAAAAAGACAATTTATTGGTCCCTGGTTGCTCTGCCATCACAGATGCTGCTTGACTCACCGGTTGGTTTCTCAGTACCGCTTCATTTCATGTAATGATTCTCGTCTTCTCCCAACATCTGGAAAAGTAGACTTCTTCATTCTTCCAGTTCCTTCTCCATCTGAGCCACAGCTGTCTCAATATCATCCTCCATTTTTCTGGTAAGTACATCCTCCATTGCCAAGTCAGTTTCCTCTTGTAATCCTTCAGCCTAACTATATTCCGAGTCCTCAGATACAACAGCAGAAGCTGTAGAAAATAACGTTTCTTTGTCCTCCATTAGTACACTGCTGGGTTGAAGGACTTGCTCCCAGCCTCCTGCCTGTTGCACTCACCAGCTACCTCTGAATCCTCCATCCTAGAACCAGCCAACAGCGTCCCCTTTCCAGAGTAGGGGAATTTTATTGAAAAGAAGGACTTCATTACATACAAATACAGATTTTCGTACCAAAAAAAGAACAGAAAGAAAAGAAAAATTACACTAATGCAAATCCTGCATTTTCCAGTAATTACAACAAATCATCATATGAAAGGAAGAAACACAGTTAGCTATCATATCTACCTAATACATTACACAGGTATGCTATCTAAATAATAAATTAACAAAACCATTATTTTTACCCTTTTTGTACTAATCTTTCCTAACTATTCCCTTGTGTTAGCCACAGTTCACAGTTTAACCATAGGTGTTTAACTTTTTCTGCAGAAAATCTCAATTCATCCAACATTTTTGCTGTGCTTGTGGTTTTCTGTATATTATTCAAAAGTTCTATGCAATTTATTGCTTTTTGCTGTAGCACCCACAAACATCGGATTTTCCATATATGGAACTAATAATACCAAATACTACATATACAGTATCTTTATGATAATTACTAAACTCAGAATCTGATGAACCATATATAACAGTTTGGTAGCTCACCCTAGAAAATATAGGTTTCTTCCAAACTTCAGCCAAAAATGCCCAAAAGGGTACTATATAATCACACTCTATGAACAAATGCTGTTGAGTTTCAACTAGGAGTCTACAACCATCTCTTGGACAGTACCTTTCATTCATTTGCTTATGTTTACTATTTCCTTTAGTATCTAGACTCCTAAAATTTGCTTAACCAAATACAGTCCCACATGAAAGGGGGGGTTCTGTGATTAGATAACTGTGCCAGCATACCTTGCTTTAATGTGGTAGGACATTCAGGGAAGTTAATTTCTGCTTGGTTGTCTGAGATCAGTATTGCTTTATAGATACTTTTCCTGTCCTTTTACTGTAGAAGAGCTACTGTAATACAACATTTTATTACTAACTTTAAACTTTCTAACCCATATTTTGGAAGGTGGATTATATTATTTAAACCTCTGGGTTTCTTACTTTCCCAAACCCCAAGGCTAGGCTGAAGCCATACCTCCACAGAATCTCTCCACATGTATTGCCCAGGCTTACGAATGTGACTATAATTATAATCTAGGAAAATGCTTAAATAAAAGGCTAAGGGATGTACCATATTTACTCCTCCCTCAGAGATAGGGAGGTATGTGAATTCCCTTTTTACCAGATTCAACTGTGAACCTCAAAAGGCCTGAAATAATACACTAAAAAGTGCAGTTACTACTTCCTGTGGGGGAGGAAAAACATAACTAAGATATAGAAAAATTGGCACTAACAGAGTTTTAATTAGTACCACACTCCTTTTTTTTTGATAGCTGCTGCCCCTTCCATTGGCCCACTAATTTACTAGCCCTAATCAAGCATTTCTCCCAGTTAAGAATGGAGGCATTTCCTGGTCCATACTCAATTCCTAAAATTGTGATAGGTTCAACAGTTACCTGTATACCTGCCAGTTGCCCATTTATGGGGGGGGGGGGGTGCTCCCTATTGTAACACCCCTACTTTTCCTAAGATTAATTCTGGAGCCAGACATATCTGAGTACTGATTTAAGAGCACAGTAAGATTACCCTCCTCTACTTTGGGTGCCACTGTCAATACCAGGTCATCTGTATAGGCCAATACTTTTACAGGTGGTAAGCCTAGAGTCACTGCAATCCCTTTTATTTCTGGAAATAAAAACAACATACATATTAAAATATCGATGCCAAAAGTGTACAACAGAGGGCTCAATGGGCACCCCGTCTAACTCCTCTAGAGACTTCAGTATGTTTACCAATCCATCCATTCACATTTGGAAGTATGATGTCACCTAAGTACATGTTTTTTACCCATCCCACAAACATCCCAGGGATCCTATATGCTTCTAAGGTAGAAAACAGAAAGGTATGGGAGAGCCTATAAAAGGCTTTTTCCTGGTCTAATCCCATTACATACCCTTGCAGCTGTGCAGTTTCTCCTCTATTGAATATTTTTCTTAACAAAATTAAGTTGTCCTGCTGGCATCGCTCAGGAATTGCACAGGACTGTGGGATACTAATCAGGGTATTGGTTACTTTTAACAGTCTTTTTAACAGAACTTTACTTCAAATGATTGTGTCTGTATTTAATAGGCTCAATGGGCACCAGTTATTAATAACTGCCCTATTACCTTTTTTATGAATCAA
This sequence comes from Neoceratodus forsteri, assembly GCA_016271365.2. Classification (NCBI taxonomy): domain Eukaryota; kingdom Metazoa; phylum Chordata; order Ceratodontiformes; family Ceratodontidae; genus Neoceratodus; species Neoceratodus forsteri. The sequence goes on along the minus strand of CM057453.1, from coordinate 1,553,180,752 downwards.
AGCTAATATTGGAAATTAAGAAATGAATGTAAGATAAAATTAAGATTATATAAATCTGATTATTATACAAAACAACAAGATCTAAATTTGTCAAATCCAAAAAAATTCTGTTCTTCAATCAAATCTTTGGTGTTTCCTCCCATAGATGTACAATCAGGTGAGTTCCTTGTGAAGTTACAATAAAACAGCCACAAGAAATAAGTACAGCCTTTTTACAACAACTTTTGGATATAGGTGAATATAGTGTAGATAAGGATGATCAGGACTTAAAGAACACAGTTGTAGCATCGCAACATGATTTAATATTTCATTTTAAAGAAATAGAGCCCAATCAGGTACTGAAAATTCTGAAGAAAATTCCTTTAAAAAATGTTGGAATTGATGATATTCAGCAAAGGTTTTTGAAGTTAATATCTTCATACATTTATAAGCCTTTGACAAAAATGTTTAATTTGTCCTTAGAAATAGGGATCTTTCTACAACAATGGAAAAAAATGTAATAAAACCAATTTTTAAGGGGGGAATAGTAAAGCTTTGGGGAATTACCACCCTATTTTTCTTCTCCATCCTTTAGGTAACATTTTAGAAAAGATAACAGAGGTACAAATTAGTGATTACTTACAATTGACTGGGCTTCAGGCTCCTAAGCAGCATGGCTTTAGGAAATTTCATAGCACAGGAACTGCCTTGGCCAGGTTCACAAACCACATCAGTGAGGCTATGGAGAGGGGTGAGCTCACTGGTGCTGTTTTTGTGGACCTGTCCAAGGCATTTGACCTTGCTGACCATCGCCTGCTGCTCAGGAGCCTAGCTGCCAAGGGATTATCCAGATTGTCATTAGAATGGGTGGAGAGTTATTTATCAGGTAGGGAACTATAAGTTCTTTATGAGGGTTCAGTGTCAAAGAGTAGAATTTTAGAAAAGGGTGTACCTCAAGGGTCAATCTTGGTACCCCTATTGTTTTCCATATTTGTGGATATTATACCAAGTACAATTCTTAAGGCTAAGACAATCTTATATGCTGATGATATAATATTATATAATAGCTCTAATTCATTAGATACAATTGCCCAAGATTTGACTGTAGATTTTCAGAGTTTAGAAAATTGTTTGTTGGACTTAAAATTATCATTGAATATTTCAAAAACCAAGAGTATGAAATTTGCCTCTAAACAAAAGTTGGTTAAATTAGGGAAACTGAATATTTTGGGTAAAAATGGAACGACTTTGGAGCAGGTGCAATGTTTTAGATATTTGGGAATGAATTTGGACTCAAATTTAACATTTTCAAATCCTATATTGACTTTAACAAAATCAGTAAATCAAAAATTAGGGGTTTTATTCAGACTACAGAATGTGTTAACTTTACAAGCCAGGAAACATATAGCCCAAAGTATACTACTTTCTCAACTGAATTATAATTCATTTTTGTTTACTAGTTCGTCTAAACATGTAGGCCCAGATATTCAAAAGGGTTGCGCCATGCGCAATAGGGTTGCTCCAGTGCAAGTCCAAAAATGTGCCATTCTGTGATATTCAGCGGGAGGCAGATGTGCTCCCAAAATCACATTGAGCAAGAGCGCAATGATAATGAATGCATGTGCAACTGAAGGGGGAGGAACCATGCATAAATGCCGTGTGCGATTTTCAGCAACATGCGCCATGCACAATAGGGGAGCAAGCGGAAGTTGCACGATAGCGGAAATGAGCCAAAATAAAAAGGAACAAGGGAGAGGTGAAAGAACGCTACAGGGAAGGCACACATTGCTGAACTATAGCCAGACACACAGGGCAGGACAGACACACAGGGTAGGACAGAGTAAGGGCACCCTGAACCCACAGGCACAGGGAACGTGTGGGGAGCCACAGCCAAACCACAGTGCAGAAGGGGGAAGTGCCGTGCCACACAGCACTGAGGCCACCAGAGAAAGGTGTTCCCAGTGCAGGGGAAGTAGCAGCCAGGAAAGCGGGGGGAGCACAGAAACAGCTGCCGGGGGGAACACAAACCAAGGACATGGCCAGTGCCACCATCCAGATGGAGGCAGTAATGAGGGGGGTGAGAAGGCAGGCAGTAGGGTGCGCGGCCATGGAAGGGCCCGTCGGCGGTATGCCCCCAACAGGCAGTACCGAGCCCACACCAGCTTCGATGCAGCTGTACACCGATACCAAGATTGTGGGCTGGTACCACCTGAATCAGGCAATTCTGAGGTGGCTCTGTGAGCTGTGCAGTGATGTGATGCAGCCACCTACACAACAGAGCCGTGCTCTGTCAGTGGAGACAAAAGTGACAGTTTGCATGTGCCTGCTCACCACGGGTACCTTCCAGAGATCAATAGGGGACACCACAGACATAACCCAGTTGGTCACGTCATGCCACCTCACCCACTTCCTCAGTGCACTGCTGCCACATGCTGCAGAGTACATCCATTTTCCCAGCACACCGGCGGAGCACACAGCTAACATACAGGATTTCCATAGGGTAGCATGTATGCCTGGCATGCTAGGGGCAATAGATTGCACCCATGTGGCCATCCGCACACCACCTGTCCCTGAAGGTGCCACATATATCAATCAGAAGGGCTATGCAAGCATCAACTGCCAGGTGGAGTGTGATGCCAGGGGGTGCATAATCAATGTCTGTGCCATGCACCCTGGGGGAGCACATGATGCCTTCATCTGGCACCAGTCGGCACTGTGCCACAGATTTGAGAGTGGGGACATCCCCACTGGCCACTTAGTGGGTGAGTATGCAAACCACGCAGAAAAACATAGAGCTTGGGAGGGGCATGGTCAGAGGTGACATGGGTATTGGCCTAGATGGCCCAAGGCAGGGCGATACTGATCACCAAACTAACCTCCACCCTCTACACACAGGTGACAGTGGATACCCACTTCATCCCTGGCTGCTCACACCATACCGGTGGCCCGCGACCCCATCGCAGCAACGCTACAATGAGGCACATGCCACCACATGCAATATCATCGAGTAGGTGTTCAGGCTGCTGAAGGCACATTTCCGTTGTCTGGACACATCTGGCGGTGCCCTACAGTACAGCCCCTCAAAGGCCTGAGGGTTATTCCTGGCCTGTTGCATCCTGCACAACATGGCCAATGACTGTGGGATAGCCGTACAGGTCGGAAGAGGGTGACAGCAATGGGGACGATGAGGACACTGGTGAAGATGGTGATGGGCAGCCACCCCTTGGGCAATGGGACCCCTGACTGATCTGGCTGGCACAGCTGCACCGGGACACCATCACAGAGGAGCACTTCAGCCAACCCAGGTATGTCATGGGGCCATGTGCAACCACCAGTGGCAAAGGCACAACCCACAAACACACATGAACAAACACCAGAGGTGCATGCTGTCAAGGGAAGTGGCCGAGCATGGAACCGCACACACAGCCAGGGATGGGCAACGTCTAACATGGCACGAGGTCATACATACACACACACACACACCTCACAAGACATGCACAAAGGGTAGGAGGCACGCCGATCCAGACTGCCACCCCTAGCCACACACACGTCCACAGACCACCACGCCCACTGCCTGTCATTGTGCGTGTGTCAGATGCTGGGCACCATTGAACAGTGGCGTACAGCATAACGCAGGCAAAATCATGCACACACCACAGTGGACAGCAGCCGGGAGGGTGTGCAGATGGAACGTGTGTGTGAGTGCAGGGCCAGGTATCCCACCCGTGCATTGCATGCTGAAAGACACAATGCACACAGGGCAGCATCAGACAGTAGCCGTGCTGGGAGACAGGTCAGTCACCCGCCACAGTGCCACGGCCACCACGGATGCATGGGCAGCCATGCTGAGACCTGCCAGGAGTGACAGGCTAATGAATGGCCTCATGGGGTGGCACCGACGGTCCCCAAGGGGTTCCACTGCATGAATGCGACTGTGCTCACGCAGGGGTCTGCAGCACACCGAACATGCCTGCGCCAGGCGTGCCCGGGATGCCCACAGCTGAATCCGGTGTTGACAAGGAGGGTGTCGCACGATGCCGGGAACAGGGGGTGGACATTGCACTGCACAGTGTCTGTGACGCATGGGCAACTAACTGTGTGCCCATTGTGGCCATGACAGCTTTGAATGCCTGTGTCTGCCTGTCAATGGCAGTGGTCACATCCTCCTGCAACTGGTCCTTCCCTGCCAGGAGCAGAGCAGTGTCTCTGCTGCACCGCTCCTCTGCCTGGCGCAGAGCCACACTCAGTGCATTCACCACCGTCACAAGCCACATCTGCTGATTGACTGATGCTTGCAGTATGCGGGTGTGCTCATCTAAGAAGTCATCTGCCTGTTCGGCATGCTTTCCCTCATGGTGTTCATGGCCCTGATGATCATCACCTCTTGAGGGTGGGCACTGCACACCAGAGCCAGGCCTGGACATATCCACAGGTGGTGCACTGACGCCGCCCCCTGACACAGTACCCCTATGGCCATTGGCCGACTGCTGATACTGCCACTCTGGCTGCCGCTCTCCAGGGCTCAATGGTGCCACCGCAGTGGCTGCAACAGCCCCACTGTCCTGGACACACACCAGTGCTGCCCCACTGGTGCAGACAGGCACAGGCTGGGACTGTGATGTCACGCAGGCCTCCACAGCAGCACCACCCACAGCCATGGCCGTGATGTCACCTGCTGTGTGGCCATCCTGTGGCCTACACGTCTCACTGCCCATGACGTTAGCTCCATCATCATCGGTGACGGATCCGGCACCAGCCCGAGTCTCAGCATGCTGGCATCCATGGACGCTGGCACGCTGGGACACGGGCAGGGCCTCCTCTGCACCTGCTCCACCAACATCAGTCCGGATGTCCAGGCAGGCCCACTGTCGCCTTGACCCCTGTATGCCTGTGGAGGTGGATGGGCCTTCCTCCATCTCCATGCTACTGCCCTCAGTGGAGAAGCCCACCACCGCTGACCCATGTAGGTGCTCAGGAGCTGTAAGAGAAAAACAGTAGCATTAATGTATGTGACCTACCCTGTCCCCCCCATTGACAGACCAGGACCTACCATGCAGTGACGGGCTACCACCCGTCTGGAATCCACTACCCAGAACACCCTCAATGGTGCAACGCTGCATGCTGCCAGCAACCCGCTCTTCCTGTGGGGTCAGGCATTGCACCTCCAGATGTCCCCCACCGGTCGCTGACCATGCTGCCCTGATGGCAGCCACCTTCTCTTTAATTCTCCGCCTGTCCGTGCTCATCTTCTTTTTGCACTCCTGCACGGAGCGTTGGTGGCTGCCATGCAGGTTGACAGCATGCGCCACCTCCTCCCATGCAGCAACATGGCCTGTGGTGTTCCCTGGCATCCGATGAGCAGCGGCTCCTGGTCGAGGTAGGCCTCAAACAGGGCATCTGTCTCTGCCTTTGTGAAGTTTGGCCTCCTCTTCCTCCCACATCTCTGTTCCTCTTCCTCCACCTCACGATCGGTCATGATTCCTCCTGTGAGAATGACAGGTGTTATCTGTGACTGTGCTGTCCCATGCATGTCCCAAACACCACAGTCCACACTGCCAAACAGCATGCAACTCATCGCAATAGACTGCAGTAACCGACTATGGCCAGTGCAGCCCAATGTCGCATTTTGATAGCGCAACCCATGCAAATGAGGCGAGGCACATTTTTAAGTGGATGCAAATGCAGTGACTGTGCCATTGAATGGCTGATTAGATGATTTGCATATGCCAGCTGAATATTGCGCTGTTGCGCTTTGCGCAATTGTGTTGAACGTGCTGAGCCAAGGGCGCAGTTATGTGACATGCGCAGTACACACCTAACTGCGCATGCTCGCGTTGATGATGCAGGTGCCTGACGTGCAGTGCATGGGAGGCAATGCAGGGCATGGCCACCATTGTGCCAGTGGCACTACAGCGCTGTTCACATATATGGCGCTGTGGCACTGGGGCTTCGTAGGCGCACTGGGGCAACAGCACTGTAGGCCGCTACCGGAGGTGGCACACAGGCACCCAATCACGCTACACGCATTGGGTTCCAATCACGCTGTGGCTGTTCATGCGCCAGAGACCCCTGACCCTGTGCCCGACCTTTGCCCCAGGCACCATGCATCAGGCATGGGTGCACCACTATCACACTGTTCAATGACAGCGTGATAGGGAATGGCAGCGCTGTACCACACTGCATCTGCATGTGGCAGGACCACGCTGCATAGCACCATTTTGAATCCACCACATTGCTGAGATGGCGCGGAGAAGGGCAGTCATGTGGAGCTAGGTGGAGCTTGCCAACCTGGTGGCAATTATAGAGCCCCATTCTGGGGCTTTGTATGGTGATGCACTCCTGGACAGGGCCAGGAGTGCAGTGTGGCAGGAGGTGTCTGACGCTCTCGAGGAGGCCACTGGTATGAGGTGCATGGTGGAGCAGTGTCGCCACCATTACGGGGACCCGGACCTGCTTGCCTGCCTGAAGGCACGTGCCAGGAGGGGCATGGTGCCACGGTCAGGTAGGTGCCACATCCATACACTGTTATCGTCCATACGGGTATCACAGTTGCATGTGTCTGGCACATGGGGGGGCCGTCCAGTGTTGGCCGTAGTGGTGGTATCGGGGTGTGGAGTGGATGGGTATGGCTGTATGGGATTGCACACACATGGGGGTGGGGGGAACTTTGCTACCAGATTGTACTGATGTTCCTCTCTTTATGTTTGCACCTTAGGACCCGAAGAACGCAGACAGGAGAGGGAGCAGAGGTGCCACCTGGAGGAGCAGCAGGGCAGGAGGGCTGAAGGTGTGCAGCGGCACGTGGACCAGCCTGATGATGGTGAGTGCCTTACATCCATGATTACTATTGCATCCTGTATAACTGGGTGGGCAGCGGGGCATGGCCACCATCCATTGACACCACTGCCATGCATGCAACTTGTTACAGTCAGCACTGTCCAGTGGCACTGCATGTCTGGGAGTGTGTCAATGGTGGTCCATGCATGCACTGGGCACATGGCTGTGGCACTGCCTTCACACCGCATAGCCAAGTCACTGTACGGCCACGGTGGTGCTGTGCAGGACATGGGCGGTGGGTGTGTGCAGTGGTCCACATGGCTGTGGCTGCCTGGGTAGGCAGGTCTTGTGGACACGGTCACTGAGGGTGGTCGCACATCATCACAGGAGCGTGGCACTTGGCTGTATGCCATGCACAATGGGTGGGCTGCAGGGGGCTGGACAGTCACACTTATTGACTCTGCTCCCTCATCCTAGGTGGACGGTGACTCCAGGCGCTGGACAGAGGTGTGCAGAAGCTGCTCCAGGTGGCAAGGGCAACCCTGGAGCTCTTGCAGAGGATCAACTGCCATGGGGTGAGGAGGAGGAGGAGAAGACATAGGCACCATGTGGAGGAGGACCGGGGCACACGTTGAAAACTCCATGCCCCTACTAACATCTTCTCCCCCTGGACCCACCCTCACACCCCTTCTTCCCTCTCCCATATGTTCACCCCTGCCCCTTACCCGCCCCCACCTGGTATGTGGCCCTTCCCCCCCTTGTAAATACTTGTAAATAGTTTTTTGTTACTTCTTTTGAATATATGCATTTTGTTATGACAACTGTGGTGGTCTCTGATTTGCAGCGGGCTACAGGTGCTCAGCTGCAGTGGTGTGCATGGCGTCAGGGGTGGTGCACACATGGGCGTGTGTGTGTGTGTGTATGTGTGCAGAGATGAACTGCCTATGGTGTGGGCAGGGGGATCAGTCACTGTCTGTGATTTGTGTGTTGTACTCTGTGCACTGGATGCCTGTGTGCAGTGGTCCATGGGGCTTGCACTGTGTGCATGGAACCCCTGTCAGACCATCCATGGCCTGTGCAGCTGACACCCTTGCATGTCTGTGATATGCATGGTATGCTGGCATGTCAGTGGTGGCTGTCCATGCTGGATAACAACTGTACCCGGCACAATGCAGGTTGCCTTCCATCACCAGTATGGTGCACGTCTGTCTCCGGTGGCACTGTGGCCTCCGCTGTTGTTGTCCCCCCTCCGTGCTGTCGCTTGTGTCTGTTGCAGGGGATGTGCTCCAGTGTCTGTCACCTGTGCTCTGGCAGCATGCTGGTGGCATACAGCTTCATGGTGCCTGCGCAGGGTGGCTGGCACACCTGTGCAATGTAGGGGTGCTGGCCATGTGTACACGTCAGCTGTGGCCACACGCCAGTGGCTTGGTTGACCCGCTACTGTGTCCCTGTGTTGGTGTGCCCTTGGGTATGGGTGGGTGTTTGTCCATGCACTGTGTTGCATCCTGTGTGGTGCATGCTTCCTTGCAACACTGTGCGTGTCTGTGCTGGCTGTTGTGGCCAGTGCTGGGATGAGATGTGTCATTGGGAGCATGTGCAGGGTGCTGTACTGCTTGTGGTGGGGTCCAGGGCATGCCCTGTTGCATGTGAGGTACCTCGTGTGGCGACGCATGGTCGGTCTCTCAGCTGTACCTCGGGGGGGGGGGACATGCAGGGTGGCACTGTGTATGCTGTTGTTGCATTGCTGTCTGCTGTCCATTTCTCAATCTCTGATCCTTCTGCCACCCCCCATGGCTACTTTATATGTTCACTGAAGTAACATTTGAACCAACCATCCACTGAGGACTGCAGTTCCCCTCATAGATGAATGCAGACCATCACCCTGTATAGGCCCTTATCCTCCTAAGTGGGTCCCCAGTCCCCAATGTAGCTGATTCCCTCCTTTCTGCACCATTCTTTCAGCCATGAGTTGAAGATCCTGGTGCAGAAATCCCCCTCCTCCTCCTCCCTATAGTAGACAGACAGCACCTCAGTGAAAGTCACTGAGTGAACTACCTAAGACCACTCCCCAGCTCCCTAAACTCCCCATGCACTAACCCAGCCCCATCCCTCACCAGATCATTAGTACCCAGAGGGACAATGACATCCAGCTCTCTCTACCATCCTGATGCCCTAGCGATCTTCTGGATCCTCTTCCCATACCTCCGGGCTGTAGTGCCGCATAGGCACCTAACCTGCTTCTCCTACCTTTTCCTATTCCAAAAACAATATCCCTCACAACTGAGTCCCCCACCAGAAGTTAATTCCTCCTCCTCTATGGTTACCTACCACCCTCCTTGGGGTCTCCATTATGGATGGCCCCCACATCCTACCAGATCACTACCGCAGGTACCCCCTCACAGCAGTCTTGCCTTGCCAGAGTGGCATAGGAATTACACAGTAGTACTGGCTGAGGAATGTGCCTCCCTCCTACCACTCCCACCCTTCTGGAGCCCACCATAGTCCAGCTGTTCTTCCTCCCTGGCATTCTCTGAGGTAACGGTGGCAGACCTGGTGGCCCCTGAGTGGAGGAAGAGATCCCCTGAATCCTAGTCAACTCTGCCTAGAGTTTAGCAACCTCCTCCATCAATCCAGAGAGGTGTGTGTAGACTGTGCACTGCAGTCTCCAGAAAGTCTCTCTGAAAACTGCCTCCCCCACAGCCACTGCATTATACCACTCCGAGCATTCTCAACTTCTATTCTCCCTTTGTTACCTGGAAAATACTTCTGTACCCTCACGCCTGATAGGGTGTTTCTAGTTTTCCTCTTTTTTGTTTCTATTTGTGTTCCCCCATGACTTGTTTAAATCACTTTATACTCCTACCTTAGGGTGTTGCTCCTATTCCAATTTTCAGCCTACCTTTGACCTTCCCCCCCTTCCCTCCAGTGACTGTCATGCAGTACTGAACAGGTGCCCTAACTGAGTTGACCAGCAGAGTCCCCTGCTTCCTTGCTTCCTTGTCCAGGCTCCTGCCGATGCCTAAGATGCCTGTCACCTCTTCCACTCCTGTGCTGTTCCACTCACTTGCTGGGACACAAATGTGCTGGACACATTAGAGTGGAAATGCTTTAATATTGCTCTTGTAAGAAGGTAATAAGCCTCTGTCAGCTTATCCCCAATTACACACCTGATTCACAGGGTTTATTTATTTTATTTCTTTAACTTTGTTAACCAGGTAAGTACACTGGCAATAGCAGCCTTTTTCAGGTATGACCCGGGTGCAAATGCACAGACAAAAACAGGAGTACAAAGTGTGGTAAGGGTGGCAGTATGTACAGACATCAAATACATTTAGAGCAGGTGAAGAAGTAGCAATATATACAAAGTAATATTTACATGATACAATAACAAGTCGTCATATACAGCAGAAGAGAAAATAGCAATATATACAGGGCAATATTCACACAACACAAATTACAGAAAGTACAAAATGGTGTAGCAATATTTTGGAGTGTGGTTTCATTTTAGGAAGAAAAGAAAGAGCAGGTAAAAAGACAATAGGTAATGCAAGGTAACAAGGTGAGGTAGGGTGAATTAGGGGAATTGGGGTGAGGTTAGTGGAAGCATTGATGAGCAACAGAGGAGGAGTAATGAGATTTCAAAATATTTGTAAAGGCAGAGGTAGAGGTAGTTTTTTTAAGGGGGAAATTATTGGGTTCATATTGAAACCAGCATGGAAGGAAAATGACTGTAGCCCATGCTGATACTTGGCAGAAACAGTGGGACGACAATGCGCTGAGTGAGGCAGATCAGGAGGCAGGAAATTAACGAGAGGGATCCACCTGGCTAGGTATGCAGGGTTGCCAGTATACAAAGTTTTGTTGATGAGGGAAGCAAGAGCAAGATTTGCTCTGAGTTTGGGAGGTATCCATTTGAGGTTACTGAGCACTGTGCAATGGTGGGTATTGTGGCTGCAGCCAGAGGCAAATTTAGCTATATTAAAATAAAGAGTATACTTTATTTGTAGAGCAAATTTACCAGCAGCTTTGATGACTGTCGAGCCATAATCAAACATGGGAAGGAGATTAGCCTGAGTGATTTTGACCTTGGTGTCAGAAGTTAAGAAGTGGTGGACTCTGTAGAGTGATCTCAGTTTTTTGAGGACATGGTGTGCAGGAAGTGAGATTCAAAGGAGAGGGAGGGGTCGAGGTGTACTCCAAGGTAATTGAAGGATAGGGTCTTTTCAAGAGAGGAGTTGTTTCCAGTGATGACACTAAACAGAGGAGATAGTTTCAAGAGGTTTTGCTTGGCTCCAAACAGCATGGACAGAGTTTTGGATAGATTTAGGGCTTCCTGAGTCTACTCTAGGCAAGGCAAGACGTTCATTTATAAAGCGTCCTATCCAAAAAGGTTCTGAGTGCTGTACAATGTTTTGGCATAAAATTACATAAAATAAGAAATTTTTAATATATTGTACCACAACAATAGAAGCCCGTGCAGTGCACTCAGAACCAATGTGATGTGGTCACTCCAAGAAGAGCCCACTATCATCTGGGCTGCAGCATTAGGGATTAGCTGCAGGTATCACATCAAACCCCCAGACAACTCTAGGTAAACAGCTTTGCAATAGTAACCTGGAGGTGACTAAAGCATGGATGATTATTACTAGGTCCTCTCGAGCTAGATATGGTGTGATCTTGGTGATGCTCAAAGATGGCAAAAGCCAGATCAGACCACAAGTGACACCTGTTGTTCAGTCATAAAGCATTCTGCAGTCCAGAATGACTCCCAGGTGCTTTACCACATCAGCTGGCATGAGAAATTGGCTACCTGCTGAAGGGAGAGTCACACCATCCAGAGCAGCTAAGCCCAAGCGTTTGATCACAATGACCTCTGTCTTACCTGGGTTGAGACTTTACCAGCTTGAGGCCATTCAGTCATTTATTTCAGCCAAACTGACTCAGCACAGAAGCTGTGAGATCACTGTCAGGGGAACAAGACAGGTACAGCTGAGTATTATCTGCATAGCAGTGAAACCCAACAATATACCATTTAATGATTTCCACTAATCGTAACATATACACAGAAAACAAAATGGGGCAAGGATCAAGCCTTGAGGAACTCCACAGGACAATGTAGAAGCCTCTGAGGTAAAGTTCCCCAAGGCTACCTGCTGCATTTTCCCAGAGATGTAAGACTCAAACCAGCACAAGACTGTGCCAGTAAGGCCCACATAGTTCCTCAGGAGATCCAAAAGCACACCTTGGTCAACTGTGTCAGACAATGACGAGAGATCCAAGAGTACCAGGATGGAACATTGCCCTCGGTCTCTCACTATGAGGAGATCATGAATTACCCTGACAAGAGCAGTCTCCATGCTGTGATGGGGTTGAAAACTCAACTGAAAAGGTTCATAGACAGAAAAAGATTCCAGATGATTTGTCAGTTGCTCCACCACCACCTTCTCAATAACCTTCCCTAAAAAGGAAAGGTTAGAGACAGCCTGTAGTTCAATAGAATGTCAGGGTCCAAGGAAGGCTTTCTTAGGGAAGCTCTGACCACAGTCTTTTTCAAAGCCGGCAGAAAGACCCCCCACCCAGGACCCATTAATGATCCTCCACAAACACTGGAACCAGGAACTCACCACAGCCAAGAATCAGCCTCTTACTCATCCCAAGATTAATCTCCTGAGTTAGTTTCCCCCACACCACCTGTTACAATTTTAAAAGACAAGTTTCAAAGTTCCCCAAATACTGCCTACAAATCTCCTTTTTCTCCCCACTTACTCTGATACTTTCAGTATGAAGAGAAATATAAATAAATAATAATGTACCTTTAAGTTAAAGCTGGATGCTTTCACTCCTCTCTTACCATCTGTTCTTCTTGTTTGTTGTGCTTTAGCAATTCTTTGGATGTAATAAAACTTCATTTTTTTTTGTCAACTATTTTTTTCCTATTAGTGGCAGGTCAACCTCATCGTCCGCTGAGCCTACCGAGCTGGGGCTCTTCCGGGGGCTTCTAGCACCATATGCACCCCGGCAGAGCCCCAGAGTCGGTCTGGGGGCATCATCAATGCCATCCTCCACTGTTTCCTCTGTTTTCTCCCTTGGACTACCCAGGGACCCAAAGAAGCAGTGGCGCACGCGTGTGGAGGAGCACATGTGCACCGCAGCTCCGGACCGGGTCCCCTCAACCCTCCCCATCAACCTATGTCTAAGCATTCTTGTGGCACCATACCTCCGGCCTCCACCAGAGGGCGGCCAAGCTCCAAGAGAGCTGGATACCTCCTACTGAGGTGGAGTGCTGCCTACCAGCAGCTTCTTCACATCCTCTCTCCCCCCCCCCCGCCGGCATCCGACGACCCTGGCTGTTCCCGAACCCGGGTCGCTGGCATGATGCGAGGTGTGGCATCCAGCGCCTCAACCCTCAGCACCAACAGGCCGTAAAACTTCATTTTAATCCTGTGATTAACTTTGGCTCTTCATTATCAACTGGTGTGACAGTGTGGCCTGGCTTCCCTGCCTTTAAGTATACAGATTGTAGACAGCATACTCAGTTGGCATCTATCAGTACCTAAGTGCTGAAACTGCAGCAACAATTTCCACATGTGACAGTGGTTGCTGTTACTAGTCTACTAGGAGCTAGAGGGATCTCTGTGGTGATGGAATGGCTGGCATGGCAATGGTGAGTGTTAGGATCTTCATGTTTTAGAAAAGAAAGATGTTAGGAGGAGTATAAATGAGGCAGCTTAGGTGCTGACAGGGAGTTGGAGTAGATAATTGAGAGAGTTCAGTAGGAGACTAGGAGAGGGACCCTGGAGGGAGAGTCCCCTGAGGACTAACTAATGACTTTCAGACCTGGGATACAGTCCCAGAAGAGGCCCAAGACCTGTAATAAATAAATATGAGAAAATCTATAGTGCAATTGTTTGTGACTAAGCATAGAGAAGGCGGTAAGGGGAGTCCACCCAAGTGAGAGTGGGTCGGGATGATGGGCATCATAGTCCCATTAGGCCTTAGGTCTGGGACAACAGGGGCAGCACCCATCATGAGATGACAAGGGGTGGCCTATAACCCTCAACAAGTTGGAGAGTCAAGTGAGAGCACAGTAGAATGCAGAGCTGCATGGAAAAAAGATCTGATGGCTGCAGCAACATTTTGTGAGAAGTAAACTGGACCATGAGTGGGGACTTCAGTAATCAAGTGCATCTGTAGCAAGTTCAAAGCATCTTCATTGAGAGAATGGGAGAAGAGTGACTACAGTATCAGGACTGGTGGGTTGGTATGGTATACCCCATAATCCACTAGATCCCCCTGATCTAAAGTGTCCAGGGAGAGTAGCATCTTGTATGCAATTGTGTAACTCAGTGGCTACCTCATGTTGAGGCACCATGCTAAACGATTTGACCCTGGCATATTCATACACCAGAACTAGGACCAGTACCCTCTGTTTGGTGGGGAGAGCCCCCCAAGTACCCCGGTATGGTTGCCTTACAAACCAGAGCATTACTTGAATCTAATGGGCAGGACTTTCATCTAGTGGGAAAATAATTTGTGAACAAAACTGTTTTGCCTTTCAGAAATGAAAGAGGAACAATGTGTGTGGTTTTGTTGTTTGAACTACCTGACTATGCATTTCAAGATGGTGTTGATGCACTAGGGCCGAGTTAAGATGTATATATGTGTGTGTGTGTGTGTGTGTGTGTGCGCACGTGTGCGTGTGCATGTGTGCGTGTGTGTGTGGGTGTGTGGTTTTGTGTGTGTGTGTGTGTGTGTGTATGTGTGTATGACTACCATGCGAGATGGAGGAGTTAGTGATCAGCATGTCCCCCACCTCTAGACATCCATTAAGATAGGGGAGTAGCCTTTCAATCATGGCACATAAGAGCCATAGATTCATAGATATTTGTCAGCAGAAATGGACCATCTTGGCCCACTGTGTCTGCCCGTTCCCCCCCCCACCTTACTTGGCCCCTCCTCTCAGAGATCCTGCCCTCCTTACCCTAACAAACCCCTTGTGTTTGTTCCATGCCCTTTTGAATCCCTCCACTGTTCCAGCCCCACCACCTCCTCAGGAAGACTGTTTCAGGGCTCCACAACCCTCACCATGAAGTAATGTCCCCTCACGTTTCCCTTAAATCTACTCCCTCCGCCCTCAGTCCATGTCCCCTAGTTTTAGCGCCTACCTTCCCTTTGAGCAAGCTCCACCCCACTTTATTAATTCCCTTCACATACCTGAATGTTTCTATCATGCCCCCCTTTCCCTTCATGTCTCCAGTGGGTAAAAATCCAAAACCCTCAACCTCTCTTTATATGGCTTCCCACTTAACCCATGCACCATCTTAGTGGCCCTCCTCTGAACTCTCTCCATGCCATCTATGTCCTAGCGAAGGTGAGGTCTCCAGTACTGAACCCTGTACTCCAGATAAGGCCTCATCATAGACTTGTACAGTGGCATCAGCACCTCCCTCCCTCTGCTGGTTATCCCTCTCCCTATGCTCGCCACCATTCTGTTTGCTTTGCCCACTGCCTTGCTGCATTGGATCCCTACTTTAAGGTTGTCTGTGATTATGATTCCTAGATCCTTCTCCTGCTTGGTTGCTTTCATTCCTCCCCCCAAGTGTGTAATTTGCTTGTGGGTTATTCCACCCCAAGTGCATCACTGTGCATTTTTTAGTGTTGAATTTCAGCTGCCATGTTTCTGACCACCCCTCCAGCAACTTTAGATCCTTCCTCATGGACTCCACTCCCTCCGGGGTGTCCATCCTATTACAGATCTTTGTATAATCTGCAAAAAGGCAGACCTTCCCCTGCAGCCCCTCTACTATGTCGCTGATATATATGTTAAACAGGATGGGCCTCAGCACTGACCCCTGAGGTACCCAGCTTGTCAACCCTACCTCCCTGGAATGCACCCCATTTACCACCACCCTCTGGCTTCTACCCTTCAGCCAGTTCTCCTCTCATCTTGTTATTTTTTGCCCCACCCCCAAACTTTCCAGTTTGTTAACTAGTCTTCTGTGGAGCACCATGTCAAAGGCCTTCCCAAAGTCCAGATAGGCCACATCCACTGCCCCCCCCAATCAACCTCCCTCGTCACGTAATCAAAGAACTTGATTAGGTTTGTCCGACATGACCTCCCCCATGTGAAGCCATACTGATGGACGTCCTGCTGCCCAAGCACCCTAGGATCAGGCCATCCGGACACATAGCCTTGTCTACCCTTAGCTTACCTAATTCTTCCCTGACCCTGTCCTCATTTATTGGGCTAGGATCCACCTCTATGTCTACCCTTCCCTTCTCCCCTAACATTGGTCCCCTTCCTTTTCCCTCTAATGTGAATACCGAGCCAAAGTACTTATTTAGCACCTCTGCCTTCTCGAAGTCCCCTTCCACTGTTATTCCCCGCTCTCCCTTTACCCTTACTATCACCTGTCTTGATCTCCTCTTTTCCCCTATACACCAAAAAAAAGTCTTATTATTCCTTTTGACCTGCTGAGCAATTTTCTCCTCCATTGCTGCTTTCACCTTTCTAATCCTCTGCCCCACCACCCTCAGCTTCTCCCTGTAAGTTTCCCTGTTCTCGTTCCCTTGTGTCATCTTACAGTCTCTGAACACCCTTTTTTTCTCCCCTATTGCCTCCCTCACTTCTCTGTTGAACCAAAATGGCCTCCTTTTCTTCTGCTCTTCCTCACCTTCCTAATACAGCTGTCTGTGGCTTTTAGTATCCCCCCCTTGATCTTGTTCCAAAGGTCCTCCACTCCCCCATCTTCTCCATCCCCTCAATTTCATTCTGGAATATCTCCCTCATTCTGAGAAAATCTGCCTGCCTGAAGTCCAGGACCTCTGTGATGGTTCGACTTGCTTCATACCGCACTCTAACCCTGAAGCCCACTGAGTTATGATCACTTGTTCCCAGACTGACACCCACTCCCTCACCCTTCACACTATTCCCATTGGTGAGGACCACGTCAAGTGAGTTATCCCCCCCCCGGTGGGCTCCCTGACCAGCTACTGCAGGAAGGCTCCCTGGAGGGACTCGAGGAACTCCCTGCTCCTGGACGACCCAGCTGAAGGGATGCCCCAGTTTATATCTGGGAGATTAAGGTCACCCACCAGCAGGATATCCCCCCTAAGCACCATCCTTTGAACTGCCCACAGCATCTGTATGTCCACTTCCTCGCTTTGCATTGGAAGTCTGTAGACAACTCCCAGCTTTATTGATGCCCTTGCCTGCCTCTCTATTGTGACCTACAAGAATTCTGCTTCCCCTTGCTCCTCTTGCCCTTCTGTAGCTTTAATGTCCTCCCTGAAGTACAGTGAAATTCCTCCCCCTTCCTGCCAGCCCTATCTCTCCTGAATAACCTGTATCCTGGAACCCCTACTTCCCAGGTCTGGTGCTCAGACCACCAGGTCTGTATTATGGCAACAACATCCAGGCCCTCCACCACCATCATTGCTTCTAAGTTCACCATCTTGTCCCATAGCCTTCTTGCATTTGCACAAAGCCCTCTCCACCATATGCCTCCCCTATCCCTACCATCTCTCCCTCCCATATCTGCTCTATACCCTTCTCCCTTATGCAGGGGAGTGGTAGCTAGTTCGTTTTCTCCTCCTGTTGAGCCCTCACTCAGCCTAGCCCTGTACTACCCCTTACCAGTTTAAACCTTCCCCTAAGACCTTATCAATGTACCCTTGTAGCCCTCTCCTCAGTACCCTTGCCGCCCTCTCACTCAGAAGCAGCATGTCCTTCCAGTACAAGTCCGTGTCCTTCCATGTGTCCCCCCACTCTCCTATAAAGGTGAACCCTTCCTGTCTGCACCATTCCTGCAGCCATTCATTGGACTCCTGATTCTTCTCTGCCTAGAAGGGCTGGGACAGGGGACTGGCAAGACCTCCAAAAATGCCAAGTCAGACTCTGTGAGTAAATTTCAAGACTTTGCCTTCTGACATTTTCTTTTGAAAGTGCATTGCAGGCAAGATAGTGGAAATCCATATAAACTGCATAATCTCACATGCTGTAAACAATCACAAGGAATGGAGACTGCTGAGCAGGCAAAGCAACTCCAGTGCTATAATGTAGACTCTGTCTAGACAAAGTGGTTTGGTCCACATTGCTGAAGTCACTTTGTCTGCTCAGCACTCCCTGCTCTATTTCTAGTGGTAGTTTATGTCAGTTTATGTAACTTACCTTAGACTTGTATTATCTTTGCAATAATACACTTTTAAAAGATAAAGTGAAGAGATAAACTCCTGAAATTCTCTCACAGAGTTTGACTCCTTTGTGCCCTGTAACTGCATTTATAGCTGTCTGACTTATATTAGATGCACCTGTTCACAGAGCACTGCTGGCTTCCTGTGGTGTCAAGCCTCATCAAACATGCTAGACCTTCTGAGAGGAGTTGGGGTACAACAGCATGGAGCCAAGACAGTAAATTCAATTGAAGGTCCAAACTGGTAAACTGGATTTGAAACTGGTTAACAGATATGAGACAGATGTTGGTGGTTAATGGCACATATTCTTAGGATAGGAGAAGGACTAGTGGGGTTCCACAGGGTTCAGTACTGGGACCAGTCCTCTTCAGTATCTTTTTTTGTTTGTTTTTGCTCTACCCTGTCCCCTGGAACCCCACTCCTTCAGGCTCCACAAACCTTGGCCCTCTCTACCCTCCTGCCATCTTTTACCTCCAGACACCCCAAACTTCGCCAGCCCCAAATGTTCTGATTTATCCCTGCCAGGGTGCCCCCTGCTACCACCAGGGGAAAAGTGCTTTTGTTATTGGGGTGGCAGCCTGGGTGGACAAGGATGGTGAGCTGGGCTGATGATGGCGTAGGGGACTCCATGGGGGGGCATCATCCAGCACCCCAGGATGGGCCATTTTCCTGTTTTCCTCCCCATCCTACCCTCCTCCAACATGAGGGCTGTATGCTGTGGTGTCCTGGAAAGGACGCATGGTGGTGCATGATCACTCACACCACCAAGTGTGCCTCCACCGACCAACCACCAGGAGCTGCTTGAAGAGCAGTGCAGGCCTAACCCTCCCTCCCAGGGAGGAGAGCGTCTGCACAGATGCTCATAACCCTCCCTGCCATTCTCCACTCCTGTCATCATGGGCACAGGGTGTGAACCTGAGTCACCAGCATGCTGACAGTATCTTCTTAGGGGACATTACAGAGGAACTGGATGAGAAAGTATGCCTTTTGCAGATTACACCAAAATCTGCAGTATGGTGGCCACTCAGGAGAGGTGGAGAACATGCACAGGGATCTAGGGAAACTTGAGTAGTGATCAAAAACAGCAGTTGGGGTTCAATGCCAAAAAGAGCAAAATCATGCACCTAGGGCAAAGGAACCCCAGTGCTGAGTACAGGATGGGGGGAGGTATTGGCAGTCACTAGACAGGAAAGGGACCTTGGAGATATGATATTTGATTACGCCAAGGTGACAGTACAGTGTAAAAAGGCCATGGGCAGGGCTAGTGGGATGCTATAATGCATAGGGAGGGACATCACCAGGAGGAGGAGGTAGGTGGTACTGCTGCTGTTTCACTCTTCATTGCACCCCCACCTGGCATACTGTTGTCCAGTTCTGGATACTGCACCTCAAAAAAGGACTTAGACAGGGTGGAGGCAGTCCAGAGGAGGGCAACCAAAATGGTGCCAGGGCTGCAAGGGAAGCCCTACAAGGAGAGACTGAGGGATCTCAACATGTACACCCCTGGAGAGAGGAGAGGAGAGTGAGTGGTGACATGATAGAGATGTGCAAGTACCTCACAGGGGTGAATTGGGTGCAGGAGGGGAGCCTTTTCCAAATAAGAGTGAAGTCCAGGACTAGGGAACGTGCAATAAAGCTCGGGAAGGGGGATTCAGTAGGGATGAGAGGAACTATTTCTTCACTGAAAGGGTAGTAGATGCATGGAACCAACTGTTGGCTGAAGTGTCGGAGGCTAGACTAGTATATGGCTTCAAGCATGCATGGGATAAATGTAGGGGTATATCTGATCAGAGGCAAGGAAGGCTAGGGTCACCGGAGATCAGACAGGGTCTCCGGAGTTAGAATAAGCAGGGAGCACTTAAGCATACTGGGTGGGCCAAGCTGTCCATTTCTGCCAACAAATTCTATGTTTCTGTGTTTCTGTAAATAATGAAACAACAACAGCTTCCATGTGCGCAGAAGAGAGGGGGAGAGAGAAAGAGAGAGCTCAGGATTGCAGTAACTCCATGGGAGGAGTGCAATAATAATAATAATAATAATAAAAAAAAAACAACTACTAGCAAGAAAGCCTGTGTTCTGCCCTGAAACTGTGAAACAGAGACTGTTGACTCATGACAGAGGTAAGTCAATCTCCAGGGTTATCTCATCAATTGCCTTAGAAAGGGCATCAACTGAAGTACAAAGATAAGCGTGAGCATCACATTAAGGCTCACAAGAGGTACATAAGTCAGGTTTTGTTCAGAACTTGATCTGTGGTATCAGGCAGCTGGGGGTAGGAACACAAAGAAAAGGTGAGCATAAAAGACACTATAGCCTGCTATCATATAGTGCAGCCAACAACCATATTTAATATCACTGTGAAGTGATGTAGTGACAAGGTTAACTGGAAAGCAATTGCTTGGACCTCAAAGACTTAGGGGCACTTACAATTTGGCCCTGGAGTGTGGGTCATGTGTCTGTTAAACTGCTGTAGGGAGGTGGATAGCACACCCAGCAAGACCCCACACCACTGGCTCCCCCACTGTGACACTCAAGCCTCCAAAGGGAAGGGGTTGTTACTTCCATACAGCAGTACCAGGCCCAAGCCCAGAGGTAGGGATAATTGTCATCGCAGAAGAAGAGATATGTGCTTCAATATTCTGGATATCTATTGTACATATGCCCAGCACTCAGGAAACAAATACCACATCCTTTGGTAGTGTCCCTTTATCTGCTGCTTCTTGAGAGAGCTAAATACAAGAATCGGCATCATCACGGGGGGAGGGGTTAATACCTCATTCTGCCTCTCGATGGAGTCTAGCAGACATTACCCAGTTTCCCCAGGAAGCCCTACTACACTCACAGCTGGTATACTCACTAGCTATGGGAGCCAAATGTCAACTACTTACCCTGTGAAGACAAAAGAAGAACCCATCAGTCAGTGAATGTATGTCTGGGGTAATGAGGGTTGCAACGTACCATAAAATGTCATATACAGTGAGGGTAGCTCTAGCAAAATTACATGGAATCCTTGGCTCTCCCAATCAACTACTTTATGGGATCAAAGCACTACTCCATTGGACTTAGGTTAGGGGAACTAATTTCCCTATCTCCTCATACCCAGTGGGAGGACTAACTTACTCCAGCATGGATCATCATTCCCTTCCTCCGATAAGGGCCTAGCCCAGGAACCTGCAATCCAGGAGATGCTGTCCACTTGAGAAGAGGCCAGTTGTAGACCTGGTAAGAAATGCCACAGGAGACCAACTGCAGCTCATTCAGTTTATTGTTGTCAGGACATACAACTGAAAAGACTAGCACAAGAAGGATGCTTCTACAACCGCAACACACCCTGACGCTTCAACTGTAGTCTTCATCAGGGGGCTGGGTTTGTTGGGCTGCTCCTCCCCTATTATACCTCTGACCAGCAGCAGAGTGCCACCTGCTCTGTTTACAATTTTAAACTGCTGGATCAGTGGCTCTGGGGGGACAATGGTCTGAGATACAATACTTGCAAAGTCAAGAAGACAAAACAATTTAAATAATGTTTGAATAGTGTCCAATGGAATTACAAAAAAGTGAAAAAAGTGCAAAAGCACATATTCATGTCACATAAAACAAGACAACAGCTGCAAACAGCTCAAAGTGCTACTAGTGGAACAATTTATAAGTCGAATAGCTAACAAGCATTTGTCAATGCTGAATGTTTGCTTGCTGGCATTGGCACTGGTAGTGTAGGAGTTACAGAGCTGTATAATAGGAATGGCAGTGAAGCATTAAACTGAAGCTAACCCCTCCACCACCCTGCAGATACTGACAGGCATTGGGGTGTGCCTTTGGGTCATCAGGCATATTGGCCATGCCATTTCACCACACCCTACCCTGCAGACACCGGCAAGTGTCACGGTGTGCCTTGGGGTCTTTGGCCCTTATGTTCACCCCATTCCATCTGGAAATATGGTGAGATGGGTGCTATATAGGAGAATGGGATGAACTTTGGGGCCGAAGAGTCCAAGGCACACCTCAATGCCTCTCACTGGCTGCAGGGTGTGGGTGGGGGTGGAATGGTATGAGCATTACAGGCCACAATCCCAAGTCACACCCCTGATGCCTGTCAGTCTCTACAGGGTAGGGCGTTATGGTTGAAAACCCTAACGCCGCAGGCGCTCATTGGTATTTTCACTCAAAATTGTCAACATGGTTTTTTTGTGACCCCAGCCTCGTGAACAGTGGCAATATCAGTTCATTAACCAAAAGCTGATTTTGCACAGCGATTACACCGTTTGGCACCACAGGTGCGAAAACACATTTCGAACAGGATGTGAAAAATGACAGCTGTACTGTTCATGGGGAGGTGTAAAAAATGGCAATGTTGAAAATCTGCAGTGAAAATATTAAAAAAACTGGTGAAGTCACGAGCGTGCATAGAAACTGTGCAATGCACACCCGTAATGTAATTAGTTTGGGGATTTTTTACAGCAGATTGTCAACACAGGCATTTTGGGACCTCCGCTCATGAATAATGTCACTATGATTTTCTTAATCTGTCCCGAACAGTTATTTCCCACAGCGACCACGCAGTTCTGCGCTGGAAGTGCGAAAACACATTTTGGCCATGTTGTGAAAAATGACAGCTGTACTGTTCATAAGGAAGGGTGGAAAAATGCCAGTGGTGAAAATCTGGACTGAAAATATTACAAATTCATGAACTTATGAGGGTGCGTGGAAACTGCGCAATGCTCACTCATAACACAGTAATTTTATGGAGTTTTGTCACCTAATTTTCAACATAGCCATTTTAAGACCTCTGCTCATGACAAGTGTCACTGTGATTTTCTTAATCTGTCCCAAACATTGTTTTCGCACACCGACTGTACCATTGTGCTCTACATGTGCGGAAACAAATTTTGGGTGAGATGTGAAAAATGGTAGCTGTACTGCTCATAAAGAAGTGTGGTAAAATGGCACTGTTGAAAATCTGGTGTGCAAATATTGCAAATTCGCAAACTTACCAGCATGCGTAAGAACTGCGCAATGTGCACTCCTAAAACAGTCATTTTTGGGAATTTTTTCACCAAATTTTCAACATAGTCATTTTAACACCTCTGCTACTGACCAGTGTCACTGTGATTTTCTTAATGTGTCCCATACATTGATTTCGCACACCGACTACGCCATTGTGCACTACATGGGCGGAAACACGATGTGGACGATATGTGAAAAATGACAGCTGTACTGATCGTAAGGAGGTGTGGTAAAATGGCAGTGTTGAAAATCTGGAGTGAAAATATTGAAAATTCACGAACTTACAAGTGTGCGAAGGAACTGCGCAACGCACGCTCATAAAACAGTCATTTTTAGGAATTTTTCCACCAAATTTTAAACATAGACATTTTAAGACCTCTGCTCATGAACAGTGTCACTGTGATTTTCTTTAATGTCCTGTACATTGATTTTGCATGCCGACTCGCGCCATTGTGCTAATGGGACAGAAACACGCTTTTGGGCGTAGATGTGAAAATGACAGCTATACTGCTCATAAGGAGGTGTGGTAAAATGGCAATGTTGAAAATCTGGAGGAAAATATTGAAAATTCACGTAACTTATTTAGGTAGAACGTGGAAATCGCAACGCCTTCGTGAAAACAGTCATTTTAAGGAATTTTTCCACCAAATTTTCAAAATAGGCTTTTTGAGAGCCCACCTTATGAACATTGGCAGTTTTGTTTCATTAATCTGTCCTGAAAGGTGATTTCGCGCAGTGACTGCGAAATCACCCTTCGGGCCCGATTAACGACCATTACAGTGACAGCATTCATGAGAAGGTCCCAGAAACCCATGTTGAAAATTTGGTGCAAAAATTTCCAAAATGCCTGAGATATGCAGCAAAGTTGAAAAACCCTATCTATTACATTATACAGCTTACGGCATTTCCTCAGTTCGCGGTTGGCTTTGAAGAGTGCAGGCGTGTTCCGGTCCACGAAGATCCTTGCGCCAGACTCGGATAGGTATGGGGAGGTGTGGGAGGCAGGGTGCACAGTGGGTGGGTGGGTGCGGGTGGGCTGGGAGAACGCCGAGGAACGCTTTTTTACAGGTTTTTTTAAGGAAGACGACGGGGACGTGCTTGGCCATGCTGGGGTGGGCCTCAGCATGGCAGCTAGAAGACTGTTTGGGGACTGGAGCCAATGGGGGATTGGACACCCCCATAGGCCATACGGACTTTTGCCACGCTGGGGTGGGCTCCCAGTGTGGCACCTGGAAACCTTTTTTGGGGGGGGGCGGTCTGGAGCCAACAGGGCATTGGGCACCCCCGTCGGCTATACAGTATGTGCGTGGGGGGAAGTGCGTGAGCCCGCAATATGCATGCGTGCATGTTGAGGGGGGGAGGTCTGCTCACTGAAGTGGAGCTCTCCCTTTCAACTGTATGCCACTGCATTTTCAACTGCTGTCATAGACAGCTGGAGCAGTGATTGGAGCACTGTGACTGTGCCTGCAAACACACTGACTGAATTGGAAGAGGCTGACACACCTCTGGAAAACTCAGATGATGGCACTATGTTTCTTGCACACGCGTGGCCTGAACCCACAGGTAAATGCATTAACTCCTTACATATAAATGTTGGTTAAAACCAAGGCATTAAATAATGATTACGTAGCAAAGCTGAGTAAATGGTGGTAGCCAGCATGGTTCTTTTTTTTTTTTTTACTGTATTTATGCTCCAGCCCACCGAGGCATCTCTTGGAGGAACCGTCTCAACACTAGCCTTTCTACACCCCTCTGTGGCAGGCCACCTCCAGATCTCCCTTCACTCAAGGCCTTTCCCAGTGCCCCAGATCACCCGCTGGGGCAGGGCCATTCTCCCGTGGCAGCGACTATCTGAAATTAGAGGGTCTAGTCCTCTCGTGAAGATGGGCCTGGATCCCCAGAGTGGCCTGCCTGGAACAGGGATGTGAGGGAGCTCCCTGGGGTCCTCGTCACCTCCTCAGTAAGCCAGGAATTTTTCTTGGAGTTTTTCTCCCACCCCAGTCCCCACACCCCTAAGTGGAGCTTGGATGTGCAGTGACGTCCAGCATCTGCTAAGCTCCACCTTTGCCTTAAGGCCGTGGTGCATTGTGGCTTCATCTGGCTCTTGCCAGAGGGCACATGAGAGCGACGCATTGCCCTACAACCTCCCAGGGAAAGGAGAGCTGTCCTCTGGATACTCCTTCCCAACACTGCCAACCCCCGGCAGCGTCCGGGCTCATTCCTAAACCTGGGTCACCGGCGTAGCACGAGGTAAGGTGACTAGTGCCTTAACCCTCAGCGCCACCGTGCCGGCCTGCCAGCATGGTTCTTGATGATAGAAAAATAACAGAAAGAGCACAGTATCTCAGAGGAGCTGTGATCTCCCCAGTGGGAATTTCATCAATGAATATGGTACGGGGCAAATATATATATATTATACAGGTACAGGTCACACCTGTATATTTGGGTTGAGTAATCACTTTCATGTTAAACCCCAGTTTTTGCACCTTAATAACTTTGCCCCCTTTCAACTGACTTACATGAAATTTGGGAAGCACAGCCTTTGTGCCAGGATCTCTTGAGCTGGAAAATTTTTTTTAGATCAGTTTAGTGGGGGCAAAGTTACAGGGGTGCAAAAAACATAAAAGCCTCTGTTTTTGAAACTCTTAAGATGTTTTTCTGCCACCCAATAACTAAAAAAATATGAGGCTTTGAAACTTTCAGGTTTGATAAAGGCTGATGCAAGGTTTGTGCTTTTATGGTTTATAGGTTCAAATATTAAGTGGTTTTCAAATTATTTAAGGAAAATGTTCAGTGTCTGAGCATGAAGAGTTCAAAAATTCAACATTTGTGACAACAGCTGGTTGTTTTATATGACACAGACAGCTGTGTCCTATAATGCAACCAGCTGTTGTCATGATTCATATGTCAGGAATGGGTCTTCTGTCATTATAGCCCTGCCAGCCTGACTGTGTTGTGCCTGGACAAACTGTTATCGGCACACTGGGGGCCCCAATCCCCAGTGGCAGTCTGTCTGTCTGTCTGTCTATCTATCTATCTATCTATCTATCTATCTATCTATCTATCTATCTATCTGTCTGTCTGTCTGTCTGTCTATTACATTTTTTTGTGTAATCTGACTTTGGGATGCCCACCCCTGGTGTCGGATGCCCCCCCCGTAGTCCGTTGTTTGATACTTGCCAATACTGGGGAGGGGCCAATCCCAGTGTTTGGCATTTGAAAGTTCCTCCCCAGTAGTGTGGGACACTGGGGAGCCCACTTCCAGTGTCCAGAAATAGTTTAAGTGTTTCCTGGGTTCCTGCAAAAAAAGAACTCCCGTAATGTATTTTTTTTTAAACCTGAGAAAAGAAAATTGTCCCTTGTCGTCCTTGCCGTTCCCCACCCCCATCCCAATCCTCCCATTGAGCACCCACCACCCAACCCCCAATTACCCTATTCTTACCACCGGAGGCTGAACACTGTCATCCTTTATGGACCGAGACACGTCTACACTCTTCAAAGCCGAACCTCGAACTGAGGAATACTGGTAAGTGCCGTATAATGTATTTCAATGGTATTTTGAATTTATGTTCATAACTTTGCCATTTTTAGGAATTTTTTCACCAGATCTTCAACATAACCTTTTTGGGACACCTTCTCATGAACACTGTCACTATCATTTTGTTAATCAGGCCCAGAAGGTGGTTCCATGGTCACTGCGCAAAATCCACTTTCAGGCTGAATAACAACATTTCACCGCCAATGTTCATGAGCCAGGATCCCAAAAAGGCCATGTTGAAAATTTGGTGGAAAAATTCCTAAAAATGTCCAAGTTACAAGTGTTCATTAACATTTTCTACACACACACACACACACACACACACACACACACACACACGCACATATAACTTTGGTAATTTTCAATATTTTGAGTCCAAATTTTCAACACAGCCATTTTTTCATACCACCTCATGCATAGTACAGCTGTCATTTTTCACATCCTGTCTGAAACATGTTTTCTCACCTGTGGCATAGAATGACATTTTGGCAGGGATTTGAACATTTTCAGCTATGGGGTTTATAGGTGGGGTCATAAGAAGACTATGTTGAAAGTCTGGGGTCAAACTATTAAAAAATAAAGAATTTATTAAGTAATGTTCTTTGCAGTGATGTCCATTGCACCACTGCAGAACATGCTACCTTACTGTGCCAGTGAGCTGAGTTCAGGTGTGAACTCGGTGAGCCGGTTTAATGGGACAAGGCTGATGGGGAAGGTGCTGCAGCATGCAGCACCAGCCCCAGCCTGGGTAGGAATGGAGCAGAATTTTGGCACAGACACCACACCATGTGGTGGGTCAGGGAACATCACCCACAAGGTAATGACATGTGTGCAGGGCCTGCTGGACCCATGCACTGGGTTAGGACTGTCTCCAATATTGTATTTATCTCATTTTGTAAATGAGGATACCATTCTACTATTAGAAAAATAATGGAAAGTCTTTGCAAAAAAACTCATCAGGGTTGTAGGACGCAAAGCGCACAAAGAAGGGAAATGAAAAACATTAGGGATTTGGGTCTCCAGAGTATTGTCGAATCAGTGGTGGGGTCTTCCTTGGGGATGTAAACCTAATGCCCACCCCCTCCTCTAATTAGATGAGGTCAAATATGATGTCTTCACACAGGGACCTACAGGCCCTGCATTAAGAATGTTTGGACAGAATATGTCGTCCATACCGTATCACTATGAGGCACAAGGTTGGAGCTGTATATTGTGCTTCAGACAGGAGACTACAAGCTGGGGGGAGGGGTGGGCATTAGAGTTAACAACCCCAAGTAAGACCCCACCACTGATTCATCAATACTCCCGAGACCCAAATCCCTAATGTTTTTCCATTTCGCTTCTTTGTGTGCTTTGCATTCTACAATCTTACTGTCTGCATTAAAGTAGTTTTTTGTAAATTATATATATATATATATATATATATATATATATATATATATATACACAAATATATCTATATCTATTATATAAACAAGGTAGTGCCTGTATATTAGGGTTGAGTAAGCACTTTAATGTTAAACCCCAATTCTTACACTTAACAACTTTCCCCCATTCAACTGCTTTATATGAAATTTGGAAGGCACAGCCTTTGTGCTAGGGTCTCTCAGTCCTGAGAATTTCATGTAGATTGGTTCAGTGGGGGCAAAGTTACAGAGGTGCAAACAATGTAAAAGTCTTGGTTTTTAAGACTTTTTTTGCTCCCCAATAACTGAAAAAAAAATAAAGATTTGAAACCTGAAACTTTCAGGTTTGATAGAGTTTGGCCTAAGGTATGTGCTTTTGTTGTTTTTGCCTCGCACAGTTAAGTAGTTTTTAAATTAATTAAGAATAAAGATCCATTTGTGAAAATGCATAGTTTAAAAAAATCAGCATTCTATGAATAGCTGATTTTTTGCTAAAGAGTGATGCCCTGTTGTCATATTTCGTTATGTGTGTCATATCATATATTGAGATGTGTCATATAGTACAACACCGCAGTATATGATACGACACACATAACGATCCCCATAACATAAAGTGTTGATTCTCCAACCAGGTCCCTGATGGTCTAGTGCCCCTCCCAGCCCCGATCCCCTTTAAATAATAACAATAAATAAAAAGTCCCTGGTAGATAGCATTCCCTCCTCAAACCCAGAATGAAAACAACAGTAATATCATCCTTACTTCACTGCAGGCTACATAGTGACAGTAGCCCCATCCCTGCTGAATGAGTCACGACACAGCAGGGAATGGTATACAACAGACTGTCATGTTTGTTAGCAAATCATAAAATGGCAGCTGTTTCATATAGTGTTATTGGATGTTCCCTGCTGTGTTGTGACTCATTCAGCAGGGACGAGGCTAATGTCATTGTGTAGCCCCACTGTGAAGTGTGTATTTAGTCTGATAGCCTGATCCTGTTTTCATAAATGAAAACCACCTCCCTGGTGGTCTAGCATCCTCCCTCCCAGCTGCCACCCTCTTTTTATAAAAACAAAACCACTTCCTGATGATGTAGTGGCCCCCCCTCCAGCCTGGTGTATATATTGTATCTTTGCCGACATCGGGGACCCAATCACCATGCCAGCATTTAGAAGCCCCAAAAGTAGTGTGGGACACTGGGGAGCCTATCCCCAGTGTCCCCAAAGTTGCTTTATTTACTATTCGTTGTTCCTGTAAAAAAAAAGGTCCTGCAAAGCCTTTTTATGTTACCTTAAAAGAAAAATGTCTCTCGTTGTTGGTGCTGTCCCCTCCCACTGAGCACCCACCACCCCACCACCCCTTACCCTATACTTACCACCAAAGGTGGCATTTTGACATTCTCTGTTGACTGAGACATGTCTGCATGCTTCATAGCTGAACCATGATCTAAGGAATAAGGGTAAGTGCCATAAAATGTATTTCAATAGGATTTTGAACATATACTCATACCTTGGTTGTTTTTATGAATTTTTTCACCAGATTTTCAACATGGCCTTTTTGGGACCCCACTTCATGAACACTTTTGGTGAAATTTCATTAATTGGCCCTGGAAGGTGATTCTGTAGTCACTGTGTGAAGTTACCTTTCAGGCCTGAGCAATGTATTTTCACCACCAGTGTTCATAAGATGGGGTCCCAAAAAGGCTATGTTGAAAATTTGGTGAAAAATTCAAAAAAATTACCAAGATACAAGCGTGCATTGACATTTTTCTATGCACATGCATAACTTTTATAATTTCAATATTTTGACCCCAAATTTTCAACTCAGCCATTTTATCACACCACCTCATGAACATGACAGATTTCATTTTTCACATTCTGGCTGAAACATGTTTTTGCACCTGTGGTGCAGAATGGTGCTTTGGTTTTCAGCTACTGTGTTCATAAGGTGGGGTCATAAGAAGATTATGTTGAAATTTTGTGGTCAAAATATTAAACAATAAAGAGCTTATGAAGTTATGTTGTTTGCAGGGATGTCTGTTGCACCATGGGGACCACGTTGCCTTACTGTGCCAGTGATCTGAGTTCAGGCGTGAACTCAGTGAACTGGTTTAAGAGAACAAGTCTGATGGAGAAGGTGCTACAGCATGTAGCACCAGCCCTGTCCTGGGTAGAGATAGAGCAGCATTTTGCTGCAGACATCACACTGTGTGTTGGGTTAGCGAGCCTTACTCACAAGGTACTGATGTGTGCCAAGGCCTGCATGACCCATGCACTGGATCAGGACTGTCTCCAGTATTGTATTTATCTCATTTTGCGCAGGTCCCAAAGGGACCTGTGCAAATGAGGATACGGTTCCACTATCATAAAACAAAGGAAAAATCATCACTGCAAAAAACTATATTAATGTAGACATTAGGGTTGAAGAATGCAAAGTGCACAAAGAAGGGAAATGAAAAAAGATTAGGGATTTGGGTCCATGGAGTATTGGCAAATCAGTGGTGGAGACTTCCTTGGGGTTCTCTATCCAATGCTCACAGCCTCCCCTGATCAGATGAGCTCAAATGTTTGTGGGCCCTATGAGAAGAAAGCTATGACAGATTATGTTGGCCATACTGTATCATTATGAGGCATTATGGGTGAATGGCGATAATTGTCAGCATGCTGGAGATGTACTTACATGGGTCATGGCCTTCTGTACATCTATCCAATCCTAGTATGAATCCTAGTATTAGCTTGGAGTGGTACCTTGTGCTTTGGGCACATTATTATTATTGGGCCCTATTCACATATGAGTGGGTAATATGCACCAGAGGCATGTTACCCGCTTGCAAAGTTCTGCACCTGTGGACAGGTGAACACCAACTGATAGTCACTACCAGCCACCACCTGTCCACGGCCCCACTCCCCCAGTGTGCAGATGCATGGAGGACATTTCCATGGACTGGGCACGCATTCAATGGGATGCCCAGACCCAGTCTGTGAATGGATCACTTGCACACGTGGGGCGCAGAAGACATTGGAAGGTATAATGTACACCGCAAGCCCGGGGAGGAGGGCACCTGGTCAGCCAACCCCAGCCCTCATTGATGATCCATGGGCTGGGGCAGCATGTGGGGGGTCTGCAGTGCCCCCATGTCAGCGCCACTGCTGGTGGCGGCATCCTGGGGGGGCATTTATCCCTTATGGCTGGGTGTTACCCAGCATAAGGTGCACAGCACGTCACACCTCTGTGAATGGTGTGCAGTGCGAGCATGCTTCCGACACACCCACTGCCTCACACGGGGTCAAAATGTTGCATGGCAGAATGCCGTGCACCTTAATCGTGTTGCACAATTTATTTAATTCTACTTATCTGCACCCCTGGACCCCCCCACTTAGGATTCTAACTCCAGGGGGGTCAAACACAGAGAACGCACAGGTCCGGAGTTTAAGCATAATGCCGTACGTTATTAAGCACATGACATTATGACCCAGTATGCCACTGCCCACCCCCAGTGTGTTGCAGTCTGCACGGCTGGGGGTTCAGGAGCTAAGGGGCTGTGCGTCCTGATTGTTGAATGCGGTGCAGGAGGTGCAGTGGGTGCAAAGTGGCTATACACCCCAGATACGCGCACATAGCCACTCCACCCTATTCATGCATAGGGCCCACTATTATTATTATTGTTTTTCCTGCCTGCTGTGCCTTATATTGACTGTGCTGAATAATAAAAACTGCTGGGTGACTGTTTAATACTGACTGATATTGTAGGGGCTTGCTAGCATGCCAAGTGAGCAAATCAGTTTCATGGGGACAGAGTCAGGCAGCATAAAAGCCTGTGCTGCTTGCATTCAGTTCAGCAGACCACCAGCCAGAGTGTTTCTCATTAACAGCTACAGCACCAGATTGCACAGAAGAGGTCCGAACATCTCCAGGCAGAGAGAACTGCTTTGCTTATTTTTCCTGCCTGCTTTGCCTTATATTGACTGTGCAGAATAATAACAACAGCTGGGTAACTGTGTAATGCTGACTGCTGTTGTGGAGGCTCGGCAACAAGCCAAATGAGCAAGTCAGTTTCGTGGGGGCAGAGTCAGGCAGCATAAAATCCCTTGATGCTTCACAGCGTGAGTGCGAGGGGCTCAAGCACCACTTGGAAGAAATTTGAAAGGATTTCAGTAGTCCAAATTTGAGGGGAATACAGGGGTTTCCTTTATTGTACTTTTGTTTGATGAACTCTCCCTGTACTTGCTGTAGAATGGAATTGTTAGAGCTGTATTTGAGTATTCTGTGGCATAAATGACAAATTGGTAATCATCTCTTGGATGTTGTAAATTCAAGTTTACCGACTAAAAGACAGATGCTGTTTGGCATTCATTTGTTAAAATATATAAAAAAATCACAGAACCTGCCAGCAACTAACAAACTCCAGTAAATATAGGTTTTAGCAGAGTTTTTTCAAGCTGTATTGATTTTCTGTTTCAGTCTTTTTCCATTTTAATGGCATTACAGCAAGGCCACAAAACAGTGAGTTATTTTATAGTAATTAGGGCATAATGTAGTATTTTTCCTTTTTTAGCGGATAAAGACTGTGACAGGCATCAATATTTATTGCAAATTTGGAAGTGGTAAATAGTTTAAATGTGGGCCCCATTGGTGCAATGTTTATGTTAGTTCTTTGCAGTTCTGTCTTACTGCCTCAGGGGGTTCTCAATTATACAAGTTCTCACCTAACCACAAAAACTGCCACATAGTGGTACAGCTGTATTGATTCCTACAGAGGCTCGGTGGGGTGGGGGTGGGGTGTTGTTATAAATTCAGATTTACTCACTAGGACCTCCTATAGAGATATGATTAAAAGTATGACCTTGAAACAACATGTTCATCCCTTTGAAGTGAATATTGTGGCTTTAGAATTGTTATAGGGAGAATGTTAAATTTCACAACATCTCTTGGTCTGTGCAGGGTGTAGGGGGGTAGAGTTGGAAACCCTAACACCATATTTCCCTACTTTTGTTGCTTTAACCCTAAATGATGCACTAATGCATTTTTGTTTGCGATTTATTTCCTTACTGTTTGAGACAGCATACTAGTATCCTTATTTTACTGTGGGACCCTTCGATCCCATCCCTCCATATATATTTGAATATATAATATATATATATATACACACACACACACACACACACACACAATATATATCTATATATATATATATATATATATATATAGCTGTGGAAGCACAGGGCCCCCCTGCACTTCCATTTATAGGATGACAATGACCAAATTGTCAGCATAGTCTTCTTATTAGCCCACCTCATGTATCTGTTATACAAAGTTTTTGAATACCTGCCAAAACGTAATTCTGTGCAACTGTAACACCATTCTGTGCCACAGGTGTGAAAACACATTTTGGGCAGGATTTGAAAAATGACAGCTATGCCATATATGAAGTGGAATAATAAGAAGGCTATGTTGAAAATCTGGTGTAAAAATATTTTAAATTTCAAAAGTTATGAGCCTGTCTAGCAAAATTGAAATGAATGATCATAACTTTGGCAATTTTTGATATTTTCACCTCATATTTTCAACATGGTCTTCTTATGACCCTACCTCATGAACCCTATACGTGAATCTTTTCTAATCCATGCCAAAATGCCATTCCATTCCACAGGTGCGAGAACATGTTTTGGACATGATGTGAAAAATGACAACTATAATGTTCATGATGTGGTGTGAAAAAATGGCTATGTTGAAAATTTGGAGTCAAAATATTGGAACTTACCAAAGCTATGCACATGTGTAGCAAATTTTCAATGCACATGCATAACTCAGCCATTTTTAGGATTTTTTTATACCAAATTTTCATCATGTAATTTTTGGGACCCTACCTCATGAACACTGGCACTGTCAGTTTGCTAATCAGTCCGGAAAGGTGATTTTGTGCAGCGACCACAAAATCTCCTTCCGGGCCAGATTAATGAAATGACAGTGACAGTGTTCATGAGGTGGGGTCCCAAAAAGCCCATGTTGAAAACTAGGTGAAAAAATACCTAAAATGGCAAAGATATCTACGTGAGTTCAAACACCATTGAAATACATTATATGACACTTACCTTGAGTACTCAATTTGCTGTTTGGCTTTGAAGAGTGCAGATGTGTCCTGGTCCACAGAAGATGACAGCCAATGACCTCCGGTGGTAAGTATAGAGTAAGGGAGGTTTGGGGTGGTAGGTGCCCAGTGGGAGGGTGGGGATGTGGAAGGGGGAAGGTGGGGGTGATGAGGGACCATTTTATTTTCAGGTTTAAAATTAAAAAAGATGGCGGGGGACTATTTTCTTTTCTTACAGGTTTTAAAAAAAATATTTCAGGCTAGGTAGATGACATGTTGTACATAGTATGACAGTTAATGAATATGTGTATGCTCATTACTGTGCCATTAACCAGATAAAGAAAGGATGAGTCTTCCCTAATGACTGCACAAAACTTGCATCTCCCACACTTGTAACACTCATTGGATGGGGGAGGTAACCAACTAGAGAGAGAGAGAGAGAGAGAGAGAGAGACTGATAAGGGGATAGGGTGGGGAGTGAGACACTATACTGTGGAAAAGCTTTTTTTTATTACAGCAGGGTGATTGGGGTGGGGGTGGGACGCTACACTATGGACAAGGGGTTTTGTTTTATTACAGCACAATGATCAGGGATAGGGATGTGGGTGGGACACTAAGCTATGGAAAAGGGTGTTAGCATGGATGCGAGCGATGAAAAAGGATATTTTTTTGTGACTCGATATGAAAAAGGATTCTTTTTTCATATCATGCAGTCATGATGAAGGATTACTAACAGGAACTAAAACATATTTCTGGGCCATATCTCTAACATTAAGTTGCAGATTGCACCAAAGGGGGTCCCGATCAACCAATTAGATGTGGTGGTCTCTATCTAGGATGTCATTTTGGTGGCTTTTGAATTTTTTGGTTTTTAATGGAAAACAAGATGGCGGCTCATGAAAAAGGATTTTTCTCTCATGAAAAAGGATTTTGTTCTAGTGAAAAAGGAACGGGTCTCGTGAGCATGAATCCTTTTTCACGACAACAAAATCCTTCACCAGTTTTTCTCCCTCTATCCTGAGAAGTGCTATTTCCATTGAAAACAATGGGAAATGAAAAATGTAATAACTTTGCAAGAGATTAATATTTCTACACAAAACTAAGCATGCCTGTTCTGTTACCCAAGCTGGTTCCACCATAAAAAAACTACACAAAAATTCCACACCCTTTGGGTGCAAGGGGATGAGGAAAAAAATGCAAAATGTGGCAACTTTATGGCTTTTTCAACTGTCTGGATCTCAGAATTTGCCCATCCACCCAGACTGAAACTTGCCACATCAAGAGATCTACCCCATAGACCGTGCATTTCAAGTTGTGTGCAAATCCATTGATCGGTTGCAAAGTTATTAAAGTGCAAAGTTTGAGGTTTAACATTAAACATGCTACTCAACCCTAACTAAAGGGGTGATACTGCACACACACACACACACACACACACATATACACATATATTTGCAAATAACTGTGCTAATACAACATTTAGGGTTCAGCCTACAATGATAAAAGTAAGGGAATGTGGTTTTAGGGTTTTCAACCCTAGAACCCCACCTCCACCTCTGAAGCAAATCAGGGGTGCAGTCTTCCTTGTGATTGTCAACCCTAAAGCTCACCCCACTGTTGTAGCAAGAAAGCTCAGATGTGATGGACACGGGTGTGTATGTTTCAAGAGTGTATAGAATGGGGTAAGCTTTAGGGTTGACAATCCCAAGGAAGACTGCACCTCTGATTTGTTTCAGGTTTGGGGGTGGAGTATAGGGTTGAAAACCCTAAAACCACATTTCCCTACTTTTGTCACTGTAGGTTGGACCACAAATGTTGCATTTATGCTGCTTTTTTGCAAATAATTTCCTTACTTTTTGAGATAGCATAATCCTATCCTTATTTGCCTGTGGGAGTGCAAGGCTCTCTGGGTTCTGTGTTACCATCCCTCCATATATGTATACATGTATGTTGCTGTGGAAGCGCAGGGCCCAGAGGGCCCTGCACTTGCATTTGTATCCAAACAGAAACCAAATGTTTTGCATAGCCTTCTTATTACCCCACTTCATGAACCCAGTACTGAAAATGTTGAAATCCCAGCTGAAACTGTAGTCCGCACCACCATAATACCATTCTGTGCTACAGGTGTGAAAACACAGTTTGTCCAGGATTTGAAAAATGACAGCTGTCATGTTCATGAGGTGGTGTAAAAGAAGGGCTATGCTGAAAATTATTTTGGTTCAAAATATGCAAAAATGCAAAGTTATGCATCAAAGCTCAAAACCCCATTGAAATACATTGAACCACACTTACCTTAATTTCTCACATTGCAGTCAGCAGCAGCAAGATGTGTCTTCGATCAGAGAGTGGATCTTTGCCCTGGGACCTGCTCAGGTGAGTGAGGGTGTATGGGGGTGGGGGTGCTCAGTGGGAGGTTGGTCAGATCGGTAAGGGGCCATTTTCTTTTTTACAGGTGTGAAAAAAGACATCAAGGGATGGTTTTCTCTATTACAGCTTATACTAAATATGGGGATGGTGATTGTTGGGTGGGGGGTGCCAGTAGACACCAGGGAAAAATAAAAAAAATATTGGAATGGCAATTGGAGGGGTAGGGATGCCACTAGACAGCAGAGAAAGATTTAAAAATACACGGATGGCAATTCAAGGGTGGGAGGTGCCAGTAGACTCCAGGGAAAAAGGGAAACATTATGGGGACAGCAATCTGGGGGTGTCACTAGACACCAGGGAAAGACAAGAACATTATAGGTTCAGCGGTCGGGGGTTGGGGTTCAACTAGACACCAGGGAAAGAAAAACATAAAACATATAACAGGGACAACAATAAGAGGGTGGGTGATGCCACTATACACCAGGGAAAAAGAAGGCTTTTTTTAACTTCCTATGTCATGCTATAGGACTTTGCAATATTTAATGTTTGTGGGGTTGGATATTCAAAAGGGTTGCACCATGCTCAATAGGGTTGTGCCTGCGCAAGTCCAAAATTACACCATTCTGCCATATTCAGCAGGAGGCAGTTGCGCCCCCCAAGTCAAGCTGAGCAACAGTGCAATGCAAATTAATGCATGCTGAACCAGAGGGGGAGGAACCATGCATAAACTGCACAGCCCGATATTCAGTGGTCTGTGCAGAGTTGTGCAGGCACAACCCCTAACCTGCACCTGCACAACTTTGAGCCAAAAAAAAAGGAGTAAGTTGAGGGCCACCCACAGGTGAGCTGTCGCATTGCAGGGTGCAACACAGCAGCTGCCACCTGTGGCTGGCCCTCAACCTACTCCCTGTGCCCCTCCTGCAGCCCGATCATGGGCAAAAGTGTAAAAAATCCCCCAACCCCCAACTGGCTCGATCGCGGGCAAAAGTGTAAAAATCCCCCCTCCCCCCAACTGGCCCGATTGTGGGCATAGGTTAATAACCCTCCACCAGCCCAATCGTGAGCATAAGCTTTAATAAACCCCCCACTAGCCCGATCGCGGGCATAAGCTTAATAAACCCCTCACTAGCCCGATCATGGGCAGAATTGTAAATACCCCCCACCAGCCCGATCGCAGGGCAGCACAGAGTCCAACCCCCAAGGACATATCCTGGTGGTCCAGTGGACTGCTGCCTAATCGTGGAAATTGGCAAACCCCAAGAACAGATCCCTGGTGGTCCAGTGGACCGCTAAGCCGATCACGGGCTGCAAAATGTGGCAAAACGCCCCAAGACCAGATCTCTGGTGATCTAGTGTCCCCACCCACCACCCATGAAGCCCACCACCCGCTCCCGGCACCGGCAGCCGGCGGTGGCAGCATCCACCCACCTGCCGACCTGCCACCACTCGACTGACTCCGGTGATTGCATGCCAGTGGTGCAGAGCTAAGAGCCAGGCATGCAGCTCCATAGCTCATAAGGCAGTCCAGATATGTGAATGAAAGAATTCATTCACATATTGGACTGCCTTGACAGGCGGGCTGCATGCCCATTGGCTCTGTCTGCACCAATGGACATGCAGCCCCACCAGGCAGTCAGTCAGCAGGCGTGAGGTGGCAGGCAGGTGGATGCTGCCACCCACCGCCGCCGGGGAGTGGGGTGGGGGACAGTAGATCACCAGGGATCTGGTCTTGGGGGTTTGCTGATTTTGCAGCCCGCGATCGGGCTAGTGGGGGAGGGGGATTTTTACACCATTGCCCGCGATCGGGCTGCAGGGGGCGTTGGTCCCCGACAGCTGCTGCCTGGCAGGGCGCCAGGTGCAAGTCCTCGGGGATCGGTGCACCTGCATGCTAATGAGATGCAAATGGGGCTATAAATAGATGCAAATGGCCCCTGTGCTCTTGCATGAATTATGGCCCCATTTGCATGTCACCTTTTGAATATGGGAAATTTGGCGCATGGCTAATGGTACTTGAGCCACATCGCACTGGAATGCTCCATCCGACCACTTGCAGTGGCGGAAGTTCACTGCGCACATGCACAGTGAAGTCGTGGTCGGGGTGATATTCGAAAAGAGTTGCTCAATAGCTCAACTCCTTTGAATATCGCCCCGGCCACACCTCTGCACAACTATTTTGTGCAGTGCAAGGGCTTGCACCACAAAATAGCGCAGTTTGAATATCCAGTCCGTGGTGTTTTATATAGTCCATTCATTTTTTTTTTTTTTGGGTGGGGTTATTTGTTATTCTATCAGTACTTATTAAGATCTTTAGTTTGATATCTAGATTGTTCCTTAAGTGTAAATATTGAGCAATTTATGGCTCGTCGAAGTGTAAATGTGTAAAAAAAAAAACATTAAGTCCAAAATTGTTTTCCATATTATGGGATCCTTTTTCATATGAACAAAAAAGGCGATACAAAACAAGCGGAAGTGAGTCACAAAAAAGGATGTGAAAATAAAAACAAATATGTGGGAGTCATTTTTACAAAAATGAATACAGAATCCACCTAATTGGGTCCCAATGAGCAAGATAAGTGTATTGGTCTCTCTGCAGCATGTCATTTTTGTGAGTTTTGAAAGTACTTTTTGGGAAAAAACAAAAACAAAAACAATATGCTAGCATATGAATCAGGTTTTTTTCATAAGAAAAAGGATTAGCCCCATAAGAAACAGAATCCTGATTTGTATGGCCAAATTCTTTTTTCATATATGGAACATATGGAAAAGGACGTTTTTTTCATATTATCAAATTCTTTTTTTGTTCTGAACATCTATCTGGAGGTCATTCATGAGCATGCTGAGATCCAAAATTTTTTAAAATGAAATTACTTTGGAATGTATTAATATTTTTTTTCACCAGACTAGTGAAAGGCACTACTGTGGGCTAGGTCCTTTCAACCCTGAATATATCAGACCAAAATTCCAAACTGTCTTGGCGCTAGGGACTGACCAAAAAAAAACAGCAAAACACTCTGAAAAAAAATCACTTTTTTCGCTACCTGGATCTCGGAATCTGCACATCCCCTGAAACAAAACTTAGCACATCAAGAGATCTACCCCACAAGATTGTGCATGCAAAGTTGTGTGCAAATCCGTTGAATGGTTGCAAAGTTATTGTAGTGCAACAATTGGGGTAACATTAAACATTCTATAAATATAGTACAATATAGATAGATAGATAGATAGATAGATAGATAGATAGATAGATAGATAGATAGATAGATGGATAGAAACATAGAATTTGATGGCAGATAAGGACCGCTTGGCCCACCTAGTCTACCCATTTCCCCTACCTGATGGATAAGCTGCAGATTCTAGTTAATCAACAGCTTACTTATTCTTACCTCCCACTAGAATTGCCTTATGACTGTCCCATGTATTCTTGAATTCCCCCACTGTTCCTGACTCCACAACCTCCTCCGGAAAGCTGTTCCATGCATCCATAACCCTCTCTGTGAAAAAATACTGTCTAACATTACCTCTGAACCGTCCCCCTCTATCTTCAAATTGTGCCCCTTTGTTCTTGCACATCTCTTCTTCTGAAAGATGCTACCCTCTTGTACTTTGTTAATTCCCTTGAGATACTTGAACTTTTCTATCATGCCCCCTCTCCTTTCCTCAAGGGTATACATATTAAGCAGCTTTAGTCTCTCCTCGTATGTCTTCTGGTACAGACCCTGCACCAGTTTGGTTGCCTTCCTCAAAATAGCCTCCACTCTGTCTTTGCTGAGATGGGGTCTCCAGAATTGCATGCACTACTCCAGATGGGGTCTCAATATAGATAATATGCAAAGTTAGTTAGCAGTCAATAAAAGACTAAATCAAATGGCAGAATTTGTTTATACAGCAGAAGCTGCTTTAACAGGATGGGCTGGTGGAAAGAGGATTGTCCCATTTAAGTGACCGTCTCCGTAAAACGAAGTTGTCCTTTTTGCTTTTTGTGGTGGATGAATTGAGGTTAGGTTGAATACCTACTGAATGTGGACTGTGACTTACAGGGGAGTTGTGGCAAGTGCACTTTGTGAAAAGTGTGCTTAAGTGTAGAAGTGCAGAAGTGTTTACTGTAGTGTATTACTTTTTAAAAAAAAATGTTTACTGCTTGTGTATTTACTGCATGTGGTTTGTGGTTTGTGCTGAAATGTCATGTCCTGTTTTTATTGCTACACTAGTCTTAAAGCATGGTATACACTTTGGTGTTGTCTTCCATCAGGATCGATGCAGTCTCAGTCAGAAACGCGAAGGATGAGTGCGCTTCAGCTATTAGGTCTCATGACATTGCTGACTCTGTAGAGGGAGCAGAAGTCACAGTTGTTGGCTGGAATAACTCAATGATTGTTTTCTGGCATCCTTCCCTAACAGCATGCAACTGCATGGATCATTCACATTCAAACAGCTGGTGCCAGGTAGATGTGTACTCATGTTGCTGACACCATTGCATTGCGGACTGCAGACCTGTTAGAGCCTCCAAGGTAGATACCGATGGTGCAGTTTCATGAGTGTCCTCTGATGTGTCCTCATTATCTGTGTCAGCAGGTTTTGTCCCTTTCAGCACAGAATTCACTAGTTCCTTGTCCGTGAGTTCTCCGACAGTTGGTTCCTGATTATACATCTCCACAAATTGAACAAAGGCTGTGGTATCCATACAGGATGGGATCATGACATCTTCAAGGCCAGAAACAGTGATGTTACTTTGTTTACTTGCTGGAGTAATGGCACCACAATTAAATTATGCTTTGCCAAAGCAGTTAGCAATGGTGATTTCATTCACTGTCCCCCATGCCCCATGAAGCATATAAATTGTGTCCAAAAGATTAACTTTGCTGGCTATTTCTGCTGAATGCATGGTCTTCCTCTCATCTATGGACAGTAGAATTTTTCAAGCCACATAGAAGCAATAGTGGCCATTAAAATTTTGTATAACTCCCATCTCCATGGGTTGCAATATGCTGGTCGTGTTCAGGTGAAAGAAAAGCAACTTAATAAATTTCAGACTTCTTTGCACATCATGAGGGTGAGCAGAGCAGTTATGAACAAAAATATTTTTTCCTCTGCTTCTTCTAAGCTCTGCATCCCAAATGAGAAACCAGTTCAGAAATGTGCCACTTGTCATTCAGGCATTGCTGGATGCTGTGTAAGTCACTGGAAACAGTTTAAGATCTTTTGGAAAGCGTTGTGGATGCTTGCTTTTCCCGATCACAAGCAGCTTTTTTTCAGTGCAGCTTTGATTGGCACAGCACAAGATAGAGTTTCTGTCCTTTGCCTTTTTACTCACAATTAACTTGGTTTGCTTGAGAGCATGTCCATGCTCAGGGAGCCCTCTGTAAAATAAGCCAGTCTCATCAGCATTAAACAGTTCAACGTGTCAGGACCCTGGCAGGATTCCAGGCAGCACTTCAGTGAACCAGCTTTGTGTAGCATTGGTGTCGGCATCCTGCTTCTCGCAGTGTTCTCATCTGAACACAATTTGATGCCGCAGCTTCCACCTCAGTAACCATCCATCCATCACTTTGAAACTAAAGTGTGACATTTGATGAGCTAACTCAATGGCCTTGGCTTTTAACATGGGGACAGAGACTCGAGCACCCTTGGCCACAGCCTGGAAGAACCACATCATCAGGACATCTTCTACCTCGTTGTCCTTGCCCCCCCCTTTCTCTTTCTACTGGGGTTAGAGTTAGCATGCCACTCAACAAGGATTGTTTCCCTGTTTTTGCTGATTGTAACAGCCTGACTTTTTGAAATTTTAAACTCTGCTGCCACAGACAACAGGGAGGCAGTTGGATTGTTCAGCGCTTCAAGCACACAAACACGCTCAGCCAAAGTTAGCGTGTTTCTTGGAAGAGACACAACTGTCAGCTCTGTCAGCAGGGTTAGCTACTGCTACAGACACTACAGCTACAGACACAATGATCAGCTAGAGAAGTGCTTTTAAATGGTTTGCAGCTGATTGAAGTCAATTACTGTATGCTGGCAAAGGTCACAGTAATTGTCTGAATCAGATGCTAATCTGTCATCAGTCATCCTTATAAAGCAGATTTCTATTGCAGGGCAGTGCCATCTAAATGTTAAATTCAGGAATTATCATTGGGGAAAATCGGTTCCAGCACAGACGTCTCGCTTAAGTGGTTGTCCTGCTTAAACGCATCCCATTTAAATGGCTTGTACTGTACAGATATTACATATATAATTTTAGCTGTAAACACAGGCAAATACAAGTCACAATAATAGTTTTAAGTCCCAATCAATGTTTAACCCTTGTGGTTGCAAAGAACCTAGTTAATAAATCCAAAAATTAGCATTTTGAAGAAGCTTAGTAAGCCTGTTACCTCCTGGTGGACACCTCCCCATGGACCCCTCCTTACAGATTCAAGGCCCAGAAACTGAACTCCATGATGCTTGTTCTGTTGTTTTCCAAAAAAATGTCTGGCTAGCCAGCCTGGTGGCACTGGATGACACACCTCACTCTATGCTGGTGATCTGGGTTTGGGAACGGATCCGAGTCATTGGGGGTCAGATGGGGGGGGAGGTAGATAGAGCATACCAATGGATGCTCTGGGTTACCAGGTAGCGTATGCACCCATAGCTCTTCCACTGGTGGAAGTGGGGCACATGGCTCTATGGTGTCAGGGAGGGAGGACGCTGATGGGTGCTTGATGCATCTTCATGCCGTTCATCTGGACACAAGGCCTTCACACTGGTGCTCTCAGGGTATGGGGAGAAAATGGGTAAAAAATGTAAAAGCCCCAAGTTGAATGAGAGCAATGAAGC
Organism: Neoceratodus forsteri; assembly: GCA_016271365.2. NCBI lineage: Eukaryota > Metazoa > Chordata > Ceratodontiformes > Ceratodontidae > Neoceratodus > Neoceratodus forsteri. Next base: position 1,553,137,595 of record CM057453.1, on the reverse strand, counting down.
CAGGGATCCCGGTAATCAGGACCTGGCGAATGGAGTTGGGGGGAGGATGAGGCCCCCTCCGAAGGGCAGAGGATTTGGGCAAGTAAAAAAAAAAAACTGTCTGGCTATATGGATATCAGCTAGTCCAGATCTAATGCTTTGAATATGCTCTCAAATACATTACCATAGTGGACTAATTGTACAGCCAACATATAACAGGGGGCAAGTGCACCAAATGGCATATACCACAAAGCTACTTCTGCAATTTCAAAAACTTCTGACCTCCACTTCTCTGTTGTACCCTTCAAGGCAAAATGTGTTACCTTGAAAGCAGTAGACAAAGCCATTACATCATCCACATTTGTACATGGCCTTTGAGGAGGGGTTAGACAATATCTAAAGGTGAGTATAGGGCTAGAGGGGCTAAATTGGCCATGGACTAGCTTGTCACATAGATTTTCTGCCCTAACAAAGGCAAAGGCTGTGGAGTTTCAATGTGCTCCTTAGTTAGCAATGATCATGTCGTGGTAAGATCTCTGACAGAAAACCTATGTAAAATTGTCTGGGGTCCCACCTGAGGGACACAGTGGATGTCTGGGGGACATTTAAAGATCTTGAGTGAAATTCATATTTATTATTGCATGGTATAGATGTTGAGTCTCTATACAATGGTATAGAATATGATCTGAGGATACAGGCCTGTGCTCAATTTTTTGAGATGTCACCCACAGTGGGGCCCTTTTCCTACTGAGTTCATTCTTAAAGCTGTATGGTTTGTTTTGGGACACAACAGCTGTAGCAGCAGTAGCTTTGTGATATATGCCATTTGGTGCAGTTGCCCCCCTGTTATACACTGGCTGTATGATCAGGCCACTATGGCAACATATTCAAGAGCATATCCAAGCGTTAGATCTGGGCTAGGTGATATCCCCATAGGCAGATTCCTTTTTTGAAAAACATCAAAACAACCACATGAGGTTCCATTTATGGGCCTTGAATCTGTGGGAAGGGGTCCACTGGGAGGTGACAGGCTTACTTAATTTCTTCAAAAAGAAAGCTTTGGAATGTATTCCATAGGTTCTTTGCAACCACAAGGGTTATACCTTGACTCGGACTTCTAGAACTGTTCTTGTGACTTGTAGTTTTCTGTGTTTACTGCTGTATTTCTACATGCAATGTTCATATAATAAACTAATTCTGCCATTAATCTTTGTTTAATACTATGGTGTGGTTGAGCCACTATATTTAGGTTTGAATAGGGTGTTTGATGTTAAACCCAAATGTTTGAATTTTAATAACTTTGCAAACATTCAACAGATTTGCACAAAATTTTGCATGCGCAGTCTAATGGAGTAGATCTCTTGAAGTGCCTTGTTTCATTCTGGTTGGATGTGCAAATTCTGATATCCAGATAGCAAAAGAAAATGATCTTTTTTCAGGTTGTTTTGCTGGATTTTTTTTTTGGTCAGCCCCTAGCACCCAGACGGTTTGGAATTCTGGTCTGAAATTTTCATGTAGAAAGGGCATGGACCACAGTAGTGACTTTTGCTGGTGTGGTGAAAAATATTAATCCATTCCAAAGTTATTTAATTTTTAAAAATGTGGTGCTGAGCATGCTCAGTAAGCGCTTCAGGATAGATGTATGGAATGAAAAAAGAATTTGGCCGTATGAATGAGGATTCTTGTCCATGTAGGGGATAATCCTGTTTCTTATGAAAAAAAGTCCTTATCTGTATGCCACCATCTTGTTTTCCATTTAAAAAAAAGAGTTCAAAACCCACAAAAATGACATGCTGCACAAAGACCAACACATGTATCTTGCTCATCGGAACCGTGTTAGGTGGATTCTGCACTTTACTATTTTTAAAATGATGCTTAAATGTGTTTTTTCTCGTTTTTGCATCCTTTTTCGTAACTCACTTCCACTTTTTTTATATGATCATATGAAAATTAATTTGGCCAAATAAAAAAGAATGACTTCATAAAAAAAAAAATTGGAACCCATAACTCCATCAAAACTAAACATCAGAACTAAAGGGTAAACAGGGAGGAGAGGAGACACTGTGGGTCACCCTGGAGACTGGAAATGGCTCCACAATCTGCACAGGGGTTGCATACAGACCCCCATCTCAGGGGGAGGAAATGGACAAGGTAATGACAGAAGGCATCCTTGGGGTGGCAGAGAAAGGGGAGATATTGCTGATGGGGGACCTGAATCTGCCAGATGTTAACTAGAGCACCTTTGCTGCAGCCACATCCAAGAGCAGGGCCATTATTGATACACTACAGGAAGCATGCCTCAAACAGCTAGTTTTGGAACCCACTCAAGAGGGAGCAATCTTAGATCTGACACTTTCAAATGGGGACAGAGAGAGGATCTCTGATCTTGAAGTAGGTAGCCATCTGGGAACAAGTGACCACCAAACAGTATGGTTCACAATAAACTTAGCTGTAGAGCCAAGCCACACAAAAGTGAAGGTATTGGACTTTAGGAGGGCTGATTTTGTCAAAATGGGAGAGTGCCTCAGAAAAGCACTAGCAAACAGGTAAGAAGGTGGGGTGGAGCAACAATGGGGAAACATCAAAACTGCCATCACAGAGGCGACAAGCCTTTGTGTGAAGCAAATAAACAAATCAAAACAAAAGAAAAAAACACTATGGTCCTCAAAAGAAGTGGCGGGGAAGGTAAGGGAGAAAAAGATAGCATTCAGGAAGTATAAGGAAACATAGAAGGAGCAGAACAGAGAACTGTACCAGTTAAAGCAGAAGGAAGCGGGGAAGGCAGTCAGAATAGCAAAGACCCAAACTGAGGAAAAGATAACCAACTCGGTTAAGAAGGGGGATAAAACCTTTTATAGGTACATTAGGGAGCAAAGAAAGACTAAGGCAGGGATACTGAGGCTGAATAAAGAGGAAGGTGGTTGGGCAGAGAGCAACAGTGAAAAAGCAGGGATACTGAGTGAATACTTCTGTTCGGTATTTACAATGGAAAATCAGGGGGAGGTATCTAATCCAGTCAATAGAAGCACTCTGAATAGGGGGGTTGATATTAGTACTTTCATAGAAGAAAGGGTTCTGCAAGAACTCTTAAAACTGAAGGTGAATAAAGCAATGGGGTCTGATGGGATTCAACCCAGAATTCTAAATTAATTAAGAGAAGAACTAGTAAAACTACTGACTACCCTTTTTAATAAATCATGGGAGGATGGTGTGGTACCTGAGGACTGGAGGAGGGTGGATGTGATTCCCCTTCACAAAAGTGGGAGCAAGGCAGAGGCAGGAAACTATAGACCTGTCAGTTTGACCTTAGTGGTAGGGAAAATGATTGAATCATTTCTGAAGGAAAGAATTGTTGAGTACCTAGAGGCCAGTGGGGCACAGGACCCAAGGCAGTATGGATTCACAGCAGGAAGGTCATGTCAGACAAATCTAATTGATTTCTTTGACTGGGCGACCAAAGTAGTAGACCGGGGGGGTCGGTGGACATGACCTACCTAGATTTTAGTAAGGCAATTGACACAGTTCTGCACAAAAGATTAATAAACAAATTAGCCAGCCTGGGAGTGGGTCCCAGGGTGGTAGCCTGGGTAAAGCACTGGCTGGACAACAGGACACAGCGGGTAATAGTAAATGGAGCCCTGAGTGAAGAAAGGGGGGTTACTAGTGGGGTGCCACAGGGTTCAGTACTGGGGCTGGTCCTTTTTAATGTCTTTATAAATGACATTGCAGAGGGAATAGAAGGGAAAGTATGTCTCTTTGCAGATGACACAAAGATCTGCAACAGAGTTGATAGGCAAGGTGGGGTGGAAAGGATGAAAAGGGACTTGGCAAGGTTGGAGGAATGGTCAATCATATGGCAGCTTAGATGCAACACAAAGAAGTGCAAAGTAATGTACCTGGGAAACAAAAACCCAGGGGAAGAATACACAATGGAGGTGAGATACTGACAACAACAAAAATGGAAATGGACCTGGAGGTAGTCATATCAGACAACCTAAAGGTGGGCCAGCAATGTGAAACGGCAATAAGGAGGGCTCGGGGGGATACTGGAATGCATAGGGAGAGGCATCACCAGTAGAAAACAGGAAGTTGTTGGCCCTCTGTACAGACAGTTGATAAGACCACATATGAAGTACTGTGTACAGTTCTGGATAACCCATCTCCACAAAGACATAGACAGGGTGGAGGCTATTCGGAGTGGGGCAACCAAAATGGTGCAGGGTCTACACCAGAAGACATATGAAGAAAGACTAAAGAAGCTTAATATGTATAGCCTCGAGGAAAGGAGGCAGAGGGAGGACATGAGAGAAACTTTCAAATACCTCAAGGGAGTCAACAAAGTCCAGGAGGGTAGCATCTTTCAGAAAAAGAGATGTGCAAGAACAACGGGGCACAATTTGAAGCTAGAGGGAGGACAGCTCAGAGGTAATGTGAGGAAGCATTTCTTCACAGAGAGGGTTGTAGATGAATGGAACGGCCTTCCTGAGGAGGTCATAGAGTCAAAAACAGTGGCGGAATTCAAGAATGCATGGGACAGACATAAGGCAATTCTAGTGGGGGGTAGCAGGAAGTAGGCTGTTGGTTAACTAGGATCTGCATCTTACCCGTTAGGTAGGGAAATGGGCAGATTAGGTGAGCCAAGCAGTCCTTATCTGCCATCAAATTCTATGTTTCTTAGAATTTGTTGTCCCCATATTTTATGTTTCTCTGGAGTCTAGTGGCACCCCCCACCCACTGATCGCTGTCCCTGTATTTTGAATGTTTCCCTAGTGTCTAGTGGTGCCCCTCACCCTCCAGTTGCCATCACTGTATTTTTCTAATGTTTCCCTGGTGTCTAGTGGCACCCCCACCCTCTGATTGCTATCCCTGTACTGTTTAATGTTTCTCTTGTGTCTAGTGGCACCCACCACCCTCAGATTATCATCCCCATATTTGTTAATCTTTCCCTGGTGTCTAGTGGCACCCCCAACCGCTCTGATCACCATCCTCATATTTCTTAATGTTTCCATGGTGTCTAGTAGCACCCCCACCCTCCGATCACCATCCCAGTATTTTTGAATGTTTCCCTGGTGTCTAGTGGCATCCCTCACTCTCCAATCACTGTCCCCATATTTCAGTACACTGTAATGAAGAAAGTCATCCTTCAATGTATTTTTTCCCCTGTATAAAAGAAAACAGTCTCTTGCCAATCTGAGCCCCACCAACCTCCTACTGAACACCCACCACCCTGCATCGCCTCACGTCTCCCACACACCCTCACTCACCTGAATACAACCCAGGGTGAAGATCCACTCTCTGATTGAAGACGCATCTTGCTGCTGAATCTGCCAACTACAATATGAGAAATGAAGGTAAGTGCAGTTCAATGTATTTCAAAGGGGTTTTGAATTTTGATGCATAACTTCATCATGTTTCCTTATTTTTACCCAAAATTTTCAACATAGCCTTTTTGGGACCCCACCTCATGAACAATGGTGGTGGAATTATGGAAATCAAGTCCAAAACTTGATTTTGTGGTCGACTGGAGAAATCACATTTTGGGCGGGATTTAGAAACATAGGAACTTAGAAAGGTGATGACAGAAGGAGACCAAAGGTCCATCAAGTCTGCACTTGAGATCCTGAAATCTTAGGTGATTCTGGGTCCTAGTTTATAGATTCCCTTGTGTATTTGATTCTAGCGTACTCCTTATCCCAACCCCTTTTGAATGCTGATACAGTCCTAGCTCCTACCTCCTCCGCAGGTAGTTTGTTCCATGGATCTACATTCCTTTCTGAGAAATAATGCTTCCTAAGATCCCTCATGAAACTCCCACACCTCAGTTTCTATCCATTCCCCCCTCATGTTTGATTTGGTAGCCTTGGTGAATAGTCCAGTGTAGCGTACTGAATTTAAATCCCTCATGTACCTAAGGTTTCTATCATATCCGCCATTTCTCTCCTAGATTCAAGTAAGTACATGTTTAATGTCTGTGGCTGCTCCTCGTAAGGCAGCCTCTGAAACCCCTGTAGCATTTTGGTTGCCCTTCTCTGAATGGTCTCTGTCCTGTCCCTATCCTTCTTAAGGTATGGTCTCCAAAACTGTGTGCTGTATTCCAAATGGGGTCTCACCATAGATCTGTACAGTGGAATTATCACTTCCCTGTGCCTACTGTCAAATCCTCTCCCTATGCATCCCAGCATTTTTTTGGCCCTACTATATGCTGTGTTGCATTGGCTGGTTTGTTTAAGGGTGTCACTAATAATAGCTCCTAGATCCCTTTCCTGTTTTGAGTCACTGAGTTTGACCCTGTTTAGCCAACAGGTTGTTCTAGGGTTATTCCTGCCAATATGCATCACTTTACATTTCTTGGCATTAAATTTCAGCTGCCAGATACTAGACCATTGCTCTAACATTTTCAAATCATTTTGTATGATTCTCACTGCTTCTTTGCTGTCCACTCTTCCCCCTAAGTTAGTGTCATCCATGAACAGTACATTTTTGCCCTGGATACCTACTGTCATGTCACTGATGAACACACTCAAAAGGATTGGGCCTATGATCAAACCCTGCAGGACCCCACTTGTCACTTCTCCTTCCTTTGACATCTCCCCATTGACCACCACTCTTTGCCTCCTTCGGTCCAACCAGTTTCTCACCCACTTAATGATGCAGCTTGCTATGCCCAGATCCTCTAGCTTCTTCAGCAAGCATTTGTGGTACTGAATCAAAGGCTTGGCTGAAGTCAAAATAGAGGCGGTCCACTGGCCAGCCACTATCCACTTCCTTAGCTACCCAATCAAAGAAAGAAATCAGGTTTGTCTGACACAACCTGCCTGTAACAAAACTGTGCTGTTTGTCATCCTGTAGGCCACACTTATCCAAGTAGTCTACTAGGTCTTGCTTAATCAGGGCCTCCATTTGCCTTCCTAACACTAATGTGAGGCTGACTGGCCTGTAGTTACTGGCCTCTTACCTGCTACCACCCTTATGCAGAGGAACTATGTAGGTTCTTCTCCAGTCATTTGGTATGACTCTTGTCTGGAGAGAACAGTTAGACAGGTATGCTAAGGGGTTTGCTAACTCACTTGCTAACTCTTTAATTATCCTTGGATGTATTCCATCCAGATCAGGAGATTTGTCGATCTTTTTTTTTTTTAATTAAACAAGTTTTTATTGAAATATAACAGTTCAACACAACCATGACATAACAAAAAAAAAACAAGATATAACATATCTGAAAAGGGGTTGTTTACAGACAGAATAATGTGACAGAGAAAACAGTAACTACAAACTACTTAAACAATCCTATCTACCCCCCATCCCCCCATCTCACCTCCCAATCCACCCCCGAGGTGCAAATATTCCATATCTGTAGCTGCAGACACTGTAGATAAGATAAAGAAGCTATCAGCTAGTCAAATTATATTTTAGAGAGAACTGAGGTGTTCATGAGTACCAAGACAATTTGATCAGGACAAGTACAGGGCATACAATTTCCCCCATTTCTTGTTAAATGAGGATTTACGGTGACGTACATCTGCAATTAGTTGTTCTGCATGAAGGGCAAAGGATAATTCATGCAACCATTCTGTATAAGAAATATGGACTTGATCTTAGTCTAAGCACTAAATGTCTAAGCACTACATTTTTGACTGCTAGTGAGATAAGAGCCCTGTGATATGTGATGTTGGAGAGATTCCCCCAAGATGCAAATGGTGAGGGAAAAAAGGCCTTGCAGACCTAGGAGTGGGTCCAGCGTTGTTTCAATTTGTTTCCACAGGGGAGATACCTTTTCACAGACCCAGAAGATATGTAATAATGAGCCTTCCTCCTTATTGCATCTGGAGCATATATTGGAGGGAAGGCACCCCATTTTAGCCAGTTTAATTGGAGTATAATACATGTTGTTTAAAATGCAATACTGAGTTAATCTATACCAGTCTTGATTGAGGTAGATGTATGGATCTTTCCATAGGTGCTGCCAGTTAATGTCCACATCAGGAAAGAAATCATACCATATCTTTGAGTCCGTTGGAGAGGGGGGTTGGGGGCTTGCGAGAAGGAGCTTATATAGTATGGAGCTACCATGAGATCTGCATGTTGGGCCGGTAACCTGTTGTAGAAAGTCCCTCAAGTAAGAGGATTGGGGTTTCGGACCAAATGTTTTACTCAGAAAATGCCTGAACTGAAATATTTTGAAGATATATGTCGATGGTAACCTAAGTTTAGCTATACTCTCTTGTGAGGTTAATATAGAGTTATGGAAGTAGCAATCTGAGACGGTGAGTTCAGGGGATTTTGGAAGCCGGCTTCTGGATAGTGAGGTACCTCCAATCTTAATGTTTAGGTTAGAGAGAATTGATTGGGAGAAATCGTGAGTCAGAGACACTTTCAGATATCTATACATTTGTGAGATTACTCTTAATGAGACTCTGATTGGAGAGGAGTATAGAGACTTTGGTATACTCTTCATCAGAATAAAAAAAATAGAAGCTGGAGACAGTTTGTGAGAAGAAAATAAGTCAGACTCAATTTGTAACCATATTGGGATAAAATCTTGTTGCAGTAGAAAGTGAGATAGAGATAACCATTTTCCACATTTATATAGGTGACTGGCCCAGTAATATAGTAAAAAGTCAGGCAATCATAACCCTCCTGATTCCTTGGGTTGGCTTAGTTTAGAGTAGGATCGTCTAGCAAGTGATGTCTGAGTGAACGTGTTTGAAAAAAGATAGGGGTAGCCATATATTTAGCATATTAAGAGGGTATAAAAGTCTAGGGAGAACATTCATCTTAATGATGTTAATGCTGCCCCATAATGAAAGTGGGAGATTTTTTCCATCGTGCAAAGTCTTGTTGGACATTTTGCTATAAATCTGATAGATTTAGCTTCCGTGATAATGAGAGGTCGGAAGTGATAAAAATGCCCAAGTATTTAATAAATCAGGGGGACCATTTCATTCCAAAATTAGTGAAAGCCGAAATATATGTTAGGTGATTAAGGGGATGAATTTCGATCTTCCCTAAATTGAGCTTATAGTTTGAGTATTTCCCGAAAGTATTAATAATATCCATTGCAGCTGAAAGAGAAGAGACTGGATTGGAGAGGTGAAGAAGTATGTCGTCAGCATAGACCGACAGCTGCAGGGCCATGTTACCCACTGTGATACCAGTGACACGGGTGGGGGAGGACTTCAAGCACCTAATAAGGGGTTCTCGATATAGATTAAAAAGTAAAGGAGAAAGTGGACATCCTTGACGTGTACCCGTATAGAGGGAGAAAGTATCTGAATAAACTCCATTGCAATGTATTTTTGGCAGAGGGGGAGAAGTATAGGAATTGTATCCAGTATATAAAATCTAAGGGAAAGCCCATTAGTTGTAATGTTGTCCACAAGAAGTCCCAGTCTACCCTATCAAAGGCCTTCTCTGCGTCTAGCGAGATTAATGCCATTGATATGTGGGAGGTTTTTGCTGTCTGACTGAGATAAGAAAGTTTACGAAGATGGTCTGATGAGGATCTACTGGATACAAACCCTACTTGTTCCGGACTAAGAAGATGGGACCATATTTGTTCAATTCTGGTGGCAAGAGTTTTGGCTAGGATTTTAATATCACAGTTTAATAAGGAGATTGGGCGATAACTTGACGGGGAATGAGGGGATTTGTCAGGTTTAAGAATAATAATAATAGAGGCCTCTAATAAGGAGGGGTCTTGGATCCCTCCAGATATCGTATATTAATAGAACCATAATAAGCTAGGTGCAAGGTCTTTAGCAAATACTTCATAGAAGTTCAAGGGTAGGCCATCAGGGCCTGGGGCCTTGTCCATTGCTAGATTATTGATAGCTGTTTCTACTTCCTGTAGAGAGATAGGAGTGGGTAAGAAAAGCTGTTGTAGAAGTGAGAGAGATGGCAGTGAAATAGAGTTTATATATTCTAATAATTCCTCTTTTTGGGGGGGGATGAATGCTGACTGTAAAGGAGTAATAGAATTGTTGGAAAATATTCACAATATCCCTGGGATATGTTTTAATAGAGCCATCAGGGGCACTGATTGCGGAAACATTCCTGGACACCTCAAGTTTCCTAAGACGGAGGGCTAGTAAGTGGCCTGCTTTTTCTCCATGTTCTATATATTTTGCCTGAGTCTTTAGTATTGCAAATTTTGCTTTGTCCTGTAACAGGGAGGAATATTGGTTTCTTAATAGAAGCAGCTTTCTCAGGGAGTCAGGAGAGGAAGAGGTTGAGAGGGATTGTTCCAGTGATCGGATTTGAGTCAGTAAAGATAAAGCTTTAGTTTCTCTTTTCCGTTTACACATGGAAGCAAGCCTGATAAATTCTCCTCTCAAGGAGCATTTCAGAGTGCACCATTCATGATCCATTCTTGAGACCGACTTGAGACGAATGTTTGAATCAGGGCAGGAATTCTGGAGATAACATAGTCCTCCTTTAAAAGCTGTGTATTCAAATGCCAGGAAGTATCCCTTTGGAGACCGGTGTCAAGTATTAAAGTTGTCCAAGCCACTACATGATCTGAGAGAACTATAGGCTCTATTGCCATATTGTATAAACCGTGTAAGAGAGAGCGACTAATTAAAATGTAATTCAAGTGGGAAGAAGAAGAGTGCACTGTGGAGTAGAAGGAAAGAAGTAGAAGTACGTGATGTTGGATTCATTAATCTCAATGGGTCACATAATCCTGTAGAGTCAAGGAATTCATTTAACGCTCTTTGGGCTATTGATAGAGGTCTAAGAGGACAGTTAGAGCGATCCAGGTCTTGGGTGGGTGGGTGTGAGATTCCAGTCTCCTCCCAATACTATTGGGAGAGACATAAACGATTGTAGTTCATTTAGTAGAAACATAGACTTTGATGGCAGATAAGGAACACTTGGCCCACCTAGTCTGCCCATTTCCCTACCTACAGGATAAGCTGCAGATTCTAGTAAACCAACAACCTATTTCTTCCTACCCCCCACAAGAATTGCCTTATGTCTGTCTCCTGTATTCTTGAATTTTCCCACAGTTTTAGACCCCACAACCTCCTCAGGAAGGCTGTTCCATGCATCCACTGCCCTCTCTATGAAAAAATACTTCCTCACATTGCTCCTGAACCGCCCCCCTCTCTATTTTTAAATTGTGTTCCCTTGTTCTTGCATGTCTCTTTTTCTGAAAGATGCTACCCTCTTGGACTTTGTTGATTCCACTGAGGTACTTAAACATTTCTATCATGTCCCCCCTCTCCCTCCTTTCCTTAAGAGTATACATATTAAGCTCTTTTAGTCTCTCCTTGTATGGCTTCTCTTGCAGACCCTGCACTATTTTAGTTGCCCTCCTCTGGACTGCCTCTATCCTGTCTATGTCCTTGTGGAGATGGGGTCTCCAGATCTGGACATAGTACTCCAGATGGGGTCTCACCAACTGTCTGTACAGAGGTAGGCCTTGAAAGAAGTCTGGGTCTCTGCCCACTGGGCCATAGACACTCCCAATACTAATTCTGTGCAATCCAATAACCCCTGAACCAGTATATATCTCCCCCGTGGATCTGCAATGGTCACATTCACCTGAAAGGACACTGAACGGTTTACTAAGATAGCAGTCCCCTTACTAGCTGTTGATATACTAGATGCAAAGACTTGGCCAATCTCCTGTCTACGAGAGCCATTGGCTTTCTTAGGGAGTAAATGGGTCTCTTGGAGGAAAGAGATTTGTCGATCTTTAAATGATCAAGCACCTCTCTGACTCTGCCTGTGGTAATAATTGGTGTTTCCATTTTTTGCACTCCCCTGCTGTTTGATGTAATGCCACAGTCAAGCACTGGTCCACTGTGTTCTTTGGTGAACACTGAACAGAAGTGTTTGTACTGAACGGTGGCCTTCTGCCTGTCCTCTTCCACTATCCTATCTCCATCTCTGATTTTAACTACCCCTCCACCCTTCTTTCTCTTTTCTTGCAAATATCTGAAAAACTGTTTGTTCCCCTCCCTGACGCCTTTAGCTGTCTGAAGTTTCACAGCCACCTTTGCTTGTCTCACTGCTGACTTAATCTCTTTATTCTTTAGTATGTATTCCTCCCAAAGATCATTACCCGGCTTACTTTTGAAGTTGCAGAATGCTTCCCTCTTGACCCTAATGGCTGTCCTAACTTGACTCATGAACCAAATGGGATGTTTGTGTCTGTTTCTTTTAGTCACTGTCCTTGTACGTGCCTTAGTGGCCTCAGTGACAGTTTGTTTAACTATTCCCTAAATGTCTTCTACTACAAAATGTTGGTGAATCTTAATTTTTCTCATACTAGTTCCCTCATTTTATCAAAATGTGCCTCTCTGAAATTTAGGACTTCTGCCCTTGGCCGGGATATGATATCCTTCAGAGCTATTTTAAACCAAACTGAGTTGTGGTTGCTGTTTGCCAGTGGCTCCCCGGCTCTAACTGCCTCCATTTTTTCTGAGTTAGTGAGGATCACACACAAGAGATTGTTCTGCCTAGTAGGATTGGTGACTGACTGTGTGAGAAAGCAATCCTGTAAGGTTTCTACCACCGATTGACTACTTGATGATCTAGCCACTGGGATGCCACAGTCCGCATCTGGCATGTTAAGGTCCCCCACTACCACTAGTTCTCCTTTTAGTGACATTTCTATGATTTCCTCCAAAAGCTCCTTATCCTTGTCCTCTACTTGTTTCAGAGGTCTATATACCACCCTGACCTGGATTCTCTTTCCTGAGGATGAACTAAGCTGAACCCACAGGGATTCCTGTCCTTCTCCAAGGCTCATTTCACAGGATGTGGCCTCTATCCCCTCATTAACATAGAGTGCAACCCCCCTCCCTTGACACCCCTCCTGTCTTTCCTAAAGAGTGCATACACAGGGACTGTGAGATCCCAGTCATGTTGTCAGATGCCCAGGTCCATGTGACTGCCAAAAGATCCATACAGTACTCCACCATCCATGCTTGAAGGTCACTAATCTTGTTTCTCAGGCTTCTGTCATTAATGCACACCCCTGTCCATGACCTGTGGCTGAATGGTTGCTTCTTCCACCTGATAAATTCTTGGGTTTCCCATTATCCTGAACCCTTTTTCAGTTCTTTAGTGCCTTTTTCTCTTTATTCTGGTTGTACCTGTGGTGTAATTCAGTATGTCTTGATTGTGGGGGAATGGCGAGGAAGTTCCCATCTTCTAAACTATCGTTGATAGGTTTCCTAGTGCCATACTCCCCCTTGTCTAGTTTAAACGTCCAAGGTGAATGTGGATCTTCTGTCCTAATGCACTCATTCCTTGCCTGTTTAAGTGAAGTCAGCCCGGCTTGAATAGTCTTCTATCCCAGAAGCTCCCCAAGTCACCTATGACATGGTAACCTTTTTCCTTGCACCATTCCAGTAACCAACTGTTGAAATCCTTGATTTCCTCCTCCCTGATCCTGTTTGTGTTGACACCTTTTCCACATACTGGAAGGATCTCTGAGAAGGTTAACAAGGCTGTCTGTACTTCCAGTCACTCCCCCAGCTTTCTGAAGTTTAGTTCAACTTCCTCCACTGTCTGGTTTGCTAGGTCGTTGGTGCTGAGATGGATAAGGACATTTATTCCTTCATCTGCTTGGTCTATTATCCTTGCAAGTTTTGGGGTGTCTCTCTTGGCCAAGGTGCCAGGGAGGCATCGGACATTTACTGCAGATCCATCCAAGTGGGACTCGACTCCTCTAATTATAGAGTTCACCAGAATGAGTGTTTGTTTTCAGTTCTTTTTCTTATGCTTCCATTTGTGTCTCACTTTAGCCTTTCCTATGTTCTGTCTTGTTTCTTCTGTAGTGTTTGCTTCAGATTCTGCTTCCATAGCCCTTGTGTCCAGCATCCTCTCCAAGGCTGCGAAACGATTTGCAGTCAAGATTTCTGCTGGTCAGTTTGGATTTCTTATCTGTCTGCTCCCTTCTTGTCCCACGACCCTCCATCATCCTGTGCCAGCTGGCCTCTTGGGAAGGGGATGGGGGGTGTATCCCTGAAAAGTTGATGGTGCAGTCAGGCAATTTCTCTTCTTGCCTCCTCCAGCTGAGCTCAGAGCTCATTCAGGTTCCTGCACATAGGACAGTGCCCAATCCTCCAAGGTAGTCACCAAAACACAAGAATCCCTTACCTCTGGCAACTAACCACATCCATTGCTCCTGTAATGCAGATCTTCCTGTACATAGCAGCACAAATACTCCCCTTGCTGAACCACTTCTCTAGTAGTAAGGTTTTATCTCCTTGGTCAGCTGTCTTCTTAGCCTTGCTTGATAGCAATATTCCTCTCTGCCAAAAGCTAGCTTGAAAATGTTCACCATACTTACTCATGAGGTGGGGTTATATGAAGAATTTTGAAAATCTGGCATCAGAATTTTGCTATGCTTGCTCATAACGTTGGATAATTTTTAATATTTTGACCTCAAATTTTCAAAGTATCCATTTTTTTCCATCACCTCATGAATGTGGCAGCTGTCACTTTTCAAGTCCTAGCAAACTGTGTTTTCACACCTGTGGCACAGAATGATGTTGCAGTAGTGCAGAGTAACACTTTGCTGGAGATGTGAAGATCTGCAGAACCAGATACATGAGGTGGAGTAATAAGAAGGCTGTGCTGACAGTTTGGACGCTGTTTTGATACAAATAAAACAGCAACATACATGTATACATCCACCGATGGATGGGAGTGCAGGGTCCCCCCTAACATTCACCCCATACTCATATACCATACCCATCTCATCTTACTTACTCATGGAATGGGGTGAATGTTAGGGTTGACAACCTCAAGGCACACCCCATTCCTGTTGCTGCCTGCAGAGTGGGAGTGGGAACTTTAAGCCACATTTCCAAACTTTTGTCACTTTAATTCTAATTAGGGTCCCAATGGTCACCTGTATGTTAAATCCCAAATTTTGAACTTCAATAACGTTGCAGCCATTTGACTGATTCACACAATAGCTTGCATGTTCTGTTGGAGACCAAGGATCTCTTGATGGTGCAAGTTTTGTTCCAGTTGGATGTGTGGTTGTGGAGATATGGAGAGTCACAAAATGTGAAAATTGCCATTTATGGGCAAATCCTTTGTCACACTGTGTCTCAGAAACAGCATAAGGGTGTGATCTGAAATTTATGGAGTATATGGGGTTTGAGACACATATGTGCCTTTTGAAGGTTGGGTGAAAAAATATTAATCCATTCAAAAGTTATTAAACTTTAAAGTTTCCCATTATAACCTATGGGAAAAATTAGATGTGCCATGTGAAAGTACTGTTTTACTGCCACAAAAGTGGATTTTGTTTTTGCAAATGCAGAATGTAGTGTCAAGATTCTACCATTTCATTTTCTAGTAGCAAAGTGGCAAAAAACTAAATAACTTAAAAATTAGTGTGCCTAGGTAAACACCAACACTTGTGTTTACCTAATCGGGGCCTGAGGAATTGGATTATGTGATTATTTTTTCTCAAAAATGGCCAGAAATGTGTTTATTTTAATCAGGCCATTTTTACTGCTGCAAATTGCAGCTCTAGTGCTGCAATTTGCAAAAGTACTTTTGCAAAAGTGCAGCAAATTGAGGCACTGTTTTGCAAAACACCGGGAGGTCTGCTGCAAATTATGGCACTTTTTTGCAAAACAACAGAGTTGTGTTGCAATATACAGCACTGACAGCTGTGCAGATACAAAAACATTTCTAAGCATTTTGGGGGCTAACTGACCCCCAAATCTGATTCCTCTGCCTCTGATTAGGTAAACACCTGTCGGTGTTTACCTAAGTCAACTATTTTTTCATTGTTTTAGAGTCTCTATGGGCATGGGTGCTGAGGCATGCTCATAGACATTTGCTGGCATTGGGGTGTCCAATCCCTGTGTCAGCAGTAGAGGCCCCCCTCTGCCACTTTGGGACACTGGGGAGCCCACTCTCAGTGTCCCATGATACGAAACTCCCCCACCCCCACAGGCAGTGTGGGACACTGAAAAGCCCACTCTTAGTGTCCCAATATATGTACTTAATTGTAACCTGTAAAAAAGGAAAACATCCCCCAGAGTACCATACTGTTCCTGACATTGGGGGGACCCAATCCCCATGTCAGCACCAGAAGACTCCCCCCACCACTGTGGGATACTGGGGATCCCACTCCCAGTGTCCCTCCATATCACCTCCCAGCAGTCTGGGACACTGGGGAGCCCACTTCCAGTGTCCCAAAATATATCTTTAAAACCTTTGAAAAAGGTAACATTCCCCCAATGTCTTTTTAATTTTTTTTAATTTTGAAAAAAAGAAAACAGTCCCTCATCATCTCCCTTGTCCCCCTCTCCCATCCCGACCCTTCTACTGAGCACCCACCACCCCACACACCCTCTTGCCATATACTTACCACTGGAGGTCATCAGCTGTCATCTTCTGTGGATCAGGACATGTCTACACTCTTCAAACCTGAACCTCGAACAGAGCAATAAAGGTAAGTGCTGAATAATGTATTTTAATGGCGTTTTGAACTTATTTTGATATGTTTGGAAGTTCTAGGTATTTTTCACCAAATTTTCAGCATAGCCTTTTTGGGACTCTACCTGATGAACACTGTCACTGTTGTTTGGTTAATTGGGCCCGGAAGGTGATTTCACAGTCGCTGGGCAAAATCACCTTTTGGGACCAATTAATGAAATGACAGTGCCAGTGTTAATGAGGTGATGTCCCACAAAGCCCATGTTGAAAATTTGGTGAAAAAAATCCTAAAAATGGCAGAGTTACGAGTGTTCTTTGAAACATTTGTACGCACGTGCATAATTTTGGCAATGTTTAATATTTTGACTCCAAATTTACAACATAGCCATTTTTTCACACCACCATATGAACAGTACAGCTGTCATTTTTTACATCCTGTCTGAAACATATTTTCACCCCTGCAGCATGGAATGGTGTTTTGGCATGGATTTGAACATTTTCACCTATGGGGTTTATGAGGTAGGGTCATAAGAAGAGTATGTTTGGGGTCAAAGTATGACAAAATGCCAAAGTTATGACCATTAGTTGCAATTTCCCTATGGCCGCTCATAACTTTGGAAACTTTAAATATTTTGACCCTTGCTTTTCAACATAGCCCTCTTATTACTCAACCTCATGTATATCACAGCTGTGATTTTTCAAATTCTGCCCAAAATGTGTTTTCACACCTGTGGTGTGGAATAGTATTGCATTTGTGCAGAATTAAGTTTTGGCATGGATTTAAAAGTCTTCCATACCGGGGTACATGAGGTGGGGTAATAAGATGGCTATGCTGACAAATTGGTCACTGTTGTCCTATGAATGGAAGTGCAGGGCCAGGAGGGCCCTGTATTTCCATGGCTACATACATATAAGTATGTATGGAGGGATGGGAGTTCAGGGCCCAGAGGGCCCTGCACCACAAATAAGGATATGATTGTAGTATCTGAGAAAGCAAAGAAATTCATTGCAAAAAACTTCATATGACCCACAAGGCACACCCCGATGCCTGTCAGTGTCTGCAGGGTGAGGGGTGAGGTGTTAGGGTTGGAAACCTTAACACCACATTTCCCTGCTTTTGTTGCTTTAGTAAGAACCCTACCTGATGCATTAATGAAGTTTTTTTTGAAAAGATATACACAGTGGCCCGGATATTCAAACTGTGCCACAAAGTAGTGCAATAGCGGGAGCAGGCGCAAGTGCAGTGCGCCCATGCACAACGCACGTGATATTCAAACACAGCGCAGGCCAAGGTGTGCTTGCACAACACAACTGAATATTGCACCAACTGCGCCATGGCGGAAACCCGGGATGTGCAGTGGCACAGAGCTGATGTGCAGTAGCACAACCAGGGATGCGCAGTGGTGCAGGGTAGTAGCACAGTAGCACAACCATGGATGTGCAGGGTCAGATGCAGGGGTGCACCACCCATGGAAGACATGCAGCAGACCAGACAGCACCCCCTCACCCTATGAACTGCACAACCTGGGGTGAGCTGGATGAACCACCAGCCCATGAACACCAGCACCAAAACCACAGCTGGGGCACGGTGCCCCAGCACACACCCTGGCAAGCAATGACTGCAACACAAGGAGGGCCAGTCACCCAGTGCCACCCCATCCCACCAATGCAGAGCACACCCTGCACAGTGATCCTCAGACACCCTTCCCAGGAGCAGCACCCAACAGTGCATGGCACTGAATGCATGCCTCCATCCCCACTGTGACAATGCAATCCTGTGCACCATGGAACCATGCATGGCAGCCCCACCATGAGCATCCCACAGTGGGCAGCACCAGCCACCAACACAACAACTGCAGACACAGTGCCACCCTGCATGGCCCCCCCATGGCACAGCAGAGAGGTTGACCCTGCGTCGGTACCTGAGGGATCCCACATGCAACAGAGCCTGTCCTGGACCCCACCACCTCCAGGACAGCACCTAGCACACCCACCCAAGCACACACCCTGTTCCAGAATTGGCCCCAACAGCCAGCACAGATGCCCACAGTGGGATTGGAGGTAAGCGCCACATAGGATGCAACACAGGGCATGGACAAACACCCACCCAGACCCAAGGGTACCCCAACACAGGGACACAATAGAAGGGCAACAAATTCCACTGGTGTGCTACCACTGATGCTGTGTACCCATGGCCAGATCCCCACCATGGCACAGGTGTACCAGCCATCCTACGCATGCACCATGTAGCCATCCACCACTAGCATGCATCCAGAGCACAAGTGACAGACATCAGAGACAGACCCCACAACAGACACCAGTGATAGCATGGAGGGGGGACAACAACAGCATAGGCCACAGTGCCACCCGAGGCAGATGTGCACCATACCGGTGACAGGAGGCAAGCTGCCATTGTGCCGGGGCCAGAAGGTGGCCAGCATGGACAGCCACCACTGACATGCCAGCAGACCATGCATACCACAGACATGCAAGGATGTCAGCTGCATGGGCCATGGACATACTGACAGGGGTACCATGGACACAGTGCATGCACCAGGGACCACTGCACATAGGCATCCAGTGCACAGGGAACAACACACATACCACAGACAGGGACTGAGTCCCCCACCCACACCATAGGCAGGTCCCTGCCGGACACACACACACCCAGGCCTGCACCACCCCCAATTCCATGCACGCCACTGCAGCCAAGCACCATTAGCCCTCTGCAAATCAGAGACCACTGCAGTTGTCACAACAAAACATATGTAATAAAGGTGTGATAAATACAAAACATATATGCAACTGTTTACAATGGGGGGAAGGGCCACAAACCAGTTGGGGGTGGGCATAGGGCAAGGGTGAACAACTGGGAGAGGGATGAAGGGGTGTGAGGGTTAGTCCAGGAGGGGGAATACAAAATGGGCATAGTAGGCCTAGCACCAACCCCTACCCCCATTTCTTTCACTGTGCCTTCTCTGATGCCGCTGTCCTCCACCCTGATCCAGTCTCTGCAGGAGCTCAAGGGTGGCCCTCATGAGCTGCAGCAGCTCCTGCACAATCCTTTTGAGTGCTGTCCAGTGTTTTCCACCTAGGACAAGAGAGCAGAGTC
This sequence comes from Neoceratodus forsteri, assembly GCA_016271365.2. Classification (NCBI taxonomy): domain Eukaryota; kingdom Metazoa; phylum Chordata; order Ceratodontiformes; family Ceratodontidae; genus Neoceratodus; species Neoceratodus forsteri. The sequence goes on along the minus strand of CM057453.1, from coordinate 1,553,118,082 downwards.
ATTACGCATGACTGGCGAGACCCCTGCATCCCATCCATTGTGCACAGCATACAGCCGTGGGCCATGCCCCCTGTGATGGCATGTGACCACCCACAGTGACTGCGTCCACATGACCCACCTACCTAGGCACCCACAGTCATGCGGAATGCTGCACACACCCACTGTCCATGTCCTGCACAGCACCACCATGGCTGTACAGTGACATGGCTATGCAGTGTGAAGGCAGTGGCACAGCCATGTACCCAGTGCATGCACGGACCACCTGCAACACCCACCCACACATGCAGTGCCACAGGACAGTACTGAATGCACCATGTGGTGTGCACGGCAGTGGGGCCAAGTGCTGGTGGCATGCCCCGCCACCTCCCCTGCAACACAGCATGCACAGATGTAAGGGGAAAAAATGGCACTCACCTGCATCCAGGCCAGCTGCGTGTTGCTGGCCCATGGCCCCTCCACCACATCCCTGCTTCATCTGCGGTGCACCCACCCTGTCGTGCTCCTGTTAGGAATGGGCCTGCCTCATCTTATGGCACTCCTACAGGCCTAGGGTGCAAACATGGAGAGGGAAACATCAGTACAAACCAGTAGCAAAGCCCCCCCAGTGTGTGCGTGCCCGCACAGCCCAGCCATGACACACCCCCACCACCCCCACCAGATGGTCCCCACCCCCCTATGGGGTGGACACATGGACACCACGATACCCAGATGGACGGACACTACCAGTGTATGGATGGAGCCCCTACTTGGCCTTGGCACAGTACCTCGCTGGGTGCGTTCCCTCAGATGCCCCAGTCTGTCAGGGTACCTCCGCTGTAGGTCACCATACCTGTGGTGACACTGCTCAGCAGACCTGGTGATCCCGGTGGCCTCCTCCAAGCCCTCAGCCACCTCCTCCCACACAGAACTGTGTGGCCTGCTCAGTGGATCCTGGCCAAACAGGGCCCCAGCAAGGTGCTCAACAACAGCCACTAGGTTGGCCAGCTCTATAGCACTCTACTGCTGTGCTTTCTTCTGTGCCATCCTGCAGTATGTATCACTATCAAAGTGGTGCTCTGTAGTGCATGTGCCCCACGTGCAGAGGCAGTGCAGTACTGTGCTGCCAGTCCCCATCGTGCAGTCACCGAACTGCGCGATAGGGGTGCTCCCATGCAGACGCATGGTGTCTAGGGGGCAAAGGTCGACCGCAGTGTCAAGGGTCTGTCCGCGCATGGAGCACCACAGTGCTATTGGGACACCCTGCATGTAGTGCAGTGGGGTGCCTGTGTGTGACACCCTGCAGTGGTCTACAGCGCTGTGGCTCCATGGTGTCTACAGCGCACCAGGGCACAAGTGCCACATGAATGAACAGCACACTAGTGCCACAGGCACAGTGGTGGCCATGCCCTGCACTTCCTTCCATGCACAGCACGTCAGCAGTGCCGCACGCATCAGCATCAGCACCGTGGGCATGCACGCGTGCGCCAATTGCTCACATCACAGAGCTGCTCCACAGCCTGAGCATGCTCAACAACATTGTGCAAGGTGCAACAGCGCGATCTTCAGCTAGCATATGCAAATCAGCTCATCAGCCATTCCATGGCGCAACCACTGTATTAGCATCCACTTACAGTTGCGCCTCTCCTCATTTGCATGCATTGCACTGTATAAATGCGACATGTGGCTGCAGTGGACATAGTTTGGTATTTCAGTCTATAGTGGTGGGTTGCATGCTGTTGGGATGTGGGGACTGTGGTTTGTGAGGGCTGAATGGGACAGCACAGTCAAAGGTAACACCTGTCATTCCCACAGGTTTGATCATGACTGAACATGAGGATGAGGAGGAACAGGGACGGGGAGAAGGAGGAGGCCCAACTTCATCCAGGCTGAATCAGATGCCCTGTTCAAGGCATATCTGGACAGGGAACCACTGCTCAGCAGACAGCGGGGAACACCACAGGCCCCTGCTGTGGCATGGGGTGTGGTGGCTTGAGCCATGAACCAGCATGGCAGCCACCGGTGGTCCGTGCAGGAGTGTAAGAAGAAGATTTGGCACGGACAGGAGGAGAATCAAGGATAAGGTGGCTGCCATCAGGGCTGCACGTGCTGCCACCGGTGGGGGTCAGCTGGATGTGCCATGCCTGGCGCCACAGGAGGAGTGGGTGGCCGGCAGCATGTGGCATTGTGCCATTGAGGGCATTCCTGGTGGTGGCTTCCAGATGGGTAGCAGCCCATCACTGCATGGTAGGTCCTGTGCTGTCACTGTGTGGGTGGTGGGGGGGGAATGCCACAGGGCAGGGTGGAGCCACTAATGCTAATGTGTTCCCTTACAGCTCCTGAGCGTCTACATGGGTCAGCGGTGGTGGGTGCATCCACTGAGGGTGATGCCCTGGACATGGAGGATCACCCATCCACCTCCACAGGTGTCCAAGGGACCAGACCAGTGCATACCTGCACATCTGTCCCGACTGAAGAGGGTGGTGCGGGTGCGGATGAGGCCCTGCCTGTGTCCCAGCATGACAGTGCCCATGGTCTCCAGCATGCTGGGACATGGATTGGTGCCAGATCCAGCACCGATGATGATCAACCACATGTCCTGGACAGTGATACGTGTGAGATGCAGGATGGTCCCACAGCAGGCAATGGCACGGGCATTGCCATGGGTGGTGCTCCCAAGGAGGCCTGTGTAACAAAACAGTCCCAGCCTGTGCCTGTATGCCCCAGTGGGGCAGCACTGGTGTGTATCCAGGGTGGTGGGGCTGTTGTGGCCACTTCAGTGGCACCAGTGAGCCCTGGTGATCGGCAGCCAGAGGGGCAGTGCCAGCAGTCGGCCAATGGTGGCAGGAGGACAGTGTCGGGGGTGATGGCAGTGCACTGCATGTGGATGTGCCCCAGCATGGCTCTGGTGTGCAGCGCCCATCGTCAATCGGTGCTGGACAGCAGGGCCAGGATCACCACGAGGGACAGCATGCCGGACCAGCAGATGACCTCATTGATGAGCACAGCCATCTACTCCAGGCTTCAGTAGATCAGCAGATGCAGCTTGTGACTGCGGTGGATGCACTCAGTGTGGTTTTGCACCAGACAGAGGAGTGGCGCAGCAGAGACCATGGTCTGCTCCTGGTAGAGATGGCCCGGCAGCAGGCGGATGTGACTGCTGCCATTGACAGGCAGACCAATGCATTCATAGCTGTCATGGCCACATTGAGCACCCAGTTTGGTGCCCATCTGCCACAGACACTGCACAGTGTCATGTCCACCTCCATTCCCGGTGCTGTGTGACACCTGCTATGTCGACACCGGGTTCGGCTGTGGGCATACCGAGTACGCCTGGTGCAGACATGTTTGGTGTGCTGCAGACCCCTGTCTGAGCATGCTCATGTTCATGAAGTGGAATACCTGGAGGACTGTCAGTACCACCCCATGAGGCCAATGGTCAGCCTGGCATGGCTGGCAGGTCTCGCAGGGCAGCCCATGCATCCGTGGTGGCCGTGGCACTGTGCCGTGTGACTGACCTGCCTCTCACCATAGCCACTGTCTGCTGCTGCCCTATGTGCAGTGTGGTGTGCATCGTGCAATGCACGGGTGGGGTATCCAGCCCTGCACACACACGGTCCCTGTGCACACCCTCCCAGCTGCTGGCCACTGTGGCATGTGCATGATGATGCCTGTGTTGTGCTGTCCACCCATGTGCAGCAGTGCCCAGCATCTGAGGTACGCACATTGATGGCCACTGGGCATGGTCATGTGTGGACCTGTGTGGGGGTGAGGTGGCAATTGGGGTTGGAGTGCTGTCTACCCCTTGTGCATGTCTTGTAGTGTGTGTATGTGCACATGTGTTCAGCCCTGCTCATCCCTGATGCTGTGTGCAGTGCCACACTCAGACCCATTCTCTTACAGCTGTCCACCACTCATGTTCTTCCCTGCCTGTCTGTGGGCTGTGCTCCTTGCCATTGGTGGTTGCACATGGCTCCATGACCTACCTGTGTTGACCAAAGTGCTCTTCTGTAATGGTGTCCCGGTGCAGTTGTGACATCAGGATCAGGTGGGGGTCTCTTCACCCAAGGGGTGGCTGGCCATCACTGCCTGGACCGGCATCCTTATTGTCCCCACCGCTGTCCCCCTATTCAACCTCTATGGCTATCCCACAGTTGTTGGCCATGTTGTGCAGGATACAGCAGGCCAGGAATAGCCTGCAGGCCTTCAAGGGGCTGTACGTGAGGGCACCGCCATATGTGTCCAGGCACCCGAAATGTGTCTTTAGTATCCCAAACACTGCTCAATGACATTCCATGTTGTGGTGTGTTCCTCATTGTACTGTGGCTGTGATGGGGTCGTGGGGCACCGGTATGGTGTGAGCAGCCAGGGACGTTGTGGGTAGCCACTGTCACCTGTGTGTAGAGTGTGGACATTAGTATGGTGGTCTGTGTCGCTTTGCCATGGGCCAACAAGACTGGTACCAATGGCACCTCTGACTGTGCACCGCCCATGTCTGCTCATGTCATCCTTCGTGATATGCATACTCACCCACTAGATGGCCAGTGGGGACATCCCCACTCTCAAACCTGTGGAACAGATGAAGGCATTGTGTGCTTCCCAAGGGTGCATGGCATAGACATTGGTAATGCGCCCCCCTGACATCGCACACCACCTGGCAGTTGATGCTTGCATACCCCTTCTGATTGATGTATGACACTCCATCTGGGCCAGGTGGCATGCAGATGGCCACATGGGTGCAGTCAATGGCACCGGGCATGCCAGGCAACCATGCTACCCTGTGGAACTCTTGTATGTGTGCTGTGCACTCCACCTGTGTGCTGGGGAAATGGATGCACTCTGCAGCATGCGGCAGCAATGCGCTGAGGAATTGTGTGAGTAGGCGTGACACGGCTGACTGGGTTATGCCTGTCGTGTCCCCTGTTGGTCTCTGGAAGGTGCCCGTGGAGAGCAGGCACACGATGGCTGTCACCTTCGTCTCCACTGACAGAGCATGGCTCCGTCGTTTGGGTGCCTGCATCTCATCACTGCACAGCTCACAGAGCTGCCTCAGGATCACCTGGTTCAGGTGGTACCAGCCCACAATCTCTGTGTCAGAGTAGTGTTTGAAGCTGGTGCGGGCTCAGTACTGCCTGTTCTGGGTGCACCACCAATGGGCCCTTCCACAGCCATGCCCACCTGCTGCCTGCCTTCTCACACCCCTCATTACCGCCTCCATCTGGAAGGTGGTGCTGGCCATACCCCTGGCTGGTGTCCCCCCTGGCAGCTGTTCTCCTGTTTCCCCCGCTGTCTGTTTCTGATGCTCCCCCTGCACTGGGTACACCTCTGGCCTTTGGCTGTGGCTGTCCTGCCTCCTGCCACTGCCCTCAGTCCAGTGTGGCACTCCACTGACTTTACTGTGCAGTGGCACAGGCTCTCCACTCCTACCCTGTTTCTGGCTCAGTTCTGGTGGGCTCCGTCCTGCTCCTGCCCAGTCCTGCTCACTACTTCCCTCTGTACTGCCCTTGTGTCCGTCACCATGCTCTCACCTGTGGCTTCCCTTTTGCATTCATGCACCCTTCTCTTGCTCCCTTTTATTTTGGATTATTTACGCTGTTGCACAACTTCCGCTAGCTCCCCTATTGTGCACGGTGTCTGCTGTTGAATAACGCACTGCGCATGTTATTCATGGTTCCGCCCCCAATGGTTGCGCATGCATTCATTACTATTGCACTCTGGTGCATTGCTAATTGTGCTGCCCAGCCGCCTTCACTGAATATAGCACAATGGCGCATTTCCGTATTTGCACTGGGGCATCCCTGTTGCGCATGGCACAACCCTTTTGAATATTCGGGCCAGTATATATATATATATATATATATATATATATATATATATTATTTATCTTATCGTTAGGGTTGAGTAGGCAATTTAATGTTAAACCTCAGATTTTGCACTTTAATAACTTTGCAACTGTTCAGCGGATTTGCATGGAATTCGGTATGCACTGTCCCATGGAGTAGGCCTCTTGACCTACCAACTTACTTTTCAATCAGATTTACAGAGTTCATGCTGTGAATAGTGAAATAACAGTAAAAGTTGCTTTTTTATTTTTGCAGTTTTTTCCTCATTATGCTGCAGCCACACCATTTGGAATTTTTGCTTGAAATTTTCAGGGTAGAAAAAGCCTGCCCCAAATGAACAAGCCGGCATTGGTTTGGTAAAAAATATTAATGTGTTCTAAAGTTATTAAATTTTGAAAGTTTGGGCTCTGAGCATGCTCAGTTCAGTCTTTCGGATGGCTGCATGATACAAAAAGGGATTTAGGGCTCACAAAAAGGGATTTTGACAGTTCACAAAAAGGGAATCAGCTCACAAAAATGAATTTTTAAAGTTTACTGTTTGTCACGTCACAGTAAAGAAATGATTAGGACTTTCAGGGCTGAAAATTTCAGGGTAGAAAGGGCTTGCCCTACAGATGTGACTTTTGCTGGTTTGGTGATAAAATTTACAGTGCTTCTATGTGTATAATGTTTTGAATTTTAGAAATTTCCCATAGCATAACATTGTGGTGGACACAGTACCTTTCAGTGTCTATATCTCGAAAATGGATTACAGTATGGATCTTTTCCTAAAAACAGCTTGTACTAAGCAATGATGCAGGTTTCCAGTCCATGATTACAACTGTGGTGGAATTTTTAACAATGTTCCTATGGTTACTGAGATATTGTGCCATTTGCAGCACAAGGGTTACTTGGAATGTCTCTATGCCTGCACTGCTTCTCTAGAATTATAGGTAGATGGGAGCACAGGCCCCCCCCACATATGGATACCATTATGCAGTATTGGGACTGCAGGACCCTCCATTATGCAGTAGTGGGTGCACAGAGGGCCCTGTGCTCCCACAGGGAGATGACTGTTCATTACAATGTCTTTCTATTTTGGATAGATTGGAGCGCAGGTTCCATAGGGCTCTGCACTCCACAAATGGATACCGCTATATAGTGATGGATGTGCAGGGCCCAGAGGACCCTGTGCTTCCACAGGGAGATTTTGAGCTCTGTGTTCCCACATATGGATACCATTTTACAGTAATGGGACTGCAGGGCCCTCCATTATGCAGTAACGGGAGCACAGGGCAGAGGGCCCTGTGCTCCCACAGGGAAATGACAGTTCATTACAATGTCTCCACACTGATGGATAGATGGGCTCTGTGCTCCCACATATGGGCCCTGCACTCCCACCAATGGATACCATTATGGAGTGATGGGAGCATGATGGGAAGGAGATGATGGTTAATTACAATGTCTATACACTTATGGTTACATAAGAGCACAGGGGCCTGGGGTCCTGTGCAACCACTACACACTATAGACTGAAGGGAGTGCAGGGCTTGGAGGGCCCTGTGCTCCCACAAACATGGAAGAGTAAGATTACACTTTCTCAAAAAGTAAGGACATTCATTGCAAAAAACATTGTTAATGCATCAGATAGAGATAAAGCAACAAGCATAGGAAAATGAGGTGTTAGGTTTCCAACCCTAAAGCCTTCCACCCTCACCCTCCACACACCAACAGGCATGCCTAACTCTCACCCCATTCTCATATACTGTACCGTCTCAGTTTCCTTACTCATGGAATTGGGTGAGAGTTTTGTTGATGACCCCAAGGCACACCCCAGCACCTCTTGGCTCACAGGGTGGTGACAGTTCATTACAATGTCTTTATACTTATGGATAGTATACTATACTTATGGATAGTATACTTATGGATAAATACAAATGGATAAATACAAATGGACACGATTATGAAGTGATGGGAGTGAAGGAGATTTGGGCCATGCATTCTCACATATGGATACCATTATGCAGTAATGGGACTGCAGGGCCCTCCATTATGCAGTAGTGGGAGTGCAGGGCCCAGAGAGCCCTGCGCTTCCATAGGGAGATGACAGTTCATTACAATATCTCTACACTGATTGAATGAAAAAAGATTTGACAGCTCACAAAAAAAGATTATTTTTTTTTAATCCTTTTCTGTGAGCTGTCAAAATCCTTTTTAGTCAAATGATTCTTTTTTCATGAGATGATAAAATCCTTTGTCAACATCATGAAAAAGGATTAGGGTTCTCTGACCAGATGGCCCAGCCACTAATCCTCATTCATGATGATGACAAAGGAATTTGTCATCTCACAAAAAAGGAATCATCTTACAAAAAAGGACTTTGACAGCTCAGGAAAAAAGATTATGTTTTAAAATCCTTTTTCATGAGGCACCCTAATCCTTTTCATCAGACGATTCCCATAAAAAAGGATTAGGACTTTTCTGACCAGAGCCTATGGGGCATTGTGCTGGTGCTTGAGATAATATGGGAGTGCAGGGTCCGAAGGTTCCTGTGCCCCCACCCCTGAAGATGTAGCACAGGGTCTGTGTGCCACTGTACTGGTGCCTGTGTTCAGACCCTGTGCTCCCACCCCTAAAGACATTGTAGTACAGGGTCTGTGGGCTACTGTGCTGGTGCTTGAGATACTGTGGGTGTGCAGGGTCTTATGTACATATATGTTCTATGGAGGAATTGGAGCACAGGGCCCTGACAAGCACATTAGGATATGATTACATTATCTCAAAAAGTAAGGAAATAAGTTGCAAACAACTTTGTTAATGCATCCATTAGGGTTAAAGCAACAAAAGTAGGGAAATGTAGCACTAGAGTTTCCAACCCTAACATTCCACCCTCCACCCTGCTCAGATAAAGAGGCATCTTGAGTGTTAGGGCTGGCAATCCCAATGCCACCCCTTGATGCCTCTTCATCTGTGCAGGGTGGGGGGTGTTAGGGTTGGAAACCCTAATGCCACATTTCCCAACTTTTGTCACTTTAACCCTAACTGATGCATTATTTTATTTATTTATTTTATTTATTAAAGTTTCGGAATTACAACCTTTGAGTCAGAGACTCCTTTGCAAAGGCTCCACATCAAAACAAACATACATATTTCTTTGTGAATGAACAAACATGCTTCATAACTTAGGATTATATGTTGGTGCTTGCATAATTACATCATATATTTACAGAAATTGGTTAGTCTTTTAAGGGTTGATTATAACCCTGGGTTGGTTGAACATGCCTCATAAGGATAATACATTGGTGCTTTACATAATTGTATCAAACATTAACAGTACTTGGTTAGTCTCTGGGGGTTGATTATCAACCCTGATTCGATGTGGTGTAGAGTGATCCATTGCAGCTACACGTCTCGGAGTCTATGAGGTGTCTCTTGATTCCGGTTTTAAACTGACCTAGTCTTGGAGCCAGGGAGACGGGAGGAGGGAGTTCATTGAGCCAGATGGGTGCCTGATAGCTAAAGGACCTTTGTCCTAGTGTGGTCCTTCGGTGGGGGACAAGGATAGGCATGCTTGCTTGGTGCCTTGGGGTGCTCCTGTGGGGGTTAGGTTGGATGAGGGAGTGAAGGCCAGTGGGTGCAAGCTTCAAAAGTATTTTTTTGGCTTGGAGGCAAGTATGGTATTTTAGCCTTCCTTTGAAGGTCAGCCAGTCTGCTTCTTTGTAGAGGTCACAGATGTGGGTAAGTTGGTCACTTTCTGTGACCAGTCGGCTGGATTTATTGAGGACAAGATTAATTCGTTTCAGGGCCGTGAGGTCAGACATCCTGTATATTATAATACCGTAGTCTTCCAGTGATATGACAGAGCCGGTTACTGCCAAATGTAGGGCCTGTGGTGGGAGGCATTGTGTGTGCCTATAGAGGATCCCTAGTCTGGTGTTTACTGAGGAAGAGAGGTGGTTGATGTGCGTGTGATAGGTAAGGGAAGCATCAAGTGTGATGTCAAGGTATTTGAAGTGTGTGACCTTTTCAATTTGGATGCCCTGGTAGTTGGAGATATTGGATTAATGAAGTTTTTTGGAATATATATATATTATGGTAGCACGGAAGTGCTACCATAGTTAGGGTTGAGTAGCCCTATTAAGGTTAAAGGGTCAAATTTTCCACCTTGATAACTTTGCTACTGTTCAATGGATTTCCCAGCAATTTGGAATGCACAAGTGGGCATGGTAGATATTGGGGTCTGCCAAGTTTTGTACCAGTTGGATATACGGCTGTGGAGTTATTAAGCAACAAACAATTGCACAATTACGCTTTTTTGTGATTTATTCGCTCTCGCCTACAGGTCACACGGTTTGTGCGATCAGTATGAAAACTTCAGGGAACAAGCAGCCGGGGTCCCTGATGTGCCTTTTGAAGATTTTGTGAAAAAATATTGAACGGTTCTAAAGTTATTCAAAAAACAAGTTCCATTATGTCAATGGGAAAAGTTAACAAAATATTCAACACTTTCGCAAATGCACTTTTTACTGTTGCAAATGGCCCTAGCAGTGTTGCAAATCTGCCATTTTGTTTTCAGTTAGCGAACAGAAAAATGCTTGCCATTTAAATGTGGGACCCTCTAGAGACACAATTCTTTTTGTGTTCACCTAGTCGGACCCTGAGGATGCTAGCCATGTCTTTATTTTGGGGTTAAGCACCCCAGAAATATGTTTTTCAAATTTCTGAAAACAGTAGTATCACAAAAGTAGTGTCACACGCTTGATACTTTTGCAAATTTTTGCAAAAAGTGTCGCAAATTGTGACACTACTTTTCAGGCTATGGCCAAAAAAGAGGAATTATTTTCACCCTGCTGCGAACAAATGGTTTGGTCTTTTGGGCTGAAATTTGGAGGAAAGGAAGCCAACATATCAAAGATGTGCCTTTTCATGGTTTGGTGAAAAAATATTTTATGGCTGGCAAGAAACAGAACTCTGAAGTTGCCATTTTTTCCCATAGACTAACATGGTGGCGTCCGCCGCGCCTTTCAGGGCTCGTGTCTCGGAAACGGTGCGAGATATGTAATTTTCATCACGACAATACCTAGCCTATGGCTATGTATTCAGCAAAACACAGGCAGGAAAATCATGAAGCATGGGAATTTTTTTCTCTATGTCGTACGGTTCCTGAGATATAAGCAGTTTAGTCTTCCAACAGCTCATTTTCTGCTCTGAGGGCAATGATTATGCATACATTCTTTGTAGACAATGTGTTTCTCTATGCAGCTGTTGGGCAACAACAGGGTGTGTGCTTATGTCACTGTTACACTTAGCATTATAACTTGTGTTTCCATACCCATTTGCATTAGTGTTCCCGTGTATGCCACTGTGTGCGTTATGCTTTGCGTTCTCATTTGCGTACGTGTTTGTGTTTGCATTTACTTATCTGTTTATTGTGGTAACGTGACTGTGTGTGCTATGGTTTGCATTTTCGGTACACACAAGTTCACTTAGTCAGGAGTTGGATGAACTCTGCCATGCAATGTAGCCCCCCCCACACACACACAGAACAGGTACTTTATACTTAGTGTAGAACCACAGGAGAAATAAAGCCATGGAGATCGATGGTGCTCTTCCCTGCTTGTTGGTGTACTTCCCTGCTTGTTACTATATACAACTTGGCACAGTTAGGGGTTGCACAGTCTTACCCAGGCAATGCTCTCCCCACATAGAACAGGTTCTGCATCCTGAGTGAAGAGCCACAGGAAAACAAAGGCAATGGACATCGACGGTACACCTCCCTGATGGTAGGTACACTTCAGTTAGCACAGTTGTGACTTGTATGGCCTCAGTTATGCAGTGGTGCCCCACACATTCCACACCAGGTGCTATATCTTGAGTGGAGATACACAGCTAAAGTGAGGCTGTGGATATCAATGCTATACCTCCCCTGCACACCTAACCAGAGGTGGTATTGCATCCTGAGTGGAGAACCATAGAAAAAGAAAGGGCATGAACATGGATGGTACACCTCTGTGATTGCGGGTACACTCAAGTTAGCACAGTTGTGACTTGCACTGCCTCAGTCACACAATGCTCCACCCCACACTGCAGAAGAGGTACTGTTTCTTGAGTGGAGAGACACAGCAAAAGCTGAGGCTGTGGAGATCAATGGTGTACCTTTCTAACTGCAAGTACACTCCAGTTAGCATAGCTAGGAGTTGCATGCCTCAGCTAGGCAATGCCCCCCCCCAGAGACCAGGTACTGCATAATGAGTGTAGAGCTACAGCACAAATAAGATCATTGACATCAGCGGTGCTTCTCCCTGCTCACAGGCACACTTCAGTTAGCACGGTTATGAACTGCATGGCCTCAGCCAGGCTATGCCCCACCCATGAACAGGTGCTGTATCCTGACTGGGGAGCCATGGCAGTTTTAAGGTTAAACCTTGTGGTTGTGTTTGTGGGACTACACAAGCTATGATAGTTAGCAGTTCATGTTGTTAGCCATGTGATGTCAGTGTACACTACTGGCAATACAGTTTAGGTTCTGTCTTATTAGTACTGACTTGCAGTATTAAGCTTTCAATAAGTGTTTGACTACTGTTTTTTTTACAAGTTGTACAAGAACAACAATGAATGGTGGACCTGCCTGATTGTAGCTGTACACAACTTTGCACAGCTGGGAGTTGCACAGTCTCTGAAGGAATTCCCCACCCCTAACCAGAGCAGGTACTGCATGCTGACTGGAGGACCACAGGGAAACAAAAGGCCATGGATATCAACGGTACAGCTCCTTGATTGCAGGCACACTTCAGTTGGCAGAGTTATGGCTTCCACGGCCTCAGGCATGCAATGCTGCCCACACACTTTTGACCTGGTACTGTATACTGAGTAGAGAGAGACACAGCAAAACTGAGGCTGTGGATATAAATGGTGTACCTTCCTAACTGCAAGTTCTCTCAAGTTAGGACAGTTAGGAGTTGCATGGTCTCAGCCAGGCAATACTGCTACCCCACCCCTCAGACCAGGTACTCCATACTGAGCGTTGAATCACAGAGAACAAATAAGGCCATGGACATCAATGATGCACCTCCCTGATTGGAGCTGTAGACAAGTTCACACAGTTAGGACTTCCACAGTCTCAGCTAGGGATGCCCTGCTCCCAAACCAGAGCAGACAGTGCATCCAGAGTGGAGGACCACAGGAAAACATTCAGCTCTATAATTTCAGGCACACTCTTGTTTGTACAGTTGTGACTTGCATAGCCTCATTCACATAACACTCCTCCCACACTGGAGAAGAGGTACTGTATCCTGAGTGGAGAGACAGAGCAAAACTGAGGCTGTGGACATCTGTAGTGCACCTTGCTAATTACGAGTTCACTCAAGTTAGTACAGGTAGGAGTTGCATGGCCTCAGCCAGACAATGCCCACCCCCATTCCTCAGACCAGGTACTGCATACTGAGTGTAGATCCACAGTAAAATAAGCCCATGCACATCAATGGTGCACCTCCTGATTGCAGCTGTAAACAAGTTTGCATGGTTAGGACTTGGACAGTCTCAGCCAGGAATTCCCCATTCCCAGGCCAGAGCAGGAACTGTATACAGATTGGAGAACCACAGGAAAAGAAAGACCATGGAGATGGATGGTACACCTCTGTTATTTCAGGCACACTACAGTGTGTACAGCTGTGACTTGCATGGCCTCAGTCACGGAACGCTCCTCCTACACTACAGAAGAGGTAGTGTATACTGAGTGGATAAAGAGAACAAAACTGAGGCTGTGGACATCAATGGTATATCGACCTAGTTGCAAGTACACTCTAGCTAGGACAGTTAGCAGTTGCGCGCCTCAGCTAGGCAATGCCCCCTACCATGACAGAGACCAGGTACTGCATCTTGAGTGGAGGGACACAGTGAAAGTGAGGCAGTGGATATAATGGTACATCTCCCTGACAATAGGTACTCTTCAGTTAGCACAGTTATGAACTGCCTGGCTTTACCCAGGCTATTCCACCCCCATTAACAGGTGCTGCATCCTGAGTAGAACTGCTGTTTTTACAAGTTGTTCAATGAAAACAATGTATTATTATGAAAAGATTTTATTTGTAGAAAACATATATATATATATATATAAAGACATAGAAATAGTAGTTAAGCTTTTTTCAGCAAGATAAAAATAGACTTACTAAAATATTTAGAAACATCTTTTTTAAACAATATTTTTTTTATACAAAAATAAACGGCTTGTTAAAAGAAATTAAATACAAAAATTAGATTGTTCATCAAATACAGAAGGAGGTGTGTTGCCTGGCTCAGCCAGCCCAGGCTAGAAACTGGAAAAATGTGGAGGTGCATCAAAGGAAGCTGTTGCACCAGCTTGAGAGGAAATACCTGACACTGCTGTGGAGGCTGTCCATCAGTGGCCAGGGAGACTGCTCATGGAGACAGGTAAAGCAATGCTGCTGTCTGCACTGGCACCTGCCGCTGTGCTCACAGGCTCGAGCACATGATTGACTGTCACTTGCTGAGCAGTTAATAGCTGTAACATCTGTTGTTATTGTTGCTGAATTGCTGTTATTCATCTTGGTTATGTTGCTTCATTTCTTTAATTTCATTTAACAGACAGTCAACTTTGTGCTCAAGCCTGCGAACATACCTGTCAACTGTCCCTGTTTTTCAGGGACATCCTTGATTCTGACTCAAAATTTTACTCTGTCCCTCCTAAAAATTGTCTTTCCATGACCAAACTGTTGGGGTTATAAGCACAAAATAATGTCAAACATTAAAGTTACAGACTTGTTCTTCCTTAAATAATGCATCTTACACCAAGCCCTTTATTCTACCAGCTTCCTGAGTGGATAGCTCCAATTTTGAAGAAGTGTCCCTGATTTTGGTCCTTTGTCCCTGATTTTGTTAAGCCTTGTCACTGATTTATAAGGCAGGGAGTTGAGAGGTATGCCTGCGAACACAACGGCAGTGCACAGTATGCCGTTTTTTACATTGCTGGTCTGTAAAGAGAAAAAACAAGCTATTACTATGTGAGAAATTCAGAAATACTTTTGTGCTTTTTCATCAAATTTGTTTCACTATTTCAGTTTTGGGGCACACTTACAACAGTTATCAGCTGCATTTGATCAGCCAGCCAATGGATTTCATTAGTGCTCCACCTGTCTCTGCTGCAGTGCAGCTGAGGTATTTTATTATAGTGTATGGACATAATGTTGTTATGTATAGAAATCTATTACTGGGATGGAGTTATTACGCTATTGTATCTATGTAATTATAGCTGTTATGAAGCAGTAGGTGTGTCAGTAGTGTATCATAACAAGTTAAAATGGTGCCACAATATAAGCAATCTGTGCTACGTACTGTATGTTGCTTAACTGTACTGTGTCTACATTGCAGATGAGGCACTGTATTGTGAGTTTATACTGTCAGTAAAAACAAGTATGTATATTTATGTTAGCGCATCATCATAAAGTAACACACAAGCTGGAAGAGTAAATTATTACATTAAATCAGCTACGACATGTCCTCCACCTGTAGGTACATAGACCAGATTGTATACCATGTTTTGTCTGGTATACCTGATTGTTTATAAGTGAAGAAATGTTATGGCATCTAGGGATTGTTTATGGTCATCTACTTATGTCACTGCCCCCTGCCTCCATTGTTGTGTGTGGCAGTGGATATACTACGTTATGACTGAAGAGTGACAGATAAACAAATCCTATGTATAGTTGTAACCTCCTTGTTACCCGGGGTTACTAGAATCCAAGTAAGACCTAGTGGTAGGCAGGGAAGGCAGCTTGTGAAACTCCAGTTAAATGGGTTTCACACTGTCTCACTCTGTCTCAGTCACAGCTGAGACTGAGAGATGACATCACCATAGAACTGTCGCAGCTGCATAAGCCACATTGGAATCTGCAGCACAGGGAGTGAGTTAGAACTTTGGGAGTTTTCAAAGTCAGTTTGCTGTTTACTTCCTAGTGAGAAGGAAGTCTCCTGTTTGTCTTAAAGCAGGAAGGAAGTGTTTTCTGTTTACCTCCTTGGGAGAAAGTTAGAGTCCAGTTTAAAGTGGTGGAGACCGCTGTCCAGGTCTCAGTGCCCCCTCCCTCCGGGGTGGGGGGAGTAAAGTCCCTCTGTGGATTCCAGGGGCAATCCCCTAATTTCCATTACAGAAGAAAGCTGCCTTTTTACAGTTTTTGTTCTGGTTGATAACAGTGAAAGAAGTGGTACTTCGCCTGTGGGGCACCTGCAACGAAAGGGTGAGTGTTTTGCTCTATTTGAGAGGGCAAACAATATGTTTCTTCAGTTTGGAAAATGTGAAGAAAAGCTGGGATGTGAACTACTATTTGGGAGGCCTATTGTACTAGGACAAACAAATGGAGTAGTTTAAAATTTAAAGTCTGAATGGATTTCAAGTAATGTTGTAGAGGGGGTGCTACAAGTCATTCACCGTTTAATCTACATTTCAAAGTTTAAGTTTCTGTTTGTCCAGAGAAATGGCCGGGTATGGGCTGTGGGATCTGGAGGTGGGAACACCCTCCATCTTTAGTGACCAGGTCCACCTCTACGGATTTCTTCTGTGATTGCTACTTGCCTCATGCACCTGGCCAGTGATGAGGCAGGTACCCAGACGTGGGTCGCAAATTGAAAAATCTCTCTAGGAGTCGCAGACTCTAAGTGGTGTGGGAAGCCACAGCTTGGGAAAATATTCTCCTTGTTTGATGGGAGTCTGAAGGAAGTAAGAAAACAAACCTCTCTAGGAGTCTCAGACTCTAAGTGGTGTGGGGAGCCACAACAGTAGAAATTGGGTTCATCCTTTAAATGAACCATCAGTCAAGTGGCTGGCAGAGGAGCTGGGCCAGTTGGGCTGTGTATCCAAAGTGCATGCAAGTCTGGGCTGAGTGCCTGATGGGTCCAGAGCCAGACAACAGTAGAAATGGGTTCATTCTTTAAGTGGACCGCCTTGTAGTCTCTATCTGCATTTACAGTAAACGTATCCCCTTGGGGGTCCATCTATGCTTTGTTATGTTCAGCTAGTTTATGAATAAAAGCCACACTGAAAAATCCCAGTCCTGGTTCTGGACATTACAGTTATTGCTTCCTGTAGTTGGATTTTACTTGGGTGCCCCTGTGCAGAGTAGCCGAACCTAGGTCCCTTGTGCCAGGTGACCTCATCCTCACTGAATCCAGGTCCCCATCAGGTATTGCTGCCAACGCCAACAGCATACTACCTGTCATTTTAGTAAAAAGGCAGGGGTGAGGGGTTACATAGTGATACTACAACTGTATTGTTTCCATACTGTAATAGAGTGGATAGTTATGAATTTCATGTTGCCAGGGAGGTGAGGCATCTCTGTGCAGACTTGTAAGAGAACTAGGTTATGTGTATTAACAGTAGAGCTGGATGGTAACAGTAATAGGGTGGCAGAACAGTTAACTGCTGTATGTAATGGTGCAGTGAATAGTACCAGGCTAAAAGCCAGGTGGTGGATGATTGGTAGAGAGTTAAATAACACAAAAGGCAATGTCATAGGTGTTACAACAGTATTATTGCAGTAATATACTACATGGCACAGTTAGTAGTTGTATGTTGTAGCTATGCAGTGACGGGTGGTGGTATCCAAGATATGAGTAGCTGATGTACTTTGGACCTGTGATTGTTGTATTAACAAATACTTTACCATGATATAATATAGTGGCAAGAAAAAATCCTGGACTCTGATTGGTCAGTCTGGGACTAAACCCATGATGTTATTCCAGCATAACATAACGGGTCTAGTCTCAGCACTGTGAACCTGTAGATGGCCATATGCTCCATATGCTTGATTGTTTCATCTTCTCTTAAAAAACAAAACTATATTTCCACACAAAAACATCTTTAAAATGATTTTTTTTTATTCTGTATAACAACGAGCCATTGTATAATAGCAATAATGCCCTCCAGGGTGTGTGTCGTTTGGGATAACATCATGCCTCAGTTATTGGACGCACTCGGCCTGCGGCCTTATGCTTAACCACCTAAGGCATGACATTATCCCAGCACGACACACACACTGGAGGGCATTATTGCTTAATTAACTGATGCTCTTTGCAGTACTGTATGATGTTTGCGTCATTTTTTTTTTTGCTAGACTTACATTCAGGGCTAGCAGCACACTCCTGCTTCACCTGTTGCACTGGTGTTTCTGAGATCTCCCCAACCACTGTAAGAAAGATAAATCATTTTTAACATACATGAAGGTATTTTGTTTTCTGATACTGTTATTGTATTCTGAGTGTTGACAAATACTTTAAACAAAAGGAATGCATCTATACGGTTGTGCTGTATTATTTTATTAGGTTGTTATTGAAACAGTTAGTAGTTGTTTATTAGCAGCTAAATAATAAGAGTCCTTATCTTCAAGTGATGGGAGATAATGCATCCTAAGTGGAAAGGAAACACATAAAGAAAGTAGAGATACAGTGATACTGTACGTGTGTTGTTACAGTTTGAGAAATATTTGAACTGTTAAGAAGTATATGGTATTACACGTGGAAATCTCACTGCCGCAGGCGTAACCCTCCCACTGCCCACTATGCCAATGTATTTAGTAAGTTTAACAATGGTTATGAACATCTGACTGACAGGTAACCAAATGAATGGCAGACAACTTGGAACACTTAGGTGTTGCATGACATGACACAGGCAATGTCACATTGTCTACTCACAGAAGTTGTGAATAGTGTCTTTGCAGTGATAGTGAAAGACAGTCCATGGAGATAAATGGTGTGACTCTGTGGTGGGGCACTAGTGTTCCATGGGTTTTTTGTCCAGTTACCTGCATCATAACTGTTCAGTTGTTGGGTACACAGTGTTCATTTCAGTTGATGAATACAAGTTTTATCTCAACAAGAAAGTTACTGTCTTTAGCTGTAGTATAACAATTATTCGGTACTGTTGCTGTTTCCGTACCCCCCCATACTCTGTTTAGACACACACAGACTGTTATTGTATACCAATTTGATAGTGACATATTCATACAAATGATTTTGTATGTAATGGTTAGGAAATCACTATGGCTATAGCTGTGGTACATACTTATGAGTGGACTGTTGTTCAAGCAGAACTCTGTTTTGTGACAACATATGAACATACGAAATCTGACAGCAGATAAAGGCCTAGAGGTCTATCAAGTCTGCTTGAATGTGCAGCTAGCACCCCTTATTCTGCAGCTGCCCCTCCCTTCCACCCTTCCCCTTCATTAACCCTCCCACATACTTAGTTGTTTTCTATGTAATTCTTTCTGAGTCATTAGTACTGTGTTAGGTATTGCTTCTTAGTCATACAGTTAAGATGTGATCTGTCTTTAGTGTAGAAGCACAGGGGGGAACTACTACTGGCAACAATTTCAGAGCAGCTTGCTAATAATTGAGGTCAATATACTTGGGAAATTAGTTATTCTATGTGCTCAGTGAAGTTTTTTTCTGTGATGATACACAAACTATTTCTGGTTT
Organism: Neoceratodus forsteri; assembly: GCA_016271365.2. Lineage (NCBI taxonomy): Eukaryota > Metazoa > Chordata > Ceratodontiformes > Ceratodontidae > Neoceratodus > Neoceratodus forsteri. The sequence goes on along the minus strand of CM057453.1, from coordinate 1,553,098,799 downwards.
GCACACTGCAGACTGATACAAATTGTGCAGTACATACCAATGTTACAGCAGCTTAGTGGGTTCACTTCATCAAAGTGTGATCGATGTACACCTGTAATAGTAACTATGGTTAAGTATTTATTGTGCAATTTTCTTACCTTCTGACTCGACAATAATTACACTGTCTGTATCAGAATGTTCGGCCTCCACAGCTTGTTCTGCAGCTGGCACTACCTCAGTTTGTGGTGGGGCACGCCTTCAGTGGTCTATGAAAAGAGAGATTAGAAAGATTGCATTGAGTGTGGTATTTCTGTGATTGTAATTGATAGATTTCTCATTGAAACAATGTATGGCATTGCTTGTTGACATGACTATTTATAATGTCGACAGATAATTTTGAACTTTGGCAACTGTATGGTTAAGCTGCCCATGCATTTTAATAGAAGATTAACATTTGATTGCTACAATGTTAAGAGCCAATCTGAAAACTCACATTTTTTAGATTATTTGAAGTTATTATTATAAGGGTCTCAAAATGCTTACGTTTGAGTTGTTGACAGGATTATGAGAGCCTTATGTTGATCTTCTTACTACTGTGCTTTTACAGGCTACTCAGAAGAGGTTGGGGTTAAGTTAAATGACCAATTAAATCACTACTTGAGGGTCATATGCCACCCAACTTTGTGCCGTACAACATTATACCCACAGGTGGTGATTAAGTAATACATCTACGTAACTCAGCAGAGTTCATCATTGCTTACTTAACAAAACAGTAACATAATTTTTTTTCCTACAAAAGAAAACATGTTTAGTGACAGATAGTTTCTGTACTCACGGTCTGTTAGGCTCTCCCATGCTTGTGGCTTTCCTGCTGTCTTCCACATCTCGTAAGTGAGGTAGTACCAGGCCACGTCACTGTCTGGTATCTCCTTTCTCTGTTTCAACATATATAGAAGTGCTGGCACAGCAGCTTCCACTTCCTTTTACACATTTGTGGATTTTTGTTGCATACCTTATGGATGCTATGCATATATTCATGGATGCGCCTCCACATTTTTTCCAGTTTCATGTGGGTACTAAGCATTATTATCCGTGCATTTCCCCTGGCCTGGGCTGACTGAGCCAGGCAACATATCTCCCTCTGCGACCACAGACGCATAGTTTGTTAGTGAGTTTTCCTGTGGAAAGCTGCAATAAATAGAGAATAAACAGTATGTTAGAACACAGTGTTATGAGATATACATTTTTTCAGGTGTATACATCTCATAGTGAAGATGATGACACACTTAAACGTTTGTGATTGTATATTTAGAGTAATATGGTGCTCATGATTAGTACAAGTGATGGATTGTGTGTATACAATATCTGGTGTGACTTTTTGCCACTGCAGTGAGAGCTGCACAGCTCACTGTGTAGTGTTACTGGTAGCACCATGCCATTCACTGCTGCTGTTTGTAGTATTGTACAGGTGTTGGGGACATCATTTGTACTATAGCTGCCAGGTACAGTATTATATGGCAAAATTGGGGGGGTGATTCCTAGTACTATTGCTGCTGGAAGCATAATCATATAGGCAATCAGGGGAAGGGGAATAATTAATGCTGGTCAGAATGTTTAATAGTTTGAGTAATCGTTACATAATATAACAAATTAAAAAAAACTAATGTTTTAAATTAAAAGTTTCAGTCTGTATTAGACATATAGCGTATCAACACAGTGATTTTTAAATACAGCCATCTATTAGCTATGTCTGTATGTATTATGGAACTCAGAATATTTACGTGAATCTGAATTCATGTAACAGTGTGATAGGGAGATAGCATAATTTTGTATGTGTGTATAATCAGTGCAGCTTTTCTATTTTTTTGACCAAGTTAATGGGCTCTTAAAAGAGCCTTTTGTTTACAGTTCTGTCTGCTGTTATAGCCTGATAGTTTTAGAGGACTGTGAGTATCCCATCTCCATGGTCACCCAGGAAAAGGCAATTGCCAGCATGTGAAAAGTGCACACCATGTGATAGGTAGAACCAATCATAACAATATTTAATTTGAGGATGATGTATGGTGTGCATCCCAGCATTGCGAAGGTATCCAGATATTTGGATGTTTACCTTTCTGTGAGCTCTGTCAAGCAGGTACATGTGCTGCTCTGCTTGCCAGACTCTACGCTCTGTAATGTCAGAAAAAATGATCTTATAGGCAGGTAACATATTCATGATAGAAGCAAGATCCAATTTTGCTTCTGATACTAAATCTATCCATCTTTTGATACCCAAATCATTGCCTCTGAGATGGATCAGCAGTATGTCTGGCCGAGCTTGAGTAGTCAAAAGTCTGTGCATTGTTGGCATGAGATGCTCCCACCTCATGCCACCTCTGTCAAACCACTTTACAGAGCAATTTGGAAGCTGCAGGTCTCTCCCAAAATCACTCCTCTGAGCATACTCTGAAGCACACCTTACTATGCTGCTGCCCACTACCCACACGTTCCATCTGCTGTTTTCTGCCATTCTTAGCTTTTAAACTGAGAAGTGGACAAAGAGGTCCCAAAAAAAATCAGTGTTTCTCCTGCAGAGGCAAGCCACAAGTGAATGTGAAACTAATGTTTCCCTCTCTGTTTCAACACTGATTTTGTGGGCTGATACTAAACACACTGATTTGCCATGTTATTGGTTAACAATTTACCATGGTTGGCCATTATAGTGCATGCACTGAGTATTACAACATTGAATTGCTGTTCTCACTGTCAAACACAAATGCAGAAATAGTTCTTAGAGGGAAAATGCAACATTGCTATTCGCTACTTCAAACAATTACAGCTTAACAGAGAAATGTGATTGGTTGTCTCTCTTGTTATGATACACGTGCTGCTTGTGTCTGCCTCCATTTGCAGCTCTAGCTATGTTAGTAAGCACTGACTAAGACTCTGACTTTAAATTGTAACAATTTTTTTTTACAGTATGGCAGGTAAATAATATTATCATAGTCAAATACATCATGAAAAAAACTTTTTGTTTAATACTATTTTTGTACTGCTAATGGTTTTTATGATGCTAGAAAAGTTGATTTCAAAATGTGATATACCTATAGAGTGAGAAGCAAGGTGTCTCCAGTTTTCTCAAAGATGGCTGCTTTCTTCACTGTTCAGTGGCTGTGATTGGCTGTTCAATATTGGCTGATTTATGTGGCAATAGATTGGTTGCAGCATCTGTCTGTCAAAGAGCCACCAGTCTGTCATTGGCTGACTGTGAAAGGGGGTGCAAAATAATTGGATTTTGTGAAAGTGTTGTGCGTGCGACACTATTATTTGACACTGTCATGCATGCGACATTACTTTGCGACACTATATTCGACAATGTCACATGCTCGACACTGTTTTTCGAAAGAGTTGCACGTTTGACACTACTTTTCTGATTTTTAAAAAAACTGTTTTTATTAGTTATAACAGCAGTGTGGATGTTTAACATTGTGGCACTGTATGATTTTTCACATTTTTTTATATTTATTGTCATATTATTATTGATGTTATGTTCATCACCATTTGAAAAGACTGTCTATTGCTTCAGTGACCATCACTTACTACAGTAATTATCTCAACAATGTTTACTAGGCAGTACTATTTTTTGTTATTATATGACATACAGATGGTGAATGATAGTATTTGATGTTAGAAACACACTAAAGGCATGAATTTTAATTTTTTTTTCTGTACTTCCCATACAGGTGTCTGATTGTTCTGTAAGATTGGTGTACTGAACTGTGAATAGTGAAACACGGAAGATGTCATCTAAACACAGACAGAAGTCTATGCAGAGACAAAACAGGTATCACAGTAGTACACTGTTGCATAAGAATGATGTGAAATTCAGTGATGCTTGTTCACGAAGTGAAATGATTCAGCATCCCAGTAAAGTAGTGGATTCAGAGCTTTATCACTCTGTAGGGAAAGGACGTGCTTGCTCAACAGCAAGGAAACAATGTATAGCTAAGCAACAGTTATGTAGATCTATAAGCAGAAAACTTACTGTTGCAAAGACATGCATAAACACACGTACTAAGCAGCACTGAAAATGTAGAGCTGCTGATGCTTATCTGAGGAAGCAGAAGTATTTTCAATCTCTAGCTTCTAAAGCCAATATTGAAAGACTTATTGCTGCTGTGATGAGATGTGAGTGCAAAAAAAAAAAAAAGAGACATCTGAGCCTGATGAAATTGCACCTGAAAGTACGAACATTTGTTAATAGGGCAGTTTTTGCTGTTCAACACTTGTGGTGTAAGATGTCTCATGTACTTGAGCAGTTTAGGAAAATTGTATATGATGTAAAGATGAGGCTACAACGGCATCCTATCTTGAACATACACAATTTCTGCAATGTTTTCACAGGACACTGGCTGCACACATAGCACTCAGAGGCATATTTCTGGGAGGAGTCATATTACTCTCAGAAAAAGGACAGCAAGTTGTGCATTGATGAGTCCGGCAAAGTGTGTAATGTGCTCAGTGTGTGTGATAATACTACGATGGAGTCAGATGATGAATCTGACGCAGCTACTCAGGTTCGTAAATGTCACTGTCTGTCATGGACATGCAATGACACTTGCAACCATAGGCAATCATCGTTTGACAAAGTTGAGCACTTTATCAACCTGTTTGTTATTACTGATCATAAAGACAGACATAAACTGTTTGAGAGCATAGACCTATGTGAGATCCGTCCACACACTAGACTTAAGGGTCACTCCCTTGCATGTCTAGATAGTGGTGTTTGTGACAGTGTCTTTCACCATATGCACATGCTGGGAGTACATCAATCAGGGATGAGGAACTTTGTGTACAGGGTATATGAAGTTCATCAAGTTGTCGGTCAGTATACTCATCTGAATGAGTTATTGTTGTCTGTGACATGCACGGTGACATTCAATTTTTGAAACAGCTGTGACGTGTGAGCACTGTGATTGATACTGTGATTACTCAGTCATCGATTGTTGATGGGAATTGTGTCTCTGTCCTAGAAAGTGATATTCTCAAATAGTTTGGGAAATCAATTGTCAAATTTGAGTTGGGAAAGAGACAGAAGTTTGACTCTGTATGTGTGTCATGTGATCACCTTTGTTATGAGAAACAAACAATCACAGTGAACCTGGAAACCTTGTCACCATACAAAGACATGTGGTTTCGACTTTCAACATAGCTGTTGTTAAAGTGTGATTTTCAGTTAGAACCAATCATTGTGATGTGCAAGCACTGTTTTTCTAAAGTGAAGTGTAACATTCTGCCACCAAGGTCAGTCCTGAACAACATGGAGGCACATGTGACCCCAACTGAGACTGCCACATTGAATTTGTTTGAAAGGATTCTTATTCAGACAATGAAACTGTTTCAAACTATTCTATGCATGAACACAAAGACGCGGACTATTCCTCAAAAAGAACTCATCAGATCTCTTAAGGGTTCAGTCATGTATCTTCCACTTCCTCTGCAGGAAAATGTGGAGGCTATCTCAATTGAAAACACTTTGGTAATTCTTGTAAATGGTGAGCCAACAAAGTCTAAGGTGATTTGGCAGGTTGTTGTTAATGTTGAGAAGGTGAAGCTTGCCCTTACTCACTTAAAGAACAACAATCCTTTTTATGCAGACCTTAATATTGATCGCATCACTAGTGTACCTGTTGGTCATGATGAGTTGGAAAGCACAAAGCCAATAATTGAGAATGTTCAATGTGGAGACAAATGACATTGTGTACGAACAGTACACAATTCATCCACTACATGGCAGAGATCTAGTAGGGGACAACATTGATCTCTATCAAATGAAACAGGTAGAAGGTGAGTCTGTCAGTATTTGGGAGGCAACACTGGAAGCATGCTGTTTCCCAGACTTATTCTGAAAAGGGTCAGGTGGTCACCTGGATGAAAGAGAAGTGTGTGTACAAGGTGCTGAGTGCTGAACAAGCCATGTGCTCAGTAAAGATGGCAAATTCAGATGAAACATACAGTACCTGTTCCATCTCCTGTGGGAGAGTGAACTTAGCATACTGTCTGCATCTATTGCACATACTATTCGTCTGAATACTCCACTTGATGGAATTACAACTGCACAGTTTCTTCAGAAATTGAAGCAGAAAGATAAAAATGTGCAAGTGAATTTGTCTTCTGTTCTGTCAAGTCTATGTGGCACCAAAGAATATTGGTACCGCAGACACTCTGAAGTGATGACAATGCTGTGAGAGTATGATGCAGCTGCATGGTTTGTCAGACTGAATTGTTCTGAGTATGCCTGGGATGAAGTCATAGAACTGTTGATGTGGGTGAATTCTAATGTTGAGGGTATTTCATCAATGACTCCCAGAGAGATGTGCTCACTTGACCCTGTCTCTGTCACAAGGCATTTCCAAAAGCATTTTCATGATATTCTGACTTTCATTTTGTCAAAGGACAATCCACCTCTTGGTGTTGAGGAACATTACTTTTGGAGGATGGAGTATCAGGTGAGAGGTGCTCCTCATATTCACATGTTGCTGTGGATCAAGGATGCCCCACATAAAGGTGAGCATGAAGGAGACAAGTGCTCACATTTATCAAGAAATGCATTACTTGCCACATTCTGGACAAGTACAACAGTCCTACACTGTGGAAGTTGGTGCAAAAGTTTCAACACCATATTTGTGAAAAATACTGCTGCTGGGTAGTGAAGAACAAATCTGATTGGTACACAAGATGTCGTTTCAGATTTCCTAGACATGTCTGTCAGGATGGTTGCATGAATGATCTATTTTCAGCAATGTGACACCACTTGAAGGCAAAATCAACCAAGAGGGTATATGAGTTACCCAGAGATGAGAAAGAGGTGTACATCAATGACTACAACCCTACTTTTCTCCTAATGTGGCAAGCAAACAAAGATGTTCAGTTTGTGGCTGACAACTCGTTGGCTCTAGTGAGGTACGTCACTTTGTACATAACTAAACATGAGCAGACTAGTTTGCAAGATCTTTGGGAAGATATTGCTAGTTCAAGCAAGAGCCTGACATCTCAGTTGTGGTCACTGGGCTTGAAGACCCTTTCACACAGAGAATGTGGTGCTTATGAGGCTGGTGATCGCTTGATTGGTACATATCTGTATGGCAAGTCTGATGCTGTCTGCTTTCTCAGTGTGAACTACAAAGAGAAGTGAAAACATGTACTTATTCCTCATGCTGAGATAAAGGAACTGGCTGTCAATAGACCCTCTTCGAGACATATCTTGAAGAATAACCTCATTGACACATGCTACCCCTGTAGACACGAAGATATGGATGATATGTGTCTATTTCAGGTGGCTAAGTGGTATGACTATAAGACAGATGTCTCACCTGATGTGACATTTACAAGGTCAGAGGAGTGAATGGCTGTCTTGTTAAGAGACATAAGCCTTGGCTCATTGACCACTATAAGTTACATCTAGGGACATCTGAGAACAGAAAGCATTACTACTTTGCTCTGCTATTCCTATTTAGGCCCTGGAGGAATAAGGCTGAATTGAAAGGTGACTGTGATACATTCGAGGAAGAGTTTAATCGTAGTTACGAGACATTCAAAAGTCAATACTCAGAGATATACATACAGAGACTAGATACTGAGAAGGAGCAGCTTGAAAAGGCACAAAAGCTACTTGAGGAGGATACTCCTGTTAGCTCACAGGACAATCTTTACCCAGAAGAACAAGGTATCCTTGGGGAACCTCTGCCTCTGAATGCCTCAGAAATACTCATGTCGGAAGTGGAGAGTGCCATGGAACACGGTAAACACCACGGTGCTGACCCAGCTGAGTTGAGAGAGAGACTCAATGAGCAGCAGTGTGTGGTTCACTATGAGGTAACTGATGCTGTCCAGCATGGGGTACTGCATGAAGAGAAGAAATGTGACTGTCTTGACTACAAACCACTGCTGATGTTTGTTAGTGGATCAGCTGGTACAGGGAGGAGTTTCCTTATTGAGGCCATCACAGCTGAAATACAGAGCTTGACAGGGTCAGCGATGTCTGTTGCTGTTAGTGCTCCCACCAGACTGGCAGCATACAACATTGGTGGCATGACCTTACACTGTCTGTTCATGTTGCCAGTGGAGCATGGCAAAGCAGGAGAGTATCAGAAACTGTCATTTGAGGTTGCATCTCAGCTTCGTTTAAGTGTTTTGTAAGATGAAGTTACTCATCATTGTTGAGATTAGTATGGTCTCTAATTTGATGCTTGCCTGTGTACATCTACATCTACAGGAGATCCTGGGGACTGACTATGGAGATGCATTCGGTGGAAAAAGCTTTGTTGTATTTGGAGACCTTTTACAGCTTGCACCTGTGAATGCAGAATATGTCTTTGCAGCTTCGACTGTGAAGCAGGCCAAGAATACACTTGGGTGCATTGGAGGTTTTAATCTGTGGGAGTTATTTACCTATGTCAAGCTGTATCACAATATGTGCCAAAGTGCTGACATGACTTACAAGGCACTGTTGGATCAAGCTTGTACAGGTTCTCTGTCACCAGAACATGTTGCAATGTTAAATGGGTGAAGAATCAGAATGGGCACTACATCCATAGTAACTGCATGTGATGTTTTCAGTGATGTGTGTTCCATGGGCACACGCATTGTGTGTCTTATGCCATGACTAATGAAATGCATTGAGTAGAACAGTGTCATATTGCAGAGAGAAAATCAATCAATTCTCACACTGCATGCTGTTGACACAGTCAATGGTGTCATTTTAAGTTGGAAGCTGGTAGTAAAGATGACTGAACCACTGTCTGAATTGAAGTCAGATGTTTCACACACAGCTGGCCTAAAAGCTGTACTTACAGTTTGTAAGAATGCAGGTGTCATGCTACACCGCAATCTTGATGTGGAGTGTGGTATGGTAAATGGTGCCATGGGTAACATCATTGACTTTGTCTACAATGTTCAAATGACATTTATCGAGACACTTGTTGTCTAACCTGTCCAGATTGATCATACCTGTGTTAAGTTTCAGGTATTTAAGGATATCTATGTGAACAGGAAACAGTTCCCAATATGTGTTGCATATGCTGTTTCCATTCACAAGTCTCAAGGCTTGAGTTTGGATTCAGCAATGGCGGACATAGGGACAGACATTTTCAAAGATGGCATGAGCTACATTGCACTTTCATGCGTATGTAGTCTTTCTGGGTTGCACATCATAACAGTCACACCTCAGAAGATACACGCTGACAAGCACTGTTTAGTTGAGTACAACAGATTATTTATTTATTTGTTTATTTAGCTTTTGTTAACCGGGTAAGTGCACTAGACAAATCCTGCCTATTTTCAGGCACGACCTGGGGGAGGGGGATACAGATGAATGCCAACTGACCTTGAACCAGATTAAGATTAAGCTGTTGGTGGTATTTTAGTGATTACGTACTCTATACCAGCCTCAGATGTCTTTAATACCACTACCAACATATGTGGTTGTCTCACATCCTTCAGTCACATCTACAGTTGGTAACAAAAGAAAATGAGCTTGCACAACTGATGAACTGTGCAGAGTTCTAAGAAAGTCACAATATCAAATACAGATGTGGAGCCAGCTGTTGGACAGACATCAGTTGGTATGGTTGTTGTGCCAGTGTTTGACAACAGTACTAGAGTTAACTGCTATGCTAATGCAGCTATAAAGGTCTTTCTCCATATGCCACACTTTGTTGAGGCAATGTCTGCTTCACAAGACACTGCCCTATCAAAGGAATTGAAAGCAGGTTGTCAACATGGCTTCTGATCAGTCTAACAATGTGCAGTCACTAACACCTCTGCGGCAAGTGCTGGGCACATATGATGGATGCAGTACATTTGCTGCAAACATGCAGCAGGACGCTACCGAGTTTATGATGACTATCATAAACAGCCTGGATGAAGAGGGAACTTCTAGCCATCACTATTTTACTGTGTCTTATGTTACCAAGTACATATATCTGTTATGTGGTCATTCAGAACGAGAAACCACATAAGACATGCTTTGGGTTTCTCTGTTTGTGCCTCAGAGTAAAAGTGTTAAGTTTTGGCAGCTGTTTATTAATGCTTAAAGTGGTCACCTGTGTGTGATGTGTGGAGGTGCATGTACTCAGTCCATACGTCTCAAGACTTCATCTCAGTATCTTATGCTAGTTTTGCATAGATTTGACTCCAACGGGCTCAGAGTTGACACATCTATCACTGATTTCACAGCTGGTAGAATAGTATTTAACCAAGCAGTGTTTGACACTCATGCTGTGATCTACCACTATGGCCAGTCTGTACATTCTGGACATTACACTTGTTTGTTGAGGTACAGAACTGAATGGGTTGAGTGTGATGATTCAACAAACTCTTTCAAACAGAGACTGCTGCGACACTTAAAAAATGCATATGTTCTGATACTGAAGAATTATGCCAATCTTCATGTGTCAGAAGAATAGTTACACAACATGTGAAATTCCTTTACTTTACTGTCCATATTTTTCTTACAGAGTGAGTTTTGGCACACTGTCATGTTGTTACAAATGTACAGTTGTGATTACACAGAAAATATACCACATGGTTCTCTTGCATATCTAGACTCATTGTGATGTTTAAGAGTGTTGCGTTGATCAATGACACAGTGAAAATAGTTGCAGTGGTCTTTAATCAGCGCCAGCTGTCTTTACAGTCACTAGAGAAACCACACTTACATGTCTAACAAGTACTTCTGCATGTCAAAAGGGATATTCCTATCTGGTCAAACTCTTCAGTCATAGTCTTTTGCTATGAGTATGTTATATGCAGACATAAGAAATCACACTTGGCACATTTGGTAGATGTATGATTGTACTAAGGTACAATGCTTGTCCATGTGCATTAACATCACTGTGTATCATATCTTTAACTAAAGATTAACATCACTCTGTCACATGTTGAGAACTATGATGTGTGCTCTGTATTCATTTCTTTCTTCTTATGCTTACATCTTGAACAAATATCTAAACAGCTTTTTGCAACAGTGCATTACTATGACTGTTTTATTGCTGTGTATCTAAATTGTATATATATATATATATATATATATATATATATATATATTATATATATATATATATATATATATATATATATATATATATATACACACTTATAATGTTTAATATGTTTCTTGGTAGTATTTAGTACTCTGATGTAAAAAGTAGTAGTATTAACTAACATATACGTTGATTGATAGCATTATAAGTATGAATTTTCTCTTAAACACTTGTAGACTCATAAAGAGTAAGAAGTAGTATGCTTATATTTGTTAGCATGAGATATTATGCAGTTGCACATATGTAGTGTTCTGTTATTTCATATTGCATCAATTAATAACAAGTTACAGTGTTCCATTACAGATATCGTTATCATTTAGTGCACAAAGTTTTTGCTTATGACGTCGTAAGATGTTATATTCATAGTATTCAGTAAAACAATTCCTTTCATGTAAGTAAACGATGTAACAGATCTAGGTGGTTAACTAGTTCTGTACCTATGTAACTATTGCTTTTAACATTTACAGTGATGTATGTAATAGTTACCATATAGTATCAGAAATCTTTGTATTTTACCTTACCTTGATGTATGTTAACAATAGTTGAAAATTGTACATCAGACACTTTCACTGATAACAACTGAGCATTTTTTTGTTCCTGATAATATTTTCTGATTGCCTCTATTGAGGGGTCGGGTGGGAATTTTCCAAATGCAGTAATATTGCAGTATGTCTTGACATGTACATCTATGTGTGTATATATTCTTATGTCTACACATAGAATACATTAACATTAAATGTTTAACTGTTAGTTTCAGATATATATTTCTTTTTAAACCATAGCCTGTTTGTACTGCTATGAGTTTATAAGTCGCATCTGGTTTTTTGCCCACCCCAGGAACATTCACACTATCAGTCACACAATAACAACAACATCATTACTGTTTCATAAGTGTAAGCCATGTTCAGAGGGTGACGTGATGCTGTCCTTATGTGTTTTTTGATTCTGTCACATGTCACCGATTTACTATCTGTGATACTGGTTTACATGTATTTCAAGCAACAGTGAAAAACATTTATGTGATTGTTTTGTGAGACTGATTTTTGTACACCAAATGGATTCTTAATTCAGCCTTCTCACAATTATTAATTGGGCAATAAATCTTTTTAAGTCTTATCTACCTGTGTTGTGTCTTTCTTTCACTATTATGTAACGGTGATACTATGTATGTTGGTGTTGCTGCAGTACTGCATTTGAACATAGTGCATGATGTTCATTGGTACATTCTTTCTATTTATCACAATCAAAGTGGTATTCGTTAATGTGGTAAAGATATACCATCTTCTATTTTGTAGGTTAATCATATTATTAGCACATCTAAGCTGTAGCACAAAAACAATATTTGTGTGAATACTATCAGATAACTACTTATTCAATCAAATGTATAAATATGTTGTTCAGCCTGTGTTCTGAAAACAAAGATATGTTCTTAATAAGATATTCAAAAATAATATGACAGCATTACTTCTCAAATATACAGGAAATTCATGGCAAAAAAACTCAGTTTAATGCATCAGTTAGGGTTGTTCCACAGTGACAAAAGCAAGGAAATTCAGTGTTAGGGTTGAAAACCTTAACTCCACATTCAACCCCAACCCCCCCAGCACCACACACACACAGACACACACACACATATGCAAGTAGGTGGGATGACCAAGTCAACATGACCAAACACAGACGACCAGCATCGGGTAACAGAAATAAAATACAACTGTCTAAATGTACTACAAGACATCCCCACCCACCTGACCAGGTACTGCATGCTCAGTGGAGAGCCACAGCAAAACTGAGGCCATGCACACCAATTGTACACATCCCTGATTGCAGGTGTACAAAACGTACCACACTTAAGAGTTGCATGGCCTTACCTAGCAATTCCACACACCCCACCACATCAGCTACTGCACTCAGACTGGAGAGCCAAAGCAAAACTAAGGCCTTGGACATGCATGGTATATCTACCTGATTTCAGGTATGCACAACGTAACACAGTTAGGTGCTGTGGCCCTTTCGGCAGGCAATGCCCCAGTCCCACGAGACAAGGTACTTCATACTGACTGGACAGCCACAGCTAAAATAAGGCCATGGACATGATAGAGGGCATTCTCAAAATGGCTGAAAAAGGGGAGATACTGTTGATAGGGGATCTGAATATGCCAGATGTTAACTGGGCGACATGGATTGCAGCCACATCCAAGAGCAGGGTCATTCTCGATGCCCTACAGGGGGAATGCCTTAGACAGCTAGTGGTGGAACCCACTCAGGAGGGAGCAATATTAGACCTGGTACTCTCAAATGGAGAAAGGATCACAAATTTAGAAGTCAGTAGACATCTGGGAACAAATGACCACTGCACAGTGTGCTTCACAATAAACACAACCATGGAGACAAGCCATACAAAGACAAGGATACTGGACTTTAGAAGGGGCTGACTTTGGCATAATGGGTGAATACCTGAGGAATGCATTAGCAAATGATCAGAAAGGAGGGGTGGAAGAACAATGGAGAAAAATCAAAATTGCCGTCATGGAGGCAACAAGCTTTTGTGTGAAACAAATAAAGAAAACAAAGCAGAATAAAAAACCACTATGGTTCTCAAAAGAGGTGTCAGGGAAGGTTAAGGATAAAAAGGCTGCATTCAAAAAGTATAAGGAATCACAGACGGAGCACGACAGGGAACTGTATCAATTAAAGCAGAAAGAAGTGGGGAAGGCAGTCAGAAAAGCAAAGGCCCAAACCAAGGAAAAGATAGCCAACTCAGTTAAGAAGGGGGATAAAACCTTTTATAGGTACATTAGGGTGCATAGAAATGTTAAGGGAGGGATAGTGAAAATTTATAAAGGAGAGGGGAGGTGGGCAGAGGGAGACAGTGAAAAGGCAGAGATACTGAATGAATACATTTGCTCAGTATTCACAAAAGAAGAAGAGGAGGAGTTACCCAAGTCAAACAGTAGAAGCACTCTGGATAGTGGGGTTGACACCAGTCCATTTACAGAAGAAAGAGTACTGAAAGAACTCCTAAAACTCAAGGTGGACAAAGCAATGGGGTCTGATGGGATTCACCCTAGAATCCTAAAAGAGCTAAAGGAGGACCTAGTGACACTACTAACCACACTTTTTAACAAATCATGGGAAGATGGGGTGGTACCCGAGGACTAGAGGAGGGCAGCCGTGATTCCCCTTCACAAAAGTGGGAGCAAGGCAGATGCAGGAAACTACAGACCTGTTAGTTTGACCTCAGTGGTGGGGAAAATGATGGAATCACTTCTCAAAGAAATAATTGTTGAGTACCTAGAGGCCAGTAGGGCACAGGACCAAAAGCAGCATGGATTCACAGCAGGAAGGTCATGTCAGATGAAACTAATCAATTTCTTTGACTGGGTGACCAAAGTAATAGACCAGGGAGGGTCTGAGGATATGGCCTACCTAGACTTTAGCAAGGCATTTGACACAGTCCCGCACAAAAGATTAATAATCAAGTTAGCCAGCCTTGGAGTGGGTCCCAGGGTGGTAGCCTGGGTAGCAAACTGGCTGCACAACAGGACACAGAAGGTAAAAGTGAATGGAACACATTCTGAAGAAAGGGGGGTTACTAGTGGAGTACCTCAGGGCTCAGTACTGGGTCCAGTCCTCTTTAACATCTTTATAGGTGACATTGCAGAGGGTCTGGAAGGAAAGGTATGCCTCTTTGCAGATGACACAAAGATCTGTAACAGAGTTGATACACAAGGGGGGGTAGAAAGGATGAGAAGGGACTTGGCAAGGTTGGAGGAATGGTCAGACATATGGCAACTTAGATTCAATGCAAAGAAGTGCAAAGTAATGCACCTGGGAAATAAAAATCCAGGAGAAGAGTACACAATAGCAGGGGAGGTACTAACGACAACAATAATGGAAAGGGATCTGGGTGTAGTCATATCAGATGACCTAAAGGTGGGTAAGCAATGTGAGAAGTCAGTAAGGAGAGACAGGGGGATACTGGGATGCATAGGGAGGGGCATCACAAGTAGAAAAAGGGAAGTGGTTATCCCTCTATACAGACAGTTGGTGAGACCCCATCTGGAGTACTGCTTGCAGTTTTGGAGACCTTATCTACGCAAGGACATAGACAGGATGGAAGCAGTCCAGAGGAGGGCAACTAAAATGGTACAGGGTCTACATCAGAAACCATATGAAGAGAGACTGAGAGAGCTTAATATGTATACCCTTGATGAAAGGAGGGATGGGGGGGACATGATAAAAACTTTTAAATACCTCAAGGGAATCAACAAAGTCCAGGAGGGTAGCATCTTTCAGAAAAATAGATGTGTAAGAACAAAGGGGCACAATTTAAAGTTAGAGGGGGGGGACGGCTCAGGGGTAATAGGAAATTCTTTTCACAGAGAGTGGTGGACACATGGAACCACCTTCCTGGAGAGGTTGTGGGGTCTAAAACAGTGGAGGAATTCAAACATGCATGGGACAGACATAAGGCAATTATAGTGGGGGGTTGCAGGAAGTAGGCTGTTGGTTAACTAGAATCTGCAGCTTATCCAATAGGTAGGGAAATGGGCAGACTGGGTGGGCCAAGTGGTCCTTATCTGCCGTCAAAGTCTATGTTTCTATGTTTCTACATTTCACTTAGAAGTTTCACAGTCTCTTAGTTACACAATCCCAACCCCCACCACTTGTTGCATCCTGACTGCAAAGCCACAGGAAAACAAAGGCCATGGGCATCAACGGTACACCTGCCTGATTGCAGCTATGATCCACTTACCACAGTTGTCAGTTTCATGGCCTCAGTTAGGCAATGCTCCCCCCAAACCACAAGAGCAGATACTGCATCCTGAGTGGGGACCTACAGCAAAACTGGGGGCATGGAGATCAATGGTACACATATCTCATTACAAGGATACTCAATTTAGCACAGTTAGGATTTGCATGGCCTCACACAGGGAATGCCATCGTCCAGGCCAGGTACTGCATCCTGAGTAGAGAGCTATAACTAAACAGAGTCTATGGGCATCCGTGGTACACCTACAGTATTGCAGCTACAGTCATCTTTGCACACTTAGGAGTTGCATGCCCTCACCAAGGTAGTCCCCCTCCCAACACACAGAGCAGTTATTGCATTCTGAGTGTACAGCTACAGCAAAAGAAAGTCAATGGACATCAATGGTACACCTCCATCACTGAGGCTGCACACCTGTTAGCAACATTAGGACTTGCACACCCTTGTACAGGCAATGGCTTGCTGAGCCTCCAGATCGGGTTCTGCATACTGAGTGGACAGACACAGAAAACATACAGCTAAGCACAAAACATGCTCAAATGCTACAGTTGTTGTCTTATGATGTTGCACGTGTCTTGTAGTTGATTTAGACAATTGTATTTTATTTCTGTCTACTCATAAGTGTACAAACATCTGTATACCTGCAATCATGGAGTTTCATTGTTGATGTACAGTCACGGTGCAGTAGCGGGTGTGGTGGGGTGTCTGGCATCGCTAGGTAAGGCCATACAACTCCTAAGTGTGGTATGTTGTGTGCACCTGCAATCAGGGATGTGTACATTTGGTGTACATGGCCTCAGTTTTGCTGTGGATCTCCACTGAGCATGCAGTACCTGGTTGGGTGGGTGGTGATGTCTTGTCGAACATTTAGACAGTTGTATTTTATTTCTGTCACCTGCTGCTGGTTGTCTGTGATTGGCCATGTTGTCTTGGTCCTCCCACCTACTTGTGTGTGTGTGTGTGTGTGTGTGTGTGTGTGGTGCTGAGGGGTTGGGGGGTGAATGCGGAGTTAGGGTTTTCAACCCTAACACCAAATTTCCTTGCTTTTGTCGCTGTGGAACAACCCTAACTGATGCCTTAAACTGAGTTTTTTTTACCATGAAAAAATATATATATATATATGTTGCAAAAACCTTTTTTAATGCACCAGTTAGGGTCAAAGTGACAAAAGTTGGGAAATGAGGTGTTAGGGTTTCCAAACCTAACACCCTACCCTCCCAAACCAGGCAGGGGAGCAGGTGTGGAATGTACCTTGGGCTTCTCAAGACTAATGCTCACCCCATTCTTTGAAAGTTTACACATCTGACCTTATTTACATATGGCATGGGGTGAGTGTTAAGCTTGAGAAGCCTAAGGCACACCCCACACCTGCTCTCCTGCCTGGCTTGGGAAGGTGGGGTTTTAGGGTTGCAAACCTAATGCCTCATTCCCAACTTTGTCACTTTGACCCTAACTGGAGCATTTTTTGCAACGTATTTCCTTACTTTCTGAAATAGCATAATACTATTCTTATTTTACTGTGGGAGGCAGGGGTCTTATGACCCTGCGGCTCCCATCCCTCCATAGATGCTTATATGTATGTAGCTTTAGGCCTGAGCTTCAATTTATAGGACAACAGTGATCAAATTGTCAGCATAGACATCTTATTACCCCACCTCATGTACTCAGTACAGAACATTTTTGAATCCTTGCAAAAAAGTATTTCTGCATAACTACAAAGCCATTCCATGCCACAGGTGTGAGAATACATTTGGGGCAGGATTTGAAAAATGACAGCTGTGACCTACATTAGGTGGGGGTAATAAAAAGGTTATGTTGAAAACAAATGGGTCAAAATATTTAACATTTCCAAATTTATGAGTATGCATTGTAAAATTGCAATGAATGGTCATAACTTTGGCATTTTTTCATATTTTGACCCCAAATTTTCAACATAGTCTTATTATGACCACACCTCTTGCACAAGGGCAGAAAACATTTCTAAATCCCACTGGAATGATGAATTCTCCAAGCAACTGTAAAATCGCCATTTGGGCGGGAGTTGCCTAATGATAGTCTTAGTGTTCATGTGGTGGGATCCTCAAATGGCTATGTTGAAAATTTTGGGTGAAACTCTCAAAAAATGGTAAAATTATGCATAAAAGCTGAAACCACCATTGAAATACTTTGAACCACAATTACCTTAGTTTCTTATATTGCAGTTGCCGGTGTAGCATGCTAGGCCTAGATGCATTTATGTGGTCTCAAATTGTATATGCTGTAATGTACTTTAGAATTAAGACACTGTGCCTTTAGCAGGTAACTACAAAATAACTGGTATTTCTATAAAGGCTAGTGTTGACCTGTTACAGTATGTCTCCAGATAAGGGAGGCAGTTTTATTGAGCCAGGGAGTCATACCTCTTAGAGACAACTGGGTATCTAGCTTTCCATGACAGGAAAAGGTCAGGGGTTAAGCCACATGCATGGATCAGATGTCACTGGGGTTGTCATGGAACCATAGTGACACCTACTGGGAAAGGTACACTGTTGCACCCCATCACACTGTAGGTGGGGCTTGAAAATGACCATCTTGCATATAATCAGACACATTTTGAACTCAGAGCAGTTGAATAGTGTTTAAGTTGGAAGGCAGAATAGCCTGTCCAGCTGGCATATACTGTACCTGAAGACCAGAAAGTATATCTGTAGGGCTGGAAAAATCTTTAAAACCAGAACTGAGCATAGGGAAAATAGTCTTTTCACACACTGAACAGAAAATTCTGATTTTTAAGTCAGAATTTTGGAACTCAAGACATTTCACCAAGGACAGTACCTGAAGTTTTCTTTTAAAAAGGACATTCAGAAGAACTGACTTGGAATACAACCTTGCTATAAGATTGTTGCTTAAGGACTCATTTCTACAAGGACATTTAAAATCTTGTCTGAACTCTAACCTCAAAACAATGTATAGTTTAGAATACAGTATCTAGTGTTTTCTGTAAACCATCCAGTTTTACTTTTGTTATTGTCTGCATTTCAAAATTCTTCTAAACTGCAGACTTTTCTGTATTGCTTTTATGTTAAAGGAAAACTGCATGTTAAAATCAGGAAAATATATGTATTACTACCAGTTCTGAGTTCTCACTTCATTCCAGTGTTTTGTTTCTGCCTAGGCTGTGAGAGGAATTTTTTCTAATTTTCCCTGGGTGTTTTATGACCTCTGGAGCTTCCATTCAGGTTTGTTTTATTGCATCTTCTCCAAGTTAGTCTTCCCAGAGTGATCTTTGGTTTGATGTCTAATAGCCTCTATAGCAGGTCAGTGTCTTGCTAAGCCACAGCAGAGAAAGATCACTGCAGCCAGGATTGACACTGCTATACAATATACTATAGAAAGTTACATGTTTAAACACATACACACACACACACACACACACACACACACACACACACACCTAAGCAGAACACAGCTGGATAAGGTACCAATATTTAGGAAACGTATTATACTTATCCAGAGTCTAGCAATGTGAATCCTGGCTACAGTGTTCTTTCTCTGCTGTGGCTATAAGACACTGTAACAAGACACTGGCCTGCTGTAGGGGCTATTAGACATCAAACCAAAGGGCACTCTGTGAAGACTATCCTGGACAAGATGCAATAAACCAAACCTGAATGGCAGCCCTCAGAGGTCATAAAACACCCAGGGAAAGCAGGGAAAGTTAGAAAAAACTCCTCTCACAGCCTAGGCAGAAACAAAACAATGGGATGAAGTAAGAACTCAAAACTAGTAGTAATGAATATATTTTCCTGTTTTTAACATGCAATTTTCCTTTAAGTAAACTTTTATGATTTTCTTACCAGCTCTGCCTGGGGTCAGATTGTGTGATTTAACATTTCAAATAGAAGGGTTTTAAAAAGACAGTGTGCCTAAAAAGAAAGAACTGCTCAGCTATCGTATAAAACTACCAAGGCAAGACGTAGCCAGTGGCCATGGTGGGATTCAAATATAAAAGTAGTGCAGAGTCAAGGGAAATTGAAACTACAGAATCCATCCTTTCACTGGGAAAAGGAAGGTTTGGTAGTAAGTCTTCCTGAAACCCTTACTCCTGTTCATGAGTTCTTGAATAGGGATCCTCTCTGCAATCAGGAGGTCCTACCAGGCTGCATAAGGTTTTGGGGGCCAGGAGCGAGTGACAGATTTGGTGCCAGCTACTGGGATTTTGAATGGTCTTGCAAAACCATCACACAATCAAAGGCAGAATTTGGAAAGGGAAAAGATAAATTTATTTGCAGACAATAAATCCTATCCTGTTTGAATTTTTTTTGAGCAGAGTAGTATAGATAGAAGAATGTCTGTTCAGTACAGCAAGATGAACCTGGAATAACTGAGGAGGATCTGTGGGGAGAAGGGTATGCCAAGTGAAAACCAAAATAAAAGGAAACTCACAGAGGCCCTTCTGTCAGCTGAGAGGAAGGGCACACCACCCCACTTAGTGCCAGAGGTAGTGACTTCTGAGGTCCAGAGCCCAGGGGAGAAGAAACCATCTACAGACCCAAAGCTTGAGTTTTGGAGGCTGTGAATGTGGGAGAAACAGCTTGAGATGGAGCAAAAAAGGTTCAAGATAGAAATGGAGAACCGATGACAACAGAGAGAGGCCAAAGAATGACAGCGCCAAGCAGAGGAACAATGGCAACAGAGAGAGACTGAAGAACGGCAGTGCCAGACAGAGGTGGAAGAAAGGTAGTGCTAGGTGGAGGCTGACAAACAGCAGTGCCAGAGGGAACATGAGCTGAAAAAACTGACGCTCCAACCAACAACAACCCTTGAGCAGGTAAGTGGTGGCATTGGGTTTGACTCTCCAGGACTAGTATACAAGCTAAATTCAAAATTAATTGCTGAGTTTAAAGAGGGAAGGATATGGACAAGTTTTTAAATTCATTTGAAAAAGTCTGTGTCCGGGCCAATCTGCCCAAAGAGACCTGGAGCTTTTGCCTGTCTCCACTACTTCTTAGCAAGGGGAGGGAAGCATTGGGGCAGATGGACAATGTTGAAAGTAAAGATTTTGACAAGTTAAAAAATGCTTTATTAAAAAAAAATGATCTGAACTCTGATGCATACAGAGCAAAGTTCTGGAAACTCCAAAAGGGGCCGGAAATGAGCTTTGAGGAGGAAGCAACAAAACAACATCAGTATTTAAAACATTGGTGGGAGGGGGTGAAAACAGATTCTGTTGAAGCTATTGTTTGTTTGTTTGTTTATTAGCTTAACGGGTAAGCACACTGGAAACAAGTTCCTTTTACAGGTGCGACCCACATATATTGCATACAGACAATACATAATCAAACATACATATACAATGCAGCAAATTGAAGCTATTGAAGGGGTGGTATTGCTTGAACAGTTTTATTGGATTTGCTCACCTGACCTGAAGCTTTGGCTAGAGGACAAAGATCCTAAGACTGCCAAAGAGGTTGCAGAGCTGGCAGATCACTATTCTTGAAGTAGGGCTGCTCCCTAAGGGAATGCAGTGGCAAAATGGAAAAGTGGGCATTTTGGGCAACCAAAAACCACAGCGCCTTTGCAAAAAGAAGGGAATCCTCAGGTGCTTAAAAGGAAGGAGACGAGAAGCACGATGAATGCTGGTATTGTCACCAGATAGACCATCTGTCTAGGCAGTGTTCTAAGAAAGCCCAGAAGATAAAAAAGCCTGTGCAATCAGAGACAATAGCCCACTGTATCGCTGAGGCTCTCCCTGACAATATGAGGGAGCACAGCCACCCAGTCATGGTCAATGGGGTACAAACTAGGGGGCTAAGGGATACAGGAGCATCTCTTACCCTGGTGAAAGGGGATTTGGTGGAGGCTAAACAAATACTGCCAAATCAGTTTGTCTCTGTGAGGGATTACATAGGGAAAAGATAAACTTACCCATTAGCCAGTGTTACCCTGGATTGGGGAGATGCAAGTGAAGGGGTAAGGAAGGTGGCTGTAGCTGAAAAACTTATTATGGATGTTGTTGTGGGGAATGATGTTCCACAGGGAGTTGTTTGTGCTGTGACCAGGAGCAAAAAGAACAGAGGCTTCTGTGATCTTCGGGACCCCACAGAAATTCAGACAGGAGAGGTAGTGAGACAGGCCAGCCAACCTGTAGCTCTTGTAAAAGAGGGTAATAACAGGAGGATGGAACTTCCCTTAGTGAGAGTTTACCCAACTGCTACTGAAGGTTACTCTCAGGAGGGAGGAGTAACACATAGCCCAAGTGAGGGGGAAGGCTGTGATACTGAGTCCCATACTGCCACAGCTATAGACTTCAGCTGGGGAACTGATGGGGACATGCTCCATGCTCTAGGTAAGTTGGAAGACTTAGCAGCAGCACAACAGACAGACCCTAGTTTAGAGAAACTGAGGGCCTGTGCAGAGTCTGCTGGGACAAAGGGAGGTGATGGAAAACATAGCGTGTATTGGGAAAATAGACTGTTATACACACAGGACATCAGGACAGAGGGAGGGGTAATGGGCAGGCAGCTTGTTGTTCCCCAGGAGTATCGTGGGTTATTGCTCAAGGTAGCTCATGATATTCCCATGTCTGGACAGTTGGGCATTGCTCACACTATGCAGCGCTTAGCCCACAATTTCTATTGGCACAATATTACCAAGCAGGTGCAGGAATACTGAAAATCCTGTCACTGGTGTCAGGAAAAAGGGAAGGCCAGAAGCAAAGCCAAGGCTGCCCTGATTCCCTTACCAGTTGTGGAGGAGCCATTCCAGAAGGTTGGAATAGATATTGTGGGTCCTTTAAATACTCCAAGTTCATCAGGAAAAGGTACATATTGACAGTTGTTGATTATGCTACCCGTTATCCCGAAGCCATTGCACTGTCCTCCACTAAGGTGGACAAAGTGGCAGATGCTCTGCTGGGGATTTTCTCCTGTATTGGGTTTCCACAAAAGGTTATCTCTGATGGAGGGGGTAATTTCATGTCAGACCTAATGAAGTGCTTGTGGGAGAAGTGTTGTGTTACACAGAGGTGCACAATGCCTTACCACCCACAAGTCAATGGTCTCATACAGAGATTTAATGGGCCCCTAAAATCTATGCTTATGGCATTTGCAGAACAGCAAGGGCAGTACTTGGAGAAATACCTACCCCACCTGCTGTTTGCCTACAAGGAAGTGCCACAAAATTCAACTGGGTTTTCACCCTTCAAGCTCTTGTATGGATGCAGGGTGAAGGGGCCCCTAGATTTAATATGAGAGGACTAGGAAAGTAAGCATGCCACCCAGGGGACACCCATAGTGAAGTATGTGTTAAAATTCAGGGGGACACTGAAGGAGCTTACAGGGGTGGCCCAGTGCAACATGGCAGCTGCCCAGCAAAAACAAGACTTGCTATTATCAAGGGGCCAGAGCTAACTCATATGGGGTAGGACAGGAGGTAATGGTTCTGGTCCTGGTCCAGAAGGACATGCAGCAAGCTGAGTGGGCAGGGCCATACAACGTAGTATGGCAGGTAAATTATGTTAATTGCACTGTAGAGTTTTGTAACTGAAAACACACTCACAGGATGTGTCATGTGAACATGATGAAGCCATATTTTAATAGGGCTGACATGGTACTTGTGGTTTGCAGTCTTGGAGAGGAGCTAGGTGGGGAAGAACCCCTTCTCGACTTGTTAGCTGAGAGCAAGCAGGCATCATCTGTGGAGACCATCATGCTGTCACCCCAGTTGACACCTGGACAGGCCCAGGAGCTGAAGACTATTTTGTGAGACTTTGTCCCTTTATTTATGGCACAGCCTGGATGGACACCTCTAGCGGTGCATGACATAGACACAGGGACTCAAGCACCCATATGTAGGACAGCTTACTGTGTGTCACAGACAGTCCTAAAGGACAGTAGGAGGAAGGTGGGAGAGATGCTGAATCTAGGGGTGATCCAGAAATCCCACAGCTCCTGGGACTCACCCGTAGTACTAGTACCAAAACCAGATTGGACTACATGGTTCTGCATAGATTATCATGGGCTTAATGCCATCACAAAATTTAATGCCCACCCAATGCCACACACAGATGAACTGCTTGACAAACTGGAAGGGGTTCCATACTTGACTACAGTAGACCTGACAAAGGGGTACTGGCAGGTGGAACTAACTGACAGAGCTAAGGAAAGGTCATCATTCATCACCCCAGTCAGCCTGTTCATGTTAAGGGTCATGCCTTTTGGGATGAAGAATGTCCCTGCTACATTCCAGCAGTTAGTAAATCAAGTTTTACAGGATATGGAAGACTTTGCAATCACCTACCTGGACAATATTGCTAACTTCAGCAATAGCTGGGAGAAACACCTGATATACCTCAGGAAGTTGTTGGGCCAAATACAGGCTGCACGTCTGACTATTAAGGCAGAAAAGTGTCAGCTGGCCATGGCAGAGGTCACCTATTTGGGACATGTGGTGGGGTGAGACCAGCTTCACCTAAACCAAGCAAAGATAGAGGCTATTGCATCATGGCCTACACCTGAAAACCAGAGACAAGTCAGGAGCTTTCTTGGGGCAGCAGGGTATTATAGAAAATTAGTTCCAAACTACAGCTCCCTGGCCACTCCTTTATCTGGGTTGCTAACAATGAATAAGCCTAGGAATGTAAAATGGAATGCAGACTGTGAACAGGCCTTCACACAGCTGAAAGCCTCACTGTGCAGGGTCCCAGTGCTGGCTAACCCAAACTACAACAGACTATTTGTGATACAGATGGATGCCTCAGATGTGGGAATAGGGGCATCCCTCAGTTAAGTATCCAATCAGGGGAAAGAGCACCCCATTGTATACTTAAGCAAGAAGCTGCTTCCCTGGGAGCAGGCCTATTCATCAGTAGAGAAGGAATGTCTCACCTTAGTTTGGGCATTAAAAAAACTAGAGCCATACCCTTATGGGAGGCATTTTAAGGTCCAAACAGACCACACTTCATTAAAATGGTTGGGTCAAATGGGGAAAACAAATGGGAAACTTCTGAGATAGAGTATTGCCTTGCAGACTTGTGACATGGAGATTTCACATAGGCCTGGATCCAAAAATGGGAATGCGGATTGTCTATTTCACATACTGGATCTATAACAGAACTGAGAAGAACTGCCTCCAGTAGGGGCATGTTACTCCCAGGTTCTGTTTTAGAAGGGAGGAATGTTGCATGATAGGCCTAGATCCATTTATGTGGATTTATATTGTATATGCTGTACTGTACTTTAGAATTAAGACACTGCCCCTTTAACAGGTAACTACAAAATAACTGATATTTCTATAAAGGCTAGGGTGGAACTGTTATGTCTCAAGATGAGGGAGACAGTTTAATTGAGCCAGGAAATCATAACTCTTAGAGACAACTGGGTAGCTAGCTTTCAATGACAGAAAAAGGTCAGGGGTTAAGCAAAATGCATGGACCAGATGTCACTGGGGTTGTCATGGAACCACAGTGACACCTACAGGGAAATTTACATTGTTGCACCCCATCACACTGTGGGTGGGGCTTGAAAATGACCATCTTGCATATAATCAGACACATTTTGAACTCAGAGCAGTTGGAGACTGTTTATGTTGGAAGGCAGAATAGCCTGTCCAGCTGGCATATACTTGAAGACCAGAAAGTATATCTGTAGGGCTGGAAAAATCTTTAAAACCAAACCTGGGTGTGAGGAAAATAATCTTTTCACTCACTGAACAGAAAATTCTGATTTTTAAGTCAGAATTTTTGAAACCAAGACTTTTCACAAGGACAGTACCTGAAGTTTTCTTTTAAAAAGGACATTCAGAGGAATTGACTTGGAATACAACCTTGCTACAATATTGTTGCTTAAGGACTCATCTCTACAAGGACATTTAAAATCTTGTCTGAACTCTAACCTCAAAACATGGTATAGTTTTGAATACAGTATCTAGTGTTTTCTGTAAACCATCCAGTGTTACTTTTGTTATAGTCTGCATTTCAAAGTTCTGCCAAATTGTAGACTTTCTGCATTGCTTTTATGTTAAGTAAACGTTTATGATTTTCTTATCTACTCTGCCTGGGGTCTGATTGTGTGATTTAACCATTTTAAACAGAAGGGCTCTGAAAAGACTGTGTGCCTAAAAATATAGAATCACTCGGCTATCATGTAAAACTACCTAGGCAAGACATAGCCAGTGGTTGTGGTGGGATTCAAATATTGAAAGTAGTGCAGAGTCAAGGGAACTCAAAACTACAGGATCCACCCTCCCACTGGGAAAAAGAAGGTTTGGTGGTAAGTCTTCCTGAAACCCTGACTCCTGCTCATGAGTTCTTGAATTGGGGGATTCTCTCTGCAAACTGGAGGTCCTACCAGGCTGCCCAAGGTTTTGGGGTCTGGGGCGCATGACAGCTGGTTCCAGCAAGATGTGTCTTCAACTGGAAAGTGAGCCTTGAACCTGCAACCTCTTCAGGTGAGTGATTGAGGGTGTGTGGAGGTGTACTGGGGAAGTGTGTGGTGGTGGGTGCTGAGTGGGAGGTGAGGGAGAGGGGCTCATCAGCAAAGGCCTTTTTATAGGGTTTTAAGGTTAAACAAAAACATTGGGGACCCTTTTCTTTATTTCAGGTTTGGGCCACAATGGAGGGGGGGGTGCCACTAGACACCAGAGAATATAAAAATTTCCAACAGGGACAGTTATTGTTGGGGAGGGGTGCCACAAGACACCAGGGAAAGGGGGAACATTGATCAGCAGGTGGGGGGTGCCACTGGAAGCCAATTTTTTTTTTAACATATAGGAATCAGAGGGTGGGGGGGCACCAGACACCAGGGATATAAAACCAAAGAGCAGTCTTAAAAAAGGTATATGCCTGTCCATCAATGTCTCATATTTGTTGCCATTTAAGTCAACCACTTTAGAACTGGGAGTTTCCTAGATTAAAAGTGCAGATCATGCAAACTTGCCTGTGCCACAAAAAGATGCTCCTAGTACAGGTACTGTAAAGCAGTGTATAAACACATTGAGAACACCATGTCAAAGAAGCCTACCATTCCTTAATGAAGGATCTTGCAAGTATTCTGTCCAGTAGAAAAGGAAAATATTCTTTTTGCCAACATTACCTCTCACTTTTATAAGGTTTCAAAATAAATTTCACATTTAAAATGAAACAAATATTCAGAAGCATTACATAAACCATATTAAACATGGAGGATGGTTCAGTTTTAATAGAATGTCACTTTTGTTTTGCTTCTTGTGTAAACTTGTCTGCACACAGTATATCTAACAGACATCAGGATTTTGCCAATCAATAATCACATGGGAATTTCACAGACAGTTCACCCGGCTGTGATCCATTAAGTGTTCTATCATTTTTTCCGAATCTTAATCCGACTACCTTTTAATGCATGTTGTGTAGAATAGTTGATCCTAGTGACTGATTGGTTCTCTGCATACTAAGTGCATATTACTCCTGTATTAATGGTATAATTTTCAATAAAATGTTCATTTAAAAAAATACCACATGACAAATTCCATTGTAGCACGGGCAGTATAACAGCAGAAGTGCAAGGAATAGGACCCTTGACATTTTTGTTGCATATTGGAGGAAGAAAAGTATAAACAGTAGAAATAGCTATTTTTTCTATAATGGAGATGCTGAAAATTGAGTTGATGTAAAAATATAATGCATTTAATTCAAATTATAGAATTTTTTTTTTATGGCGGTAGGTGATTTTCAAAATAATTCATTCCAGACCTTTATTTTCAAAGTCAAACTTCTGTCCAGACTCATAGATCACCTGTTAGATGGATGGCAGCCCCTGAATTTTGCATCCTCCAAAAGATGGAGTTATAGAAAAGAAATAATGCAAATCACATTTGCATAACATTTTTACAACAAAGTGTGACTTTGGGCTAGATTTTCAAAGGGAAGCTGGGATTTACTACACAATTTTAGCACAATTGGCTAACTCGTAATGAAAATTAAAGAACACAGAAAGTAGTGTAACAATTTTTTCACAATTGTCACAATCTGCTCAAATAAAATTAGACATGCATCAAACAAATGACACACATCATGTTTTTGATACACTTAACCATAAAGTACTTGTCAGTACGTGGCAATACAAAGGTAGTGCTTGACAAACAAAAACAGCAACATGACCTGTGACTCACAGGCAAGTGTTTGCTACCAACTTCTGCAACTCAGTTCTGAGGAAAACATAATTCCCGTCAATATAAGTGTTCACATCCACCTGAACAGCATGACCGATAGGCATTTGGTGCTACTGTTTTCTTATTTTGGCTTTTTTCACAGAAAATTACATGCATAAAATCGTTATATGTCCCTGTTAAAGGTTCCTTTATGCTAGTACGGACCTGTGAATGGGAATTCATTTTGAACAAATGAAGTTGCAGAAGTTGCAGGTGAGTCACAGGTCATGTTACTATTTTTTGCTTTTTTTTGCCAAGTACTACAGTACTTTCTGTATTGCCAACTACTGACAAGTACTAACTTTGTCTAGAGGTACAGAATAAAAGGTTTTACCCTTTATAAAACTATTGGATGCTGCTGTCCAAACTGTGTCTTGGTGCAGACCCAACTCCCCCAATGGAGTCTTTGTCCTTGTGTTTCTTTTATTTCTGCAGGGATAGTATAACATCCTACCATAAACACCGCCTCCCATTCTCCTAGCTTGTACTCCAGTTTTGCTTTAAACCTGTTAAGAAACAAAAGTCCACCACTGCTCACACCTGCAACACACCCTCCCAACCTCCCACTGTGCACCCACCTCCCTGCACTCCTTACAACCTCCCACACACCATTACTCACCTGAGGTGCTCACACTATGAATATTTACTCTCCAATCAAAGACACTTCTTGGTGCTGGAACTGGTGACTGCTGTATCATGACAGGTAAGGAACTGTGGTCGGAATTGAACTACAGTTACCTTACCTGTCATACAGCAGTCTCTGTTCCAGCAGCAAGATGTGTCTTCATTTAGAGAACAGCTGACTTTTTTTTAACAGGTTTAAAAAAAATTAAAGACATCAACGGATGGTTGTCTGCTTTACAGATTACCAGGGAGATTGGAGGGTGGAGGAGTACCACTGGCCACCAATGGAATAAACATATTAAGAGGACATGGGAGGATGGGGGTACTACTGGACACCAATGAGCTGTGCACAAAATGGTACACAATGGCATTTAAACATATATGGGATTTGGAGGGTGGGGGGGTACTACTGAACACCAATGTTTTAAAAAAAATAATATAGGGGAATCTGAGGGGGGTCCTAGACACCAGGGGACATTTTCTGGAGCTGGAAGGACACTACTTTCTTCAACTGCGAGCTGTGTGAGAAATTCTGTATTGCACTTGATATCTGCAACAAACATGCACTTTTGCTTAATTCTGTGGGAGGTGAAACTAACCACCCTTGGTAATTGCTTTTTATTCCCATTTATTTAGTGTTTAACCAAGAAGGGCTTGTAAACTCTGTTTATCTTGTTAGTAACTTCAGAAGGATTTAAATACTGCATTTGGGTAGGTCCTTGAGGTAGCTAGATTGTCTACTAGGATTTGCTGACAGTTAAACTATTTTAAATGAATTACAGTTGGCTGAGGAGTTAAAAAACATTGCAATCTCTGCTTATCTTGGAAGTAACCTCATAAGTGTTTGAATACTGCATTCTGGTTGTCCCTTGGGGGTAGCTGGATTGACTACTAGGATTTTGGGACAGAAACTATTTTTAAATAATTTACTGGTGCATAGGAGTTTGTGATAGTTAAACTCTTTTTAACAGAGTTACTGGGGTTAAGGAGTGGTCACAGAAAAACCTGCAGTGTGAAACAGGAAAAGGCAGTCTTTCAAGTGAGGGTGGTGGATCTAGGTTTACATTTGTTTGTTACAATTCTTAAGATTTTCAGTGCAGGAAGAGTTTAAAGCACAGCTGACTTATTTTGGGGCTGACAGCTCTCGGAGCACAAACCACCAGGCCTGTTTTGGGGCTGGGAAGGTTTCCTGTGTCTGATTTGGATGTGTGATTTTCTCTGTTTGATTAGCAGGGTATTTCTCTATCAAATTGTTGTGTAGGGCATCTTGCTGACAGGAAGGCACTCATTGCAGCAGTGGGTCAGAGCTTTTAGCTGATTGTTTTGCGAGGGCACAGTTTAGGCCAAACTCCTTCCACCCTCACCCCACCCACCCCTGGAAATAGTTCCTTTATACCTGGGGTTCTGACATCATTTCTCAAGAGTGCAAGGTGCATGTCACTGTCATATCCTCTCTAACACACTGCACTGACAATATAAGCATACACATTGTATATTATAAACATATATTTCTATATTACAAATCAATCACACACAAAAAAAAACAAATGTGGGGAGTAGTGCAATGTAATGGCTGTGGGGCAGCAGTCTTCCAGGAGTCTTTCTGGAGGCTGAGATGCTGCCCTATTTGTAGACAACTCTCTGCCCTGAGGGAGGAAGTTGCCAGTCCTCAGGCCACACTGGACAGTAGTACGGGGACCTTCCCCCAGGCCACACTGGACAGTAGGAAGGGAACCTCCCCCATCCAGGGAGCACCACAGCCACCACCACTACCTCAGAGATTGCGAAGAAAACACAGCAGTTGTACCACAGTGGGCTCAGGGTGAGGATGGTGGAATGGAGGCACACCCAGTCAGTTGTTCCACTCCACAATCCATACACCATTCTGGGGGAGCATAGCTCCCCTATGGATGCACCCACAGAGGAGACTAAGGAGGCTGAGGACAGCTGTCACAGGGAGGCCCACAGGAAGGAGGCAGAGGACACCACAAGGAAAGGAAGCAGCTCCTGGTGGGGGACTCAATAATTAAGGGGATAGAACTGGAGGAGCTGGGAAAACTGAAGTAAGGTGCCTGCCTGGTGCCATGGCTTGGAGGGACAGAAAGCGCATCCTCAGGATCACGACAACAGCTGCAAGGGATTCTGAGCTGGACGTAATTGTCCACCTAGGGACAAATGACTTGGCTCATCATGAGGTTAGAGCAGTGCAGGAGGACATTGCAGAGTTGGGGAGGGGCCTAAGACAAGTAGCACACACAGTATCCTTCTCAGAGGTGTTGCCTGTCAAAGGCATGGGTGAGGCGAGGATAATTGGCACCATGCAGTTTAATGAATGGTTGAAAAAATGGTGTGGAGCACAGGGGTTTGGCTTCATTGGGGACTGGGGTTCCACCTGGAGGGACAACAGCCTATACTGGCAGGATGGTCTGCATCTGTTCAGGAAGGGAACAAGTCTTTTGAGCAATCGGTTTAAATGCTTCATTGGCAAGCTTTTAAACTAGTCAAAGGGGGAGGCACTGACAAGCAGCAGAAAAATCCCAGCCTCTCCCTACAAAACAGGGTACTAAATGAGAAAAAGACCAAGGTAGAACGGTCAGTGGGGGATGCTGCAACAGAAGGTAAAGCCATCAAAAATGGAGAGCAATGAGTACCAATGACCATAGTCTAGGTAACAAGCTTCCTGAATTAGTGGCCTTGATGGAGGAGGAACATCTGGAATCGTGGCAGTCACAGAACATGGTACACAAAAACCATGACTGGGACATAAACATACCAGGATACACTATCTACAGGAGGGGACAGGGAGGGTAAAGAGGAGGAGGAGGAGTAGTTCTTTACATAAAGGAAGGAATAAAAGCAACAGAACAAAGGGTAAACAGGGAGGAGAAGAAGCACTGTGGGTAAATTTGGAGACAGGCAATGGCACCACAATCCGCACAGGGTTGTATGAACCCCCTTCTCAGGGGAGGAAATGGACAAGGAAATGATAGAAAGTATACTTAGAATGGCA
The DNA here is from genome assembly GCA_016271365.2 of Neoceratodus forsteri. NCBI lineage: Eukaryota > Metazoa > Chordata > Ceratodontiformes > Ceratodontidae > Neoceratodus > Neoceratodus forsteri. The sequence continues at coordinate 1,553,067,169 of CM057453.1, read as the reverse complement.
GAAAAAGGAGATACTGCTGATGGGTGATCTGAATATGCCAGATGTTAACTGGAGTGCAGTTGCAGCTGCCACTTGAAAGAGTGCAGTTATTCTAGATGCCCTACAGGGGCATGCTCTAGACAACTAGTACTGGAGCCCACTTCGAGGAGAGCAATATTAGACTTGGTACTCTCAAATGGAGATGGAGAGAGGATCACAGATGTAGAAGTGGGTAGCCATCTGGGAACTAGTGACCATCGAACAGTATGGTTCACAATAAACACAGTAATAGAGTCAAGCCATACAAAGACAAAAGTAGTGGACTTTAGGAGGGCTGACTTTGCCATAATGGGTGAGTGCCTAAGGAATGCACTAGTAAATGGGCAGGAAGGAGGGGTGGAAGAACAATGGGGAATAATAAAAACTACCATCACAGAGGTAACAAGCTTTTGTGTGAAGCAAATAAACAAAACAAGATGATGTAAGAAACCACTATGGTTCTCAAAGGAAGTGGCAGTGAAGGTTCAAGAGAAAAAGAAAGCATTCAGGAAGTACAAGAAATGTGAAGGAGCAGGACAGAACTGTATCAGTTAAAGCAAAAGGAGGCTGGAAGGCAGTCAGAACAGCAAGAGGCCAAACCGAGGAAAGATAGCCAACTCAGTTAAGAAGGGGATAAAACCTTTTATACGTACATCAGGAGCGAAGAAGACTAAGGGAGGGATAGTGAGGCTTAATAAAGGGGAGGAAGGGTGGGCAGAGGACTGTGAAAAGGCAGAGATACTAAACAAATATTTTTGCTCAGTATTTACGAAGGAAGAGGGGAGGTACATAAAACAAACAGTAGTAACACTCTGGATACAGAGTTGATACCGGTCCATTTACAGAAGAAAGGTTCTGAAAGAACTCTTAAAACTGAAGGTGGACAAAGCAAGGGGCCTGATGGGATTCATCCCAGAATTCTAAAGAACTAAGGTAGAACTAGTGACACCACTGACTACCCTTTTAACAAATCATGGGAGGATGGGGTGGTACCCGAGGACTGGAGGAGGGCAGATGTGATTCCCCTTCACAAAAGTGGGAGCAAGGCAGAAGCAGGAAACTATAGACCTGTTAGTTTAACCTCAGTGATAGGGAAAATGATGGAATCACTTCTAAAGGAAAGAATTGTCGAGTATCTAGAGGCCAGAGGAGCACAGGACCCAAGGCAGCATGGATTCACAGTGGGAAGGTCATGCCAGACGAATCTGATAGATTTCTTTGACTGGGTGACCAAAGTAGTAGATCAGGGAGGGGCTGTGGACATGGCCTACCTAGACTTTAGCAAGGCATTTGACACAGTCCCACACAAAAGATTAATATACAAGTTAGCCAGCCTGGGAGTGGGTCCCAAGATGACAGCCTGGGTAAAGAATTGGCTGGAGAATAGGACACAGAGAGTTATAGTAAATGGAGTCCACTCAGAAGAAAGGAGGGTTACTAGTGGGAGTACCTTGAGGTTCAGTATAGGACGGTCCTCTTCAATGTCTTTATAAGTGACATTGCAGAAGGACTGGAAGGAAAAGTATGTCTCTTTGTAGATGACACTAAGATCTGCAACAGAGTTGATGCACAGGGTGGGGTGGAAAGGATGAGAAGGGACTTGGCAAGGTTAGAGGAATGGTCAAATGTATGGCAGCTTAGATTCAATGCTAAGAAGTGCAAGGTAATGCACCTGGGAAACAAAAACCCAGGGGAAGAGTACACAATGGGGGGTGAGATACTAACAACAACAAGAATGGAAAGGGACCTGGGGGTAGTCATATCAGATGACCTAAAGATGGGCAAGCAATGTAAGAGGGCAGCAAGGAGGGCTGGGGGGATACTGGGATGCATAGGGAGGGCATCACCAGTGAAAATAGGAAGTTATTATCCTCTGTACAGACAGCTGGCGAGACCCCATCTGGAGTACTTTGTGCAGTTCTGGAGACCCAATCTCCACAAAGACATAGACAGGATGGAAGCTGTCAGAGGAGGCAACTAAAATGGTGCAGGGTCTGCACTGGAAGTCATATGAAGAGAGACTTAAGGGCTTAATATGTATAGTCTCGAGGAAAGGAGGAGGGGGGACATGATAGAAACTTTCAAGTACCTCAAGGGAATCAACAAAGTCCAAGAGGTAGCATCTTTCAAAAAGAGGTGTGCAAGAACAGAGGGCACAATTTGAAGATAGAGGCGGCTCAGAGGTAATTTAAGGAAGTATTTTTCACTGAGAGGGTTGTGGATGCATGGAGCGGCCTTCGGAGGAAGGTTGTGAGTCAAAATCAGTGGGGAATTCAAGCATGCATGGGATAGTCATAAGGCAATTCTGGGGGTTGGGGGTAGGAAGAAGTAGGCTGCTGGTTAACTAGGACCTGCAGCTTATCCAGTAGGGAGGGAAATGGGCAGACTGGGTGGGCCAGGCGGTCCTTATCTGCTGTCAAATTCTATGTTTCTATGTTTCTATGAGAGGGAGGGGGTGCCACTGAACACCTGTGGCATACTTAATTTAAAAGGGGATGGCACAGCTATATCCTTTTTTACCAGCAGATTTCCTTTTTCATGAGAATGAAAGAGGACTCATGAAAAAGGAACTTAGTGGTGAAAAAGGATTTACATAGTTGGAAAAAAAATACTGAGAGGGCATGGGAGCTGTAATAAATTACACAGTGAAGCTCATCAGCTCTCAATGAGCAAGATACATGTTTGGATGTGTGTAGAAGACATCCCTGGGCAGAGTTATGACAGTTTGTTGTGTGAAAAAAGAGAAAACAAGATGGCTGCTCATGAAAAAGGAATTTGTTTCCGATGAAACAGGATTGGCTCCTCATGAAAAAGAATCCTTTCTTGTGAGATCAAAATCCTTTTTCATTCCATTCCTCTATCCTGGAAAGTGAAATTTCCTTTGAAAGAAATGAGACCTTGAAATGCAAGAACTTTTGAACTGATTAATATTTTTTCACTAAACAAGTGCAATCCTGTTCTGTGACCCAAGCTTTTTCTACCATACACATTTCTCACTAAAATTCCTCAACGTCTACACACAGTGTGCTGATAAAAAAGTGCAAAAAAGGGTGAATTTAAGGTTTTTGCACTGTCTGTATCTCATAATCCACAAATCTGACTGAAATGAAACTCTGATAAACAATATTTAAAGATCTGGGAAATGAAAATAATCTATTTTAGAATGTAAAAAAGTCATTTGTTATGCTGCAGACTCCGAGGGTGAAAATATCATGCCAAGTAAGAAAATCAAGTCTGTTCCATTCAAAATCTTCCTTTTTATTGTTTAAGTTCTGCCCCTACGTTTCGCTGCTTTCAGCTTGTTCACGGGGCTCTTATAATCTAAATAAATAATAAACAAATTTTAATTTTTTGAAACCACTATTAATGTGTCAATATTTCATATAATACATGAAAACTTTTTTCTACCCCCCTACATTAAAACCGTGCTAGTCACCTGAATGGAGATTTCTCTGCATAGGACAATATTTCATTCCAGTAACCAGGGGAAATCTTATCTCTGAAAATCATAAATATCTTTTAGAAATTCATAACATTACTAAAGCCTCCATATATTTGAACGTGATATGGTCAAAAAGGCACAAACCTTTTTATCCACCTGCAATCTAATTTAGTGTCCAATACAGTTTTATTCTTTCCTACAAAACAAAAAACTTCACATAAAATCTGTGCCCTCTTAATTATAGTCTTAATTAAATCCTCTAAATATTGTATTCTGATTCTGCTTACCCTTAAAAAGGTTCTTTTAATTATGGCTTTCTCGTCAGTAATCTCCTATATTTTCATAGATATTTCACGGTTATTTAAAAGTCCAACTTGTTATCAATCCATGCTTTCATGTGCCGGAATAACAGCAGACTCCTCCAGTAATGTATGTCTTAAAACAGAAACTTGTGAAACCCCGCTACTGCTAGTTCAAACTCTGCCGCTTATATATGCGAGACGATGCTTCCCTTATACTGCTCAAGACTGATAAAACTTGAGTCATTTAAACCTACACCTTAAATAGCTTTAAATGCCCTGAAATAGTCATGTGATTGGGCTAAAATCTCCTGAGATCTCTGTTTTTCTCCCCAGTGAACTCTCCTCATAAATATTCATACTCATGAAAATATAATGCTTTATTGCCACGATCTCTGCTGTTCCATTCGATCTGAAGACCTCTACTCATAATCAAATACTAGCACTGATCTTGTTAGTTGTACTACTATTTAACCATCAAATTGCTCAGTCCATTATTACTGCTCTGCATCAGTTTTAAATATTTTATTAAATATAGATATTACGATTAATCAGCGTTCACCTGGAGTCTTTCCTTATATCTCACCTTAAAAGTCAAACAGTACTATCTCGTTCTATAATGCTGCTCAGTCCGTCTCAAAATTTCATGTCCTGCTAAAAATGTGAACTCTTTTTTAACTCTATCACATTTTTACTTTTCAAATATTACACTCAAATATATTAAGGCTTAAATGCAAATATTTAACCATTTAAAAAAATAATCCAAAAAATGTGCCTTCTCCCCCTCGTTTTTGCGTGTTTATAGATATGTAGTTCTGAGAAGAATAAATGCTAAAATGTATGTAGTTTTGAATGGAGATCTCAAAGTTAGGACATAAGAAGGGAGGGACAGATAAGGATTATTTTTTTAAATGGTTAAATATTTGCATTTAAGCCTTAATATATTTGAGTGTAATATTTGAAAAGTAAAAATGTGATAGAGTTAAAAAAGAGTTCACATTTTTAGCAGGACACGAAATTTTGAGACAGACTGAGCAGCATTATAGAACGAGATAGTACTGTTTGACTTTTAAGGTGAGATATAAGGAAAGACTCCAGGTGAACGCTGATTAATCGTAATATCTATATTTAATAAAATATTTAAAACTGATGCAGAGCCGTAATAAAGGACTGAGCAATTTGATGGTTAAATAGTAGTACAACTAACAAGATCAGTGCTAGTATTTGATTATGAGTAGAGGTCTTCAGATCGAATGGAACAGCGGAGATCGTGGCAATAAAGCATTATATTTTCATGAATATGAATATTTATGAGGAGAGTTTACCTGGGGAGAAAAACGAGAGATCTCGCAGGAGATTTTAGCCCCAATCACATGACTATTTTGCGGGCGATTTAAAGCTATTTAAGGTGTAGGTTTAAATGACTCAAGTTTTTATCGGTCTTGAACAGTATAAGGGAAGCACGTCTCGCATATATAAGCGGCGGAGTTTGAACTAGCGGTAGCGGGGTTTTGCAAGTTTCTGTTTTAAGACATACGTTACTGGAGGAGTCTGCTGTTATTCCGGCACATGAAAGCATGGATTGATAACAAGTTGGACTTTTAAATAACCGTGAAATATCTATGAAAATATAGGAGATTACTGACGAGAAAGCCATAATTAAAAGAACCTTTTTAAGGGTAAGCAGAATCAGAATACAATATTTAGAGGATTTAATTAAGACTATAATTAAGAGGGCACAGATTTTATGTGAAGTTTTTTGTTTTGTAGGAAAGAATAAAACTGTATTGGACACTAAATTAGATTGCAGGTGGATAAAAAGGTTTGTGCCTTTTTGACCATATCACATTCAAATATATGGAGGCTTTAGTAATGTTATAAATTTCTAAAAGATTATATTTATGATTTTCAGAGATAAGATTTCCTGGTTACTGGAATGAAATATTGTCCTATGCAGAGAAATTCCATTCAGGTGACTAGCACGGTTTTAATGTAGGGGGTAGAAAAAGTTTTCATGTATTATATGAAATATTGACACATTAATAGTGGTTTCAAAAAATTAAAATTGGTTTATTATTTATTTAGATTATAAGAGCCCCGTGAACAAGCTGAAAGCAGCGAAACGTAAGGGCAGAACTTAAACAATAAAAAGGAAGATTTTGAATGGAACAGACTCGATTTTCTTACTTGGCATGAAATGAAACTCTGCTCATCAAGAGATCCACCCCACAAAACACCACATACCAAATTTTGAGCAAATCCGTTGAACAGCTGCAAAGTTATTAAAGTACACAATTTGAGGTTTAACATTAACTTGCCTACTCAATCTTAACTATAGGGGTACGGCTGTGCTCCTCTAATATAGGTATATTTGCTCTCTCATTTTCACTTTTCAGTCTTCATCTGGCAGTCCGAGGTTATGGGCAAAAAGATTCCCCATACCATGTTCATTGATGAAATTCCGACAAGGGAGATTGCAGCTCCTCTGATATGCCGTGCTCTATCTGTTCTTTTTCTGTTATCAAGAACCATGCTGACTACCATCATTTAATCAGCCTTGCTATGTAGTCATTATTATGTGCTGATTTTAACCAGCATTTATATGTGAGCAATGTTTTTTTTTTTTTTTTTTACCAGGAGAGACGCACTAAGCTGAAACTTGTTTACAGGTGTGTCCTGGGAGCACAGGGAAGTTAAGTGACTTGCTCATGGTCACACAGTATGCAAGTAGGAGCTCTGGGATTCAAATCCAGGTCTCTAGGTTTGCAGCTTAGAGCCTTAAACCACTGCGCTATACTGCTTCCTTACCTCTGGGTTCAGACTATTTTTAGCTATTTGGCTTATAAGTTGTTCTACTAGTAACACCTTGTCCTGTTTGCAGCTGTTATCTTGCTTTATATGACACAAAAATATGTTTTTGCACTTTTAACACTTTTTTGTAATTGCATTTCACACTTTTCCCACATTATTTATTTCAGTTTTCTTGCTTTCAAGTATTGTTTCTCATACTATTATAACCCCTAGCGCCACTGATCCAGCAGCTTCAAATTGTAAAAGAAGCAGTCTGCAGGTGGCTTTGTGGTGCTGGTCAGAGGTATACAAGGCAGGAGCAGCCCAACAGACCCAGCTCCCTGACAAATACTACAGTCGAAGCACCAGGGTGTATTGCAACTGTAGGAGCGTTCTACTTTTGCTAGTGTTTCCAGCTGTATGTCCTGGCTGCAACAAATTGAATGAGCTGCAGTTGGTCTCCTGTGGAATTTCTTACCAGGCCTAGAACTGGTCTCTTCTCGAGTGCCCATTATCTTCTTTTTGGGTTTGTTTCTGTGGGGAGCTGGCAGCTCCTTCCTTGCGCTAAACTCCAGCTACCACTGAGCACACTGTTCTTGTCTTAGCTCCTACTCCAGGACTCGCGGTGCCACATGGAAGACAGATGCTCTTCTTCTGCTCCTATTTCATCCCCCCTCCACTATCACTTACTTTTAAAGGGACAGACAGACAGACAGACAGCAGCTTCAGAGAATGATGCAGCACCACTACAAATATTCACTACCTGTATGATAGATGCATTGCTTGGATATGAAACAGCAGCATTCAACAGAGCATTAGCTCTTGAACTTTCCAGATTTCTCTCTTGTAAGGAAAGTATGATTTCTTGTTCTTCGCTGTTTTTGTTTTCCTGTACAATAACACACATTAGTATTGGTACTAATGCTTAGTTCTCTTTAAGTTCCATAAAGAACTGATATGTAATGAAACCCCTACTTAGAGTATACTGTTAAATAGCACAGAAGGGCAGTAGTTCATTTTACTAAAATTGCTGTTTCATGTATACTGTTCGCCACTGATAACAATGAATTATTTTTCTTTATTCTTCCATATAGTTCCATATGTAGTTATTGATAGGAGTTGCAACAGTGTATTGTGTGAACATTTTTATTGTTTGATGTATACTGTTCACTTATTTGTATGGCATTTATTTTACATTCTGCTTGCTGTTTAATTGTAATGTTATTTTATTGTTCGGTATGGAAAACTTAAATAAACTATTTAAAACAAACAAGAGACATGTGCCACGTATGTTGGACTAGTAGGCAAAACAAAAGTGGAAGCAGCAACAGGGCCTAAGGGCCCAGTGACTGACATTGCTCCAAACCCAGATCTTACCCCCCTCCTCCCATCCACCATTCAGGGTGAGGGTGGTGGTGGTGGACAGAATACTCGAAAGAAACTGTTCCACCTTTGTGACATTGTCAGGGACTGGGACTCTGACTCTTGGCCTTTTTGGGGGACCGAACTGAGAGGAGGAAGAAGAGAAGGATACAACTGATATTCCTCCTGCAGTCACTATATATGACACCAGTGATAGCCAAAGAGTTGGGGCTGAGAAGGCATTAACACCCACTACAACTGATGTCACTGATTCAGACTGTCCTGGACACTGGCAATGCCAACCACCAGCCAGGGTGGACAACATTGCAATGTGGCATCTCCCTGATCAGGGCAGCAACATCATCTGAGAATTAAACTGTACTGCGAGTGGGGATGTCAGCAAACTCAAATGCACCTACTACAAGTCGAAAGCATCTTCTTTGACTTACAGGGAGAAGAGTGACTATCAGGACCTGCAACCAGCTGGACTGGTATGGTAATCCTAGTAAGCCACTAGTTCCCCCTCAGCTACCATTTCCTGGGGGTTAGTATCCTGTATACATTCATGTACCTTAAGCGATCACCCCAGAATGAGGCACTGCAATAAAAGAAATCCAATTGATTTATCCTGTTGATTTCCTGTTGTTACGGTGTACCCTACAGCTGTAACCAACAAATGTCTTGCCTGGATTAACTGATGTCTACTATTGTCATAAGTATTAATGTGAAAACTCACCTGTCTGAAGTGCTATGCTATTTGTTAATTGTAATTAATCCTGGGTTGCCTCTGATAAAGGGACTGTAATGGTCTCAGGGGGCCTACCCAGTTACCAAAATAAAAGAAATTATACCCAAGTGTATTTGAGCACCAGATTCCTGTCCAGCCCCCTAGGTGTGGTAGGGAGGTGTCACCCGAGGGCCCTGGTATGGCTGCATAACACATAATTTCAATATGATAATAGACATTATGAAACAGTAGACCCCTTGACACATGGCTCATCACACACACACACACACACACACACACACACACACACACACACATATACACAAACACACACACTCACACACGCTTTCTGTGACTTCCCTTCTACTTAAAAGTACCCAAGCCAGAACCATGCCCCACCTGTGAAGTTCAGCATCCCAACCCATCACTTCACATTTTTGAGTCTCCATCCTTTCCAGTGAGCGATCCAATTAGTGGAGCTGCTCGACCGTACCTTTAACTTTGAACTAGAGGTTATTGCTATTTTCATTCCTGAGTCAACACTACACAAACTCTTGTCAGTTGCAGCTTGCTTATCAGGAATGTGCTGACTTCTGTTTTCCATACAAATAAAACAGTGATTAAGAATAAGCTCAATACTGTTCTTTCTGGTGAGCTTTTGTGGAACATCTTGTTTCCTGTGGGAGTCTTGTTTACATGGTAGGAAGACTGAAGCACAGAAAGTCAATGATTGTTGTGAGATGTGAACATGGGGTCTCCTAGGTCATGGTTCTGTGCTTGAACCCCTAGAGTACCCCATCATCCTATACAACTAATATCCTTAACATATGTTATGAGATCAAGTCTCAGCAGGAATTATCTGGTGACAAAACTCACAAGGAAGATGATTTTGCTTTATAATCATCATGTGTAACTATTTAATGTGACTCTGGGAATACTTGTGTAGGATGACAAAGAACCAAGATAAGAGGGACCAGTAAACTACCACGTGTCTTGATGATTCATTTCCACAACACAAAATATTTCATTCAAAATGAAGTTAAAGGAATAATATTGTTATAAAGATACATAACAACAAAAGCATGCATCCCAGCGCTGTTCTGCATGGCTGGCAAAATAAATTAGTATTTTCACAATGAGTCTCTGAAGGAACTATAACTAGAAACAGCAGGTATAAAGTCAAATGCCTGCTGGGGAGTGGCCATGTACTGCTGCTACTTAAAACAATAGAGTGTTGCTGAGATAACTGCGATAATACTCTCTCAAACAGAAGTCTCTAAGCACATATTTGTATAGGCTTGAGATATGAAGGCAAAGAAACCCACATTATTTGAATGAGACAGATATGGAAACTGAGAAAGAGGAAGAAAATACAGTACCAACCCAAACCAAACACGCACCCCAACCATGGGCATGGGAAGTACACCTTTCACATGCTATCTTCTAATGAAAAATAAACAAACACAAGAAGCAGGTAAAACAGGATGACAACATGCTTTCTAAAATGCATTATTATTCTTCATATCCAAAGCTCTACTTTTATTCAGAAAATAGCATTTGAGGAGCATGATTTCAGAGACAGATGTTTATGTTGAGGAAGCATGGCCTAGTAGCTAGAAAGCAGGCTTAGGTACCAGGATATCAGCAAACAAAGAAGGGCATGCACTCGAGAGCGTCAACTTTTAAGTTGGTCTATTTAAAGCATCTAATAAAGGGACGTTGGTTGGTTCACAAAGCCCTTAGGTCGCAAAGTGCTGGGGCACCTGATTCACAGTATTTTCAGGCCAGTGCCTTTTGTGACTCTGAACTGGCAAGTGAAGCCTGAAAAAAAAAATGATTACTGATGAACAACAGTGGTTTTGGTGAATCATCATTTCTTTTGGAGATTATACCCCAGCTCTGGAGTGTGATAAAAACTGACAATTTTGCATATGCATTGGGGAAATAGCTCCATACGCGCACCCTGCCCAGATCCAGTGAGTACAGTACAAACTTTGTCTCTTAAAACAAATTGACAACACACTTTCTAAAATGCATAATTATTCATATTCAAAGCTCTACTTTTGTTTCACAAAATAGCATTTGAGGAGCATTATTTTAGAGACTGGTGTTAATTTTGAGGACGAATGGCCTAGTAACTAGAGTGCAGGCTTCGATACCAGGATATCGGCAAACAAAGAATAATGTACACTCAAGAGTGTCAAAGTTTAAGTTGGTTTATTTAAAGCATCTAATAAAGGGATGTTGGTTGCAGTTTTGTGAAAAAGTGCAAAGTCGCAAACCCCTGGTGTAACACTACAAAGTTACCATGTGCATTCAGAGCTTACCTGCTCCTTTCCCATGAGGAAGGTAAGGAATCTCTGTAGCCTAGCTGGGCCCACTGCCACTGGCCACCAGCCCTCTGAGCTGGCATGGAGGGCTGGGGCAGCTTAACTTAGCAGTTTGATTCTTTTTAACTTTTTCAAATGGGATAGAGTATCCCACAATATTTTGCTTCACAGAGAGCACAGGTTCATTTCTTTATTTAAGTTTTGGTAAATAAACAAGTCAGTCAGTCAAAAAGCTTTATTGATTGACAATATGCCATTACTGCTTCATAAAAAAAACACAAAAATGAATTCACCATGTATAACAATGAAAAAATCCTAAACAAGTTTATAAAATTATAAAATGCAATAATCAAACTCTTCCATGTAATAAATAATACAGGTAAAACAATAATCCACAGTGCCATAACAATATAAGTCCTCAAGACTTAGGACTTATATTGTTATGACATTGTGGACTAATGTTGGAACAGGGCAGGTACGTACACAAGGCAACAAAGCACTTATTTTCAGGTATGACCTAGGGTAAGCAAAGCAGAGGTGTAGCCAGATCATAAAACTGTGTACATCCATGACCATGTTTGTTGCCCCATCTGACACAATAAGCACAAACTTTGTGTACCATTGTACTGTTTGTTGTCCATTCTCAGGCACTGATAAATATAGCTGCATACACTGCTCACTCAGAGATGATCTCAGTGGTTACCATTTCTAGATTTAATTCCCAAGAATGGAATTCCAGAACGGATCAGCTAGCATTGTGTTCTATTGCCTGAAACAATGGCTGCAGTGCAGACCCTTGATGATGTTGCCCCCTAAAATAAAACTGTACATATTGGAGCACATAGATTATGTCTTACTACACCCATGAAACAAAGCTTACAGCTGGACACAATAAATGGGTTACAAGTCTGGCATTTTAGTTGGATACCCTCTGTTCGGCCCTGCTTTACTCCTGACATGCTGGTGGCCCCTCTGTGCTTCTGTACACACCTGGGGTAGAGAGGCTGGGGGCTGTGAATGCTACTACAGGTGCTACAAAGTGCAAGTGTGGAGCATCCCTTCCAGGGTATGCAGCTTTGGTATATATCTGGCTCAACTTTTTGTAGTGAGTCCTTAATGCTTAAAAGCATAGTAAGGAAAAAATCCTCAGGACAAGACACTAGGAAATAACAGACTAACTTCTTCCAGTGTACCTTCAAAGCTCAGAAAAATGACACCACATTTACAGAAGTATTTGACATTTGTATATAAGTACAGAAAGTAGTATGTGAACTACAATTTAAAGGTACACTGCACTTTTCAAGGATGGCTAAAGCTAAAGGTCTTGTTCTGTTGCTATCTTGAAAGGTTTTGGAAGGGCATGAAACCCTGTGATGTTGCTGTACAAATAAAGATCTATGAAAATCTGGTGGAGAGCAGAAAACTCAGGACCAAGCCAATTTGTTCTCTGTGTGTATTCCTCTGGGTGTGTGTGTGTGTGTGTGTGTGCATGTGAGATAAGGGGACAGTGTCTCTCATGTGCATGACTACAAGTGTAAATGTTAGTATGTGAATTTGTGTATTAAAGCATGTATGTGTATGTGTGGGACTATGTGTGTCTAAGTGTGTGTAACTATGATAGAGTGTTACTGCATGTAGATGGTAACAGAATGTGGAGGAAGATTGCTAGAAGAAGCAACAGGTACAGTATTTCACAAGAGAGGCAGCTAAGGGTATCCACAGCCAGAGCCCTGGTAAAACCAGAACCCAGCAAGACACAAAAATGGGGCTACATGGACTCCAGTTAGGCACATAAAAACAGTGGCTTGGTTCTAGTATATCCAGGGCCCCTGGTGTTCTACAACAGAATTTTCTGATTTCTGTGGCAGGGCTCCTTGACTTCTGTGGCAGCATGTTCTGATTTCTGCGGCATGATTTATTCATTTCTCTGGCAGAATGCAGTCCTGTCACAGGCTAAATATGATGTGATGTCATCGATGACATCATATGCTGAGCATAGAGGAGGGGCTTCAGGATAAACGAGGTGGGAAAGAAAGCCTGACACTATGGAAAAACAGTATATTTATATGAAAATTCACCAAAAACAATGAATTCTGTGGCACTATATATATTCTGCAGCATGATGCAAATTCTGCAGCAAATTCTGCAACCACAGAACTGCAGAATTCCAGGGGCCTTGAGTATATCCACAATGTTTATTACTTTAAAACAGCAAACTCACCTCACTGGCATCTGCCAATGTTTCACACACAGCCACATGTGCTTTTTCAAGGCTTGGCTACATAGTGCATATTTCCTCTATTTAAAAGAACTTCTTAAAGTGTCAGGTGAAATATTTTACAATAAATACCTAAAAAGATTACATACTTGCAGCAAAAGCATTACAGTCCCTTAAGAGTTATGCCATGTGGTATTCTTCCAGCAGTATTTTATTTATTTATTTATTGGAGTTATTGGAATTACAATCCTTTGAGTCATAGACTCCTTTGAAAAGGCTCCACGTCAGTAGGAAAAAATACATTTGGGATTACAAGTTCACACATTGGGTACAGATTATACATTAGGCAAACAGTACAGACTTAAAAGAAATACATGACATGGTAGTGGAAGAAAAAAAAAACAATGACAGCAGAAAACATTTGGTGCAGTGTAAAGTAAGGTTACATCCTCTGGGAATCTTAAAGGGTGGTCCCGTGTCTCCACTTTGGTTCACAAGACAGCATTTGAGTTTCAGAGGGTCTTAAAAAGCAAGGCCCTGAGTCAGTAAGTGATGGATGGGGATTGAGGATACTAGCTAGGGGCTGTCTTTGAGTGTTTGGGAGAAAGGGGGGGGGATCCATCTAAGTGGTATTGGTCACAAGTTATTTAATTTTAACTACAGTCACAGGGTGCTGACAGTAGGAAAATCCAAAGATCAGCTTTAAATTGGCTGATACCGGAAGTATGGGGGATTGCAGATGGTAGGTTGTTTAGCCATAGAGGGGCATGATAACTGAAAGACCATTGCCCAAGGGATGTTCTACAGTGTGATACTAGTAAGGGGGGATTTGCAGAGTGTCTTGAAACCCTCCTGCTCGAGGCAATTTGAACAAGAGGGTGGAAGCCTGCTGGGGCTTACTTGTTTAGTACCTTTTTAGCTAGAAGGCAGGTGTGATATTTTATCCTGTCTTTGAGATTGAAAGCCGGTGAGCTTGTAGAGCTCACATGTATGGGTTTGTCTGCTACAATTTGAGACCAGTCAGCAGGCTTTGTTGAGGGCAAGGTTTATGCTACACAGGGCAGTGTGGTCTACAGTCCCAATAAATTACTATGTTGTAGTCAATCAAGGGCAATATTGAGGAGGACACTGCTAAATGCATCACCTCTGGGGAAAGCAGTGCCTATGTCTAAAAGGATCCTAACCTAATATTAACCGAGGAGGATACTTGCTTGATGTGATAGTGGTAGGTAAGAGAGCAGTCTAACCAAGCACCCAGGAATTTAAAAATGTTAACCTGTTCCAGGGTGATGCCAAGGGAGTTTGTGATGGTAAGAGGTGAGTTTTGGAGCAAGGTTTTTCCGATGTGTGAAGATCATAGCTTTGGTCTTTGAGTAACTGAGTATAAGTCGGTGTTCAGAGAACCAGGTTTCAAGCTCACCAAAGAAGGTCTGTAGGGCAGATTGTAAGGTGCTGAGCTGATAATGCTTCCAGAAGACTACAGCATCATCAGCATACAGTAGAAGTTTCCCACTACAGGATTTGGGGAAAGAGTTTAGAAAAAGGGTGAAAAGTAATGGGCCTAGTATAGACCCATGTGGGACCCCTGAGTGGACAGTTTTCCTGGAAGATGTGGATCCATTAATTTTTACCTGCTGGGTCCTGTCTTTGAGATAGTGTGAGAGCCAGACGGTGACTTCTGGGGTGATATTTAGTGATGGAAGAGTGTGGGGAAGAAGCTCATGACTGACCGTATCAAAAGCTTTGGTCAAATTGATGTAGAGAGCCCCCGCTATTTCGCCATTATCCAGTGCCTCGTGTATGTAGGAGGTATATTCGACGAGAGCCGTGGAGGTGCTATGACCCCTCCTGAAACCATGTTGTTCTTGACAGAGCAGATTGTGTTTGGCCAAGCATTCTGTGAGCTGGTCTGCCACTATTTTCTCAAGGGCTTTAGAGTGGGGTGGCAGAATGGATATTGGCCTGTAATTGCTATCAGAGATGGGGTCACCACCCTTTAATATTGGAGTTATAACTGCTCTTTTCCAGGGTGTGGGGAACTGGCCGTGACATAGGGATGAGTTAAATATTTTCGTAAGATGGGGTAATGTCACATCCAAAGTTAGTCAGACTAGCTTGAGGTCCAGGTCGTCGCTACTAAAGTGAGTGTTTGCCAGGGCTGCACTGATATAACATTCGGCCTCATTGCAGGAGATGATGCGTAGTCAGAAGGTGGTTTGTTTTCATAGGAAGGTGGCTTTAGAGGGTTACTCATTGGGTCAAGAAGTTTGTAGGGAGGATGTGACTGAGGTCCAAAAAGGTATTTAATGCTTCTGCAATAAAGTTTGTCCTGGGACTGGAACCCCATTTATTTGAAGCTGTATGGGGGCAGTCAATACATTTTTACCAGTTAGTTCTTTTATGTTTTTCCAGAAATTTCTACCCAATCCTCAGGAGGAGGTAAGGGCATGATTGTAATAATTGGCTTTGGCTTGATGGATAGCCCATGTGCAGCTATTTAGAGCCTCCCTATACTGCTGTTTGTGTTGGGGGAGTTGGGAAGCAAGGGCCTTGTGCCAGAGGTTGTCCCTCTTTCTCATATTTTTGAGTAGTGACTGGGAGATCCAGGGGGTATCCTGGGATTTTATGATCTGGCTGGAGTAGGGAGAAAAAATGTTGCAGTCAGAGTTAAAGGAGGAAACAAAATAGGTGAGGGCAGCGTCAACTGTTTGAGCAGAGTGGATAGGAGACCAGTCTAGGGAGGCAAGGTAGGTTTTTCGGCGTGTGAGGGCTCCTTTTCTCGGGCATCTTTGCACTGTGATTTTAGGGGGTTAGGGGAAATTTTATTTGACCACCAACAGCTAACCGGGGAGTGATCACTTATAGAGTCAGGGAACACTTTGATATGGGAAATGTTTTTTGGACAGTTGGTGAGGATAAGGTTGATAAGGGAGGAGGTTCCAGATTTAGGGTCCATCCTGGTTGGGGATTGGACCATTTGAGTGAGGTCGTAAGCAAGGGCTGCATCTTTGTAAGAGGAGGAGGATGCAGTGGATTGCCAGTTTACGTGGAAATCTCCCAGCAGGATGACTTCACACTTTGGGGGAAGGTGGGCAATACTGGCCAGAACTGAGTCAAAAGCGGGCTTTTGCTTCCTAGGGGGAATGTAGACTGCTAGGATGTAAAGTGACTTTCCAGGATTGCCAATGCTTATCTTCACTACTAAGATTTGAGCTCCATGGGTAGGTTGTGGGATATGGACTGGAAGGGCATGCAGGAAGGATCTAGTGTAGATGGCACAGCCACCGCCACTCTTGCTTAGCCTGTCAGCTCAATGGATGGTATAGTCATTGAGGGAGATGGAACCACTAGAGACTTTATCTGATAGCCAGGTCTCAGATAGGGAAAGGATGTCTGGGGAGTTCTGCACCATCCGGCCCTGGAGGGAGGTGAACTTACTCTGAAGGCTGCAGATGTTAAGGGCTGCCAACTTTAGGCTGCCATGCTTGTCCTTAGGATTTACTCCATAGGTGGGAGGTCCCAGGTTGGGGTCAACATTCCTGGATAGGAGGAGAAGTAGGAGTGTAATCCGAAAGAGTCCTTGATGGAGTGGTTTTGTCCCAGATGTGGCAGTTGAGGGGGTATTTGTACAGGGAGTGATGACACGGGGATAGGGAGGGAACGAAGTTGGTGGAATATGAGAAAGGGAGACAGGGGGTGGGTATTGTATCCCCAACAAGTAGCTATGGAAAGGGGTAAGGGGAGCACCTCAGGTGGTACTGTGGCACCAGTGCAGTGATGTATGTGTGCACAGGAGTTGGTATAATTTAGACCCATGTGGTCTGAGTTAAGGGGGTATGCAAAGAGATATCCTTTTCTTGCCCATCCGTCTGAGTATGCAATATTGCTGGTAGAAATAGGTAGTGCTATTTGGGTGAACAGTGAGGTGAAAAAGACTAATTCAAAGAGGTGAGGATTCATATTTCACTGAGTTACTACTGTGTGTGCTAGCTGATATTAGTGGCCACTAGTGGTGATGCTGTATAAGTTGCAAGTGGGAAAGTTGGCAGATTGGTTATTTCAGCCACGTGATCCACAATATATAGTTCAATGTTTGCCAAGGGCGGTGGTGAGGGTGGCGGGGCAGTCGATGTGTAGCATCGGTGGAGCTCAAGCAGGGCTCCAACACCAGTGATGTCTAGGCGTGCTGTATGGTCATGACTGTGCATTTTAAAACAGCTCTGTACCTTAATTTTGGTGGTTTCTCTTGTGGGAGGGCAGTAGCAAGCCCTCATGACCTCTGTGGCAGCTGTGGAGAAGGAGAGGAACAGCATTAAATAAGGTAATTTGAGGGTGGGACACTGCTGAAGTGCTCCGATTTCAGTTTGTGGATTTTTTTTTCCAAAATTACACTTTCTGAGATACTGCCAGGGATCTAAGTCAGTAATTTAGTAGCTGCACTCTACAGTATGGGATAAGCAGTTTAGAGCAAATTTATTGCACCAGGCTAGGAAACATGAATTAACTTGTCTGGACGAACAATTGATTCAGTAGCTGCAGTCTCAGGTTTAACATGATGCAGAGAGAGAAATTAATGGAGAATTGTGTTACTTAAGGTAACTGGTTTCAAACATTCCAAACAGCCTAGATTTCTAACTTTACTTAAGGTAACATGCAGTCTCTGAATAAAAGGCAGCAATGAGCCAGGTAAATTGTGAGAAAAAAAAAACTATCTCCACTACTGCGCTGATAGTTAGCAGCCCAGCTGAAAGGAGAAAGGTGCCAAAACTGAAATCCCTATTGTTTCTCAAGCAGGGCTCCAACACCAGCGATGTCTAGGCGTGTTGTATGGTCACGACTCTGCAATTTAAAATGGCTCTGTACCTTAATTTCGGTGGTTTCTCTTGTGGGGAGGGCAGTAGCAAGCCCTCACGACCTCCATGGCAGCGCTTAATTTTGGCAGATTCCTTGTGGGGAGGGCAGTAGCAAGCCCTCATGACCTCCATGGCAGCACTTAATTTTCGTGGTTTCTCTTGTGGGGAGAGCAGTAGCAAGCCCTCACGACCTCCATGGCAGTATGTGCAAAATATGCCAAAATATACATTATAAACATAGCACATGAGCTGGCCCACCAGTGCAGCAGTAGTGCTACTGTTTTCAATGCCAACAACCCATATTTGGAATCTAGCTCAAGGAGTCGGAGGTCCAGCCGATTGGAGGAGGATCAAGCGTCCAATGGACTGCTGTCCTCCTCTGGGGGGTAGGTAGGGAAGATCCCAGTGGAGGAAGGGGATGGCAGAGCCCAGTGCATGACTGTCCCCTGCCGGAAGCCGGGGCAGAGGCAGCCTGAGCTGGCAAGTTTGGGGAGACTTGGCAAATATCAGCATGTGCGCCATGACATCATTGCATGTTACATCTTCCACTGGGGAGAAAATCACTGGTCATGCAAGATGACTACCGGCCTCTGCAGGTCCCACACCCAGCGACTCAGGCTCCTTTTGGAAATCTGGATCTGGGTCTGGTGGGTTGAGGAACTTTTCACTACCCTGCCATGGAGGACAAGTCATGTTGGACTATGGGAGAGGTAAGCCCTGGAGGAACCACTAGAGTGCCCCATCATCCTATGTAACTAATGCCCTTAACATATGTTATGGGATCAAGTCTCAGCAGGAATTAACTGGTGATGGGACTGAGGGGACCAGCAGGAAGGAGGGCCAACTGAGATGGTGGAACAAAAAAAACAAAACTAAGCACATGTACATGCTAGCCAGTACTCATAAATAACAGAAATAGCTGAAAAAACAGAAGATATGGTAGACAATTGGAAAAAATTAGAAATAAAGAGTGACACAATAAAAAAGGGAATTGAAGCGGGGAGAGGGTGGTACAAGAAGAAAAGAAAATCTGGGGGGAACTACAGTGGTGTTAAAATATCAGTGTGTGTAAATATGTGTGTGGATATGTACACATAAAAAAGGAAAAGCAGGACAACAGAGGGCAGTAAAAAGGAGAAAAAGGAAGAACAACTCCAGTATCATTTTTAGTCATATGCTTAACCCTAATTCTAAAGCCTACCTATCCAAAGCTAATTCAAACATCAGTATATAAGACATAGTCATACAGTATCTGTTACTACTCATCAATTATCAACTGGTGGCTGAATGCATTATAAAATCTCTAAAGCAATTTTAAACTTTCATGATAACCACAGAGTACATTCAAGGAAAAAAATATCCTCATTTTAGGAAAGGCGAAAGTTGGAAAGTTTCATTTAGTCCCAGGTAGGCCATTGCTCTGAATTTGTACTGCCAAAAATGTTCCTTTTTAGAAGTTTATTGTTCATATCCCCCTACATGCACTTTGTGTAATCTTTTCCAAGCCCAGATATTTGAAATTATGGCCACAGCCATTCTGTTGAATATAATGTCAAAGCACTGATCCTTTTCCTTCTTTTCTATTGACTTCAAATGTTAACAAATCCTTTGCTTAAGCATTTTTTAAGTTTTTCCAACATAAAATGCAGTACAGGAGCAACTGCCAGATGCGCGCTTGATTCAGATGAGCTTGCAACGCAATATTGTACCTGATAAGTTCTTTTGTTAACTGGATGCTCAAAGGTGTCCCCAGGCTGAATACTTGGACAAAACCTGCATGTACTGTATCTAAATATTCCTCTGGGCAGTTGTGGTTGAGATGGAGTTATTGGCTGTTAATAAAAACTGTGAACAAGTCAGTCATTTAAGTTCCTCCCTCCTTTGTATATTATCATGGGGAAGGGGGACATAGCAGTCATTTGGTTCAAGTTGCTTTCACTGTGTGAAATATGCCAATTCTTTTCTATTATGGCTTGGACTTGGCTGGCCTGTGGACTAAATGTAGCTACAAAATTTAATTGTGTTTGGTATTTTGTACTGTTAGATTTTATTGCTTAGTTCTCTTTATCAGCATAGCTCTCTCATAATTTGAAACACTAATAGTGGCTTTCTGAATACAAAAATTATTATATCCTCTTTGCTTAAATCACACATTTAGCCTTGTAACACCCTCAAGGTAGTTTCTTTGTTCAAAATAGTTTCTCTTGACGTGACACTGTCAACCATTTTTGCATCATATTATTTCTAGGTAAAAACTCACATTTTATGATTGCTTACCTTCTCTAAAATTCATTGATGTTGCTGGTTGTTTAATCTGTCTCCTTGTTTATTAGAACTGAACTGCATGGGAGTGTATAGTTATACACAGCCTTGTTTTGCTCCAAGTTGTTTACCTAAGCTTACTGCATACTTCTTGAACAATAGAAACACCCTCAAACAGTGCAGTCACTCGTGATACAATAGTCTTATCTACTCCCACTGCATAATGAGTAGCTAGATAGTGTTGGGGGTGTTTCTGAGTCCAGGAAAGATTCAGTTGTAGTTGGTCAAAAAATATAAACAAACATGTTTAGGTGTGGTAACACCAGTATGGTTGACATTCAATTTTTTACTTTTTAAAAGGAAAAAGGAGTCTGAATCAAACAACCAGCTACATCAGCAGTCTCTATAGAATGAGAACAATCATAAAATGTGTTTTTTAAAGTAGGAACACTTTAAGGCCAAAGGGGGGGTTGACAGTGTCCCTTTAAGGTGCATATACTGGCCGACAGGAATATTTTCAGCCAGGGCCATGGATGGCAGCTGGTGAAGTATAGTACTGAATTCCTGTCGGTTGGTTTTTGGAACACATTGATAACCACACCCCTCTGCTATCTTTTGTAATAGCTAAGTCCAGAAAACTGATTTGGTCAAGGTTAAATGTTATAGCATTTTTTTTAAAAAACAAGGTGCTGTGTCAGTGTGTGGTATGAAAACAAAACAAAATGATACTACTAAATGCATGCTGAAAACAGAAATTAGAATCAAGGTTTTGATTATAGGTCTTTTTCAGGAATTATCTAAAAGAAAAAAAGATAATGGAGAGGTAAGGGGAAATAAGGGATATATATGTGAGGAAAGAAAATAGGGGGAGGATCTAGGAGAAAAAGTGACCATAGGCAAGGTAAGAATAGAAACTGAAAAACAAAAAGGTGATGATGGGTATGAAAAGCATAGTAGGAGCGAATGAGCTGAAGAGTACTCAAGGAGGGACTCATTAACAGGGCCTAGCAAGAAGGCTGAAAGGTTACAAATGCAGGGGAAGGAGATAGAGACATCTGTAGAAAACTGACTCACACACCTTTCTCCTCCATAGCTCTTTCCATCCCAAACATGTTAAGAATGGTTTGCCATATTCCCAATTTCTTAGACTTCACAGGTTATGCAGTGAAGATGATGATTTCACTGAGCAGTCTCAAATAATGCAAATTTTTGTGTTTTTTTTTGTGTTAACATGGGATGCGCGGAAAACACAGTGGACAGGACACTCTTGCAGGTCAATGATTTGCCCCATAACCTTGACCCTCTCAGGAGAGATACTGTCACACAATAGCAACAGCACATTCCACTGGTGATTCCATTCCCTTCTAATACTCTTTCTCTTCACAGGACTGTCACTAGGAACTTTCCTGTTCTGTAAACTTACCCTAATACTGAAGCTTCCTTTACAGAGCCACCTATTGCTTCCTATTACAGACCAGTCAAACTGTGGAATCTTCAGGTACAAAGCAGCCTACATACTCCTATGAATTCCTCCCTAATAAGTACCAAAGCTTCTAACAGAACTTGCTGTTATACCTGTAAATTTGTTTCCAGTTTGACTGAATTTCAAAGCCTCACAGGTATTTTTACATCACCAAAGAGTTCTTATGTACTTCCAGTAATGTGATATATTGTATTATTTGCAGGAAGTGTGTAGCTATCTACATCAGAGAAACTGGCAGATGCCTGGTTGACAGATTTGGGAACATTACGGGGCAGTCAGGCTGGAGACATTGATAAATGCATTGTATACCATTTTGCCTCCAGGGACCATAATGCCAATGATCTTTCTGTTTAAAGTTAAATCTGAGGCGAGGGTTGACAAGTGGGCCACCACAGTGTTTAGTCCTGTGTCCAGTTCTTTTCAGTTTGCTCATCAGTAACATGGTAGAATGAATTCAAGACAAGATTTTTTTTTTTCACTAATGACACTTAGCTGTGTGGTAGGATAGATAGTGAGGAGGGGATAAGAGAGTTGCAAAAAGACTGACAAAGGATAGAGAGGTGATCTAAGGTTTGGTAGTTGAAATTCAGTGCCAAAAAGTGCAAGAGGATACTCTTAGAGAACAAGAACGAACTGCAGATTGGAGTATTGGATGGGAGAGGCTAACTCTTCCTAAATAATCTTCCTGAAGCCTGTAACACTAAACTGATACTTTACGCAGATGACGCTGTGCTTCTCACCAGCAGTTCATAAATAGTTGCCCTCCACTCCCAACTGCAGGCATCCTTCTACAAGCTGGAAGACTGGTTCTGTAGCCATAAACTTCTATTAAACTACAAAAAAACCAAGGTGATGCTCACAGCCAGCCCACAGCACAAAAAGAAGCTCCCTCCCATCACCATCTCCAATAAAGTCAGTGAGCTGCTGTAACAAGTTCAGACCTTCAAGTACCTGGGGGTCACCGTTGATGAGTGCCTCACCTTCACCCAACACATCGACACAGTGGTAAAGGCAGTGAACACCAAGCTTGGTGTACTATATAGGCATAAAAAGTATCTCACTCCAGAGGCCCTCCATCTCTCAGTCTCCAGCTCCATCCTTTCTACCATTGACTATGGATTGGTGGTTTATGGTGCAGCTACAGACACTGCACTAAAAAGGATTCACATTGCCCTCAACAAGTCATGTAGGCTCACAATGGCTGCAGATCGAAATACCCACACCTGCTCCTTATACAAGGAGACCAATTGGCTGCCACTAAAGAACAGGATTATATTCCAAACATGTCTCCTTGGAAAAAAGGCACTAATAGGTAAAACTGCCCCATGCATTTCTAGCATCCTAACACCAAGTGCTACCAGCTATACCACCAGAGGCAGGATGAGGGGGCCCTAGCAACACCTTTCCGTCGAACTGTGCAGGGACAGCGTGCTTTCAGCTTTAGGGCCCCAATGGCTCAATGAAATCCCAGTGCACATTCTAAACTCCCAATGCATCTACTCAATTCAAAAATGGCCTAAGGCAACACCTTCTTACTAGGACAGTTTGTGACTGCCTCTAGGACTCTAACACCCATAAGCCCACTCACACACTCTCCTTCCCCATCCTTTTACACCCTCTTCCCTATTGCCCTACCCTCTGTCTTCCTCTCCCCCCTGTGCCTTTTGCCCACTGAATCAACCTTAAAACCAACATACTACCACTACCTCCCCAACCACCTAGACAAAGCCACTTCTTCTGGCTGCCCCCCCCCCGTCTCCCTTCCCCCTCACCTTGACTCCTCCATGGACTCTCACACTAGGTGTCACACCTGTTTATCTCCTTTGCTACATATAAACACTGTCCTTTACCCCAGTTGAATGCTCTTGACGCTGTACTATCACCATTGGTACTATGAATGACATTGTGTCCTTACTGTATACTAGCTACCTACTATTCGAGAATTGCATGTAAACTGTTTGTTATTGCTGTCATTGTCACTGTGACGTGGAACCTTTTTAAAAGAGCTCTGAGCTCAAAGGTATGATCCGAATCCCTAAATAAATAAATAAAAAATAAATAAATAACTAAAATGGGCACTACTACTGAGGAAAGATACCTAGAAGTCTTCATAAGTGATTCCTTAAACAGCCTAGCCAATGTAGCAAGGCCTACAGTTCGGAAACAAGGATGTTAGGATGAAATGGATAGGGTTTTTGCAATAGGAGAAAAAAGATTTTACTACTTCTCTATAGCTCACTGTTGAGGCTGCACATGGAGTACAGTGTTCAGTTCTGGAATCCTCACATAAGGAAAGACATAAACAGGCTGGAGATGGTGCAGTGTGGGATACACAAAATGATTCAGGGCTAGCAGGGCAGATCCTATGATGACAGACTTGGGGCACTAGGCATATACTCGCATGAGGCCAGATGCAAGAGGAGTGACATAATAGAAACCCTCAAGTTCCTGAAAGGAATAGCCAGGGTAAACTACAATAAACAGTTCAACAGGAATAGAGAATCTAGAACATTAGGACACAATGGAAGCTGGCGGGGAATTCAGGAGGAACACGAGAACATTATATTTTACAGAAAGAGTGGTTGAGCCATGGAACAGGGTGCTGGCTGAGGTGGTGGGTGCCAACACAATTAATGGTTTAAAGTATGGCTGGGACAGAGTTAAGATCTTGGAAGTTACTCAGGGGGAAGCATTAAGAGAGGGGATATGGGGTAGATGGCAACAATAATAATAATAATAATTTGGCTGGACAACAGGATGCAAAAAGTAATAGTAAATGGAGTCCACAGTGAAAAAAGGAGGGTAACTGGTGGGGTACAACAGGGTTCGGTACTGGGACCCATCCTCTTTAATATCTTTATAAGCGACATTGGAGAGCACCTGGAAGGAAAGATATGTATCTTTGCAGATGACACAAAGATCTGCAACAGGGTTGATACACAAAGTGGGGTGGAAAGAATGAAAATGGACTTGGCAAGGTTGGACGAATGGTCAAATACGCGGTAGCTCAGATTCAATGCAAAGAAGTGCAAGGTAACACATCTGGGAAACAAAAACCCAGGGGAAGAGTACACAATGGGGGGTGAGTTAATAACAACAACAAAAATCGAAAGAAACCTAGGAGTAATTATATCAGATGACCTAAAGGTGGGCAAGCAATGTGAGAAGGCAGTAAGGAGGGCTGGGGGGGATACTGGGATGCATAGGGAGAGGCATCAACAGTAGAAAACAGGAAGTTGTTATCCTTCTCTACAGACAGTTAGTGAGATCATATCTGGAGTACTGCATGCAATTCTGGAGACCCCATCTTTGCAAAGACATAGACAGAGTGGAGGCTGTTCAGAGAAGGGCAACCAAAATGGTGCAAGGTCTGCACCAGAAGACATACGAGGAGAGACTAAAGCAGCTTAATATGTATAAACTTGAAGAAAGGAGGGAGAGGGGGGACATGATAGAAACGTTCAAGTATCTCAAGGGAATTAACAAGGTACAATAGGGTAATGTCTTTCTGAAGAAGAGATGTGCAAGAACAAGGGGGCACAATTTGAAGATAGAGGGGGGACGGCTCAGAGGTAATGTTAGAAAGTATTTTTTCACAGAGAGAGTTGGGGATGCATGGAACAGCCTTCCTGAGGAGGTTGTGGAGTCAGGAACAGAGGGAGAATTCAAGAATGCATGGGACAGGCGTAAGGCAATTCTAGTGGGGGGCAGGAGGAAGTAAGCTATTGGTTAACTAGAATCTGCAGCTTATCCATCGGGTAGGGAAATGGGCAGACTGGGTGGGCCA
This sequence comes from Neoceratodus forsteri, assembly GCA_016271365.2. Lineage (NCBI taxonomy): Eukaryota > Metazoa > Chordata > Ceratodontiformes > Ceratodontidae > Neoceratodus > Neoceratodus forsteri. The sequence continues at coordinate 1,553,041,598 of CM057453.1, read as the reverse complement.
AGCGGTCCTTTTCTGCCATCAAATTCTATGTTTCTTTGTTTCTATGTCCTTCAGCAGGGATTCTGGGATGCTGAAGAAAGAAAAAACATGGAAACCAAGCTGATCATCCACCTAGGCTCCCAGCAACCCTCTGGTTTTAAATGACAGATTTATTTTCTGCTAACATCTTTCAGCCACCTTATGATTTACCACTGGAGTCTGTCCTTGTTACCCCAACCTCCATCATATCTTTGCTTGCATGTGTGCATGGCATGTTTACATATGTAGACATGCCTGCACAGCACACACTTCCATCCAGTGTGTGTGTGTGTGTGTGTGTGTGTGGAGGGCATACTCAACAAGGGCATTCCAGCTATGTGTGCATAGGAGCTGGGTTTATAAAATTTTTGGTGAGGGTCAGGGGTCAAAGCACCATTCCCTGGCCCAGGGGTCATAAGTCAAGGCCCCCCCACTGGGGTATATAGAAGCAGATCCCCCTGTACGGTAATGTCGGGGTCTAGGGGTTAAGCCCCTGTTCTCAGTCTGGTATGAGAAAAAAATGAAAATACCCTTAAAGGTCTTGTTTTTAAACTTCGAAGAAGATTCTACATTTTTGGAGGCAGGGATGATTTTCCTAAGAAACCTGATATTTCATTTGCTGTTGTATTGGAATGTTTTTAAATTGAATAAACTTTATTCAACTTTTCATAAACACAAAAATTACAAACAATATGAAGAGTATGATAACATGGGATCATGAACAGACACAACATAACAAATTCAACAAGAAACAACCCAGAACAGGTATCCAGGATTCCTATCATACCTCCATATCCATCCGAGATCTTAAATCTCCCTCTTCCCTCCAACCCCACCACCCCTAAACCCAGAGGAAAAAAACAGAAGAATGCAATGTCCTGTTACATCATCCTATCAGAACACATACAATGTAATACACAGTTAGGTGCAACAACCAAGAAAAATATTCTCTACTGTAATTATGTCCCCATCTTAAAGAGCCAAACAGAGATATACAAAGAAAAAATCCGGAGGGAATATGTTGACTCAGGCCCATAGTTAATAATGTTTAGAGAAGTTCCCAAATCTTTCTGAATCTGTCCAAATTATCAGTAAGGCTAGGGATAGTTCACTCTGTAGTGCAAACAAAATTTCTTTATGCCTTTCTAAATATGAAGGAATGGTTTGATCACACCAGTGTCTCATGATAACCCTTTTTGAAAGGCTGAAATAAAGGCCATATGGGGCCTTTGATTTCCGGTTAGCTCAGTATCAAAATCCCCCAACATACATGTGATTGGGGTGATCACCAAATGAAGGCCTAGCACGGGATCTAACCATTGTCTGATATCCTTCCAAAACTGTCACTTTCTCACACTCCCACAATATGTGCAATAAGGTACCTTGATTCTTATTACATCTAGAACAGACCATCGATGGAGTTTACCCATCCTATGCAACTTGACTGGTGTATAATAGAGGTTATGGAAAATCTGGAACTGCATAAGATGGTATCTATCAAATTTTAGGTACTTATAGAGATTCTGCCAGAGGTGACACCAGTTGCAAATACCTGCAAGGGAGGGAAGAACCTGGTCCCAATAATAATGAGGTTCAAGTTCTCCATGTGAAAGAATTTTGTAACTTACTATATTAAAAATATATTGTATACATTGCTGGTGCTACAGAAGCCAATGGTATAACTTGAGACCCGTATAAATTGGACCAGCTCCCCAATCCACAGTACTGAATAAGCATATGAGCTAATTGGAGATATTTAAAACAAAGGGATGTAGGCTATCCATATTTTTAACCTCCAAGAATGTAAGTAGTTTACCATCCTGTAAAAGATGGTCTACTGTGTATGTGAGTGTTAATAAATATTGTACTTACAATGAGTGATAACTAGGACACTGACCCCCAGAATGAGAGACGCATCGTCAAGATGGAGATACAAGCCCAGAACATGGTGGACACCATTGTGTTTACATGTAATAAGTTACTTTTTGAATTAGCACCTCAGAAGAATATGACTTTCTGCTTAAAAGGAGAACAGTACTGAATCTGCAACTAATTTTTCAGAGCAGAAGACAATTTATAAATACTGGTTCCAGTTATGTAATTGTTCCATCTCTTTAGTTATCCCAGTGTGTATCTTTGATTTACATGGTATCCAGTGAAGAAGGCGACCAAAATTGGGTGCCAACAAAAACGACGACTCAGTTATGGTGCCTGTGTTCACAGCTACCTAGCAGGGGCGACAATACTGGGGTGGGTGAACAGAGTGATAGGAAGTACGTGCATATATGAGCGCATGCACATGTGTGGGGGGGGGGAGAGGCAGGGGAGGGATGGCATGTGGGAGGGGGTGTGGCAGGCAGCTGCTGAGCTGGTCTGCTAGTGTGGTGGGCTGGGTGGTCGGCTGGGAAGTGCAGGGTTCGGGTCTGGCACAGCATGTTTTTTTTTTCCTGCAGGCGGCTTTACATTTTTTTAAGTTTTTCACCCCCCCAACATGCACCCCCTTGGATTTGAGAATCCATAAGTGGGGTGGGTGCAGGAGCACAACCCTCATGCATTAAAACTAACCCATATGTCTCAGGTGCCCTTTTTGTTCTCGCCACACGTGTGCATCGCTGAAAGTAATTTTAGTGATGTACACTCCTCCTCTGCTGATCGCTATTGTGCAATTGCCATTATGACATGGAACCATTTACATGCAGCTGGAAAGGACCATTTTAGAAGTGTATAATGTACATTAGATGTGTATGATGTACATTAGGTCCCTTGCTCTGCTCTTCCATTGTTGGCACAATGCATTTGTGTTGTACTATAAAATTCTGGCTGGAAGGCACATAAACTACATCGTGCAATTCTAAATGGCCACTTCCCAGAGTGTAAATCAGAAACGCCTACTGTGGTTACTGACAGGCTTGTAACGACAATAACAAGATTGGAATTAGTTCTTAACAACAGGTTCTGCTTGGAAAAGTACTTGCAGGTTCAGTGCAGTTCTCCTTTAAAAGGATGCTATGAACCCCATTTGGCCTCAAAGTGTCCCTAGTTTAAAAAACACATTTTATGATTGTTCTCATTCTATAAAGACTGCTGATATAGTTGGATGTTTGATTCAGACTTCTTTTTCCTTTTAAAGGCAAAAAAGCTGAGTGTCAACCATACTGGTGTTATCACACCAAAACATGTTTGTTTACATTTCTTGACCAACTACAACTGCATCTCTCCTGGACTCAGGAACACCCCCAACACTATATAGCTACTTATAATGCAGTGGGAGTAGATGATACTATTGTATCATGAGTGGCTGCACTGTTTGAGGGTGTTTCTAATGTTCAGGAAGTATGCTGTAAGCTTAGGTAAACAATTTGGAGCAAAACAAGGCTGTTTATAACTATACATTCCCGTGCATTTCAGTTCTATTAAGCAAGGAGGAGGCAGATTAAACAACCAGCAACATCACTGAATTTTAGATAAGGTAAACAATCATAAAATGTGAGTTTTTACTTAGAAATAATATGAGGCAAAAAAGGCTGACAATGTCCCTTTAATGCCTGAATTTATAGCGGTGCACATTCTTTGTTATTTTGTGTGATGGCAGCACATTTTCTTTGAGGGACAGATGAGGGACAGAGAAATTGGGAGGGGTAAAATGAAGGATTTCTGTCACAACCCTTGTAATCAGGGACAACTGAGAGGTACGCCTGGAAATTCACAGAGGGTCCAGCTGAGATGCAGTGGGCGGGGCCCATTGGGAGCTCACCTGGAAAATCAATGAAGTCCTCGGAGACAGCACAGCACACTCACACCAGCTTTCCACTTACAATTTGGAATACTCTGCATATTACTATTTCTTCCAGAAACCCCATAAATTAGAAAATAGATGATTTTGACACATGTTTTCATAGTTTTCAAGGTGGTCTGGTACCCAGCTGAGGGAACTCACAGTGCTGGAAATTCCTGGAATTATGTGGGCCTTCGAGGGCTCAGAACTTAAATAACTCAGCATCAGTGCCCTTGTTTTATAATGGGATAGGGTGGGGGTGGGGGGTAGTTTAAAGCAGCAGTGCATGATAGCAGTGAAATTTTTGACCTATACCTTTTTATTTTATTTTATATTGCCACTAATCTTCTGACTTGTATGATACATGTTTTTCAACACATTGAGTCTGTTTTACCACTTTTTTTTTAACAATTGAAATAATAAAAGGAGACCTTGCTGAAATGGGGCTTGGACTGGGATTTCTTCAGTACTCTCTCTTGTTTTTAAACACCTAATGTTTAACATCACTTTTCATGTGTCTGTCATGAACTAGCATGCAACAGACACAGCACCCTTATTTTATGGGACAAACAATTTGGAGAAACAGCTGAGAGTACTGGTAAAACCTGGTTTGAGCCATATTAAAAGGAACACTCCATTAGTCCTTTTAATATTTGAAATGTGACAAATCTTTTATAACAAACATTCATTCATCGTTAAGACTAGACTGCTGACACATTAGCAGGAAAGGAAAGTCTTCCAGTTTACCACTCAGGTTCCAGTCATGATAGGGTTGCAGTAACTGTCCTTTATCCAGTTAGGAGCATGTTAGTTTATAACAAATATAATCAACTAAATCTTTATCTCAATAAAGTGATTGTATTGATACAATAACCAGCGTATCGCATAACAATCTGTACCAGAGTACCAAAATACAGTATATGCAGCTCAGAATCTTACCAGCTGTCCCACTGCAATCAAGTTAAAAAAACAGGCAAAACACAACACACACACACACACACACACACACACACACACCATGTACCTCATACAATTGAGTATTTAAGATCTGTGCCACTGGAGGCTCAGTTTTAGAGAACAGAAAAAAAAAGCTTTTCATGTTATTGCATGAACCACAGCAGCATCTGTGCAGGATGCCAAGAAATTACAACCCTTTCAGGTTTCCCCACAGGCATTTTTGAAGACAAAACTTATATTTATGTGAATGTGACAGCCCCCTCAATCTCAGCTCTAACAATTGATCTCAGTTAACTGCTTAAGTGCTCATAGTGATGAGACTGGCAGTCTGGCACACAACACCAAATCTAAAAGGAAGAATAAAACCTGTTTCAGATTGCCTTTTGTTATCATCTAGGCAAGTGAGCAATCTCTAGCTACTCTGCTAGATAACCTGGTTGTAAGTCTCTGTCTTTTTCCATCCCATGCTCAGTTACAGTGAGAGAAGCATGAGGATGCACAGACAGATCAGGTACTACTTAGGTGGTCTGGTCTATGGGTGTAATATATCTGTACCCCACTACAGCAGGGAATGGCACAGAACTCATCCTAAAGATGACGAGCTAACAGTGAGAGCCCTGGAGGTACTTGTAACCAGGTTCCCTAGCAGCCTCAGCATGCTGAATCGTTACCTCATTCATCAAACCACAACACATCACATGACCATTGATGATTCTGTTACAGCAACACACCCTATTTTCATGTAATAACTTTTCTAAACAAAACAAATGCTTATTGGAAAGCATATTTATATATCCCAGAGTTAGTGACAATAAAGAAGCAAGGCATTTCTTGGGTGCTTGCAGCATCCGGTTATGCCTTGTGTCTCACAGCTATGCAAAGCATGCATTATTCCCTTAAAATCAAACACCCTGCTGTTTTATTCCTGACATAGACCATTGATTTTTGTTCTTAATTCCTCCTAAATAAAAAAAATGTAAAGGAATTATGCATTTTGACTCTATTTCTGCGGTCTGAAGTAACTACTGGCAATCCTGAAGCTCCAGGAAGTGAGAGGACTTACAGAGTTGTTAAATAATTGTACGCTAAGCTTCCTGAAGGATACAGGGACAAGAGCATAGGATTTTAAGGGGTATGAAATATTAAAACATAAGAGATATTTCCTGTAGATGAGGGGAAGTGAATGCTGTCATATCCATAACTCCAGCCTTTCCTCCAAGTTACACTCAGGAATTGTAGGGAGCTTCTCTTATGACAACCATCTCACGAAAATCTACAGCCTGCCCCATTCTGTACTCCTCCCTACCATCTGAAGAAGAGGTGTAACTGAAGCATAAGGGAACCTTAAAAGCACAGTATTTTCCTTTAGCATCCATCTGACAGTCGGCACAGTAGCTAAGCACAGTGACTGTTCGGAGTTGATGTCTCATGCCTGATACGCTGCTGCACAGCAGAAGAAGGAGGCGGATTTAGTGTACAACATGATGCACAGCTTAGCTGAACTGGAAAGCAGGTTTTTTTTGTACAAAAAAAGGCAGATTTGTTTTTCCCCCCTTTTGTAGCTCTTGTCCCTCCCAAAAAAATTGGGTCAAGCTATAAGCCTGCATGCATGTCTCTTGAACTGAACAGATTAGAAGACTGCATGCCAGAAGAAACCTAAAGCCCCAACCCTCCCAAGTTATTTTGTGAACGTCTGAGTGGGAATGATGATCCCCTTCCCCTCTGGGCCTGCCCCCTCACACTGCTGGCCTGGGCTGGTGACAATTTCAGGAACACAGTCAGAGTCATCTCTCTCCTCCTCCACTGTCAGGGCTTGGCTCCTCACCTCCCTTGCCCCCACCACCTTACTAGGCTACTGCTGGCTGGCCTGTGGCTCTAGTAGGCTGGGGTTCTCGACAGTTTGCTGGCCAGAGTTTTAGGGTTACTATGGTCCTACCACCAACCATGGTTCTGCTGATCGCTCTCTCCTGCTACAGGTGAACTTCTCTGTGTTCCTCTGCTGCCTGCTGCTGGACTGGTGTGGTCTATTGCTGCTGCTGGACTTGTGTGGTCCCTTCTCTAGCTTCTGTCCTTTGATCTGCACTCCCATGTGGTGTGTGTCCTCCTGAACTCCTCTTCTGATTGCTGTCTGAATGCCACACTTCCTGGAACCTGGCACTTGTCAGTTGCTCCCTCAAGGGACTCGCGCTCTTGCCTCTGGGCCTGGTGGTCTGTTTGCACTCACTCCTTCATGCCATCACTCTCTCTGTGGTGCCAGATGGTGCCAGTGGTGGTCTGATGGATGTCCCTCTTCTCTGACTTTGTTGCCTTCCCGGCTAGCTTCATCCTGCTGCTTCTTCTTCTTTTGCTGGCCTGCTGGCACTGCCTCCTCAGTCCTCACACCTGCCGCGTCATCACGGTCTGGATGTCTCCTAATCCATAATCACTTGCCTTGATGGCCCTCATTGCCCTGACTCACTGCCTCAATTTAAAGTCCTCTGCTGCCCAATTGCATTGCCTGCTCTCTTCTTTGGGTGCATGCATCTCACAGGAACTGATGCCAATTTCAAAAAATGTCACTGGACCACCAATGACTGACAAGAAATTGAATTTGAATGGGGTTGGGATTGAGGAGGGGGGGTGACCACCTGCAGCACAGAGTCACAGAGGACGCACACATGCACCCAGATGAAGTCAAAACCAAAAACATCTATTATTAATGTTTATGATTATTGGTGGGGCTGGGCCCGTTTCACAAAATATTGCTGAGGTCTATGCCCCATGGGCCCATATAACCCGGCACCTATGTATATGTGCACATGTATTTTTATTTTCTACAGATATCTCTGTCTTTGTCTCCTTACCCCACATTTTTCACCTTTCAGTCTTCCTACTAGGCCCTGTTAATTAATCCGCGCTTGAGGACTTTTCAGTTCATGCACTCCTACTGTACTTTTTCATACCTATCATCACATTTTTGTTTTCCAGCTTTTATTCTTACATGCTGATGCAAGAAGTTGGACCAGGTATGTGTGAGTTGCACATACCCAGACCACGTAGAGCTCTGCACCCCCAGAAAGAAGCGTGGTGGCCAGCATTCACTATTGCTAGCTGCCTGTGTTTGGCCCCACCCCCTAGCGCACAGCTGTGTGGGACTCAAGAGTGGCTGCAAGGGGGTGGATCGCAGGGCACAAGTGGGCATCCAATTTGATACCCATCCTATGTTCCCTAGTGGATCCCCTTCTACACATAAGCATGGGATTCTGGGCAGATGTGGGCCCCGAATTGTTAGCTATACAGGCAAGTGCCTGTCTGTGATTATGCACCTGCTGCAAGCCATAATACAGATGTAAATGGAAATATATGGTCTTGGTAGTGTGTATACCTGACTATGGCTATGGCATAGCACAGAATACATGAACATGGAAAAGTCCTCTGTACATCACCCCATATGGCAGCATCATAGGCAACTGGACTGACACCACAGATGATCTAACATATATTATATACTGACGGTGTCATGCCCCACATACAGTATGATACCTACACAGTGCTGTAATATAGAAGGATGCTGTGTCTAGGAATATTTATAGATTTTGTATGTAGTGTACCACTGCATTGGTCTATCTCTCACTCCCAACATCAAGTTGTAGACCACAGACATATATTGCTAATAGTAAAACCACATGAAGTCAATAGGAGAGCAATGTGCAGCTGTCACAGTTGATCCATGTTGGTGACAGTATATACAGTAGCATATGCTGCATCTACAGTGCTGTCATTGTGATGTAGTATAATGCTGCCATAGGGTGATGCTGTGTATAGCAGACATGTCCAGAGTTATGTACTTGGTAGTATGCTACATCAATATTAGTGTGTACATAATAACACAAGTACTGATTCATCATGTTGTACAGCATGCAGGTGAGCATTGCTAGGAGGTGCACATTGGTGCTCCTAGCCCTACCATGCAGCTAGGAGGGTTGGGACATCATGGTGGGGTTATTCCCCTTCCTATTGGAGTCATGGGGTGTCTATGCTGAGGGCTTGGCACTGTGCATCAACTCCATGCCTTACTGAATGGTGTGGAGTGTTACATGCCCCCTGACAAGTCTCTGGACCACCCATGGTGCATAGTTGTGTGGTTGTCCAGGGGATCAAGTGTGCAAGGGATTTGTGCACCTGTTGGGTGAATGCTGCCAGGGGTCCACTGGATCCCACTGCCTGGCATTCAGACTTATGGTTGCCTACATGCCTTGGACACACAGTGCGTAGGCAACCCACACTTTTGTGCATAGGCCCCACCTTGTCTATTATCACTTTTTCCCTAGATACTCCCCTATTCTCTTTCCTCATGTATATATATACAGTCAATTCTGCTTGAATGCCACTGCTGCGGACAACTGAAAGTGGGCATATATCTGAAACGCATACAAGCGGGAGTGATTTTCGAACAGCTGCTACTATTCACGAGAATCAACCGCACACTATTTCAATGGATAATTGCTTTATTTATACAAAACCCACCTTGACAGATGAGATTAGGTTTGAAATAAAATCTGAAATAATTAAAGTACAGTACAGTACTTTAAGGCATTTTAAAAAATCACAGTCAATGCAGTTCGTCTGTGTTTACAGCAGTGTCATTCTCCGCAGCAGCGTCCGCTTCAGTACCATACTTGAGCCACTTATCTATCAATTGCTGTTTTGTTCCTCTACTTGCTAACATTTCTAGCCATTTTTCAAATGAGTAAAACCACTGATATTCTTTAATTTCCCTCGCCGCAACATAGTGCCGTATTGCTCGAACCATCTGCCATACCTCTCTCGTGGTTACCACTGGCTACTGCTCCCCCTCCTCATCTTCCTCCTCTGCAGTGTGTGTGTTTTCATTCAGGATTTCATTATAGATTTCCTCTTCGGTCACAACCCCTGAAGTCGGCTCCTCTGCGTCCATGGTTACGTAAACCGTAAACTCAGACTCCTGCATTCTGGTTAGTGGATCGATTTCGTCTGTGCCCTGGGTCTCTCCATGAACGACACTGGCTTTAATAAAGCAGTTCTGGATTGTTTGTGGTTTAACTTCTTTCCATGCATAGTGGATAAGGTGTATTGCATCCAGAATTATCATTTTTCATGCTTTGTTGTTAAACATGTCCATGGATCCATCGATGTCATCCAGGAGCCGATTCACAATAGATTTCCTGTAATGAACCATTAGGTTGTGTATCACCCCTTGATCCATAGGTTGGATAAGAGCAGTGCAGTTAGGAAGAAGGAAAATGAGATTGATATGAGACAGGTTAATTGATTTATGGGCAGGACAATTGTCAACCACCATAGCGATTTTCCTTTTTCTAAACCTCATTTTTTTGTTAAAGTCTTTTAGCCATTCGTGGAAAATGTCAGCCGTCATCCAGGTGTTTGAGTTGGCATGATAGTGAACTGGTACTGCCTCTACATTGATGCTTTTAAAACATCTGGGTTTTTTAGAGCGGCTGATTACAAGGAGTGGGAGCTTTTCTGTACCGGTGCTGTTTGAACACACCATTATGGACACATGGTCCTTAGCTTTCTTGTAACTGGCTAGTGTTTATGTATGGAAGGACAGTGTGCTATCAGGAGTCGTTCTGAAAAAGAAGGCAATCTCATCACCATTAAAAATGTCAGTAGAGGCGTATTCCTATAGTAGGGTGGGCAGAACAGTACGGATCCACTCCTTGGCAGCTGCTGTATCGTTCTCTTCCTTTTCACCATGGATCCGTCTGTAACAGATGTTGTTACGCTCCTTCCACCTGGAGAGCCAGCCTGTAGTTGGTTTGAACTGTACACCCAGTGTTAGGGACATGCTGCGGGCTTTCTCCATCAACATTATGCCAGACACAGGAACACCACGGTCATGGGAGGCAGTAAACCACCTGAGGAGCGCCTCTTCTACCTGAGGATCCTTGCCGTCTCTTTTTCTTTTGCGGTTCGTGTTGCCACTTCGACTCCACTCATGCATGATCTGATCTTGTCAACGCAGAAAGTGCCCAACACTTGAAATGTCCACACCAAATTTACATAGAAACATAGAAACATAGAATTTGACGGCAGATAAGTACCGCTTGGCCTACCCAGTCTGCCCATTTCCCTACCTACTGGATAAGCTGCAGATCCTAGTTAACCAGCAGCCTACTTCTTCCTACCCCCACCCCCCAGAATTGCCTTATGACTGTCCCATGCGTGCTTGAATTCCACCACTGATTTTGACTCCACAACCTCCTCCGGAAGGCCATTCCATGCATCCACAACCCTCTCTGTGAAAAAATACTTCCTTAAATTACCTCTGAGCCGCCCCCCTCTATCTTCAAATTGTGCCTCTTGTTCTTGCACACCTCTTTTTTTGAAAGATGCTACCCTCTTGGACTTTGTTGATTCCCTTGAGGTACTTGAAAGTTTCTATCATGTCCCCTCTCCTCCTTTCCTCAAGGCCATACATATTAAGCTCCTTAAGTCTCTCTTCATATGTCCTCCGGTGCAGACCCTGCACCATTTTAGTTGCCCTCCTCTGGACAGCTTCCATCCTGTCTATGTCTTTGTGAGATTGGGTCTCAGAACTGCACACAGTACTCAGATGGGGTCTCACCAGCTGTCTGTACAGAGGATAATAACTTCCTGTTTTCTACTGGTGATGCCTCTCCTATGCATCCCAGTATCCCCCAACCCTCCTTGCTGCCTTCTCACATTGCTTGCCCACCTTTAGGTCATCTGATATGACTACCCCAGGTCCCTTTCCATTTTTGTTGTTGTTAGTATCTCACCCCCATTGTGTACTCTTCCCTGGGTTTTGTTTCCCAGGTGCATTACCTTGCACTTCTTAGCATTGAATCAAGCTGCCTTACATTTGACCATTCCTCTAACCTTGCCAAGTCCCTTCTCATCCTTTCCACCCCACCCTGTGCATCAACTCTGTTGCAGATCTTAGTGTCATCTGCAAAGAGACATACTTTTCCTTCAGTCCTTCTGCAATGTTGCTTATAAAGACATTAAGAGGACTGATCTATCTGAACCTGTGGTACCCGCTAGTAACCCTCCTTTCTTCTGGAGTGGACTCCATTTACTATTACTCTCTGTGTCCTATTCTACAGCCAATTCTTTCCCAGGCTGTCATCTTGGGACCCACTCCCAGGCTGCTAACTTATATATTAATCTTTTGTGTGGGACTGTGTCAAATGCCTTGCTAAAGTCTAGGTTGGCCATGTCACAGCCCTCCCTGATCTCTACTTTGGTCACCCAGTCAAAGAAATCTATCAGATTCATCTGGCATGACCTTCCGCTGTGAATCCATGCTGCCTAGGGTCCTGTGCCCTTCTGTCCTCTAGATACGCTACAATTTTTCCTTTAAAGTGATTCCATCATTTCCCTATCACTGAGGTTAAACTAACAGGTCTATAGTTTCCTGCTTCTGCCTTGCTCCCACTTTTGTGAAGGGAATCACATCTGCCCTCCTCCAGTCCTCGGTACCACCCCATCCTCCCATGATTTGTTAAGAGGGTAGTCAGTGGTGTCACTAGTTCTACCCTTAGTTCTTTTTAAATTCTGGGATGAATCCATCAGGCCCCATTGCTTTGTCCACCTTCAGTTTAAGAGTTCTTTCAGAACCCTTTCTTCTGTAAATGGGCTGGTATCAACTTCTGTATCCAGAGTGTTACTACTGTTTGTTTTATGTACCTCCCTCTTCCTTTGTAAATACTGAGCAAAAATATTTGTTTAGTATCTCTGCCTTTCACATTCTCCCTCTGCCCACCGCCTCCCCTTTATTAAGCCTCACTATCCTCCCTTGGTCTTCCTTTGCTCCCTGATGTACCTATAAAGGTTTTATTCCCTTCTTAACTGAGTTGGCTATCTTTTCCTCAGTTTGGGCCTTTGCTGTTCTGACTGCCTTCCCAGCCTCCTTTTGCTTTAACTGATACAGTTCTCTGTCCTGCTCCTGCTGCGATTCCTTGTACTTCCTGAATGCTTTCTTTTCTCTTGAACCTTCACTGCCACTTCCTTTGAGAACCATAGTGGTTTCTTACATCGTCTTGTTTTGTTTATTTGCTTCACACAAAGGCTCGTTACCTCTGTGATGGCAGTTTTTATTATTCCCCATTGTTCTTCCACCCCTCCTTCCCGCCCATTTGCTAGTGCATTCCTTCGGCACTCACCCATTTTGGCAAAGTCAGCCCTCCTAAAGTCCAGTACTTTAGCAATTAAATTTGGCAGCTAGATCTTTTCTTGTAACACCAGGCATTTCTGATTTTTCAAGCAGCTCGGCTTTCCGAGTGAGAGACAGCACATTTCTTTTGTTCTTCTCCATTGATGCATGAGGCATCAAGCTCCCATGCTGTATGATGATGTTAGTGTTAAGCAGCTGTATTTAAGAGGAAACCGCTAACGGCAATTACCCGAAGTTAATCAATTAACATGTAATCAGTTTCACTTTAGACACAGCTGCAGTAAATATATATATATATATATATATATATATATATATATATATATAAAAACTACATATACATATATATATATATATATAAAACTACATATACATATATATATATATTTATGTTACAGTAGTGCTGTCACACCCCTATAGTTAGGATTGAGTAGGCACCTCAATGCTAAACTCAAAACTTTGCACTTTAATAATTTTTCAACTGTTCATAAGATTTTTTACAAAATTTGGTATGTGCTGTCCTGTGGAGTAGATCTCTTGATGTGGGTGGCAGGTTATATTCCAGTCAGATGTGCAGTTTCCGAGTTACGGAGAGATGAAAAAAACATGCTGTCGCTTATTGACTTTGCCTGGATTTTATTTTAACTTGTCTATGGCCCAGGTGGTTTGGTTTTTTGGTCTGAAATTTTCAGGGCAGAAAGGGACTACCCCACAGATGTGCCTTTTGCTAGTCTGGGTGAAAAAAATAATAAACCATTTTAAGTTATTGCAATTTAAGAATTTGAAAAAATAGTTTCTGAGCATGTTCAGTAAGCACTAAAAGATAACTGCATGAACCAAAAAAGGAATCCTGTTTCTTATGGGAAAATTCACTTCTCATATGGCTGCCATCTTGTTTTCAGTTTTGCCTGAAAATGTAAATTTGGAAACCCCCCCCAAAATGATATTCTGGGGAGGAATCAACACATGTAGCTTGCTTGGTATCACGTCATAATAGCAACCCAAAATGAACAACTACAAAAATAGTAACTTATTTAGGGTGCTATTAATCTGGGCTATTCTGCAGAATAGAGAGGGTATGGGACAGTGACTATGAGGAAGGGCGAATGGAAAGGGGGAATAGTGAGGGGAAGGGGACGGACAGGGAAGGGGTTTTCAGGACCTGGAGTACCTGCTGCTGCTGAGCTAGCCATGTGGCATGGTGGTGTGGGAGGCTAGCTCTAGCAGAGCAGGTACTGGGTTCTAGACCGGGAGCAGGTTACATTTTGCCGCAGCTGCGAGCTGCAGCACTTAATTTTTGCTCTACAGCTGGATTTTGCCGCCTCCCAGACATGCAGTCCCCTGGAGTTTTTTTTGATATCCAGATGTCAGGTCACCTTAAAGTGTATATTGCCGATTTGCTCTTTGGAGATATGCACTCGCCATAATAGCGATCGCTGTTTTGTGGTTGCTATTATGACATAGAACCGTTGGCTTCTTGGGACCCGTTAGGTGCATTCTGTACTTTACTGCTTGAAAAATGTCCTTAAAATGTGTTTTATTTAACAATGACATTCTTTTTTCAAATTGGTGTCATACGAAATAAGATCTTGTTCATATGATGACTCACAAAACAAGATATTCTTTTGCATTTGAAAACCCTTCCAAATTATATTCTGGGGAAGAACCAACACATATAGCTTGCTTATGGGGACCCCATAGGAGCATTCTGTACTTTACTGCTTGAAAAATGCCCTTAAAATGTGTTTTATTTAACACTGAAATTCTTTTTTTGTACCAGCAGCATATGAAAAATGATCTTGTTTCATATGGCGGCTCACAAAACAAGATATTCTGCAAGAACTCCTATAACTGAAGGTGGACAAAGCAATGGGTCCTGATGGAATTCACCCCAGAATTCTAAAAGAATTAAGGAAGGAACTAGTGAAACCACTGGCTACTCTTTTTAATAAATCATGGGAGGATGGTGTGGTACCCGAGGACTGGAGGAAGGCGGATGTGATTCCCCTTCACAAAAGTGGGACCAAGACAGAGGCAGGAAACTACAGACCTGTCAGTCTGACCTCTGTGGTAGGGAAAGTGATGGAGTCACTTCGAAGGAAAGAATAGTTGAGTACCTAGAGGTCAGTGGAGCACAGGATCCAAGGCAGCATGGGTTCACAGCGGGAAGGTCATGTCAGGCAGAATCTAATAGATTTCTTTGACTGGGTGACCAAAGTAGTAGACCAGAGAGGGCTGTGGACATGGCCTACCTAGACTTTAGCAAGGTATTTGACACAGTCTCACACAAAGATTGATAGTCAATTAACCAGCCTGGGAGTGGGTCCCAGGGTGGTAGCCTATGTAAAACATTGGCTGGACAACAGGACACAGAAGGTAATTGTAAATGGAGTCACTCTGAAGAAAGGGCGTTACTAGTGGGGGTACCGCGGGTTCAGTATTGGGTCCAGTCCTTTTTAATGTCTTCATCAGTGACATTGCAGAGGGACTGGAAGGAATAGTATGCCTTTTTGCAGATGACACAAAGATCTGCAACAGGGTTGATACACAAGGAGGCGTGGAAAGGATGAAAAGGGACTTGGCAAGGTTGGAGGAATGGTCAGACGTATGGCAGCTAGGATTCAAAGCAAGTGCAAAATAATGCACCTGGGAAACAAGAACCCAGGGGAAGAATACACAATGGGTGGGGAGGTAGTAACAACAACAAAACAGGAAGGGACCTGGGGTAATCATATCAGATGACCTTAAGGTTGTCAAGCAATGTGAGAAGGCAGTAGGGAGGGCCTTGGGTATACTGGGATGTATAGGAGAGGCATCAGCAGCAGAAAGCGAGGAAGTTGTCCTCTGTACAGACAGTTGGTGAGACCCCATCTGGAATACTGTGTCCAGTTCTGGAGACCCCATCTCCGCAAGGACATAGACAGGATAGAGGCAGTCCAGAGGAGGGCAACTAAAATGGTGCAGGGTCTGCAGAGAAGCTGTATGAGGAGAGACTAAAGGAGCTATATGTATACCCTTGAGGAAAGAAGGGAGAGGTGGGACATGATAGAAACTTTCAAGTACCTCAAGAGAATCAACAAAGTCAAGAGGTAGCACCTTTCAGAAAAGAGACTTGCAAGAACAAGAGGACACAATTTAAAGATAGAAGGAGGGTGGTTCAGGGGCAATGTGAGGAAGTTAATTTCACAGAGGGGGTAGTGGATGCATGGAACAGCCTTCCTGAGGAAGTTGTGGGGTCTAAAACTGTGGGAGAATTCAAGAATGCATGGGACAGACATAAGGCAATTCTTGTGGGGGGCAGGAAGATATAGGCTGTTGGTTAACTAGGATCTGTGGCCTATCCTGTAGGTAGGGAAATGGGCAGACTAGATGGGCCTAGCAGTCCTTATCTGCCGTCAAAGTCTATGTTTCTATGTTTCTATATTCTTTCGTATGGGAAATCAATATATTTTAATGGAATTTTCAACTTTGGTGCATAACATTGCCATTTGTGCATATTTTGACACCAAATTTTCATCATAGCCTTTTGGGGACCCCACCTATGAAAAATATGACTGTTGCTATGCAATTCCAACCCGAAAGGTGATTTTGTGGTCGTTTGATGAATTCACCTTTCAGGCAGGATTTTCATAATGACAGCTATATTGTTCATGAGGTGGGGTCATAAAAAGGCTATGTTGAAAATGTGGGGTCAAAATATGTAAAAATGGCAAAGTTATGACCATTTGTTGCAATTTCGCTGCACATGCTCGTAACTTTGGAAATGTTAATGGCTTTAACCTCAACTTTTCAACATAGACTTGTTATTACTCTACCTCATATATGTCACAGCAGTCATTTTTCAAATCCTAGTCAAAATATGTTTTTCTACCTGTGGCGTGGAATGGCATTGTAGTTGTTCGGAATTACATTTTGGTGGGGTTTTGAAAATTTTCTCTACCAGGTACATGAGGTGGGGTAATAAGATGGTTATCCTGGCAATGTTGTCACTGTTGTCCTATAAACTGGAGTGCAAGGCCCTTCCTCATTGCCGTACATACACACATCTATGGAGGGATAGGTGCACAGGGTCCGAAGGCAAATAAGGCTACGATTATACTATTTTATTTATTTATTTATTTCAGTCTCGGATTACAACCTTGGAGCTAGAAGCTCATTTACAGAAGTTCCACATCATGAACAGTTAATACAACACTAATGCATATGTCCAAGATGGTGTTTATAGGACCACAAACATATAAGATTGCAAAAACATCCATAACTCTCAGTAAAATAACAATAAATTACAATTTGATTAGTTAACAAGAGAAATTCTTATTACAGAAAATATTTGGTAACATGAAAGGTTGGGAGTTGTAGATTCAATGCAGGAAACCAGCATAGCCAGTTAGATTTGTCCAGGTGGGGAAAAAGCAGAAGGAGCTTAAAAATGTCGATTAAGAAGGGCAAATGGCTGGTGCAGACAGGCAGCATTGCCCAGAGGAGGCAAGGCAAGCTGCCAGCCAGCTTACCAACACAGAGGTAGTGGTAGAGGTAGGAGTTGTTAAGGTTGAGGCACAGCAGAGATGGAGGTAAGGTAAGAGGTATATAGGTTGGTTAAAAGATAAGAGGGGTAGAAGGGTAATTAAGTTTCATGAAGGGGATGTGAAGAAAGTGCTAGGGTTATCAGTACCATATCTAGGTCGCTTCAGCAGGTTTGGGGAAGCAGGTGCACATCCTTAGGCTAGTGAGGTAAGTGCAAAGTTTAGATTTAAAAGGACCAATTTTGGTCTCAACTAGTAGGTCACCTGGGAGAGAGTTGAGCCAGCTAGGAACCAGGAATCCAAATGAGCACTGACCTTGTGATGTCTGATGGAATAGGACCTTATAGGGATTATTTGTCCCTCTACTCAGTCTAGCTGCTGTGGCTGGTACAACATGCTCTGAACCCCATCCTGGGTCAGATTTAGGATTTTCTTTTTGGCTAGTAGACACAGCTGGTATCAAATTCTATTATCCTGGTCTAGCCATCCCAAGAGTGAATAAAGGTCTCAGGTGTGGGTAAGGTGTTTAGCACCAAGGACTAGCCTGCAGGTTTTATTCAGTGTTAAAGGCAATCCTTTTTAGGGCTGTGTTGGATGCTGCACTGTAGATGACAAGACCATAGTCTATTACTGAAAAGATTGAGCTATTTATAGCAAGTTTAAGGGCTTATCTGGTAAGGCAGTGCGTATGTCTGTACAACTGATTGATTTTGCGATTTATGGAGCTTGTAACTTGGTTCATATGTGGTGAGTAGGACAGGGAACTATTCATGGTAACTCCAAGACATTTGAAGTTTTGGACCATCTCAAGAAATTCATTTTGTCTGTTCCTTATAGTTAATTTGAATGACTTGTGTCTACTGTGTGTAGAGGCAAATGGCATGGCTTTGGTTTTCTTATAGCTTGACAATAATCTTGCATTAAGGCACCAGTCTTCGACAGTCTCAAAGTTGCACTGCATTCGCTGTTCCAGAGTAGTTGGATTAGGGTGACTAGTGTATAGAACAGCATTGTCTGCATATAGGATGATTCTATCTTGACACACTTGAGGAAGGTGATTTAAAAAAAGACTAAACAAAAAAGGGGCCCAAAATGGATGCTTGGGGAACTCCAGAGCTAACGCATTGGTTATCACAAAGAGTATTGACAATTTTTATTTGCTGTTCTCGCATGGAGAGGTAGCTCTGAAACCAGCACACTGATTCTGAGGGCACACCAGAGCCATTTAATTGGGTAAGTAGGAGTTTATGATTGACCTTGTCGAAGTCCTTAGTGAGGTCTGTGAAGGTTGCCCCTACTAAGTGCCCCCTTTCAAGGGCATCATGAATAAATCCTGCAAATTCAACTAATGCTGTCATTGTGTTGTTTTCTAAAGCCATGTTGCTGCTTGCATTGTAGTCAGTACTTGTCTAGATGGTCAACTAGTTGATCATAGACAATCCATTCTAGGGCTTTAGAAATTGGGGGCAGTATAGAAATTGGCCAGTAGTTTGTGTGAATGGTCATTTCCTGCAATTGAAAACTTGAGTAACTACCGTGGCTTTACAGAGTTTAGGGAATTTTCTGGTAATAAGGGACAGGTTTAATATTCTTGTTATGGGGCCAGTAGTACATCCAGGGTTAGGATAACTAGCTTACGGTCGAGACTGTCTCTGCTATGCTGATTTTGCCTAGCATTTACATAGATATTTTTTTGCCTCGGATATCGAGACTGTCTCAAAAAGTAAGGAAATTCTTTGCAAAAACTACGTTAATGCATAAGTTAGGGTTGATATAAAACCGTAAAAAGGAGGGAAATACAATGTTAGGGTTTCAACCTAGCACCCCACCCTCCTGCACCACCAACTGGTGTTGAGGGTGTGCCTTAGGGTCATCAGCCCTAATGCTTATCCCAGTATTACAGCAGTATTACACTCAGTCACTTAGCTGCAGTGACATCTTTCATGCTCATGGAGGCTACTGCAAGGCTCTTTAGTTCCAGGCCCCACAGATCCTTCCCCAAACATCTTGGCATAACAGTCAACTCCCTCACAAACTTTGGGATGGACATGCTCGCTGGCCAGGCTCTCATCTTAAATGGCATCCCTAACCTTTTCACTTTCTTCACTCATAAACGACACACCCAATATAATCTGACTCATGGTTTCAAACTAGCACCCAAAAATTGCTTTTCTTCTAGCTGTCAGTCTGCTCACAAACTATATACACGCCACCGGGGTGCAAACTTACTCCCAGCCATCCAGGTTGCATCATGTCAAGAGTCAGACACCACTACCCACCACTGACCATACACTGGCCTTCAAGCGGACGCAGAAGAGGACTATTTCCCCTGCTGCTAGACCCTCAACTAGCCTCCTCCACACAGGAATATTCCCAAAAGGCACCAAGCTCCCCTTAAAATAGCCAGCCTACTCCCGGGGTAGGGCTCTGACCCACAGAGGCTCAACCTGTGGGCTGTTGCTTGACCTAAATGACAGAAGGATACCTACCTACCAAAAAATGGAAGGAACTAAGTAACCCAGACATGGGTGGGTTACATTTTGTCAACACTTAAGTGCAGAATCCACCTAACAGCATCATGATGTGTCAGATAGATGTGTTAGTCTTGCTCCTGGATATAATTTTTGTGGCTTTTGAATTGTTTTGTATAGAAAAAATAGAAACAAGATTTAGGCAAACAAAAAGGGATTTTTTTCCTAATGAAAAAGGAATTGCCCCATATGAAAAAGGAATCCTTTTTCATTTCAAACCTCTATCTTGAAGTGCATACTGAGCATGCTTAGAACCAATTTTGAAAACTTCAAAATTAAATAACTTTGGAATGGATTATGGTTTCACCAAACAAGCAAATCGCACATCTGGGGGCCAGCCTCTTTCCACCCAGAAAATTTCAGCACAAAATTCTTGAAAGGCTTAAGCCTGTGGTTCGATGGCTAAAGCAATAGCCACACCCCTCTTGAGTGGCCTATTTAAACTCTTCCTTCCTGCTTCACTCAGAAGCATTTTTTCTTTGCCACCAGAGGCTCTGTTGGACTTCACTCTCCTCTTGCATTTCTGGAATTTCTGCTTAGTTGGTACTGCTGTTCTACTGGTTTGTGTTTCTCCTACCTTTCTTGGTCTGTATTTTGCTTTTGCCTGTGCCTGATGCTTGCTTCTCTGTTGTCTGTGTTTACTCTACTGTTCTGGTGTGCTTGTGTGTCTTTAGTTTTTCTTTTGGGGGGGTTCTAGTTTTCCTAGCATCCTGCTGCTTCCCTTTGCTTGCATTATAAGACCTTTCTAATTTTCCTA
This sequence comes from Neoceratodus forsteri, assembly GCA_016271365.2. Classification (NCBI taxonomy): domain Eukaryota; kingdom Metazoa; phylum Chordata; order Ceratodontiformes; family Ceratodontidae; genus Neoceratodus; species Neoceratodus forsteri. The sequence goes on along the minus strand of CM057453.1, from coordinate 1,553,020,858 downwards.
GTGTTTTGCTGTCCTTTTGTTTGCCTTGTGCATTTGGGGTCCTATTTGCTTTATCATACCTTTAGCAAATCTCTCTGTTCAACTGCAGTTGCTATATGTATACTATTCTGCTCTCCTGTTCTCCTGCCTCTAACAGTGTGCAAATCCACCTTAATTGTTTGCACCTGGTCTGGCTTTACTCAGTGCTGGCTTCATCTAGGCAGCTGCAACTCCCAACTCGTCAATTATCCCATGCTGCTTCTACTCCTTTTGGGGTTTTCTGCTACTGCCTTTCAAATCATGCTCCTTTACCTGATACCTTGCTGCACTACAAATCAAAGCAGTTAAACCAAGAGGGAAACAGGGAGTGTCTGTAAAATATTTGTGGTTTCCTGCCCTACCATACAAATTACACTCTATCATAAATTTACTGTTGCACTAGTTCTACATGCAGGGTCATATGCATTTGTAATTATAACTTACATTCTCATTACTTTTTCCTTTGTATTCAATCCAAGGTATGTCAGCTGGCTACAGCCACTGGCCTTTAAATAATACATTTTAATTTCTGTCTATACTAAAACCTTCAGTCATTAAATTAACTGTTTGATCTCATGATACTCAGCTTGGGCTTCCTGTTATTCCCACAGTGGGGGACCATTATGTTACAGTCGGGCATCTTGGCTCCAAGTAGCAAGAGAATGCTTTATGTGAGTTAAATGACTTTGCCCTGCTCCTCTGCAATTTTCTGCTTGCTCCTCATCAATTTAATTACCAGGTCTCCTACTACAACTCTTGTGCAGCCTAAATGGCATTTAAGATAATCATGCATAAACCATTTCAATTCAATTATCTAAACCTCATAGATTCAGTTTCTGGCATTTGCAGCTAACCAACGGCCGCTGGATTCAACCAGTCTTCTACCACCTACCCATATCAGTATTACCTACTGCCATTGAATATTTTCAATGTCATTAATATTAGGCTTCCATAATGAAATTGGTTGGCTTTTTTTCCACTGGCCTTGCTCATATCAGTCAATCTTATCAGTAAGTCTCATCAGTCAATCATCTCAGTCAGTCATTTCAGTCAATCATATTGCCTGACATACTGACATTGAATGTACGTTCTCAAACATAAACTGGAGGCATGCCAACCATGACCATTACTTTCAATGGTACAGGGCCTGCCCTGCAGCTAATGGTCTCACTCTGCACCCATGAAGTCCGCATCTTGAGAATGCAAAATGTAGGGTGGGATCCTTCTCATCTGGTCCATAGTGGGAATTTCATCACTCTAGGAGGAGCTTTAGCCATGCAGCCATATCAACGGCACCACTTGATGTAGAATTTAAGACTTCAGCTATGAAGGATGGGACCCTTATGCCCAAGGGCCTTCCTTTAGTTAGCTGAATTGGGTTCAGCAGACCCTTCTACGCTATGCTCCCTATGACTGCCTCTGGTTCACCTGAGCTGTTTTTAGTCAGTAGGCTGGCTGAGTGCCTCAGTGGTTGTTACTGTCCTCCTCCTGCTTTGGGGTTCCTGCTCTTGCTTCATAGAATCCAATGTTGCAGAGTGCACTCAGACCCTTTACAGTGTTCCTGTAGTGGGACCAAGAACACTTTCCACCAAATTGGAATATTTTCCTCCCTTGGATTGGGTTTCTAAATTGCAACTGCAGAGCTGTCACTAAATAAAACATCCCTAGCCTGGAGGAAGGTGACCTAGGCTTTGGATCCAGAGCTTTCCTTCTCAGAGGATTTTCCTCTCCTCAATGCCAGGGTCACAATATCTAGTTACTTTAGTTGTAATGCCATAGGTTACTTAGGCAGGTTTCCACAGTTATTTATGTAGGTTTCTGCTGTTGGATGGAGATGGATGGTGGCCCTCCTTTGCCATTCTCTCTCTCTCCTTGGGAAGTCATGACCTCACATTATAATCCATTCTACCTATGTTAACATCGTTACTCACTTCAGTTATCTGCTGACCATTACTGTTATCTCTTCTGACCTTTGTAAAGGGCCAGATCTCAATACCAACTCATTACCTCTGCAATGCTTTCTGATCTACTCTCTTTTGGGGCTTTTTTCCTAAGCCACTTTTTGATGAAGGGAGTCCTTCCTGTGACACCTCTAGGGGTAAAACCCTCCTCCAGGGTTCCTTGCCTTCGGTATCCCTACGGGGTAGTAGTCCCGATGCACAGAGAGCTGAACAGCAACAACAAAGTTTATTCAGTAAGTTGCATAAGCACAGCACCACACCAAATTGCATAATCACCTTGAACAAATCATCTGGGCACTACAGGTGTCACCAGAAAGCTCAGCAAAACCAACGAGGAAACACACCTGAAAATAACATTTTTGCATGATCCAGAACTTGGAATATGCACATCTGACCGGAACTAAACTTGGCCCCCTTGCCTGACCTATTTAAACTTTTCCTTCCTTCTTCATTCAGAAGCATTTTTTCTTTGCCCCACCGTCCTCCCCTCCTTCTCCAGCACCTAGCCTGTCTCCTCAGGGGCTTTTCCTAGGCCACCTTTAGCCAAAGGGAATCCTTCCCATGGTATCTCTAGGAGTGGAACCCTCCTCCAGGGTTCCTTACCTTTGGCATCCCCATAGGTTGGTAATCCTGAAGAACAGAAAGGTGATTAAGCACAACAAAGTTTATTCATCAAGTTGCATAAGCACAACACCACACCAAGTAGTGTAAGCACATTGAACAAACTGTCTGGGCGCTACAGGTGTCACCAGAAAACCCAGCAAAACCAATAAGGAAATATGCCTGAAAATGTACTTTTTGCATGATCCAGAACGTGGAATATGCACATCTGACCTGAACTAAGCTTGGCACATCCACAAATCTACCACACAAGACTGCACATGCTAAATTGTATGCACATCCAGTGAATGGTTGTGAAGTTATTAAAGTGCACAAACTGGGGTTTAACATTAAAAAGCCTACTGAACCCTAACTATAGTGGCACTATTACTTTAATATATCCCTTATTTCCCCTTACCTGTCTACTAACATTGCTTTTTTCTCTTTTAGATAATTCATGAAGAAGACCTTTGGTTGAAACATCGATTCTAACTACATTTTCTGTTTTCAGTGTGCATTTAGTATTACTATAGTACATTTTAGATTTACATTTATTGTTTCCAAATATTTCACAAATGAAAGCAGATTGATGTCTGTGCCTTTCTACACCAACAAGAGGTCATCAATAAACCTCTTGTATCAATCAGTTTTCCCAAAATAAGGATTGTTGTCTTGTGACAAGACATATGGTTACTCCCTGGCAGTGGGAAGAGTCAGTTGGGTACTAGGATGCATAGGGAGGGGTATCACCAGCAGAAAGAGGGAAGTGGTGATTGTCATGAGCCTAACCTCAGGAGGCACATCAGGAGCTCCTGTTTGCAGACAGGATCCCCCTTTTTACAGAACTTGTGAGCATTTGTAGGGTTCAGGAAGAATCACCAACCTTCCTTTTCCAAGTGGGAGGGTGGAAACCGTAGTTGCGAGTTCCCTTGGCTCTGCACTATGTTCAGGGTTTGAATCCCACCACCCCTGGCTGTCTCTTGCCTAAGTAGTTTTGTAGGATAGTCAAGTGGTCACTATCTTCATTAGCAAGGCACACAGTCTTTGCAAAACCCTTCTGTTAAAATATTAGATCACACAATCAGACCCCAAGCAGAGTTGATAAGAAATCATAGAAGTTTACTTAACTAAAAAAAAAAAACACAGTAAATTCTACAATTTTGGAAGATATTTAAACTACAGACAGTACCAAAATTAAAACTGGATGGTTTACAGAAAACACTATATACTGGTGTTCTAAACTATAACTTATTCTGATGTTAGAGTCCAGAAGGATTAAATGTCCTTGTGGAGATGGAAGTTCTCCCCTTGTAGGTGAAAGTTCATTAAAAAACAGAGTTTGTATTGAGTTTGTGATCAAGTTAGTTCTCCAAAGGTCCCTTAAAATGTATCCAGGTGCTTCCTTTATGAAAAGTCTTGGTTTCCAAAATTCTGACATAAAACAATAATTTTCTGTTCAGTATGTGAAAAATCTAATTTCAGCACAACACAGGTCTTGTTCTAAAGGATAGTCCAGGACCTATCATATACTTCAACACAAGTATAAAAAACAGCTAAGGTTCTCACTGCTCTGAGATGCCCAAGGGGGGAAAAAAAAAGTCCTTCTTAGGGTTTTAACTTTAAGCTAATGTACCGTCTCCTCTGAAAACCTTCAGATGAATGCCCTGATTTCAAGATGGGTCTGCTGGCTGGCCCGGTGGTGCTGAGGGTTGAGGTGCTAGATGCCACACCTCGCGCCATGCTGGTGACCTGGGTTCAGGAATGGACTCGGGTCACCAGGGGCTGGCAAGGGGAAGGGAGGATTGAGCATCCTGCGACAGCTCTCCTTCCTCCGGGGTGGGTGAGGGTCATGTGCCATGCTGCACTGACACCTGGCAGAGGCTGGGTGTTCAGCAGAATGTGGGCATCTACATTGGGGAAGAGTCAGTGGACATCTGCACATCAGTGCATTGACATCATTGCATGTCTGACTCTTCGGAATGACTAAAAAGAGGGGAAAAATGAGGGTACCTCCACCTCTATGAAGCCTTCTTCGGGGCTTCAATTAGCCACTGTCACTGGGGCCCCCAAACTAGTTACTGGTTCCGTGGGGGCTGGATAGGGGGTCTGAGCTCTGTGGCCCCACCCTCCAGGAGAAAGCCAGGGGTGACCAGCAAGTGACAGCAGGTGGAAGACCGGGGCCATGACCAGGGCAGACACCTGGCAGAGGAGCCCACACAAAAAAAAAGATGGGTCTGCTACATAAAGTCTGGTCATGTTCAAGCCTCTCCAATCACTTTTGTGATAGGGTGCAAAAGTTTATCTTTTCCTGCAGGTGTCACTGTGGTTCCATGTCATGTTTCATGTTAACCCCCTGTAACATCTGGTTCATGCATTTGGCTTGACCCCTGACCCCTAGCCATTTTGTTACCTTTTTTCTGTTATTGGAGACTACATGCTCAGTTTTATCTAATAGCCTTTTTGGGTCATAAACCTGTCGGTCCCTTATCTGGAGTGGTACCAGACCAACCCAGTTTTTACAGAAATTCTGGCTATTTTTGTTTTACTCTTAAAAGCCTTTAAAGAGACAGTGTCTTAACTCTAAAGTACATTACAGCACATAAAATAGTAACCTAAATAAAGGATATAGGCCTATCTGGCAACAATAATACTGCTATATAAATCATTGGTGAGACCTCATCTAGAGTACTGTGTCCAGTTCTGAAGACCACATCTCTGGAAGGACACAGGAAGGGTAGAGGTGGTCCAGAAGAGGGCAACTAAAATGGTACAGGACTGCATCAGAGATCCTATGAGGAGAGACTAAAGGACCTCAACATGTGCACCCTGGAGGAAAGGAGGAAAGAGGGGATATGAAAGGGAATTTCAAATACCTAACGGGTATAAATAAGGTACAGGATGGGAGCATTTATTAAATTTTATTAGAAAAAGAAGTGAGGCAAAATACATTAATCACAAAGAAGTTTGTACAGAAATCAAAAATGTAAGCTGATAATGATACAGAAGGAATATCACAATCTCAACAAAAGGAAAACACCATGCATCCTATCCTAATTCTATAAGTAGCGAATAATTTGCAAATGTAACCCCTCACCCCTGCCTTTTTAGCAAAACGACAGGTGGCATGCTGTTGAAGCTGACAGCAGTACCTGGTGGGGACTGGGTTCGGGAAGGATGAGGTTACTCTGCACAGGGGACCTAGGTTTGGCTACTCTGAACAGGGGCACCCAAGTAAATCCGAACACAGGAAGTAATAATTGTAATGTCCAGAACCAGGAATGGGATTCTTCAGTGTGGAATTTATTCACATCCAAGCTGAACAAACAAAGCATAGACGGACCCCCATGGGGCTACATTTCCTGGTAATGCAGATTAGAGACAACAGAACACTTTATCACTATTTCCAGCCATCAGGCTCTAAACCCACCAAGCACACAGCCCAGACTTGCATGCAGCTTTGGGTACACAACCCAACTTGTACACACTTGGGTTTTCCCCATTGGCCCGGCTCCCCTGCCAGCCACTTGATCCGTGGTCCATTGGAAGAATGAACCAATTATCTAATTTGTGGTCCATTGGAGGAATGAACCAATTATCCTGTTGTGGCTCCCCAAACCACACTAGAGTCTTTGACTCCTAGAGAGAATGTTCCTTACAATCCCACGTCTGGGTACTTCCCCCATCACTGGCCAAGTGTCTGAGGTAAAGTAGAAATCCACAGAAGAAATCCGTAGAGGTGGACTTGGTCACTAAAGATGGGGGGCCACCCACCTCCAGCTCCCACAGCCCATACCTGGCCATTTCTCTGGAAACTGAACACTTCCTTTACTGAACTTTCAAATGTAGATTATGGGTAGACGTCTGTCACATCTCCTCTACATATTATTTGCATCCCAACAAACTCTGGACTTGAACCTATTTTTACTTTGCTTAGTCCATTACGCTAGGCTTCCCAATATTTAGTAGTTCAATCCCCACATTGTCACACAAGTCCCAGGGTGAAAAACATAGGCCCTTTTAGCAAGAACAGGCACTCACCCTCACGTTGCAGGTGCCCCACAGGCCACTCACAAATCTTCTTATTCCCCCAAATAAACACTGGAACACATAGGCAGCTTTTCCTCCACAAGCAGAACTAGGGGGTTGCCCCAGGAATCTGCAGGGAAACCTTTCCTGCTCCCCACGGAGGGAAGGGGCACTGAGACCCGAAAACAGCGGTCTCCACCACTTCAGTTATCTTTTGTGTCTCTCTCTTTAAGGTGAAGACACACACACTTTTACTTAAAAGTAGCCCTCTGTCAGGGCTGAGGCTCCTAGAACCTTCACTGAGCTGCTTTACCAGCAAGCTCCCAACTTCTCACTCACTCACTGAAGACTGACTGAGGACACTGACTTCAAAACTTCCAACGTTCTAACTAACTCCCTGGCTGCAGATTCCAATGTGGCTCATGCAGCTGTGATAGTTCTATTGGTAATGTCATCCCTCAGTCTCAGCTGAGACTGAGAACAGAGTGAGACAGTGTGAAACCCATTTAACTGGAGTTTCACCAGCTGCCTCCTGCCTACCACTAGGTCTTACTGGGATTCTAGTAACCGGGTAACAAGGGGTTACACCAGCCCTTGACCAGGAAAATGACTGTCCGCAGTCATTATTTACCTTGCCTTAGGCCATCCCACTCTATGTGCTACCTGCGGAGGGGGGTGATCAGGCCCCCTCCTACCATGTGCATGCACAGGCAGGCAACACTTAGCTGACATATCAGCCTCTACTCTATCCACTTACTATGGACACCTAGTGGCTCTGGTAGAACCATTGAGAGCATAGCCCTGATAGATCAGCACTGTGGTCCCAATGGCCATTCAGGACCACAGCCTGTCTATCCCCCCAACCCTCTAGGGAAAACCTATCTGCTTCTAACCTAATACCCCCAAAACAAAAATGACCCAGGGATCTCCCCGACCTTGGGCAACCTGCAACCACACACCATTAAAATACCACATTTTGTACCATGTTACTGTCTCCTCCCTACCCCCACAACCACACCCGTGGAAGGAAAGGGTTAATACAGTAATAACAACCATAAAAACACCACAGTACTTTAAATTTCTACACACTAAAGCACTGATGAGGAACTCCGATGAGCCCCTCCTCCTCTTCTTGTCTTCTCTTCTGTCTTTCCAGGAACACCTGTAAGAAAAAGAAAGACAACACACACTCCTAATCTGCATACACAGTCTACCTAAAACCCCTACCATCAAAACACTGAATAATCCCAAAAAGATTTTTTTTTTAGGAAAAGGTAGAAAAACAGTATTTACATTAGAAAACAATGACATTATTTACAATACACATTTGGGGGGATGGAGTGCCCTAAAAGTCCCAACTAGTGACCACAATGCCCTAAGGCTAGTCCAATAAAGAGTCTCTCCTGGGCCGGAGCCCAGTGAAGCACAGTTCTAACAGGCCAAAGTCCCGAAGAGAGAGTCTTCTGGACAGTTCACATTTTGAAGTCTGCTAGTGTAGGTGTGTACTGCAATGTTATAAAGATAGAAAAGTTCGGACTTACCAGCCACTTGTAGAATGGAAATTTGGGGACCGACCTGCACCTCTGATGAAGACTCTCCCTGGCAGCATTTCTTCCGATACAGCTGGGTGGACATCTTCCAGGAACTACAGGAGGGCACATCTGGGAACTGCTGGGATGATGTCATCTCTGGAGATGGAACCTTAGAACAGGAACAAAAAGAAAAGAGCCAGTCTGACATCATCCGATTACCAGGCGATGAACAGGATATAGCTAGGCTGGTGTCCTCCCTGGATCTGAAGTCATCTGGTGGGCCAGTTGATGGTTTCTGGAAAGGTCAGTACACTGTAGACTGATGAATGTGGGGCACCTGAGTCCTGGATGTTCATATTGGCGGATCAATAAAGGCACTTCACAGTCTGGTGTGGCAGTACTGACTACCACTGCTTGGCTTTCCATTTAGTAGGCACAGGCACATTTGCTGGGAGGTCCTTGCACTGAGGCCAATAGTACCGGGGGTCAGGAGTTTGAATTATTACCCCATCTGGGCGTACATAATTCACACAGTGGGAGATTTCACGTCCCTCTCCATCCACTATTCTCACTCTGTCTATAAACAGTGTCCTGCCTCTCTTCCACTGGGTATACTTCTCGTGAAACAGTCTGTTTTTCACATGCTTGTTGGCACCAGGATGCACACTTTCCATTACTTCATCCCAGATCCTGGATTTCCTGCAGTTCTCAATCTCCTCCCAGACTTTCCAAGGAAAGGTAGGAAAGGTCATACCATAGATCTCATTTGCCTTCCTACGAACCAGTCTCTCCTCTTTACTTGCTTTGGTCAATCTGAGACCGCTGGCCTGGCTTGGGGGTGGCCAGTCCTGGTTCTGCCAGCTACGCATCCCTAAAGAAATTGGAAACGGATCCCTGACTTCTTCCTCTTGTGAAGCCAGGGCAGTGGCATCACCACTTTCTTCCATACATTCCTCCGAGGCAAGATCTTGAGGCTGTGTACCCGTTTCTTTTTCACAAGGCCACATAGGTTCCCCCTCATCTTCCTCTTCACTGAGGATCTGAGCCCAGGAGTGAGCAGTCATTCTCACTCCTGAGACTATCCACTCATCACTAGGCACAAAGGTCGACGCCTCCCACTCAAAGGCCTCCCGGATCTCATCTTCACCTAAGAGACTTGGACTAGGCCCCCCTCTCCAGGGGTCTATTGATGCTTTATCCGAACTTTCCTTCTGGGATCCAGCATCCAAAACTTCAACTTCTGGTTCTGTCTCTAACTCTGCACCCTCTAGCTTTGTGCCCCACTCCCCCGAGGGGCCTTCCTCCACAGGCTCCACCTGGTGCTGTGTGCTTCCAACTGCAGATTCCTGAACCTTTGTCCATGTGGGAGCCAAATGAATTGGAGGCGCTTTATACAAGCCATATTTTTCTAGGCATCCAGCACAGTGAGGAATCATGAAGACGTCCCTTCCAGCTCTTCTTGCATATTTGACATACATGCACTGGATAAACAAGGAATCACCACATGAGGAGGCAGTTGTCCTCCATAGCATCACTTTTCAATATCCCTCAGTCTATTTACTGCTGCTGTTACTGCAACCCAGGCATGATCCGGATAGCGAGCTGGTCCTGAGGCCATAACTGCAGAAAAACAAACAAAAGTTCACTGTAACTGAAAGTCCCACTTTGCTGAACACACTCTTTAGTTATAAAATGGCTCCTCTGCTGCTGTGTTTACTTTACTACCCCACCCTGTAATGGCGGTGGCAGCACTCCTGTGCATCAACATTCAGAATCTGGGTCAAGCCACTGCGCACCCGATTTACACAAACTACTGATAACTTTTGCTCAAACTGCACAACTTGCTCTGTTCTTGCTTTAAACACATTTACAGGATTTTCCACATACTTTTTACATGCTGGTAACATTTCTTTTACTACAGTCCCTTAAAGCTTCAGTTTTTTTAGCACAGGATTGCCTGTATTACTAGTGCTGCTCATTGGCTACAACCCACAGTCTCTCTGGCTTCAGACTTAAACTCAGGCTGAATTCATTACTATGCACACAGTCAATGGCTTAACAAACTTGCACTTGCTGGCAGGACTTGACACAGTCTTTACTTGCAAGGCGACTACACTGCTGCACACACATTTATATGGCATATGGCAGAAAATCACTGTTTGAACAGTTTTTAGGTTGTAAGTTACTGTTATCAGTAGCAGCTTGCTGCGATGGGGAAAAACGGCCTGCAGCCAGTTCTTGGAGGCCTCAGAACAGAAACGGATGGGCAGTCCTACCGATCGTCTTTTCAACCACCAAACTTGTAATTCCGACGATCGATTGGCGGGTTTAGCCCGATTTTAAACTAGAAAGTCAATTTTTACAAAGTTTACAGCGATTTTAACACTCTGCGATGCTCCTCCAATAGCCAGTAAACGCACTCCACTCACACTCCCTCTCGAATGCTGGGGCAGTCACTGTAGAGTTGGCTGAGGGGCGGGACTGATTGCAGCCTGACCAATCACACGACACCATGCAAATGAGCCTCTTCTTCCTCGCAAGGGCTCTTCTCCTCACGGCGATCGTCGAGCAGGCAAATTTAAACTGCAGAATGCAACTTTTTTTCTTTACCAACTGACTCCATGGCAGGAGCCCATTTCAGCCATTTAACATAGCAATTACTCCTGCAAGTCTCTCAGTTCTTTCAGTAAGCATTTCCAATGTCCAGGGCACAATTTTCCTGTTGCTACCCCTAGTCTTCCACACTTTTCTTTACCACAGTTCATTTTTAAAGCAGGAAAAAATGCTGTAAACTATTTTGATGCAGGACAAGGGCACACTCTTTGGCTTTACTGCTCCTTGGTAAACAGTTGGCAATTTAAAACAGCAGCACAAGATCCACAGCACACAGCAACACACTAGGGAAATTGATTCAGCTTTTTGGGCTACCCACTGCCAGATAGTCAAAACGCTAGCCCCCCTTGCCCAAGCACCTTCCTCCCAGAACTTAATCCAAAGCGGTGCCTCCATTTTTGTAACCCCTCAGCCCTGCCTTTTTAGCAAAATGACAGGTGGCATGATGTTGAAGCTGACAGCAGTACCTGGTGGGGACTGGATTCGGGGAGGATGAGGTTACTCGGCACAGGGGACCTAGGTGTGGCTACTCTGCACAGGGGCACCCAAGTAAATCCGAACATAGGAAGCAATAACTGTAATGTCCAGAACCAGGAATGGGATTCTTCAGTGTGGCTTTTATTCACATCCAAGCTGAACAAACAAAGCATAGACAGACTCCCATGGGGCTACATTTCCTGGTAATGCAGATTAGAGACAACAGAACACTTTATCACTATTTCCAGCCATCAGGCTCTAAATCCACCAGGCACACAGCCCAGACTTGCATGCAGCTTTGGGTACACAACCCAACTTGTACACACTTGGGTTTTCCCTATTGGCCCGGCTCCCCTGCCGGCCACTTGATCCGCGGTCCATTGGAAGAATGAACCAATTATCTAAATTTGCAGTCCATTGGATGAATGAATCAATTATCCTGTTGTGGCTCCCCAAACCACACTAGAGTCTTCGACTCCGAGAGAGAATTTTCCTTACAATCTCACGTCTGGGTACTTCCCCCATCGCTGGCCAAGTGTCAGAGGTAAAGTAGAAATCCACAGAAGAAATCCGTAGAGGTGGACCTGGTCACTAAAGATGGGGGGCCACCCACCTCCAGCTCCCACAGCCCATACCCAGCCATTTCTCTGGAAATTGAACAATTCCTTTACTGAACTTTCAAATGTAGATTATGGGTAGACCTCTGCCACATCTCCTCTACATATTATTTGCATCCCAGCAAACTCTGGACTTGAACCTACTTTTACTTTGCTTAGCCCATTACTCTAGGCTTCCCAATATTTAGTAGTTCAATCCCCACATTATCACACAAGTCCCAGGGTGAAAAACATAGGCCCTTTTAGCAAGAGCAGACACTCACCCTCACATTGCAGGTGCCCCACAGGTGACTCACAAATCTTCTTATTCCCCCAAATAAACACTGGAACACATAGGCAGCTTTTCCTCCACAAGCAGAACTAGGGGGTTGCCCCAGGAATCTGCAGGAAACCTTTCCTGTCCCCCCCCCCGGAAGGAGGGGACACTGAGACCCGAAAACAGCAGTCTCCACCACTTCAATTATCTTTTGTGTCTCTCTTTAAGGTGGAGACACACAGACTTTTACTTAAAAGTAGCCCTCTGACAGGGCTGAGGCTCCTAGAGCCTTCACTGAGCTGCTTTACCAGCAAGCTCCCAACTTCTCACTCACTCACTGAAGACTGACTGAAGACACTGACTTCAAAACTCCCAACGTTCTAACTAACTCCCTGTGCTGCAGATTCCAATGCAAGCTCATGCAGCTCGCGATAGTTCTATTGGTGATGTCATCCCTCAGTCTCAGCTGAGACTGAGAACAGAGTGAGACAGTGTGAAACCCATTTAACTGGAGTTTCACCAGCTGCCTTCCCTGCCTACCACTAGGTCTTACTGGGATTCTAGTAACCCCGGGTAACAAGGAGGTTACACAAATATGACCACCATGCATGCTCTAGAAAGTTCTTATGGTCTCCATGATATTATTTTTCATAGGTTGTCATAGTTTACAGAAGTCCAGGTGTCTGCATGAACACATCATTGTGATGTCTTGATAATGGTGTAATGGCCCTCTTTGCCCTTCAGATTCAAGCTCTAGCTTGGTGTAATCACTAAGAAAACCTTGTTGAATAAGGCTCCAGCTATTTATATGGTATTTTATCAACTCAGAGAATCTTTGGTACATATTAGATTTCATGAATCAACTTTCTTTGAAATTCCTTCATTTAGAACCAACTTGGGCCAGAAATTGCTACTGTATCAGCTTCCAAGCTTTAATAATTCTCTTCCACAGTATCTCATTGATTTCTTGATTGCTTTAAACATATTTAAATCAAAAATGAATTTTTTTTAATTAACTTATGATCAATGTTATTGTGTGTAAATTTGTTTTATATTTTATTTGATTTTTTTAATAATTGTTTACATGTTTACATGTGATATTTTATGTATTGATGTACACTGTCTGCTGTAAAACCCTTTCATCCATATCTGGTCACCCTTGAAAATGGGTAGTATATGCTCATGGATTTAGTATATTTTTAAATAAATAAATAAAATTAAGACAAAGGGGGCCCACTTTTCAATGGTTAGATACTTGTGTCAAAAGATTGTGACACATAGAGTGACTTGTATCACATTTTGCAGCATTCATAATTTTCAAATGCAGCCTTTGTCAAATCCTGATGTAGCTGTGCCAAAGCCCCCTTGGGACAAGGTTGTGTCAAACAATTCAGTGCCCCAGGTCAAAAGGGGACTTGCAACATGGTGGGGCTGCAACATCCTCTATTTTTATTTTGCAAGCTCCAAGATGGACACAGCAAGGATTTCCTTTTAGACCAGCTAGAAGGTGGTCTAAGTGATATGCACCAGTGCCACATACTGTGGCGAATGGAGGGGGGAGGAATGTGACAGTGGGGTTCGGGGACAGAAGGGGCACAGAGGTGTCCCAGGACTGTGGCTGATACAAGTCTGAGGTGCTGGTGTGTAGTTTTGCTATGTGCATCTATATATGGAATAGAATACAGTGCTTTGTACTGCAACTGCAGAAGACATATATATGTCTATCAGGTGAATGGAAAACTATTACATTTTACATGCTGATATGCCTGCTATCCATAGTGCTAGCCTCGGTTCTGGGAGAATATAAAAGAACTCAGTGGTAAGGTCACCCCTCCCCCTTCCATGCTGATAATTGATGGTGCTCCCACCCAACACCCTAGTATGATATTGAATACTTTTAATGCCTCATTTTCTGACCTCAGTTCTATCCTCCCCCCGACTTCTTCGCTACATCTACTGGCCAGTTTCCACTCCCCCCCACGGTGCTCCACATTTTCACTTTAGAACGATCTCCTCTAGCGTTGCCTGCACCTATCTCTCCAAGTTCCTCGGTAAAACAAGGCAGAGTGGTGACTCACTTGATTCAAAGCTGCTCTCCCTAATGCTTGATGCAGTACTAATACTCCAACCAAATACACAACATGTCTCTGTGTCTAGGGAAGTTCCCGTCACTGTGGAAAGGGCGGTTATAACTCCAGTACATAAAAATGGCGATCGTACCTCTAGTAGTAACAACAGGCCCATTTCCATCCTTCCTCCCCTATCAAAAGTGTTAAAAAAAAATTGTTGCTGACCAACTTACTGAATACTTGGACTTGCACCACCTACTGTGCCAGCAACAAGACGGTTTCAGGAAAGGGCACAGCACAACCACCACCCTACTGGAATTTACCTCCTCTATCCATGATGCGCTAGACCAGGGAGCCCTAGCTGGATTGGTCTATATCGATCTCTTCAAGGCCTTTGACACAGTTAAACACCCGATGCTCATCAACTACCACCTCTCTGTTAGAGTATCCCAGGAGTCCACAGGCTGATTCTCCAGCTATCTCCACAGATGTACCTAGCAGGTGAAGATCAATAATACCATGTCCACAAACCTTCCTGTCTGATCGGGTGTCCCTCAAGGATCCATCCTTGGCCCACTCCTCTCCTTGCTGTACTTAAGCTCCTTCCCTATGGCCTCCACTGGATGTCTCCTCCTCTATGCAGATGATTCAGTGATCTTTAGTCAGCACCCAGACCCGTCCCAACTCCAAATGGCCCTGCAGGACTCCTTCACAGAAATAGAATCGTGGTCTGTCTCCCACAAGCTTGTTCTCAACTATAAGAAAACCAATTTCATGCTATTTGCCCACTATCAACATAAACACTACTTGACCACCCTCTCTATACAAAATTTCCAGGGTACAACTCTGGAACCAGTTATGAGCTTCAAATATCTAGGGGTCACCCTATACTCGACCTTTACCTTCTGTGAACATATAGCTGTGACTTGCTGTACAATCAACACCAGAATTGGCCTCCTGTATAAGTGCAGACCCTGTCTCCCTCTTGACGCCCTCTGACTAGCCATTTCAAGCTCCATCCTCTCCCTGGTAGACTATGGCATAGTCATCTATGGCACCACCTCAGACATTGCCCTGGCCACTGTCAAATGCTCCCTGAATAAGGTCTGCTGATTTGCCACAGGCAGTGACTGGCTCACACATACCTGTGACCTCTACCAACGCTTATTATGGTTTAACTTTCAGGGGCGTCTTTTCTACCAGACCTGCCTTCTGGCCAAAAAAATCCAACTGGTTCTGTCCTCCCTGGGCTGTCTCTCACTTCTCCAACCGAGCTCACTAAGATGGGCCACAAGACACTCTGACACTATTGCCTTTCACGTCCCTTTTGTCAAGACAGGTGCTGGGCAAAGGTCCTTCTGCTACAGGGCTCCTCTCTGGATGGACCCAATTCCTGGGTCTACCCTATCAATCCCCAGGCTAGGACCCTTTAACACTGAGCTACGTGATTATATACTAACCAGCTCTAAATTGTTTGCAAGTAACTCCTTTTCCCCGTACTGACAAGTCCCTCTGCTGAATATGTACTCAATTTTATAGTCTGATTGTACTATACACACCACTGGTATTGCTCCATATATTGGTATTTTGTTATGCACTTTGCCTCTGTATTTTATTCTCTGTATTTTGTCTTCATTATTCTCTGTAATTGTCTTCATTTTCTGTATGACATGAAGCATTTGTAAATGAGTCCCTGACTCAAAGGGTTGTAATTCTGAGACTTTAACAAATAAAAATAAGTAAATAAATAAAGATTATCAAACCTGATGGCAACTATACCTAGGAGGTGCCATAGAGACAGCGGGCATGACAGGGTGTGATATAGCACCCAGTGTGGGGTGCCCTCTGTCTCCATGACACCTTCTAGGTATAGTTACCATCAGGGTTGATGATTTTAGGTTACCACTATGTATTGCAGCATAGCAGCATGTAAGATGTAATAGTGTTCCATCCACATGATAGAAACATATATGTCTACCACAGTTACAGTACAAAGCATTGAATTTTATTCTGAATATAGATTCACATAGCTAAACTACATACCAGCATCTCAGACTTGTATTGGCAACTGTCCTAGGGCATTCTGGTGCCCCTTCTGCCCACTCCTGTCTGGCTGGTACACCGCCCCAACCAACCATTCCCTTCTTGCATTGTGCTGGTCGGGAGGGGGCAGAGCCCTTTGGCAATTCTTGCAGGTGTACCAACTGTTTAGCACAGCTGATGGCTTGTGGCAAACTAGGGGAGTTTGGCACTAGGTTCTTGCTTTTTTTAGAATTTGACACAGGGTCACCAATGCACCCTGAGTTTGCCTCAAACCTGGAGCAATGCAACTTGCGTCGCTCTAAATGCTGTTTGAAAATTGGGTCCAGTATGTTTTTCTTTCAAATAAATGTCTTCTAAAGCAGAGTCACACATTCTAATAGTGGTTAAATAAGGGACTTAATCTGCTCTTACTTTAACAGGCATGTCGCCTGCTACAGATAATTTGAGGCAAGCAAAAATAACTGTTGTGGTGCACTTATGATATGTCCACAAGTGAACTGGAAGCCACTTAAAATGAGGGACTTGTAAGTGAGTCTTTCCAACCATGGAATGCCCCATCTCACAGTCAAAAGCTGCCAGAATCCCATAACAAAGGTAAAAGATATAGAAAGTGTTCTAAAGATTCAAACTCTGCAGCACATTCCAGATATGATCAAGATCTTTCTTCCACCTCCATGTGTTTATGATTTACACACACTCACACACACACACACATGCACGCACGCACGCACTCACACACTTTTCAATGGGAGCAAAGACATAAGACACTCCACAGTTTTTGGGGTGCTGTCTTATCTGTCAATTGGTATGTTACCAAAGAATTCCTCTGTGGCCTAAAATTCCTGAAAATAAGATCTCATTCTAGAGTTGTTTCCTTAACATCCAAAGAATATGTTGCTTGGAAATAGTCCACTTCCCCAACTTCCATAAAAGCAGAGTAACGTAACATAATATGGGGATTTCATGGACCGTAGTGCCTTAGTTGGCAAAGTAGTTCAAACAAACATATATTTTTCCATACTTCCCATCAGCCATTCACTGCTAAAGAATCTGTCAGTTCTAGGCCTCACAAAATTGACCCATTAATAAAAACAGAATGGAAAAACACAATGGGGTGCAACATATCAAACCCACCTTTTTCCTGTGATAGATACATCACTTCTCTTTGCACTGACTTGAGAAGACTGCATCAAAGCATTTGAAAAAAATACTAAACATTTTGGTTCCCAATCTTAATGGAAGTGGAAAGATATAACTTAGGAATAATAAAAACTTTAGTAAAAACTGCCAGATAATATATACCCTTTTTCCTTTCTATGCGTCAATATTTCTATCTTGTTACCTTTCTCACACAAATATCCAATTCTTCCTCCTAATTTAGTGTAGCCATGTTCTCATTACCAAATGTGATCCCCAAGATATTAATAGTGTCATCACTAAGTGCTGTGCCAACCACAGACTGCAGGGAAACAGGGTCAGGGCCCAGATTTACTCCCACACTGTTATTTAAGTTGAGTTTGGAGACCGATACTTCCAAAGTAGTGTCAAAAACATGTAGTGTGCTTGCCCTGAAGCTGAGTCTGCTACAAATTAACAGATATCATCTGCATACACAGTTATTTTAATGGTATTGCTCCCCAAAGGTGACTCAGTCTCCCGTATTCTAAGGTCTAAGAGGATTTTCTGTATGACAGTGTCCAGGGCAACAACATATAACAGAGGGCTTAGCTGGCACCCCTGCACAACCCCTACTTTTATCAGTTTTGACCTATCAAACTGGCCATGCAAAAAAGGAGATACCAAAGCTGTGATATATAATAATAATAATTATAACCAGGATATACATACTGAAGGTATCCCATACATGCTTATAAGAATAAAGAAAACCAGGAATCTTCCTAGAACTAGTATATTCTATCACATCCCAAATCATGTACATGGTATCAGTAATCTTTCTGGCACGAATGGAGCACATCTCTACTGACTTTATCAAGGAGTCCACAAGCCTAACAAGCCAGTTATGAAGGATTTTAGTTAGAATTTTTAAATCTGAATTTAGTTTAAAAAAAGTCTCCAATTCAAGATATTGGTATTCTTGCCTTTTTTTAAAAAAAAGTCAGAGTTCCTTTGCTAAAGGAGGGGGACATAGCTAATTTTATTACGATATGGTTAATAGGAACTAAAATAAACTCTACCATGTAGTTGTAAAATATTTTTATTAAAATTCATTAGTGATCCCATTCTAACCTGGAGAGGCCCCATTTTTTAAACATGATAAACTGCAAGTATCTTATCCTTTATGACTGGTTTGCACAAAGTCTGACACTCCAAAGCCAAAATAGGATTTGGGGGTTTAGTCAAAAATGTATTTACCAGTACTGGAACAGTTGCACTTACTCCAAAGGTGGAGTGGACAAAGTATCCCAGAAAGGTCTGAAAGTACCTTTCCTAAATCATATGTGAGTTGTATTATCTGAGAATGTTCTATCTGGTCTCTGCATGCTGTAAAAGAATCCTGTACAGGAGATTTTTGTGTCCTATATTTTAACTCAACCTACAGAGATGCCACTGTATCTTACTGGTAGCTATGCATTTTTAGCATTAGTTGTGGGATCTGATCTGCCTACTCTACTGAACCAGTACTGGCTGCTGTCAAAACTCTATATAATTGTTCCCTGAGTTTCAGATAATGTAAATATTTTGTTCTCTGAGCTGTGGTCTGAGGAGAAGAACCCTGGTATGCAAGACCCTGGAGGTAGAAAGGCTTTTAAGGGAGATGGTCTCCATCTGACAAGGAAGGGGTTAGCATGTTGACACAAATATCTGGCGTTCACATTAACCGAATAGGATTACTGGAGCAGGTGTTGGGCAACATGAGCTAGGAAGCAGGAAAGGAAAATTCCAAACCAAGGGGAAGGGTCAAAAGGGGGAACTTGGGGGATAGAAACACACAAGGAGGGAGGAATGGAGTTGGGGAACTTAGGGTCAACAAAAAAGAGGGGGAGAGTACAGGAGACAGTCCTCAGCAAGGGATGGTGGAGGTCACTACAGAGGAGGGACAAAAAGTAGATCTGGGGTATGAAGGGTCATGAGCACCAATGCCAGGAGTCTGGGAAGCAAGATCCCAGACTTGGCAGCAGTCATTGCAGAAGTAGGTCTAGATATTCTGGATATTACTGAGATGTGGGGCCATGGGGAGCAGGACTGGGACATGTCCGTAATGGGATATGCTCTTTTTAGAAGGGACAGAGAAAGCAGAAAGGGGGGATATAACACTTTATTGAGGGATGACATAAAGGCTACTGAAGCAATGAGTAAGTGGGGGGCAGAGGTGCTATGGGTCATCTTGGAGATGGAGAGTGGAGATGTTACAGTAGTCCCTCATTATAACGTACTGCTCCGGGTCCAACGTTTTTTGTACTTTATAGCGATGGTTCACTATAAGGGAACAAAAGGAAAAAATGTTTGTAACCAAGATGCCAATAGATAGCATGAGTGAAAACCTGGGTAATTTAATAACTATGAATTTTATTCAGCCAATATTAAAGTGCAGTATCAAAAAATGAAAAAATGCAGGAGCAGTTAAAAGCCAGCTTCAGGCACATTCAGTTATTTAGTAAAGAAACTATTCAAAGTTGACAGGATAAGCAGATCCCTTGTGTGCTCTGCCTGTGCCACTGAGATGATCTATGGCATCTGAGATGAGATATGGCAACTTAGATTCAATGCAAAGAAGCACAAAATGATGCACCTGGGAAATAAAAATCCAGGAGAAGAGTACACAACAGCAGGGGAGGTACTAATGACAACAATAATGGAAAGGGATCTGGGTGTAGTCATATCAGATGACCTAAAGGTGGGTAAGCAATGTGAGAAGTCAGTAAGGAGAGCCAGGGGGATACTGGGATGCATAGGGAGGGGCATCACAAGTAGAAAAAGGGAAGTGGTTATCCCTCTATACAGACAGTTGGTGAGACCCCATCTGGAGTACTGCGTGCAGTTTTGGAGGCCTCATCTATGCAAGGACATAGACAGGATGGAAGCAGTCCAGAGGAGGGCAACTAAAATTGTGCAGGGTCTATACCAGAAACCATATGAAGAGAGACTGAGAGAGCTTAATATGTAAACCCTTGATGAAAGGAGGGACAGGGGGGACACGGGGGACATGATAGAAACTTTTAAATACCTCAAGGAATCAACAAAGTCCAGGAGGGTAGCATCTTTCAGAAAAGAGATGTGTAAGAACAAGGGGCACAATTTAAAGTTGAGGGGGACTCAGGGTAATGTGAGAAATTCTTTTCATGAGAGAGTGGTGGACGATGGAACCGCCTTCCTGGAGAGGTTGTGGGGTCTAAAACAGTGGGGAATCAAACATGCATGGGATAGACATAAGACAATTATAGTGGGGGGCTGCAGGAAGTAGGCTGTTGGTTAACTAGAATCTGCAGCTTATCCAGTAGGTAGGAAAATGGGCAGACTGGGTTGGCCAAGTGGTCCTTATCTGCTGTCAAAGTCTATGTTTCTATGTTCTATGTTTCTATGATCTTTATTAAGTTCAGCAGTTGTAGCAAGTTAATGTAAGGCTGTTGCTCTAGAAATTTCAGCCTGGTCTCCAGTGTAGTAAGTCCGTTCTCTGTGGTAATTTCAGGCAAGTCCAACTGGTTGGATTCAGCATCGGGGTCATCGGGATCACACTCACTAACTAATCACCACAGTACAGCTGTCATTTTTATTTCTGCTATGATGTCCTACTGGGTATGTGGAGCAATGAGATAAATGTGGACTCTCCATTTTTCATTCACTTAAAGATATTTATTTTTTGCTCGAGATCCAGAGTTTTTCTCTTACATTTCTCTGCCATGTTGGATGAATACTGACAAGACCTAACCCTGTTCTGACGCAGGGTAAGCAGGATTATTGCAAACATTATTGGGGTATTTTTGGGAAATCTATTGGGACAGTTGTGAATAATCTAAAGTCGGGGTGAACACACCTAGAGAGTGAGCTCAATAGGGGTACAAGACTCAAATGGCAAAGTTTGATCAGCTACTCTTTGCTGAAAGCTGTGATGGTTATGACTGCACTACACAGGGGCTGAAACAGCAACAAAAGAAGCAAACTGGCTGAATAGGGGGACAAGTCAGGTACATGCAAATGTTTAATTAATTTCTTTCTATCAGTACACACACTGAAGGGACTAGCATAGTCACATACTAAAGGTGGCAGAGAAAAAAAAATTGACTGCGATTGTGTGATTGCGCCCACTACAGGAAACAATGCAGTTGTTAATGGGGTCCATCTGCCCAGTTCCTCATAACCAGGGTTCCTTATAATGAGGGACATTATAATAAGAGAGGACTGTTTTTGTATAGGGGTGATCTATAGGCCACTGTTACAAGAAGGGGGGGAGGATAAGGTAATGATGGAGGAAATTCAAAGGTTGGAAAACAAAGGGGAGGTGCTGCTGATGGGGGATTTCAACCTCCTAGATGTGGAGTGGAGTACCACAACAGTGGCCTCTTCCAGGAGCAGAGATATCATTGACTCCCTACATGGGGCACGCTTGAGTTACTAGTCAGGGAATCTACTATGGAAGGGGCAGTACTGGACCTGATCTTCACAAATGGTGACAGTGTGGGAGGTGTCACAGTGGGAGAAAGACTAGGCGCAAGAGACCATAATACAATATGGTTCACACTAAGGACAGCACCAGAAAGGAAACATTCTAAGGTAAAAGTCCTAGATTTTAGGAGAGTGGAGTTTCAAAGAATGGGCAACCACCTTAAAACAACTCTGGTAGGGGTGTTGGATCCTGAAGGGGTCGAAGAAAAATGGGGAAACATATAAGGGGCCATAATAGAAGCCACTAATCTCTGCATCAGACAGGTAAGAAAAAAACAGAAAAAAAAGGAAACCTCTATGGTTCAGCAGGAGGTAGAAATAATGGTCAGGGTAAAAAGGGCAGCATTTAGGAGATATGAGCAAATACAGAATGAGAAAGATAGACAAGCATACCAGGAAAGGAGAGGTCAGGAGAGCAAAACTATGATTGAATAGAAAATAGCACAAGCAGTTAAGGAGGAACAAAACCTTTTACCGGTATGTGAGTGAATGGAGGAAGGCAGGGGGATAGTTAGGCTGAGGGATAAGGATGGGGAGAGAGTGGAGGGAATTGGAGGAGGCAGATATCCAAAACAGCTACTTTTACTCAGTGTTCATTCGTGGAGAGAGAGAGGGGGAGGGAGTGTGGATCGGGAGAGGGGGAAGACTGGGGAGGGGGTGAACATGAGCCCATTCAAAGTAGAGGGGTCCTAAAAGAACTAGCAGGAGTAAAAGTTGACAAAGTCATAGGGCCTGATGGGATTCACACCAGAATACTGAGGGAGTTGAGGGAGGTGCAGGTGGAGCCATTAACTGACCTGTTCAATAGATTGTTAGAGACGGGGATGGTACCAGATGACTGAAAAAGGGTGGACATGGTCCTGCTACATAAGGGAGGAAGCAAAGAAGAGACAAGCAACAACAGGCCATTCAGCCCGACATCAGTGGTGCAAAGTTGATGGAGAATTACTGTAAGAATTACCAAGTATCTTGTTTCAAATGACATAATGGATCACAGACTGCATGGATTCATAGAAGGAGGTCATGTCAAATTAACTTAATTGAATTCTTTGACTGGGTGACCAGAGTGATAGACCAGGGTGGGGCAGTGGATGTGGTGTACTTGGACTTCTGCAAAGCTTTTGACACCGTGCCTGCCCAGCTGAAAATATTATGATTTTTTTAATGATGCATCATTAATGATTATTATCCAGTTATGTTCAGAGATCATGTTTAAGCTTCAAAAACTATAATTACGATCATCATTAACAATAAGTAACCATCAACATTAAATGGCTGCCAATCAAAAACCATGAAGTTATGGAGATGCTGATTATGGTTAATGATGATCTCATATCATCAAGATTTTTAGTGACTGCCCATGGTCAAGATTACAGAACTAAATTACAAAAAGCAATTTTTCTTTTCTCTATACTTTTGGAATTTACCTTGTATTTACATATCTTTACTGGAATGATCGGTTATGATATATTTTCTCTAAAAGCCCACTGCTTTCATTTAGGTATCCAGTGATATTAGCGCGGATAAAATAGTGCTGTAAAAAAGAGCGCTACCTTAACTGCGTGTTACATATAAGTGTGCAGCATAAATGGTCATGCAGCTTAAATAGCACATAACCGGTGTGTTTTAGAGTAACATACATGGTCGTGCAGTTTACATCCTAGTGCTGTTTAAATTTTAATTCGTAATCATTAGTCAGTAACGGATTCAGGTGCATTGTAGCAGTACTGTTAGTGTTGCAGTTTAAATTGGTGCTTAATTTGATTTTGAGATTCAGGTGTGTTATGAGGTTTGATGTTTATCTTAATTACCTCCATCATAGCAGCACTGT
The DNA here is from genome assembly GCA_016271365.2 of Neoceratodus forsteri. Taxonomy (NCBI): domain Eukaryota; kingdom Metazoa; phylum Chordata; order Ceratodontiformes; family Ceratodontidae; genus Neoceratodus; species Neoceratodus forsteri. The sequence continues at coordinate 1,552,997,193 of CM057453.1, read as the reverse complement.
TAGTGTAGCAGTTGTGTTTGGCAGCATGGAAGTCCGTTACATCACAAGTCAGAAAGGAGGTGAACTTGCACTGTGGCAGGGTTTTATGTATCGCAGAGAATGAATTTGTGGTGACAAGTCGTACTGGAAATGCTTGCAGTATGCAACTGGACACTGTGCTGCTAGGTACACATCACTGGAAATATAATTGTTAAAACTATGGGTGAACACAACCATGTGCCAGACCCTGTTACTGTCATGCAGAAAGAAGTGATTGCTCAGATGAAATGCAAAGCTGCTTCCCCCACTGAAACCACACACCAGATTGTTGTTGCTGGCCTTACTGAACTCCCTCCTGAAGTTGCAGTGCAGCTTCTAGCTGTGCCTTTGCTGAAAAGAACTGTTCGTAGGACACAACTAGTGATGAGTCAGCCACCACCTGAACCCTTTGACGCTATGTCTCTTGTACTTCCATCCGAGTACTGTGTTACAGAAAATGGTGAAAAGTTCTTGGTTTTCTATTCTGGACCTGTCAGGGATCGTTTTCTTATATTCTCCACTTCACGAGATCTGGAAACGCTGAAGCAATGTAAGCATTTATTTGCTGATGGAACATTTAAAGCTGCCCATCTACTTTTAGTCAGCTGTACACTATACACGCTATAAAATTGTGCAATATTATCCCCCTGGTGAATGTGCTTATGACTAGTCACAGTGCATCGACTTACAATAAAGTATTAACAGAGATAAATGCTATGTGTTCTCCACTGCAACCAGAAAGTGTGCTAATTGACTTTGAGCAGGCTGCAATTAAATCTTTTAGGCAATGTTTCCCTGAAGCACTACTGCGTGGCTGTTTTTTTTCATCTTTGCCAATCAGTATAGTGAAAAGTGCAGCAACATAATGAAATTTGCAGTCGGTATATGTCTGACCCGGTATTTGCCCTCCACACTAGATGTTTGCCAGCATTAGCTTATGTCCCCACAGTTGATATTGTCTCAGCGTTTGAAGACTTGATGTCTCAAGACTTTTTTACTAGTATCTCAGACATACTTTTCCCTCTGTTAGACTATTACGAGGACACTTGGCTGGGTAGCCCACTTGGCAGAGGAGGGCGGCGGAGACCAACATTCACAACTGATCTGTGGATCTGCTATGATTCTGTGCAATTGGAACTGCCAAGAACAATCAATGCGGTGGAAGCATGGCACCGTATATTCAATCACTTTGTTGGTGCCCACCACCCATCAATCTGGTGATTTATTGATTTTATTAAATGTGAGCAGAAGTACAATACTGCCAGACTTGAACAATTAGTAGCAGGTTCTGTGATTGCAGGCACAAAAAAAAAAATACAAGGAAACTGCCAAGCGTATTGAGAGAGTAGTGTCAGAGTATGGACAAAGGTCGATGTATGAATACCTAAGGGGATTGCATACAACTTTGAATTACAAGCCTAGAGTATTTGTGTTTTAAAAAGTGTAGTCCATGAAATACGTTATTATTTTGTATTACATACAGCCATGATTTTAATAGTTAGCATAAAACGTATATATATTTTAACTCATTTTTATTCATTGCCATCTTTTTTAGCATTATTTGCATTAAATACAGCCAGGCTTTTAATAGTTACCCTAAAATGAATATATTTTTACTCAGTTTTTACTCTTTTTTATTCATTGCCTTCGTTGCCTTCTTTTTTAGCATTATTTGTATTAAATACAGTCAGGATAAAACAAAGTCAGGATCTTGAACAAAGTGATGGTGTCCATGTTGCTGTTGTGTTTGGTATGTCCTAAGAGTATGGCTACATGGCAAGTGTGTTCATTGTTGACTCTCCATGCTACTATATCCTGGTGCTTAATTGTAAGTGGGCTCATAAACTGCTGCAGCATTTTTAACATGCCTTTATTGTATGCGCTAATTGCACTATGCTATTTTCACACTGACCCTTTCATTTATGCTTACTCTGATACCTTACATCTTGCTAGAGTTAAAAAGGCTCATTTTGGTTTATATATCTCCAGTAAGTGGTTCCTTTTATGGTTGTGATGAATTCTTAAAAGTACTTGGTTTGTGTTCAAAACCTTTCCTGATAGTTTGCAAACTAATATTGCCAATGCAAAATTAATTTAAAAATAGAAATTACTATTGTTTTGTTCTATAAACTATGCTGCTGAAATATGCAAATTAGTTACACAAATATTTATCCTATACCAGACATTGCTTGTACTCTTCCTAATGGGATTAAAACTTGACTTTACATGATTTACATTATAATTCATAATTAATTTGTCTTTGCTGATATGTGACATTCATATTCTCAAAATTAACTAATAAAATTTTAAGCATTACATCTGTGACTTAAAATCTTATAATACTGAACTAAAATAATCATCATTGATCATCACTTGATCATCCACAGATCATCAACAACCATCATGCTGATTTAAGCTTACAAAAATAATCAATAATCATCAGTTGGTGATTTGTAAGTTCATGTTTGATGATTAAATCATGATCTTGATGATCTTAGATCATGATCACCTTTGATGATTGTATGGTGACATTTGATGATTAACAATAATCAGTCATGACTGACCTTCAAAAATCATGAATAATGATTTACCAATTTGCCTGGGCACACAGAAGGCTTCTGTACAAACTTAGATCCCTGGAGCTGGGTCCAGAGGTGGTGAGATGGGTAAAAAATTGACTGGAGGGAAGAAGGCAAAGGGTGGTCATAAATGGAATTCCATCAGAGGAGGGAGGGGTGAATAGTTGGGTATCACTGGGGTCAGTACTGGAACCAATCCTGTTCAATATTTTTTGGGAGACATTGCAGAGGGGCTTAAGGGGAAAGTCTGTTCATTCACAGCTGATACAAAGCCCTGCAGCAGAGTTAACACTAAAGATGTGGTTGAAAAAATGAGAAGAGATCTGCACAAAGTGGAAGAGTGGTCAAAAGTGTGGCAGTTGAGCTTTAATACAAAAAAGTGCAAAATTATGCCGATAGGGAGCAAAAATCAAAGACCGGAGTACATGATGGGTGGTCAGGTACTGAAGGCAACTGAGCAGGAAAGGGACCTTGGTGTAATCATATCTCAAGGTGACTAAGCAATACCAGAAGGCAGTAGCAAGGGCCAGTAGAATGCCTGGATGCATAGGCAGGAGGATCACGAGCAGGAGGGAGTGATGCCCTTACACAAACAGCTAATGAGGCCACATTTTGAATACAATGTCCCATTCTGGAGGCCATACCACAGGAGGGACATGGAAAGGGTTCAGTGGAGGCAACAACAATGATGCGGGGACTTATGAATTTGACATATAAGGAGAAGCTGAAGGACCTCAACATTTATGTCCTGAAGCAGAGGAGGGATAGGGGGGACATGATAGAGACCTACAAGTACCAAAACAGTATCAACAGGCCCCAGAAAGCAGTATTTTCAAGAATCAGAGACTGTCAAAAACTAGGGGTCATGAAATGAAGCTAGAAGAGGAAAGATTCAAGGGAAAACATTAGGAAACACTACTTCACTGAAGAGATGGTGGATTTCAATCCTTCAAACATAATTCTTAAGGAGCTTGATGTGAACAAAAAGCATTTTAATAATTTATTGCTTATTAAAATTGCTTTAAGGGCTCATTTAGGTACATTACCTCGAAGTCAGATTTCCAGCATATCTTAGATCAGCTCAATACAGCTAGAAATAAAAAACACCCTATTGCCAATATATATTTAACATAATTGTGAAATTTACTTATAATAATCCATTACAGTCAAAATACTGGCAAACAGAATGTGATCAGGAATCACTTAAATGGTCTAACATATGGAGGAACACTTACAAATACAGTATATACCACTAGATAATCTTAGACTACTTCAATTTAAATTTCAACATAATGCACACTGTTCTCCTGACAAATGATACAAGTTTGGGTTATCAGACTCAGATAAATGCCCAAGATGTAACGCTGGATCTGGCTCCCTTTGCCATATCTTTTGGTCATGTATTGAGGTTCAGAAACTCTGGGAGGAAATACAAATTTAAATATTCTGCAACTTGACCTCTCTCTTTGATACAGAAAATTATGCCTTGGGGAACTTCAAGAATAGTACCTCAGCTTCAGATAAAGCAATGATTTCTTTGATTGCTATTACAACTAAACAATTACTCCTTAAGTATTGGATTGACAAGAATATCCCATCTTTTAAGGAATGGGTCATTAATATGAGACATAACTTATACATTATGGGCCCGCTTCTAGAAGGGTTACACATGGCATAACAGCAGTTGTACCAAATAGAATGGCGCAGTAGCAAACTTCACGCCGAGCAGTTGCAACATGCGCCGATTCTCAAAGTGACCTGTGACATGTCACAGGCCACTTGGCGCCTAAATAGCTGTTATGACCGCATAAATCCCCTGTGACATGGCGCTAGGGGGTTTATGGCAGCAGTCGTGCCCCATTCCAGAAGGGCAGCCACAAAGTGCCCACATTGGGATTCTACAAGAACCCCCGGAGGAGATCCGTCAACATAAGTTATACCAGTATTTAGCTGGTATAACTTGTGGATGCCCTCAGGGGTCCTGTAGACCTGTCGGCTGTCCTGTAGAAAGTGCACTGTTTCCCACCTCCCCCACATGCCCAGCACACCCCAGCAGGGCTCCACAGGGCTACCTATACCCCCAGACTCCCGAAACAGCCATTGGCAGGAAGCCCCACAGGGCGGCACTGCCATCCCCCATCCGTGCCCCAAACTGCGAGTAGCCTGCCGCATATGCGGCAATACAACAGCCCTGGCAGTCTAGTGGCCCCTTCAAACTGTACAGTCCCATATTATAAAAATAAATCCTGATTCCCTGGTAGTCTAGTGCCCCCCAAACTGTACATTAGTAAAATAAACAGACTCACCCATTTCCCTGGTAGTCTAGTGCCACCCAAACTGTACATTATTAAAATAAAACAGACGCCCCCATTTCCCTGGTAGTCTAGTGGCCCCCCCACCCAGCCATGCCAGCCCACCCAGCACCCCCACCTGCCCCAGCTAGTGACTGGCACAGCCCTCTCACCTCCACAGCCAGCCACTGACTGAGTGCAGTATTAGTGCTACTGCACAGACGCTACCAGAAATTAAAGCATTGAAGCATATATTACTAGCCATTTAAACTAGTTGTTGTGTGTGTTGGGGTGGGTCTTGTAAGAAACCTTTCAAAAAAATTCCCCTTACATACTGTAGGTCTACTACTTCGTATAGTCGACAACATGGGTGTAATATCTTATTGGTGCATGCTAGGAGCTTAAACATGCTCAAAAAGACCAAATTGGAAGCCTATATTAAACTAAATAATATTGACATTATGGGAATAATTGAAACTTGATGGGATGACACCTCAGACTGGACATACAAAATTACTGATCATAAGCTCAATTATAAAAATTGGGTAGACAAGACAGGAGGACGTGTCTGTCTATATATACAAAACTCCATCACATCACAAGCAGTTGACTTTTCCGTGGATGTAGATGTGGCTCTAGGAAGTATTTGGTTACTCTCGGTATTACTCTCGGTTTTTAAAAGTGGACGCAGGCACTAGGCCCTTCGAGACCACTTTCTCCACAATAGTGAGGGAAATCACTTTTAACTACCCAGCAATAGCCTGTCTAGCTCCAATTTAAACTGGTTACATGATGTTTGCTCAACCATATACTGTGGCAAAGAGTTCCAAAGTACCACAGCTCTCACAGTAAAATAATATTTCCGCTTGTTGGTAATTGCCTTTGGTATTTTAATTTGCCTATTATTACATCTTAGTCCATATAATTTATCCAGGTATTTTAATCCACTAAGCTTCAAGAGGTGTTCATCATTTAGAATATTAAACAATAACAACAAATCCCCTCTGTCCCATCTTGTCTGTAAGTCATATAATCTCAATGATTTTACCCTATCTGGATATGTTAGAAATTTTATTCTGGTATTAATTTAGTCATTCTTCTCTGAAGATTTTCTATCACTTTTTTATCTTTTTCCAAATATGGTGCCCAGAAAGAAACTGCATAATCTGTATAGGGTCTAATATATGATTTGTACAATTTTATAATACATTCTTTATTTCGTGTTATAAATGCTTTTTTAATCGCATTAATAATATGATTTCCCATTTGAATTACTTTGTTACATTGGTTACTCCAGTCAAATTTATTGTTTTTTATTACTCCTAGGTTTTGTTCATAACATCCAATCTTAATTTCGTTCCCACATAATATATATTCAACATTGGGGTTCCTTTTCCCTAAATGCATAACCACACATTTATCAGTATTGAAACACATACTGTTATCTTTTGCCCATTTTTCAATAATCAATAAATCCTTTTTTAATAGATTTATTTTTATTTCAGTGTCTACGTCTGCTGAAAGTTTGGTGTCATCTGCAAATTTACTTATCTGACAAGAAACTCCCAATTGTAGATCTCCGATAAATAGGCCAAACAGAGTAGGACCCAGAACCGAGCCCTGCGGCACTCCACTTGTTACTGAGATGCTAGCAGAGATTGTATCCCCATCCTTACACTCTGAAATCTGTCCCTCAACCAGGTCTCGGCCCATTTGACAGTATAACTGTTAATTCCCAACTTAATCAATTTCATAATTAATAATTTATGTAATACTTTGTCAAACGCTTTTTTGAAATCAAGAAATACAACATCCACTGGAATGCCTCTATCCAGACTAATGCTAATGTTCTCATAGAAAGTAACAAGATTTGTTGTACATGATCTACCTCTTTGAAATCCATGCTGTGTATTATCCATTATACCCTTTGTTATTAGTTCTTGATCCATCTTTTGTTTTAATATTCTTTCCATGATTTAACGCAAAACAGACATTAGACTAATGGATCTATAATTATCTACTCTATTTTTATTTCTCTTCTTATATATTGGGATCACAATGGCTAGCTTCCAGTCATGTGGAACCTCACCAGTCCTATATGATTTATTAAAAATCTTATGTAATGGGCACAAAAGTGCATCCAAGGTTTGTTTTATGAAAAATATATTTATATTATCTGGTCTTTTTTTTTTTTTTTGAAATTTTCTTTTTATTAACATTTTACAGTATACAAACGGGAATTGAGACAGTAATTACAGAACTTAACACAACACATTCCATAACATAAGAAGGAAAATAAAACAATAACCCCAACAAGAATCCCGAAACAGCTTCTGAAGAACCTAAAACAACCTCCTCCCCCCATGAGGATGACGTCACAGAGGACACTGTTAGAGAAGCAAAGTTAAGTAATCAACTCACTTTAGACATGCAAGAATAAGAAAAAGAGACATACCCGGTAGACTGTGGACAACAAAAAACCCAGAGTGAGAGGTTATATTATTGCCACCTGAGGGTACCCAAAAGCAAGAAAATACAGATCTCATAAATAAAGCTCTATCGCTCCAATACCTTATAAGTAAAAAAAAAAAAAAACCTGATCAGTGAAGATACAAGGCATATAATTTGCCCCATTTCTTTTGAAAGGTCCTGGGGGAGGAGTGGAAATTAGCGATCAGTCTCTCCACCTTAAAACATTGGGAAACCTCATCCACCCAATCCTGATATGAAATCACAAGACTGTCTGTACAGTGCCGAAGGACCAGTCTTTTAACCGCCATAGCAATAAGTGCTATGTTGTACTTCTTTTCTTTGACCTCAATAGCTGAATAATCCCCTATGATACAGGATTCTAGCGTCAGATGCTGTGTTAAACCAAGCAAGGGGTCTAACTTGTCCTTAATTGATTCCCAGAGAGGAGCTACCTTAGGACAATGCCAAAAAATATGAGGAAGATCCCCTGCCCTCCCACACCTAAAACATTCTGAGGCTGGCAGAGCTAAATTTGACTTCCTCATAGGTGTATAGTATATATTATTCAGTATAAAATACTGGGTCATTCTGTTCCTGTCCAAAGTATTATAGACATACACATCCCTCCATATTTGACCCCATGGGACCTGGGGTTTGGAAGAGACTAATTCCCAAATTTTGGAACCCGTTAGCGGAGTTGGATGGGCAAGCTTCATAAGACAGGCATACAACTTGGACACCCCGTGCGGCCTACTCACACCCCCTTTAACTTCCTCCAATAGCGGCTTGATTACTGAGGGAGATGCTGTTGAACCAAACTCTCTATCCAATAAGTGCCTCACTTGAAGTATTTTAAACAAGGCCTTAATGGGAATATTCAGAACCAGTAATAAGTCCGCCACTAGACCTAGTTTACCTTGCACATAGAAGTCCTCCACTAACAACTCCTGAATAGGAGGCAACCAGTTGGGGACTAGCATCTTACCCCAATCCGAATATTAGGGTTACCCATCAGAGGTTGACCAGCATCCTTATTGCAACGGATCCTTATAGAGGAAAAGAGCTGATTAAGCACCTAACAGTAATACCCACAGGCGAGTCTTGAATTCCTGAGGAAGAGATGCAAAACCACAGTAAAATAGGCTACAGGGATTGATATTATGGCAAGTTATAAGCTCCAGATCCAAATCTAGCCAAGTTGGAAGGCAGACCCCTTCCGCATCCCCCAGCCATTTACCTGCTTTAATAAGGTGACTGGCCCAGTAATAAAATTCGAAATTCGGCAACCTAAGACCCCGTCTCCCTGGGAAGGCACATTTATTGAAGGCCGCCTTGGCGATTTGTGGTTCCAAATAAAACCGTTAAGGTAGAGTGGATTTTTGGAAAAGACCTTGGGCAGCCAAATATCTAAAAGGTTCAAGGGATAAAATAATCTAGGAAGAATATTCATTTTGATAATACTTATTCGGGCTCCTACAGACAACGGTAGTTTCCCCCACCTTTGCAAATCAGCCTTAACTCTATCCAGTAAATCATCGAGATTAAGCTTCTTAACCAAGGAGAAATCTTGCGCCAGGTAGACTCCGAGGTATTTCAAATATCCCTGAGTCCACTTCATGCCCAAGTGGGATACCGAAGCCTGAGTAAAATGTAGATTAAGTGGAAAAATTTCAGTCTTTGCTAAATTAAGTTTATAATTGGATAACTCCCCAAATTGTGCAATTAACTTCATTACCACTGGCAAAGAATCAACCGGGTTGGCCAATTGTAACAAAATATCATCTGCATAAACTGAAATCTTAAGAGTATGACCAAGGACCGGGCATCCCTGGATCTCAGGGGCCCCTTTAATACTCCTCAACAGTGGTTCTAAGTATAGGTTAAATAAAAAAGGAGACAGGGGACAACCCTGTCAGGTTCCAGAGTGAAGCCGTATAAGGGTGAAAGGACCCATTGCAGTAAACCCTAGCCGTGAGTGATCGATATAAAACTCTAATCCACTTAATAAACTCCTTCGAAAGCCAAACTGAGACATGGTGTACCACAAAATTCCCAGTTAACCCGGTTGAATGCCTTCTCGCATCCAGGGCCACCAACGCCATCGGAATTTGAGAGGTCTGCGTATACCCTGAACACATGAGAAAGCGATCTAATGTGGTCCATCACTGATCTCCCCTGCACAAAACCCACTTGCTCCTTACTCAATAACGGAACCCACACCTGCTTGACACGGGAAGCTAAAATCTTGGACAGAATCTTAATATCACAATTAAGGAGTGAGATCGGCCTATAATTAGTTGGGTTCTGAGAGGTACATCAGTCTTGGGAATCAGTACAATAATGGCCTCCAACAGGAAGGATCTGAATCATCTGCAGACAGCAAATAATTATAAAGTTCCAGAAGCAGAGGGCTAGTTCCCGCAGAAGACCTTATAAAATTAGCTGGGAACCCATCGGACCGGGGCTCTATCAGATGACAAACTGTGGATAGCTTGTACCACTTCCTCATGGGACAAAGGAGAAGAGAGAAAGGCTATCTGATCCTCGGAGATACAAGGAAGCATCAATGATTGAAGAACTCCTCCAGTCTCCACTGGGGAGGGGTGTATCCGGCAATATAGGTTTGATAATATTCTCTAAAATTGCTGCTATATCCCTAGATTCTGTTTTAATAGCCCCATCTCGATCCCTTAAAGCGGGGATTAACCTGGAATTTTCTATTTCCTTCAACTTCAGTGCTAAGAGTCTACCTGGTTTATCCCCCGATCCAGATATCTAGCCCTGGTCTTCAATAGAGCAAACTCCGTCTTCTCCCTGATCAAGCCTTCATATTCATTTTTAAGTTTATGGAGATGCTCTACGTTCCCCACCAAGCCAGAAGTAGCCAGCTCACTCTCTGCCGCCTTAATTTGATTTGAGAGCTTAACAAGATTTTGCAGTCTAACCCTCTTCTCTAGAAGAAATCTTAATAAGCTCTCCCTCAAAAGCATTTTAAAGAGCACCAGAAAATGTCCACTCTATTCACGAATTCCTATTGGTATCCAGAAAAAATGAATACTGGATCTGATTTGAGCGAGAGATTTCTCCTCCTTTAATAATTGGGTATTAAGTTTCCAGACTGTATCCCGGAGACTACAGATTGGAAAGAAACTTTTAACCAGACAAGCGCATGATCTGAAATAACTATCGGTCAATCCTCCATGGAGACCTTATTCATGAGGGAGGTGGATATTAAAAAGTAATCTATCCGTGACCAAGAATTGTGTAAGGGTGAAAAAAAGGTGTAACTTTTACTGAGGGGGTAAAGAGTTCTCCAGGGGTCTACCAACCCCAACATGTTACCCATATCTCTCATCGCCAATTGCGGCGGAAACAACGGTCTCAATGGTCTAAAGGTTCTATCTAGTTCTTGAGTTGGAGCAACGTTCCAGTCTCCTCCAAGAACCATGGTGGCAGGTAGGAGGGAACCCAGTTTATCAATGAGCCGCATAATAAAGGGCACATTCCCATCCACTGGGCCATAAACCGAACCCAGGACAATATGGGAGTTATAGAGGGAGCTGAACACTAAAATATATCTGCCTTCTGCATCCCTAACCACCTTAACTGGATTAAACGGTATGTTTTTCTTGATCATAACCGCTACTCCCCTAGCATCCGGTGAGTCACCGGCCACAAACACTTGTGAAAAGCCTTTGACTCGCAGCAGATTACTTTCAGGTACAGTAATGTGGGTTTCTGCAAGCACAATATGTCAGCCCCAACATCGAGCAGTTGGTCAAAATACGGGCTCTCTTGTTACCGTCTCATCCTCTCACATTCCAGCTGATAATTTTAGCAATACCACCAGCCATATTTCAGGACAAAAGGCAATATAGCATCCGTGAAATCCATGCTTCTCCTTTCAAACCCAGCAATGACGACATTCTCAAAGCCCTCCCGCATCCCCCATTCCCCACAAAATAACAATGAAACCTCAGCCTCCGTGACCCTAATGAGCTGCCCTTCACCAGTTGTCAGCTTCAGGTCCAGCCAATCAGCAAGGTCAAAAGGCAACCCCCCCAAACAATTCTTATTGCCCCTAAAGGAATAGTCCCCCCACAAACAAATCTTTTGAGAATGCAAACATAAAACCAGAGGTAAGCAATCCAGACCTCATTAGAAATATGAACAGAGCCCCTACCCCCTCCTCCTCCCCACCCCGCCTCCCAACATATCCATAATACCCAGTCCCACAAAACAGTTAGAATAATAGTGAGCACCGAACTGAATCCAGCCAAACTCTCCTCCACCCCGGAATACCTCCTGAACCATTTACTGCTCAAGCTCTTCCAAGCCCCTAACCCTGAAACACTGGCCCACCATATCGCTGTTTCTCCCAGTAATAAGAAGTACAACTCAGCGATGAGGCCTCAATAGGTATTCCAAACTTCCCAACCTGGCAGCAAGGCATGGTACATCTAGAGCTGCCTACCCCCCGCCCTCCCGCCCATTGTAGATACCTGCCACCATCAATTAAGATCCGGGCTCCCCTTCACAAGGAATGTAAGGAAAGGCCATAAACAGCCTTACCTGAGGGAATTCATCTTCCCCAGTCCCTCAACGCCATCTCTCCAAAGACCCAGGAAATGAAGGGGAAATCGGACAGGACCAAGCGTTGACGGACCAAGGGTCTGACCGGAACCAGGCCCTCCGGAAGCTGCACCCCTTCTAATAGTTCCTTCTACTACTATGAGAGGCAGGGACCTAAGGGAGCACCTGAGCAGGCCGACTAGGCCTCACAGCCTAAAACCACCCGATCCATCGCCACGAGGGACCCGGAGGAACCCCCACCAAACACAGGGACAGTCCGCCCCAGGATTAACCATCGCCCTCTGAGAGCTTAGCGAGAGACCTGTAAGTACTGAGCTAGCTCAGATTAACCACATAACCAACCAAATAACAATAAAATGAACAATTTAACATTTTGAACTGTTATTCTGCAACCGGAACACAACCCTAAAACAGTCATTTAGATATCAGTCCCTTGAATAGGTCAGCAGCAACAAGGTGGATAGTTCGGATAGGGCTTCTTCTGGATCTTCATAAGAGTGCGGACCTCTCCGATTTGCACAGAGAGTTTAGCAGGGTAGATCATGCAGAAAGGCTTCCCAGCAGCATTAACTTGCTCACTATCGGATGGAAGGCAGAACGTTTCAGACGGACCTCTTTAGGTAAATCTTGGGTGATCCTCAATTTGGCACCATTCCATAGGACTGCTTCTAATTGCTTAACTTTGTCCAAAACATGTTGTCTATCCAGATAGCTCAAGAACTTGATAATCAGAGGCCTGGGAGGAGCATTCGAGGCCTGGGTCAGAGAGATCTATGAGCCCGCTCCACATGATATTGCTGATGGGCGGGAGAAGGACCCACGCACCTTATGCAAAAATGCTGGACAAACTTAAGGTGTCCCCTCCTCTTTCTAATTCTGGAAGACCCAAAATCAGAACATTGTTCCTTCTGCTGGGGCCTTCCAGATCTTGATTTTGATTGCAGTTTTGTATTGCCAGCGTAATCTTATTATCCTCAGGGTCTATTTTCATTTGCCATCTCTCCATTGAACCTACTCTGGCTTCTGAGTCCCCCATCCATCTTGACAACTCTGCATAATCTTGCCTCATTGATTTGATTTCCTTGGAGATCTCTTGCAGTGTGTTTTTAAAAGGTGAAAGTTCCTCCAAAAAACGTTCTTCAGTCAAAGTAGTACCTCCTGCAACATTAAGACCTCTGGGATTTAAAGCTTTGCTGCTTGTGGAAACATTACTTCCCGAATTTTTAGCTTTCTTAGAGGCTTTCTCTGGCGTCGTGGGTGGAGTGTGCCTGGCTCCTGAGGCCTTCATTTCCACTTCTGACATCACGATGTTATAGAAGACAAAAAACACTTCTAATTCTTCCCAAAGTCAATTCTTGGGGTAGTAATGATGTTTAGACTGCGTTTGGTGGCAGATTGGCAGCTTTAGTGTGACCAGAAATGAGTTTTAAGCAGGGAGAGACGGGAGCTCCGAAACAGGCAGCCTCTCAGCACCACTGCATCACGTGACCGGATATTATATGGTCCTGGTGACGATGTTTCTTTTAAGTCTCTAATTACCTCTCTTATTTCACCCTAAGTTATCTCTTCATATGTGCTAGTATAAGTATATGCCATACTGTTTATATGATCTTTGCTTGAAAACACAGACCCAAAATACTTATTAAATATATTACCTATGTCTGATCCATTATCAGTCTCTATCCCTTCGTTAACAATAGTGGATATTGGTGGATTTGAATTCTTATTTTTATTTATATATGCATAGAAAACTTTGGGATTATATTCCATTGTAGACAATTTATATTCAATATGTTTCCTCTCATTTTCAATTAGAGATTTAGTGATTTTAAGTTCTTTTTTATACTTATTTCTATTTTCTGCACTGGGGTCTAATTTTAATTTTTTATATGCTTTTTCCTTTATTTTTATCTGTTTTTGTATATTGGGTGTCAACCAAACAGGGATTTTGCCTTTGTAATTATTTATTTTAGTCTTAGGAATGTATCTTTGTTCAAAATCATATAGCATTCCCTTAAGGAGCTGCCAGCACTCATCTGCGCTCTTATCTTTGTATAACAAATTCAAATTTTTTCTAAACAATACTTCCTTGATTTCCTTATAGTTACCCTTATAGTAATTATAACGATATTTGTTTTTCCTATAACTATTTTTTAAATGCTTTAAGGAAAATATAACTGTGTTATGATCACTAGATCCTAAAGGTTCTACCATTTCTATAATACTAAATTTGTCTGGGATATTTGTTAAAATAAGATCCAAGATGTTTTTTTCACGAGTTGGTTCCATAACCATTTGTTATAAACCTAGATTTATAAATGTTCCCAAATAGTTTTGTTCTGTATTGGTAGATGCAGTAAGTTTTTCCCAGTCAATACCCGGCAAATTCAAGTCACCCATAATGATAACATCAGATGTTTCAGAGTGATCTGCTAAGAATTGTATCAAAGCTAAATCATACACTAAATCAGCATTGGGAGGATGATAAATATTTATTAATATGAGTTTTTTCTTTAGGTATTGTATCTGTATACAACAACCTTCTATTTCCACATCATTTTCAATTAATATGGGTATCTCCTTTGTTATGATTGTATTCCTTATGTAGATACACGTCCCTCCACCATTTCTATTACTTCTATTTTTGTGATGTAAATTATATCCCAGGATGGCATTAGACCACTGAGAAGCCTCGTTCCACCAAGTCTCAATAATTGCTACTATATCTAAGTTTTCTTGTTCCATTCTACCAGCTAGTTCTGTTAATTTAACGATGTTCAAACTCCTAGCATTACACATAAAGAATGTAAGTTCATCACTCAAGGACAAGAGTTCTGCTTTATCACTCCCTCTTGGCCCCCCAGTACTTAGTTTAAACGTTGTTCAATTACTGACAAAAATTGTTTACCAAGGTGATGACTTCCTTTCTTGCTAAGATGTAAGCCATCCCAGGTAAAAAGACTGTAATCATTGCTAAACTTTTCCCAATGAGTAATACAGGTTACATTATTATTCAATGCCCATTTCCTTAGCCATTCATTTATTTCCTTTATTTTTGCTTCTGTCTTCATAGAGGCTCGTGGTACAGGCAGTATTTCAGACAGGCATAGTTCAGCTTTTAATGACTTTAAGGTATTGACCAGGGATATGTAGCTGTTTTTGATATCATTAGTTGTAAATTTATTTATGTCATTTGTACCCACATGAACTACTACTAGGGGATTTATACCCACATCTTTAATGATATTAGGAACTATTCTCTCAATGTCCCTAACCCAAGCTCCCCTAAAACTTGAGCACATTCTATTTTGTTTATCTGTTTTACAGATGTGACCATCTATATATTTAATTATTGAATCTCCCAGTACTATAACCTGTCTTGGGTCAGATCTTTCATTCATCTCTAGGGAATTAGTCAAACATCCTGATACTACTACGGGATCAGTTGAGTAATTATCAAACCTTGGGCTCTCCAATGAAGCCCTGCTCTGGTTTTCAGGCTACCTTGGGGAGAGGGTCCAGCTGGTTAGGATTGCCGGTGTCACCTCGCAAGAAAAGCCGGTCCTCTCAGGGGTCCCACAGGGGTCCATCCTGGGGCCACTACTCTTCAGCCTCTTCCTCAATGACCTTCCCAGTGTCTGCCACCAGAAATTACTGCTCTATGCTGACGACGCAGTCATGTTCACCAACCACCAAAATGCAGAGCTCCTTGAGAAACAATTACAGCTTGAATTCATGTGCATCGAAGAATGGTTCAAGTCACACAAACTGGTCATGAACTACAGCAAAATAAAGGTTATGACCTTCTACAATGCCAGGAGCAAGTACAAATCCCGTGACCTCACCATCCTAAACCAAACAGGGACCTTACTTGAACATGTTCCTGATTTTAAATACCTAGGTGTCACATTGGACAGCTCACTCTCCTACCATCAGCACATAGATTCTGTCACTAAAGCCACAAACATCCGGTATAGGCCTGCTTTATAGGCACAAACACTGCATGACTCCTGACACTCTCCGGTTGGCTATCAACAGCTCTGTCACCTCCATCATCGATTACGGGCCAGCAATTTATGGCTCTGCCTCTGCCCTCCACAGAATTACAGTTGCACTCAACAAAGCATGCAGGTTGCTAACTGGGGCTGACCAACTTACACACACTTGTGACCTGTACTCTCAGGTAGGATGGCTTCCGCTCATCAGCTGGATACAGTATCAAACCTGCCTCTTAGCCAAAAAAGTCCTCCTCAGGGTCATGCCCCCGAGCATTGAAAAGCTTCTCATTGACCACCACAGCACTCAGCAAACTAGAAGTTCACAACAACTAACCTTCCTTGTCCCCAGATGCCGGACTACCATGAGCCAGAGGGCCTTTGCCCACAGAGCACCACAGTGGTACAATACTCTCAAAATAGAAACTCTTACTGCTGCTGCTCTTGGCCCTTTTAAGAGTCAACTCTGACTTCATCTCATTTCAACTAGTCATTGTGACTGCCTCGCCTTATCTGGGGCACATCGCTCACTGCCCTCCACTTCAGTCTTGACAGCTACCTCTCCCCGCCTTGCCCCTTCTACCTGCCTACCCCCTTGCTCCCTCTCCTTTCTCCCCAGGCATTTACTGACTTTTATCCTCCCTCCTCCCCTTAGAGCTCTTACCCTCACCTCTACCTCCCGACAATGGCCTTCCTGCCTGCATACCCCTTCCCTCTCACCTGCAGTGCTTATTTTCAAGATTGTCCTTGGCTGGTATGTCATGCTACCTAACATTTGGCACATGTTGAATTACTGGAATTCCCTAAGCCTCAGTCTCTTACTTCTTTTTATTGTGTAACTATGTATTATTATGTTGACCTTTGTATGTATGTATACCCCCCATTCCTTCGACGTGGAACCTTTGTAAATGAGCAGTTCCTGCTCAAAGGTATTCATAATCCTAGATTTCAATAAAAAAATAAAAAAAAAATTGTCCATTGGAGCTTCCTTGTTAATATTAGTACGATATTCCTCCTTATGTACCTGTGCAATAGTAGTGAGAATATTCCTCTGATTGATTTCATTCTGTACCCCTAAGTTATTGGAACAATTTTCTCCATTTATTATATTCTCATTATTTACTCCTTCATTTTGTAATTCTTCACCTAAGATCTGAAATCTGTTTTCCACAGGAATTTGGAATTCCATTGCCCTCCTTCCCTTCTTTGCTTTTCTCTTATTAATTACTGGACTCCAGTCATCGCTACTATCTCTACTTTCCTCCCTTGCTCTCTTCAAGGAGTCATTCTTTGTGATGTGTTGATTAATAGGGACTGTTGCATGGGATTTCTTGATCTCATTTAATTCAAAGCATAAGACCTCATTTTGTTTATTTAAATCAATAATCCTTTGTTCCAGTATTTCTATCTTGTTTTTCAGCTCTGTATTATGAATACATTGAGAGCATTTTAATCCTTCGAATCCTATACTTGTTTCCAGACAAAAGTTATGACACAAAATGCAGGTCATTGCTATTTCCCCAGTAGATAAAGTAACACTACCTTCATTGATATTCATTTCTAAATCACAATATTCCAAACAAACTATGTATTAAGAGTTAGTTATAATATTGATTCAAACAACCAGTCACCAAACTGTGATTTATGTGATTATTTAATAATTCTAGTTAATATTATAACAGTTTTTGTTATTGCTATACACACTTTTAGGATCTGACCTGTTGGAATAGCCAACCAAGTATCTATTCACAATTGCCTATCCAACTGTTAAAATAAACAATGCTATTCAGTAACACATACCCTTATGTTATTATATTTACTCCAAATCTGTCCGATTACTCTTCCTCATTTAAAAGCATTAATTGATCCACCTGCTATGCCTGACACGCGCTTAGACGTGCGTGTCTTTGTGCATGACGCCATGCACTCGCTCCGCTTGGGCTTGTCCCACTCGCGCAGGGCATAGTAAATACCTCTGCACTCGGAAGAGCGCTTCAAAGGTCAGAAGACCAGCACTGCATTAAAAATTACTTTTAAAAATATGACTTTCTGTGTTTTCAAGTGATTTTAGGCTTTACTGCCCTCTAATACCCTGTACCAAAATCTGCAAGGTTTAAAGTTAGTTTACGAGGTTTGTAGTCCTCAGAACCCCTGACATGGACTGCAAAGCTCCTCTTCTTGCTTCTGTAACTGTGCAGGGCTCAAGTGACAGCTATAGTTGTAAGCAGCAGAATTTCAATGTTTTAAATCACACAAGCACTTAGTTTAGGCTGAAAGCACTACCACAGTAGTATAGTCATTTTAAGCTGCACTTAGCTGCTCTTTTAAAATGCACTCGCTGCAGGGCATAGTAAAATACCCTCCCGTACCCTGGAAGAGCTTCAAAGGTCAGAGGACCACACTCATACTAAAATTACTTTAAAAATATGACTTTCTGTGTTTTCAAGTGATTTTAGGCTTTTTAGGCTCAAGTTATTATTTCCTGGGAGACCAGCAGTACTTATAGGCAGCTGTTACAGACCACCTTGTTCTAGTGTAGACTATAACCTAGCTCTACTGGATGAATTTAATTAAGCCTCTGACTTAGGTGATGTTATTATTTTGGGTGATTGTAATCTCCCTGGGGTGAACTGGAATGACCTGACAGGCAAAACAGAGGTTGAGAGAAGTTTTATCAAAATTTGTGTGGATATTGGCCTTGACCAACTTGTGTATGAGCCCACTCAGGAAAATAATATATGAGAACTTATTTTGACAAATATAAATGAGGAAATCATGGATGTTAACATACTCAGTCCATTAGAAAATAGTGATCATAATGTGGTAGCATGTAATATGATCACTGTATGGAGCAAAAATAACTGCACCACCTTAATCAAAAACTATAATAAGGCCAATTTTAATGAGATCCATCGGCGTCTTTGTGACATGGATTGGGATAGTATATTATTACATCTATCAATGGAAACTGCTTGGGAATCAATTAGAAACATTCTCATTAAGATAGAGAACGAATGTGCATCTACATTTAAGAAATATAATAAAAAGGGTAGCATTCCTAATTGGTTAACACCAAGGGTTAAAAGGCAAATTAAGATCAAACGTAAGGGTTATAAAAGATTTAAAAATAACAAATCTGAAATAAATAAGATGCTGTATATAAAAGAACAAAAAGAACTGAAAAATTGAAGTCCAAAGCAAATACTGAATTTAGAATAGCTCACTCTAGGGATACTAAGTTACTCTATTCCTATATAAACTCAAACTGCAGAAACTCAAATCCAACTATCGGACCAATTGTAGTAGATAATATTATAGACAATGACCAGTCTGTAGCAGAAAAAATCAGTTCCTATTTTTGCTCAGTTTTTTCACCTGGATCCCAAGGAGTCATAATATCTGACCAGGTTTCTGAAACAAACTATGTCATAACCAGTCAAAAGGTCTATAATGAACTAATTAAAGTTAACAGTTCCTCCAGTCCTGGACCTGATAATATAAATCCGAAATTCTTAAAGCACACTGCCCAAGATCTGGCATATCCCTTAGCTATCATATTTAATCAGTCTTTGAAAAGTGGTACAGTTCTGAGTGATTGGAGGCAAGCTATTGTTGTTCCAATTTTCAAGAAAGGTAACAGAGGAAAGGTGGAGAAATACAGACCTATAAATTTTACTTCCCATTGTTGTAAAGTAATGTAGCGACTAATTAAAAATACCGGTATTCTAGAAACAGAAATTGAACAATCAGGGCATAGTGACCCAAGCCAGCATAGCTTTAAAACAGGGAGATCATGAATGACCAACTTACTATCCTCTTTTAATCAAATCAGCAAGAATCTAGATTAAGGCATTCCGTCTGATGTTATCCTACTTGACTTTATGAAAGCCTTTGATAAGGTCCCCCATAATAATCTAATATCAAAACTTTTGGATTTTGGAATAAATAAGCAAATTGTTAAATGGATAAATAGCTGCCTGCACAATAGAGCTCAAAGTGTATGTATAAAAGGTTCAATCTAAAGTCAGTGTGCCATTAGAAGTGGAGTACTCCAGGGCTCTGTCTTGGGGCCATCTTTGTTCAGTATCTATGTCAGTGATATGAATAAGGATATTGAAAACATCGTAATCAAGTTTGCAGATGATACCAAACTTGGGGGCACAGTCGACATGCTGAGTAAACATCTTTCTCTAATAAGGGATTTCAGTAAAATCGAAAATTGGGCAGTAAGGAATGGTATGACCTTAAATACTGATAAGTGTGCATCTAGAAAAGTCACCCGGATGGTGAGGGGAGCAAAGTCCAGTAAAGAGCAGTGGCTGGCACAGGGGATACATGGAGGGGAAAAGGGTTCTTCCTGTACATTGGGGAGTGGAGAAAAACTAAGGGCCATCTTGGCAGATTGAGATCAGAAGGAGGGTGGGCGGAAGAGGCGAGGGACCAGGCAGAGGTATTAAATGAGTACTTTGCCTCTGTGTTCACTAGGGAGGGGGATGGGATATCTACAAAGCAAGGCATGATGGGGATAGAAGCGGTAGTGAGTGGGATCAGGGGAGCAACAGAAATGGAGCAAGAGGGAGGAAGAGGTACCCCAGGGGTGTCACATCAGGATAAGGATAAAAAGGCCAGTAAAGTGGAGGGGACAGATGATGCTATCTCCACCAAAAGGGTGTGGTAAGCCCTCAAGGTCCTAAAGAAAGATAAATCTCCTGGGCCGGATGGCATTCATCTGAGAGTACTATGGGAATTGGCGGACATATTGGCTGCACCCCTGGTGGAGCTCTTCAACAGGTCGCTTGAGACAGTGAGGGTACCTAGGGATTAGCAAGAGGCACATGTGGTGCCAATCCATAAAGGAGGTCGAGGGAAGTACCGGGTTACTATAGACCCATCAGTTTGACTTCAGTGGTGGGAAAATTAATGGAGAGTACACTAAAGGAACAATTAGGGGTGTACTTGGAGGAGGTGGGAGGTCTAGATAGTTGGCAACATGGGTTTGTGCCAGGTAGATCATGTCAAACCAATCTTGTGGAGTTCTATGAATGGGTAACATCAGAACTGGACAGGGGGAAAGCCTGTGGATGTATTATTCTTGGACTTCAGCAAGGCGTTTGACTCTGTCCCCCACAATGGTCTGGTGGAGAAACTGATGGGGTTGGGAGTAGGCCCTTTGATGGTTAGATGGATTGAAAACTGGCTAGCTGGACACACCCAGAGAGTAGTGGTCAGTGGGGCACTCTTGAACCCTAGAGAGGTCGGTAGTGGGGTACGGCAGGGCTCGGTCCTGGGTCCGATTCTGTTTAATGCATACATATCAGACATCAGGGAGGGTATAGGGTGTGAAATGAGTCTCTTCACTGATGACTCCAAGATGGGAGCTGTAGTTGAGGGGGAAGAGGGGAGGTTGGCCATGCAAGAGGACCTGGACAGCTTGGAAAGCTGGGCTCACACATGGAAATTAAATTTCAATATCACCAAGTGCAAGGTGTTACATCTTGGGCGGGGAAAGCCTAAACACAGGTACACCCTGGGAGGGGAGGTGCTGTAGGCCTCAACAGGGGAAAAAGACCTGGGGTCATGATGGATGCATGTATGAATAACTCTGAGCAGTGCAGGAGAGTGGCTAGCAAGGCAAACAGGATGTTGGGATGCATCGTAAGGGGGATCACCTCTAGGAGCAGGGAAGTGATTCTGCCACTGTTCAATGGACTGGTTAGACCACACCTTAAGTACTGTGTATAGTACTGGAGACCACACTTGAAGAGGGACATACAGCTCCTGGAGAGGGCACAGAGGAGGGCAACTAAGATGATATGAGGACTAGGCGATTTGATGTATGAGGACAGACTTGAGGAGCTCTGCCTGTTTTCATTGGAGGAGAGGAGAGACAGGAGGGACATGATTGAGGTCTTCAAGTACCTCAAGGGAATAAATAGGGTAAACGTGGAGGGGATATTTAGAGTAAAGCAGGGCAGTATCAGCAGAGGGCATGGTTTGAAGTTGGAAGGTGGAAGGGTGAGGGGGAAGAGGAGGAGGTTTTTCACTGAGAGGGTGGTGGACCCTTGGAATGCACTGCCTGGTGAGCTGGTTTAGAGATCCACAGTGGAGGGCTTCAAGAGACAGTGGGACAGACACAGAAAGTGGATGTATCAGATGATGGCCTGGCCCAGGGGGGTGGGGATGGATGATAGAGGTTTTTGGAAAACAAGGGGGGGGAGGGCCTCGGCACCCAACTAGGGATCTGAGGTTTGAGCAGACTCAATAGTCCATAAGGCCTAATCTGCTGGCAATTAGTATGTTAGTATGTTAGTATGTAACGCACTTTGAGCATAAGAATCATAATTATTCTTATATCCTAAATCAAAATATTCTTAGAACATCTGAACATGAAAAAGATCTAGGTACAGTATATTAATGAATAATAAACTAACATCATCTGATCACTGTCAATTACAAAACAGCTAAAGGTATGGTCCATAGAATTAAAAAGGCATTTACGTGTAAGACTGAGCAACTTATTATCCCTATCTACAATAGCTACGTTCTACCCCACTTAATTACGGAGGAGTCAGATATGATCCCCAATTCTTGTAAAAGATATTAAACTGTTGGAGGGGGTACAAAGGTCAGTAACAAAGCTTATCACAAGGCTAAAAAATAAAACCTACCAAGAGAGACTTTTAGCCACAGGTTTACATTCTTGAACTAATGGGAATTTGTGAGCTTGAGTACAGTAATGCAAGGCTGAATTTAAGATCCCATAATAAACAAGCATTTGTCAATGCTGAATGTTGTCTCACTGGCATTGGTATTGGTAGCGCTGGAGTTAGAGATGCATAATAGGAATGGCAGTGAAGTATTAAAATGATGCCAACCCCACCCTCACCCTATAGAGACCGACAGGCATTAGGATATGCCTTTGGGTCATCAGCTATAACGCTCATGCCATTTCACCTCGCTCTACCCTGTAGACACTGACAAGTGTTGTGATGTGCTTTGGGGTCTTTGGGCATTATATTTACCCCACTCCATAAGGAAATACCCTGAGGTGGGTGCAGTATAGGAGAATGAGGTGAACTTTGTGGCCGAACAGTGCAAGGCACACCACGATGCCTGTCACTGGCTGCAGGGTGGGGTGGGGTGGAATAGCATGAGCATTACAGCTGATGATCCCAAGTCAAACCCCTGATGCCTGTCAGTCTCTGCAGGGTGGGGTGCTACAGTTGGAAACCATAACAACGTAGCCATGTGTTGGTATTTTCACTCGAAATTTTCAACATGGGCTTTTTGTGAGCTCACCTCATGAAAAGCGGCACTATCAGTTTGTTAGCTGAAAAGGGGTTTTGCACAGCAGCCATGCCATTTGGTGACACAGGGATGAAAACACTTTTTGGGCAGGATGTGGAAAATGACAACTGTATTGTTCATGAGGAAATGTAAAAAAATGGCAACATTGAAAATTTGGAGTGGAAACATGAAAAATTGGGGAAGGTATGAGCATGCATAGAAACTGTACAACACGTGTTAGTAACCCAATTAATTTTGGGATTTTGTTAACCACATCTTTAACACAGGCATTTTGCGACCTCTCCTTATGAACAGTGGCGGTGTGATTCTGTTAATGTGTCGGAAATGTTGATTTCACACAGTGACCACACAATTGTGCACCACAGGTGTGAAAACACATTTAGGGCAGGATGTGAAAAATGACAGCTGTACTGTTCATAAGGAGGTGTAAAAAAAATGCCAGTGTTGAAAATCTGGCATGAAAATAGTGCTAATTTGAGAAGTTACAAGGGTGCGTAGAAACTGCGCAACACACACTTGTAACACAGTCATTTTATGGAATTTTGTCACCAACTTTGCAACATAGGCATTTTAGGACTTCTGCTCATGAACAGTGTCACTGTCATTTCCCGAAACTGTCCCAAAAACTGATTTCACACAGCAACCATGCTATCCTGCGCCGGATGTGTGAAAACACATTTTGGCCAGAATATGTAAAATGACAGCTGTACTGTTCATAAGGAGGTGTGGAAAAATGCCAATTTTGAAAATCTGGAGTGAAAATATTGCAAATTCACAAAGTTACGAGCGTGCATGGAAACCGCACAACACACACTCATAAAACAGTCATTTTTGGGATTTTTTCCACCAAATTTGCAACATAGGCTTTTTGAGAGTCCACCTCATGAACACTGGCACTGTCATTTCATTAATCAGTCCCAAAAGGTGATTCTGTACAGTGACTGCGAAATCACCTTTTGGGGCCGATTAATGCCATGACAGTGCCAGAATTCATGAGGAGGGGTCCCAAAAACCCCATGTTGAAAATTTGGTGCAAAAATTCCAAAAAATGTCTGAGATATACATCAAAGTTGAAAAAAGTGGGTGGATGCAGGTTTTGGGAGGGGGGCAGGGAGACTGCGAGGAGCGTTTTCTTTTTGACAGGGTAAAAAAAAGACATTGTGGGGACCATTTTTTTAACAGGGCATATGGCACACTGGGGTGGGCTCCCAGCATGCCAATGGACTCTTTTGGGGGCAGCTGTGGCCGACAGAGTTTGGGCACCCCTGTTGGCTACCACAACAAAGGGGTTACATTATACTGACAGGGTAGTGGGCACCCCGTGTTTCCTAATAAAAACCGGGTGATATTATGCCGATAGGATTGGCACCCCATTGGCACACAACCAAAGCCGGGGGTATTATATAATGCCAATGGGAGTGGGCTCTCCTGTCAGCAATATCACTTGGGCACTAAAGCCAGCAGGGATTGGGGCCCTTGTTGGGAAAGAAAGACTGTTGGGGGGTGCGCATGATGCCAAGGGGGATTGGGAACCCCCTCGGCATACATTGTAAATGGAAAGGGGGTTATTATGCCGACGGGGAGTGGGATCCCCATCGGCATTCTGACAGGAGGTGGCGGCAGTGTTGCATGCATGTCGGGAGGTGTGTTGTGGTCACGCTGCATGAGAGCTCCACTCTCATTACAGCAGACCTTTTGTTAGATCTGGTGGCCACATTCCACATTGCTGATGTGGTGCCTGCATGCTGTCTGATTGAGGAATGAGGGACGTACCTACTGATGCATGCCCTGCATTCGCCCAACAGTGACCGTGCCTCCAAATCTGCTACTACCGCAATATGTTGGCTGCACATGCGCGAACCAACATAAAAACTAATTCTTCATAAAGTCTTAACCAACAAAAGGGAGAACCTCAATACTATCTGAACCATCAAAGCCTGGAATAGACTTGCACAAAATATTGTGGATATTGAAGTGCTGGATAACTTTAAAAATATACTGGATGAATTATAGTACAACAAACAACTATTGGTATAATAGTCCCACTAGTGTGGGGAACATTTCAAATGGGCAGATGAGCCCCCTTATGCCCTATTTTCCTAGTAAATATTCATTTGTGACATAAGGGTAGGAGTTCAGAGAATGATCTGTCTCTTTGTGCATGACACCAAGATTTGCAGGAGAGTGGACAGCATGGATGGGCATCATCAATGCAATGTGTGAGGACCTGATCTTAGTTGAAAAGTGGTCCAGAATATGGCAGCTGAAATTTAATGCTAGGAAATGCAAGGTAATGCACATCAGGAACAAGAACCCCAAAACATAATAGAGATGGAGAGAAATGATGTGTGTGTGTGTGTGTGTGTGTGTGTGTGTGTGTATAACATGACTGAAATGTACAAATATCTCCATGGGATAACCAGGGTGAGCTGCAGTGAACTGTTTGTTGACCCATAGTACAAATACAAACACAAGGGCGAAATAATAATAATAATAAATTTATTTATAAAGCACCTTTCAGTTGTCAAGGTGCTATACACAATAAAATAACACAAATAATAAAATTCAGTATAAAAACACAATAAAATCACAGTATGATCAACAATCTCAAACAGAATCAATGTTCCAAAAAAGCTATTTGAAAAAGATGGGTTTTTAAACCCCTCTTAAATTCCTCCACGGAATCTGCTAAATCTGCTAAAGCTGGCAAGGCAAAGGTTGAGGAGGGATGTTCGCATGTTTTTTTTCACAAAAAGAGTAGTGAACGAGTGGCACAGATTGCCAGAGGACAAGTAACACAGATTGCCAGAGGAGGTGGTCTCTGCCAAAACAGTGACTGGATTCAAGCATGGGTGGGACAGAAGCAAGGGCTTGATAAGTTCAGTAGAAGGTACAAAGTGAGAGGGGTAAATGGAAAAGGTCCTCATTAGAGCCATCACAAGAGTAATAGGCAGGGTTGGGCAGATTGGATAGGCCAGTGGGTCTTTTCCTACCATCATGATCTATGTATGTTTCTATGTTTCCCTGCTTTTTTTAGATACTTGTTTTTCCCCTTGTGTTTTGGGGGCCTCTTCTTTTTTTGTTTCTTTTGAGAACTAATGTCTGTTTTTATATCTCTTACATGCCCCTGCCCCAAATCCATCTCCCACCTGTTCCACCTCCTCCTCAGAACTACAGCTGCTGCTATTACTTTTACCACGTACATACTCACAATATGTGTCTCTGTCCCATGTGTCCTCCAAATCACTGTTCCCCTCCTCCACACATTTCACTACTTGCTGCACACCTTTTCTTTTTGCTTCTCTATACAATTAATGCTCAGCTCACAATTCTTGCAGTGCTACTGTGAGTGGTTCCTACAATGTGTGACACTTTACAGACTGTTCAAACAGTTTCCTCTACACTTCCAGTTTCCATTGAGGCTGAGGGGCTCTGGACAACCCAGTTCAACTTTGTTTTTTTTTTACTTTGCTGCGTCT
Organism: Neoceratodus forsteri; assembly: GCA_016271365.2. NCBI lineage: Eukaryota > Metazoa > Chordata > Ceratodontiformes > Ceratodontidae > Neoceratodus > Neoceratodus forsteri. The sequence goes on along the minus strand of CM057453.1, from coordinate 1,552,970,458 downwards.
GGATGATTCCACTGTACCCCTATCTTCTTGCCTCTCTGCTGCTCTGCTGCCTGAATCTGGTACCCCCTACACAAATTACTGACTCTTTTATATTTTAATTTTTTAATTTATTTTGTTATTATGATTTATGCTTTTAATGCTACAAAAATGCCAACTGGTAGCAGTTAGGAAACCAAACGCTGCCAGCTCACACGCACTTGCTGCCCATTGATAAAAATAATGTAGACCAGGTCCTGATTTATTGAAGGCAAAATTTCTAAAGCAAGTCTCAGCTAAATCGTTGTGTTTGTAGGTTGTTTTTGATATACGGGAAAGGGCTTACATTATTCCTGTGCACAAAGAAGTCCAAACTAACATAGTTAACAATTATACTAATATCATTGTTATCTTTAGTAAGGAAAATTCAAGAGAGGTTGTTGCATTCCCACATGGCTGGATTTTTAGAAAATAATAACGTAGTAACAATGGCTCAGCACAGTTTCAGGAGGGGGTGTAGTATGGTGACTGCCTCAGTTAGGTTCACGAGCAACCTGCAGGACAATATGGAGAGGAGGTTATACATGGGGGTGGTGTTTGTGGACCTGACCAAAGCATTTCACCTTGTGGATCACTCCTTCCTAAGGATCAAGCTGATCCAATCTGGTTTTGGGGACCAGTGATAAACTGGATAGGTAGTTATCTAGCAAACAGAAAACAACAGGTGAGAGTAAATGGATCCCTGTCTGAACCAAGAGATGTTCACTATGCTGTTCCTCAGGGATCCATATTGGGATCAATGCTTGCTTCCTTATTTATAAATTAACTTCCAATGGTTTGTAACAAGACAGAATTGGTACTTCAGACAGGTAATGACATAATTTATGCAGCAAATAAAGATATAACGACCTTAAATTTGATATTGTACATTGAATATGGGAGAATGACAAATTGCTTTAAAGAAAATAGACTTGTGGTAAATTAAAAGAAAATTAAGGCAATGATGATTTATACAGCACAAAATCTGGGAGGAGCAAATGAACAGCTTCAGATTTCAACCAGGGAAGGGGATTACCAGGAGACAGTTGCTGAGCTTAAATATTTGGGTATTTGCTTGGACTCACATTTAAACTATAAAAGACATACCGAAAATACCATCAAGCAGCTACATTAAAAGTTAGTTTTATATTCTGTAAAAGATTATTTTATGGACAACTCCAGGAGGACATTGGCGCAGAGTTGTCTCCTTCCCTCTGTTGAATACGGAAGCACAATATGGGGGTAATCTGAAAACATTTTAAAACAGTGTATTAGAAACATAGACTTTGATGGCAGATAAGGACTGCTTGGCCCACCTAGTCTGCCCATTTCCCTTCCTACAGGATAAGCTGCAGATCCCAGTTAACCAACAGCCTATTTCTTCCTACCCCCCCATAAGAATTACCTTATGTCTGTCCCATGCATTCTTGAATTCTCCCACAGCTTTAGACCCCACAACCTCCTCAGGAAGGCTGTTCCATGTGTCCACCACCCTCTCTGTGAAAAAATACTTCCTCACATTGCCCCTGAGCTGTCCCCCTTCTATCTTCAAATTGTGTCCCCTTATTCTTGCACATCTCTTTTTCTGAAAGATGCTGCCTTCTTGGACTTTGTTGATTCCACTGAGATACTTAAAAGTTTCTATCATGTCCCTCTCCCTCTCCTTCTTTCCTCAAGGGTATGCATGTTAAGCTCCTTTAGTCTCTCCTTGTATGGCTTCTCTTGCAGACGCTGCACCATTTTAGTTGCCCTCCTCTGGACTGCCTCCATCCTGTCTATGTCCTTGCAGAAATGGGATCTCCAGAACTGGATGCAGTACTCCAGATGTAGTCTCACCAACTGTCTGTACAGAGGGATAGCAACTTCCTGTTTTCTGTTGGTGATGCCTCTCCCTATACATGCCAGTATACCCCAGCCCTCCCTACTCCTTCTTACACTGCTTGCTAACCTTAAGGTCATCTGATATGATTAGCCCCAGGTCTCTTTCCATTTTTGTTGTTGTTACTACCTCCCCTCCATTGTGTAATCTTCCCCAGGGTTTTTGTTTCCCAGGTGCATTATTTTGCACTTCTTTGCATTAAATCCAAGCTGCTATACTTCTGACCATTCCTCCAACCTTGCCAGTCCTTCTCATCCTTTCCATGCCTCCTCGTGTGATCAACCCTGTTGCAGATCTTTGTATCATCTGCAAGAGGCATACTTTTCCTTCCAGTCCCTCTGCAATATCACTTATAAAGACATTAAAAAGGACTGGACCCAATACTGAACCCTGCGGTACCCCACTAGTAACCCCTCTTTCTTCAGAGTAGACTCCATTTACAATTACCTTCTGTGTCCTGTTGTCCAGCCAATGTTTTAGCCAGGCTATCACCCTGGGACACACTCCCAGGCTAGTTAATTTGATTATTAATCTTTAGTACGGGACTATCAAATGCCTTGCTAAAGTCTAGGTAGGCCATGTCCACAGCCCCTCCCTGGTCTACTACTTTGGCCACCCCATCAAAGAACTCAATTAGATTAATCTGACATGGCCTTCCCACTGTGAACCCATGCTGCCTTGGGTCCCATGCCCCACTGGCCTCTAGGTATTCAACAATTCTTTCCTTCAGAAGTGATTCCATCACTTTCCCTGCCACAGAGGTCAAACTGACAGTTCTGTAGCTTCCCGCCTCTGTCTTGCTCCCACTTTTGTGAAGGGAATCACATCTGCCTTCCTCCAGTCCTCAGGTACCACACCATCCTTCTATGATTTGTTAAAAAAAAAGGTAGTCAGTGGTGTCACTAGTTCTCCCCTTAATTCTTTTAGAATTCTGGGGTGAATTCCATCTGGCCCCATTGCTTTGTCTACCTTCAGTTTTAGGAGTTCTTTTAGAACCCTTTCATCAGTGAAAGGACTGGGATCGACCCCCCTATCCAGAGTGCTTCTGTTAATTGGATTAGGCACCTCTCCCTCCTCCTCTTTTGTGAATACTGAGCAGAAGTATTCGTTTAGTATCCCTGCTTTTTCACTGTCCCTCTCTGCCCACCCACCATCCTTTCTATTCAGCCTCACTATTCCTCCCTTTATCTTTCTATGCTCTCTGATGTACCTATAAAAGGTTTTATCCCCCTTCTTAACCAAGTTGGCTATCTTTTCCTCAGTTTGGACCTTTGCTATTCTGACTACCCTTCCTGCTTCCTGCTGCCTTAACTGGTATAGTTCTCTGCCCTGCTCCTTCTGTGTTTCCTTATACTTCCTAGATGCTATCTTTTTCTCCTGAACCGTCCCCGCCATTTCTTTTGAGAACCATAGTTGCGTTTCCTTCATTTTGATTTGTTTATTTGTTTCACACAAAGGCCTCCGTGATGGCAGTTTTGATGTTTCCCCATTGTTGCTCCACCCCTCCTTCTAGCCTGTTTTATAGTGCTTTTCTAAGGCACTCCCATCTTACCAAAGTCAGCCCTCCTGAAGTCCACTACCCTCACTTTTGTATGGCTTGATTCTGTAGCTGAGTTTATCGTGAACCACACTGTTTGGTGGTCACTTGTTACAAGATGGTTACCCACTTCTAGATCTGAGATCCTCTCACTGTCCCCATTTGAGAGTATGAGGTCTAAGATTGCTCCCTCAAGAGTGGGTTCCAAAACTAGCTGGCTGATGCATGCCACCTGTAGGGCATCAAGAATGGCCCTGCTGTTGGATGTGACTGCAGCAAAGGTGCTCCAGTTAACATCTGGCATATTCAGGTCTCCCATCAACAGTATCTCCCCTTTCTCTGCCTTCCTAAGGATGCCTTCTATCATATCCTTGTCCATGAGGATCTGTATACAACCCCTGTGCAGATTGTAGTGCCATTTCCAGTCTCTAAGACGACACATAGTGCTTCCTCTCCTCCCTGTTTACTCTTTTGTTCCATTGCTTTTATCCCTTCCCTTACATAGAGAGCTACTCCTCCCCCTCTTCTACCCTCCCTGTCTCTCCTGTAGGTTGTGTACCCTGGTATGTTAACATCCCAGTCATGGTTCTCTGTGTACCATGTTTCTGTGACTGCTATGATATCCAGGCATCCCTCTTCCATCAAGACCACCAGTTCAGGGAGCTTTTTGCCCAGATTATGGGCATTGAAACTCATTACTCTCCATTTCTTGATGGCCTTACCCCTTTTCGCCCATCTCTGTCCTTATTGCCTTTGTCATTTTCTCCATTTACCCCTGCTGTTCTCCCTATTGATATCTCTATCTTGGTGTTTACCTCATTACAACCCTGATTTTTTGGGGCAGGGTAGGATTTCCCTGCTCCTTTCCAGTGACTCCCCTCTTGGCTAGTATAAATGCTTGCCAATGAAGCATTTAAACCTATCACCTAGGATCCAGGTTCCTCTCCTGGACAGATGCAGACCATCACGCCAGTATAGGCATGCATCACTCCAGGTGGACTGCCAGTCCCCAGTGAAGCCAAATCCCTGAGCTCTGCACCAGTTTTTCAACCACTGATTTAATCCCCTGGTGTGGAGCACCCTAGCCTCATCCATGCCATTGACAGGCAACACCTCCGAGAAGGTTACCGTCCATGCTACTTGTCTAAGGCCTCTCCCCAACTCCACAAACTCTTCCTGCACTGCTCTGATCCCTTTCTTAGCCAGGTAATTTGTCCCTAGGTGGACAAGGACATCCAGCTCCCTCTGCCATGCAGCTGCTCCAGCAATCCTGAAGATTCTCTCCCTGTCTCTCCAAGCCATGGCACCAGGCAGGCACCTTACCTCCCTCTCCCCTTCCTCCCCCAGTTCTACCCTCCTAACAATGGATTCCCCCTTCAGGAGTTGTTTCCTTCCCCAGTGAAGTCCCAATGCCACCCTTCTGTGGGTCTCCTTTGTGCAGTTTCCCAGTATCCTCCTTGATCTCCACTGCAGGTGCCTCCACAGAGGAACCACACTTTGCTAGAATGGCATATGAATTGTGGAGAGGTACAACTGGAGGGATGCACCTCTGTTCCACCACCCTCACCCTCCCTGAGCCACTGTGGTCCAACTGCTCCTTTTTCTTGACAACCTCTGAGGCAATGGCAGTGGCCCTAGTGGTCCCTGGGTGGAAGAGGAGGTTCCCCAAATCCTGGCCAACTCAACCTAGTATGTGCAACATGATACATGTGCGTACTGTATGGTAAACTAAACTGGATCCCATTTGCTCAAAGAAACAAATTGCATAAATCTTGTTTTGTTTACACAATTTTGTGTGCCACAGAAAGTAGCCCTCTTGCTGCACTATTTGAACAGAGGTAGAACCAGAAATTTGTGTGATCAGATGATTCTGTAACTGTTGCTGTTCCACTGTGTAAAACTACAAAGAATCAAAGGGCTTTTAAACAAACTGTAGTCAAAACTTGGAATAGTTTTTCACCAGACATATGTAATATACAAAGTTGTTATCAGTTCAGATTACCTCTGAAACAAGTATTAGCATCTGAAGTGCCTTGTAACTGTGTATACAAAAGGTCTATATAAGGTGCACAAAACTATCTGTTTATTGTATAATTTTGTAAAAATAAACAAAAGTCTGATTTTTATATATTTAAATTTGAATGCGTAATTAAGAATGTGATTTTATGTAAGTTATTACAGGTATATCTTACAGCTTTGCTTCTTGTAGATTGTCCTTGCCTGAATAATGTGACTAATAATGATATGTTCAGTCCCGTTATATGTACCTGGGTCAAGCCTGTAAAAGGCCCATATGACCTGGCAATTTTTTAAACCTGGTTAACAAAATTTTAAATACATCAATCAAAAAATCACTACATAAATGCTATACTAGCATAGCTCAGCAGGACACACACAGTTCAACAGGAGGAACCCCTGGGGCCCCTGGAAGTTGGGAGTGTGAAGACTGGAAGAAAAAAATGTTATTTACATTTTATTTTTGCTAGGATGTCACAAAAGTGCCAGTTAGCAGTGACTGGGCACCAGAAAGCTGCCAGCCAATACCCATTTACTGCACACTGCCCTAGCTGCAGGTCATAGGGGAATCTGCTGTACTATGCACACAGATTAATCTTTCAAAAGTTGTAGTCATGCCAAAGTGCATGAATTTACCAGTAATAATGCTGAAGTCACGATTGTTTTTATCTATCTGTCTGTCTGTCTGTCTGTCTATCTATCCATCCATCCATCCACCTATCTTTCTTTCTTTCTTTCTTTTTTCCATGTTTATTCTGGCCCAGAAGGATTGATCAGGTCTCTAAGCCCCGGGGCTTCACCTCACTCTGAGGCTTCACCAGGGGGAAGAGCCCATTACAGCAGAGCATGCTTTTAACCACAAAGTTTAAAGTAATAGTAGCAAAGAGATCTGTTTGATCATATCTGACACTGATCATACAGCCTATATGTTGTCTGACAGGGTAGCGTAAGATTCTAGTAACCCTCTTTTAGATACAGTGGGTTCCTTTATTTAAATCAAGAGTGTTTGTTTTATGGTTGTAAATTGATCTTTTCTCAAAGGAATGGGGGGATGGGGAACATATTATAAATTTAAAGATACTACATGCTCTTTACTCTAACAAGTAGATATGATGTATCCTGGAGCTGCTAAAATCCATTTGAAGCTTTTAGCTCAGTTGCAAATGTAAACAGCTAAGGCTCTTGTTTGTATCCCATTTTTTGTTACTAAAAAAGCTACACAGATAGGAGAAAAGGTGTGTAAACTCCAGAATTGTTATTATTAGATTAATTCTGAAAACCGGCCTGGAACTGTTGCAACCTTAGTAGGAAGGGAGTGCATGTCCAGTAGATCAAAAAATGATAAATACATTATTGTAATCTCTAGCTCTCTTGAGTGAATCATACCTCTACATTTATTTTACATAAATACAAATCACATTTTGCATAACTGTCTTGCTCCGGGTATTGAAAGAGCTCCTGCTGCAAACAATAATAAAGCAAGAACCTGTCTGACAGCTTCAGGAACAATTAATACCATAAAGTGTATGTTTTGTGGAAAATAAAAAATGAACAGCATTAAAACAGCACTAAATGTAACAAATAAAACAAGCATTTGCCAATGCTGAATGTTCGCCACTGGCTTTGCTGTTGTCACTTGTGCCAGGTCTTGCTTGTTCACATTTTTACTATATATTTATCCAGGATAGAGCAGAAGAGATGCAATGTCTCATTTTCAGTGGTGTCCTGCTTTTGCACATTGTTAGAATTATCCAGGAGAGGCAATATCTACTTTTAAGAGGGCTCCCATATTTTGATCCCAAATGTCCAACAGTCTTTTTATGACCTGACGTTATGATCAAGACAGGTGAAATTTTTAAAATCCCATCTGAAAGTCAGGTGATTTTGCTATGGGACTCTGGAAGTAAGTTTTGGAGGGGATTTGAAAAATGATACCTGCCATGTTCTGGAGATGGGGTAACATAAGGGATATGTTGAACACTAGGGGCCAAAATCTCCAGAAATAAAGTTATGAGTAAATGTTGGAACACTTCAATGTTTCCTCACAAATTAGTTGGTTTTTCAAATTTTTACCCCAAATTTTCAACATAATCTTTTTATGACCACTCCTTCTGAACATGACAGGTGTGATTTATAAAACAATGGCCAAAATGTAATTTTGTGCCAGAAGTATGAGAACACATTTTGGGTAGGGTCTGAGAAATGACGGCTGTCTCATTCATGAGGAGGTGTGAAAAAATGAGAATGTTAAAAATCTGAGGTCAGAATCCTGAAAATCACCACAGTCATGAGCATGCATTGAACAATTTCAATGTACACTCATAACTTTGTTGATTTTTAATAATTTAACCCCTAACTTTCAACATAGCCTTCTTATGACCCCATCTCATTCACAAGGGTGGAGATCATTTTCAAATCATGGCCAAAAGATGATTTTGTGACACAAGTGTGAAAACACATTTTGGCCATGATTTGAAAAATAACAGCTGTCATAGTCATGAGGTGGTGTGAAAAAATGGCTATGTTAAAAATCTGGGGTCAAAATACTGAAAATTACTAAAGTTACAAGTGTACATTAAAAAATGTTATTGCAGAGTCATAACTTTGTTTTTTTTTTTTATATTTTTACCCCAAATTTTCAACGTAGCCTTTGTATGACACCATATAGTCTTCTGATGACCCCACCTCATGAAGAAAGGGGGAGAAAATTTTCAAATCCAGCCCAAAAGGTGATTTTGTGCTACAAGTGTGAAAACACATTTTGCCCAGGATTTGAAAAATGACAGCTTGTCACATTCATGAGGCATTGTGAAGAAATGGCTATGTTGACAATTTGTGGTCAAAATATTGAAAATTATCAAGTTACAAGACTAAATTCATACATTTCAATGTAGGCTCATAAGTTTGTTGTGTTTTAATATTTTTACCCTAAATTTTCAACATAGCCTTCTTATGAACCAATCTCATGAACAAAGAAAAACATTTTCAAATCCTGCCCAAAAGGTGAGTTTGCTTTGTGACTATGAAATCACCATTCAGGACAGATTTGCCTAATTTTACTGTTATTGTTCATGAGGTGGGGTGCCAAAAAAAGCATGTTGAAAATTTCTGCTAAAAATATTCAAAAATGACCAAGTTATGACAATAAGTTCAAAAAGCCCATTGAAATAGATGGAACCACATACCTGATTTCCCAGTTTGCAGCCTGGCATTGAAGAGTAAAGACATGTTTCCAGTCCAAAGAAGATTCTGTGTTGGACCCCTGGTAGGTAAGTAAGGGCTTTGGGGAGTATGGGGTAGTAATGGCAATGGCAACAGACATCAATGGACAGTTTTCTTTTTTACAGGGTGTTTACAAAGAACTACAAGAGATGGTTTTCTTTAGTTCAGGTACCAACACTGGGGATTTGGCAAGCCAGTGTTGGTGTTATGTTTGTTGGCACGGGGGGTAGGCTCCCTCATGTTGCACAATCAAAATGGCCAGGGTGCGAGAATAGCAGCTGACACATGGGATTGGGCACTCCTGTACAAGAATAGACTTTGAGGGAGGGTTTTCTTTATGTTAGGTGGCATCGGGAGGGACTCCCCTGTATTACACAATGAAATCAGGCAGGGGGGTTGTAGCTGCACTGGGAATTACATTGGGGGGCACACGGTCAAAATGAGCAGGGTAGGGGTAGCAGGTGGCATAGGGAATTGGGCACCCATGTGCCAGAATACTAACATGGAAGTGGGGGAGACATTGAGGGAGTTTTTTTTTATGGTTGGTGGTGCGGGGTGGGGTCTCCAGCACTAGGGATTACAAGAGGGGGAAGGAACCACAGCAGGCTGATCATGACAGATCAGCTGAGCTTGCTGGGCGGTATTATATAGAACAAATGAAACAGCTATGAATGGGCCAGTTCTCTCACTTTGAATTACACAAAGTTTTGTTCCAGCAAGCCAGAAGAGTACCATGATCAGCCTGGCTGATGATTGGTGTGACACTGATGAGCCCCTTGCAGGCTGCTCTACAATGGACCAACAGTGTCACACTTCTCAAAACCCACTCTCATATCAAAATGTTTGCTGCACATGTGTGCACGGCAAACATAAAAACAAGTGGATTAAATAATTAATTGCTGTAAAGCATGAAGCTGTGCTTAAGCAAGAATAACCACATCGCTGACTGACTCAGTTCACCCCAATGGAGTCAGATGCCAGAGCTTCCTCTAGGGGTACAAAACAATGTGCCATCTGGAAGGTGTTGGACTGGACAATCTCTTTGTAGCTAATCCTGCCTTCCTTCCCCAACCCCTCCTACTTGGTGATTAAGGACAGGCAGTCAGACTTGTTCATGATATTAGCTTTAGAGGCAGGTCAGATTGCTTATTTGGCACATAAAAGCATCTTAATGAATACAGGAGGGGGAACATGCTAGGAACAAAAGATTTTTATATGTCATGAGACATCAGTGAGCAGTTGCACAGCAGCTCTGGTACCTCATAGGGAAGGGGAGCCAATGGCAGGAATGTATGCATCTATGTAACATCTTTGGAGACAATATGACCCACTCACTGGATATGTTTTAATATCTTGTATTTAGTTAAACCATCATATACTGTAGTTTGTTTCAGAAACCTGGTCAGATATTATGACTCCTTGGGATCCAGGTGAAAAAACTGAGCAAAAATAGGAACTGAATTTTTCTGCTACAGACTGGTCATTGTCTATAATATTATCTACTACAATTGGCCCAATAGTTGGATTTGAGTTTCTGCAGTTTGAGTTTATATAGGAATAGAGTAACTTAGTATCCCTAGAGTGAGCTATTCTAAATTCAGTATTTGCTTTGGACTTCAATTTTTCAGTTCTTTTTGTTCTTTTATATACAGCATCTTATTTCTTTCAGATTTGTTATTTTTAAATCTTTTATAAGCCTTATGTTTGATCTTAATTTGCCTTTTAACCCTTGGTGTTTTGTTAACCAATTAGGAATGCTACCCTTTTTATTATATTTCTTAATGTAGATGCACATTTGTTCTCTATCTTAATGAGAATGTTTCTAATTGATTCCCAAGCAGTTTCCATTGATAGATGTAATAATATACTATCCCAATCCATGTCACAAAGACGCCGATGGATCTCATTAAATTGGCCTTATTATAGTTTTTGATTAAGGTGGTGCAATTATTTTTGCTCCATACAGTGATCATACTACATGCTACCACGTTATGATCACTATTTTCTAATGGACTGAGTATGTTAACATCCATGATTTCATCATTTATATTTGTCAAAATAAGTTCTCATATATTATTTTCCTGAGTGGGCTCATACACAAGTTGGTCAAGGCCAATATCCACACAAGTTTCGATAAAACTTCTCTCAACCTCTGTTTTGCCTGTCAGGTCATTCCAGTTCACCCAAGGGAGATTACAATCACCCAAAATAATAACATCACCTAAGTCAGAGGCTTAATTAAATTCATCAGTAGAGCTGGTTATAGTCTACACTAGAACAAGGTGGTCTGTAACAGCTGCCTATAAGTACTGCTGGTCTCCCAGGAAATAATAACTTGAGCCTAAAAAGCCTAAAATCACTTGAAAACACAGAAAGTCATATTTTTAAAGTAATTTTAATGCAGTGTGGTCCTCTGATGTTTGAAGCTCTTCTGGGGTACGGGAGGGTATTTTACTATGCCCTGCAGCGAGTGCATTTTAAAAAAGCACTAAGTGCAGCTTAAAATGACTATACTACTGTGGTAGTGCTTTCAGCCTAAACTAAGTGCTTGTGTGATTTAAAACATTGAAATTCTGCTGCTTACAACTATAGCTGTCACTTGAGCCCTGCACAGTTACAGAAGCAGGAAGAGGAGCTTTGCAGTCCATGTCAGGGGTTCTGAGGACTACAAACCTCGTAAACTAACTTTAAACCTTGCAGATTTTTGGTACAGGGTATTAGGGGGCAGTACAAAAGCCTAAAATCACTTGAAAACACAGAAAGTTGTATTTTTAAAGTAATTTTAGTACGAGTGTGGTCTTCTGACCTTTGAAGCTCTTCCAGGGTACGGGAGGGTATTTTACTTTTTCCTGCAGCGAGTGGGACAAGCCCGAGTGGGGCGAATGCGCAGCGTCGTGCACAAAGACACGCGCGTCTAAGCACGTGTCAGGTGTAGCAGGCAGATCAATTAACGCTTTTAAATGAGGAAGTGTAATCAGACATATTTGGAGTAAATATAATAACATAAGGGTATGTGTTACTGAATAGCATTGTTTATTTTAACAGTTGGATAGGCAATTGTGAATAGAAACATAGAAACATAGAAACATAGAATTTGACAGCAGATAAGGACTGCTTGGCCCACCCAGTCTGCCCATTTCCCTACCTACTGGATAAGCTGCAGATCCTAGTTAACCAGCAGCCTACTTCTTCCTACCCCAACCCCCCAGAACTGCCTTATGACTATCCCATGCATGCTTGAATTCCACCACTGATTTTGACTCCACAACCTCCTCCAGAAGGCCGTTCCATGCATCCACAACCCTCTCTGTGAAAAAATACTTCCTTAAATTACCTCTGAGCCGCCCCTCTATCTTCAAATTTGCCTCTTGTTCTTGCACACCTCTTTTTTGAAAGATCTACCCTCTTGGACTTTGTTGATTCCTTGAGGTACTTGAAAGTTTATATCATGTCCCTCTCCCTTCTTTCCTCGAGGCTATACATATTAAGCTCCATAAGTCTCTCTTCATATGTCTTCCGGTGCAGACCCTGCACCATTTTAGTTGCCCTCCTCTGGACAGCTTCCATTTTGTCTATGTCTTTGCAGAGACTGGGTCTCCAGAACCGCACACAGTACTCCAGATGGGGTCTCACCAGCTGTCTGTACAGAGAGATAATAACTTCCTGTTTTCTACTGGTGATGCCTCTCCCTATGCATCCCAGTATCCCACCAGCCCTCCTTGCTGCCCTCTCACATTGCTTGCCTGTCTTTAGGTCATCTGATATGACTACCCCCAGCTCCCTTTCCATTTTTGTTGATACTTGGTTGGCTATTCCAACAGGTCAGATCCTAAAAGTGTGTATAGCAATAACAAAAACTGTTATAACATTAACCAGAATTATTAAATAATCACATAAATCACAGTTTGGTGACTGGTTGTTTGAATCAATATTATAACTAACTCTTAATACATAGTTTGTTTGGAATATTGTGATTTAGAAATGAATATCAATGAAGGTAGTGTTACTTTATCTACTGGGGAAATAGCAATGACCTGCATTTTGTGTCATAACTTTTGTCTGGAAACAAGTATAGGATTCGAAGGATTAAAATGCTCTCAATGTATTCAGAATACAGAGCTGAAAAACAAGATAGAAATACTGGAACAAAGGATTATTGATTGAAATAAACAAAATGAGGTCTTATGCTTTGAATTAAATGAGATCAAGAAATCCCATGCAACAGTCCCTATTAATCAACACATCAAAAAGGAAGACTCCTTGAAGAGAGCAACGGAGGAAAGCAGAGATAGTAGCAATGACTGGAGTCCAGTAATTAATAAGAGAAAAGCAAAGAAGGGAAGGAGGGCAGTGGAATTCCAAATTCCTGTGGAAAACAGATTTCAGATCTTAGGTGAAGAATTACAAAATGAAGGAGTAAATAATGAGAATCTAATAAATGGAGAAAATTGTTCCAATAACTTAGGGGTACAGAATGAAATCAATCAGAGGAATATTCTCACTACTATTGCACAGGTACATAAGGAGGAATATTGTACTAATATTAACAAGGAAGCTCCAATGGACAATTTTATTTTTATTTTTTTATTGAAATCTAGGATTACAAATACCTTTGAGCAGGAACTGCTAATTTACAAAGGTTCCACATCGAAGGAATGGGGGGTATACATACATACAAAGGTCAACATAATAATACATAGTTACACAATAAAAAGAAGTAAGAGACTGAGGCTTAGGAAATTCCAGTGATTCAACATGTGCCAAATGTTAGGTAGCATGACATACCAGCCAAGGACAATCTTAGAAATAAGCACTGCAGGTGAGAGGGAAGGGGGTATGCAGGCAGGAAGGCCATTGTCGGAGGGTAGAGGGTGAGGGTAAGAGCTCTAAAGGGGATGGAGGGGAGGGATAAAAGTCAGTAAATGCCTGGGGGGAGGAAAGGGAGAGGGGGCAAGGGGTAGGCAGGTAGAAGGGGCAAGGCGGGGAGAGGTAGCTGTCAAGACTGAAGTGGAGGGCAGTGAGCGATGTGCCCCTGATAAGATGAGGCAGTCACAATGACTAGTTGAAATGAGATGAAGTTGGAGTTGTCTCTTAAAAGGGCCAAGAGCAGCAGCAGTAAGAGTTTCTATGTTGAGAGTATTGTACCACTGTGGTGCTCTGTGGGCAAAGGCCCTCTGGCTCATGGTAGTCCGGCATCTGGGGACAAGGAAGGTTAGTTGTTGTGAACTTCTAGTTTGCTGAGTGCTGTGGTGGTCAATGAGAAGCTTTTCAATGCTCGGGGGCATGACCCTGAGGAGGACTTTTTTGGCTAAGAGGCAGGTTTGATACTGTATCCAGCTGATGAGCGGAAGCCGTTCTGCCTGAGAGTACAGGTCACAAGTGTATATAAGTTGGTCAGCCCCAGTTAGCAACCTGCATGCTTTGTTGAGTGCAACTGTAATTCTGTGGAGGGCAGAGGCAGAGCCATAAATTGCTGGCCCGTAATCGATGATGGAGGTGACAGAGCTGTTGATAGCCAACCGGAGAGTGTCAGGAGTCATGCAGTGTTTGTGCCTGTAGAGCAGACCTATAAGGATGTTGGTGGCTTTGGTGACAGAATCTATGTGCTGATGGTAGGAGAGTGAGCTGTCCAATGTGACACCTAGGTATTTAAAATCAGGAACATGTTCAAGTAAGGTCCCTGTTTGGTTTAGGATGGTGAGGTCACGGATTTGTACTTGCTCCTGGCATTGTAGAAGGTCATAACCTTTGTTTTGCTGTAGTTCATGACCAGTTTGTGTGACTTGAACCATTCTTCAATGCACATGAATTCAAGCTGTAATTGTTTCTCAAGGAGCTCTGCATTTTGGTGGTTGGTGAACATGACTGCGTCGTCAGCATAGAGCAGTAATTTCTGGTGGCAGACACTGGGAAGGTCATTGAGGAAGAGGCTGAAGAGTAGTGGCCCCAAGATGGACCCCTGTGGGACCCCTGAAAGGACTGGCTTTTCTTGTGAGGTGACACCGGCAATCCTAACCCGCTGGACCCTCTCCCCAAGGTAGCTTGAAAACCAGAGCAGGGCTTCATTGGAGAGCCCAAGGTTTGATAATTACTCAACTGATCCCGTAGTAGTATCAGGATGTTTGACTAATCCCCTAGAGATGAATGAAAGATCTGACCCAAGACAGGTTATAGTACTGGGAGATTCAATAATTAAATATATAGATGGTCACATCTGTAAAACAGATAAACAAAACAGAATGTGCTCAAGTTTTAGGGGAGCTTGGGTTAGGGACATTGAGAGAATAGTTCCTAATATCATTAAAGATGCAGGTATAAATCCCCTAGTAGTAGTTCATGTGGGTACAAATGACATAAATAAATTTACAACCAATGATATTAAAAACAGCTACATATCCCTGGTCAATACCTTAAAGTCATTAAAAGCTGAAATATGCCTGTCTGAAATATTACATGTACCACGAGCCTCTATGAAGACAGAAGCAAAAATAAAGGAAATAAATGAATGGCTAAGGAAATGGGCATTGAATAATAATGTAACCTGTATTACTCATTGGGAAAGGTTTAGCAATGATTACAGTCTTTTTACCTGGGATGGCTTACATCTTAGCAAGAAAGGAAGTCATCACCTTGGTAAACAATTTTTGTCAGTAATTGAACAACGTTTAAACTAAGTACTGGGGGGCAAAGAGGGAGTGATAAAGCAGAACTCTTGTCCTTGAGTGATGAACTTACATTCTTTATGTGTAATGCTAGGAGTTTGAACATCGTTAAATTAACAGAACTAGCTGGTAGAATGGAACAAGAAAACTTAGATATAGTAGCAATTATTGAGACTTGGTGGAACGAGGCTTCTCAGTGGTCTAATGCCATCCTGGGATATAATTTATATCTCAAAAATAGAAGTAATAGAAATGGTGGAGGGACATGTATCTACATAAGGAATACAATCATAACAAAGGAGATACCCATATTAATGGAAAATGATGTGGAAATAGAAGGTTTTTGTATGCAGATACAATACCTAAAGAAAAAACTCATATCAATAAATATTTATCATCCCCCTAATGCTGATTTAGTGTATGATTTAGCTTTGACACAATTCTTAGCAGATCACTCTGAAACATCTGATATTATCATTATGGGTGACTTGAATTTGCCCGGTATTGACTGGGAAAAACTTACTGCATTTACCAATACAGAACAAAACTATTTGGGAACATTTATAAATCTAGGTTTACAACAAATGGTTATGGAACCAACTCGTGAAAAAAACATTTTGGATCTTATTTTAACAAATATCCCAGACAAATTTAGTATTATAGAAATGGTAGGACCTTTAGGATCTAGTGATCATCACACAGTTATATTTTCCATAAAGCATTTAAAAAATAGTTGTAGGAAAAACAAATATCGTTATAATTACTATAAAGGTAACTATAAGGAAATCAAGGAAGTATTGTTTAGAAAAAATTTGAATTTGTTATACAAAGATAAGAGCGCAGATGAGTGCTGGCAGCTCCTTAAGGGAATGCTATATGATTTTGAACAAAGATACATTCCTAAGACTAAAATAAATAATTACAAAGGCAAAATCCCTGTTTGGTTGACACCCAATATACAAAAACAGATAAAAATAAAGAAAAAAAGCATATAAAAAATTAAAATTAGACCCCAGTGCAGAAAATAGAAATAAGTATAAAAAAGAACTTAAAATCACTAAATCTCTAATTAAAAATGAGAGGAAACATATTGAATATAAATTGTCTACAATGGAATATAATCCCAAAGTTTTCTATGCATATATAAATAAAAATAAGAATTCAAATCCACCAATATCCACTATTGTTAACGAAGGGATAGAGATTGATAATGGATCAGACATAGGTAATATATTTAATAAATATTTTGGGTCTGTGTTTTCAAGCAACGATCATATAAACGGTATGGCATATACTTATACTAGCACATATGAGGAGATAACTAAGGGTGAAATAAGAGAGAGGTAATTAGAGACTTAAAAGAAACATCGTCACCAGGACCAGATAATATAAATACATTTTTCATAAAACAAACCTTGGATGCACTTTTGTGCCCATTACATATGATTTTTAATAAATCATATAGGACTGGTGAGGTTCCACATGACTGGAAGCTAGCCATTGTGATCCCAATATATAAGAAGGGAAATAAAAATAAAGGGCCAGATATTCAAAAGGGTTGCTCCATGCTCAACAGGGTTGCGCATGCTCAAGTCCTACATTGCGCCATTCTGCGATATTCAGCAGGAGGCAGTTGCGCCACTGAAAACAGGATGAGCAACAGCGCAATGCAAATGAATGCATGCTCAGCAGGAGGGGGGGGAGGAACCATGCATAAACTGCACAGCCCGACATTCAGCTGGGCTGTGCAGAGTTGTGCAGGTGCAACCCCCAACCTGAGCCTGCAGGACCTTGAGCCAAAAAAAAAAAAGGCTTAATTAGAGGGCCACCCACAGGTGAGCTGCTGTATTGCAGGGTGCAACACAGCAGCTGCCACCTGTGGCTGGCCCTCAACTCAGTCCCTGTCCCCCAGCCCGATCGCGGGCATAGTGTACTCCCCCACCAGGCCAATCGCGGGCATCAATATGGCTCCCCTCCTGTTCACATCCCTGGTGGTCAGTGGACGAAATGCCCGATCGCGGGCAGTAAGTAAAGTGAACCCCGAACATCTCCCTGGTGGTCAGTGGACCGTAATGCCCGATCGCTGGGCAGAATGTAAAATGACACCCCGCCCAAACATCTCCTGGTGGCTAGTGTCCCCCACCCACCACCACAGCCCCACCACCCCCTCCCCGGCAGCTGGCGGGTGGCAGCATCCACCATCCTGCCACCCGCCACCCACCGACTGACTGCCCAGTAGGGCTGCCGCCCGTGGTGCAGAGCAAGAACCAATGGGCGTGCAGCCCATACCATACATGACAGTCAGATTTGTGAATGAATCATTCACAAATCTGAACTATCATCTTCTGGCTATCAACTGCATGCCCATTGGTTCTTGCTCTGCATCAATGGGCGTGCAGCCCCACCAGGCTGATCGATCGGGCGGAAGCGAGCAGCAGGTGGGATGCTGCCCGCGGCTGCCAGGGGAGCGGGTGGTGGGGCTTCATGGGTGGGGTGGGTGGGGACACTAGCCACCAGGGAGATGTTTGGGTGGAGGGTGTCATTTACATTGTGCCTGCGATCGGGCATTATGGTCCACTGGACCACCAGGGAGATGTTGGAGGGGGGTTCTTTTACATTCTGCCTGCGAATCGGGCACTAGAACGTGTTCGGGGGCTCTTTTCACATTCTGCCCATGATCGGGCATTAGGGAGATGTTTGGGTGGGGGGGGTTCTTTTTACATTCTGCCCATGATCAGGCTGCAGGGTGCATCGGTCCCCGATGGCTGCTGCCTGGCAGGGCGGCCAGGCGCAAGTCCTCGGGGATCGGCGCACCTACATGCTAATGACAAGCAAATGGGGCCATAATCAGATGCAAATGGCCCCCCCTGTGCCTTGCATGAATTATGGCCCCATTTGCATGTCACCTTTTGAATATCATGATTTTGCGCATGGCGCAATGGTACTTGGCCACCGGAGTTAAATGCTCCCTCTGACAACTTGCGGTGGCACAAGTTTCACTGCGCCATGCACAGTGGCTGTGGCTGGGGGGTGATATTCAAAGGAGTTGCTCAATAGCACAACTCCTTTGAATATCACCTGGGCCACACCCCTGCGCAACTATTTTGTGCAGCGCAAGGGCTTGCGCCTCAGAATGGCGCAGTTTGAATATCCAGCCCAAAGTAGATAATTATAGACCCATTAGTCTATCGTCTGTTTTGCGTTAAATCATGGAAAGAATATTAAAACAAAAGATGGATCAAGAACTAATAACAAAGGGTATAATGGATAACACACAGCATGGATTTCAAAGAGGTAGATCATGTACAACAAATCTTGTTACTTTCTATGAGAACATTAGCATTATTCTGGATAGAGGCATTCCAGTGGATGTTGTATTTCTTGATTTCAAAAAAGCGTTTGGCAAAGTATCACATAAATTATTAATTATGAAATTGATTAAGTTGGGAATTAACAGTTATAATGTCAAATGGGTCGAGACCTGGTTGAGGGACAGATTTCAAAGTGTAAGGATAGGGGATACAATCTCTGCTAGCATCTCAGTAACAAGTGGAGTGCCGCAGGGCTCGGTTCTGGGTCCTACTCTGTTTGGCCTATTTATCGGAGATCTACAATTGGGAGTTTCTTGTCAGATAAGTAAATTTGCAGATGACACCAAACTTTCAGCAGAAGTAGACACTGAAATAAAAATAAACCTATTAAAAAAGGATTTATTGATTATTGAAAAATGGGCAAAAGTTAACAGTATGTGTTTCAATACTGATAAATGTGTGGTTATGCATTTAGGGAAAAGGAACCCAATGTTGACTATATATTATGTGGGAATGAAATTAAGATGGGATGTTATGAACAAAACCTAGGAGTAATAGGAAACAATAAATTTGACTGGAGTAACCAATGTAACAAAGTAATTCAAACAGGAAATCATATTATTAATGTGATTAAAAAAGCATTTATAACACGAAATAAAGAATGTATTATAAAATTGTACAAATCATATATTAGACCCTATACAGATTATGCAGTTTCTTTCTGGGCACCATATTTGGAAAAAGATAAAAAAAATGATAGAAAGTCTTCAGAGAAGAATGACTAAATTAATACCAGAAATAAAATTTCTAACATATCCAGATAGGGTAAAATCATTGAGATTATATGACTTACAGGCAAGACGGGACAGAGGGGATTTGTTATTATTGTTTAATATTCTAAATGACGAACACCTCATGAAGCTAAGTGGATTAAAATACCTGGATAAATTATACGGACTAAGATGTAATAATAGGCAAATTAAAATACCAAAGGCAATTACCAACAAGCGGAGATATTATTTTGCTGTGAGAGCTGTGGTAATTTGGAACTCTTTGCCACAGTATATGGTTGAGCAAATATCATGTAACCAGTTTAAATTGGAACTAGACAGGCTATTGCTGGGTAGTTAAAAGTGATTTCCTCACTATTGTGGAGAAAGTGGTCTCGATGGGCCTAGTGCCTGCTTTCACTTTTAAAAACCGAGAGTAATACCGAGAGTAACCAAATACTTCCTAGAGCCACATCTATATCAATGGAAAAGTCAACTGCTTGTGATGTGATGGAGTTTTGTATATATAGACAGACACGTCCTCCTGTCTTGTCTACCCAATTTTTATAATTGAGCTTATGATCAGTAATTTTGTATGTCCAGTCTGAGGTGTCATCCCATCAAGTTTCAATTATTCCCATAATGTCAATATTATTTAGTTTAATATAGGCTTCCAATTTGGTCTTTTTGAGCATGTTTAAACTCCTAGCATGCACCAATAAGATATTACACCCATGTTGTCGACTATACGAAGTAGTAGACCTACAGTATGTAACGGGAATTTTTTTGAAAGGTTTCTTACAAGACTCCCCCAACACACACACACAACTAGTTTAAATGGCTAGTAATATATGCTTCAATGCTTTAATTTCTGAGCGCGTCTGTGCAGTAGCACTAATACTGCACTCAGTCGGTGGCTGGCTGTGGAGATGAGAGGTGGGGTGTGCCAGTCACTAGCTGGGGGCAGGTGGGGGAGTGCTGGGTGGGCTGGCATGGCTGGGTGGGGGGGCCACTAGACTACCAGGGAAATGGGGGAGTCTGTTTTATTTTAATAATGTACAGTTTGGGTGGCACTAGACTACCAGGGAAATGGGTGAGTCTGTTTATTTTACTAATGTACAGTTTGGGGGGCTCTAGACTACCAGGGAATCAGGATTTATTTTTATAATATGGGACTGTACAGTTTGAAGGGGCCACTAGACTGCCAGGGCTGTTGTATTGCGCCATGTCGACGAGCAACTCGCAGTTTGGGGCACGGATGGGGGATGGCAGTGCCGACCTGTGGGGTTTCCTGCCAATGGCTGTTTCGGGGGTCTGGGGGTATAGGTAGCCCTGTGGAGCCCTGCTGGTGTGTGCTGGGCATGTAGAGGAGGTGGGAAACAGTGCACTTTCACTTTAAGGACAGCCGACAGGTCTACAGGACCCCTGAGGGCATCCACAAGTTATACCAGCTAAATACTGGCATAACTTATGTTACCGGATCTCCTCCAGGGGTTCTTGTAGAATCCCAATGTGGGCACTTTGTGGCTGCCTTTCTGGAATAGGGCGCAACTGCTGCCATAAACCCCCTAGCGCCATGTCACAGGGGATTTATGCGGTGTAACAGCTGTTTGGCGCAAGTGGCCTGTGACATGTCACAGGTCACTTTGTAGAATCGCGCATGTTGCAACTGCTTGCGTAAGTTGCTACATGCGCCATTCTATTTGGTACAACTGCTGTTATGCCATGTGTAACCCTTCTAGAAGCAGGCCCATAATGTATAAGTTATGTCTCATATTAATGACCCATTCCTTAAAAGATGGGATATTCTTGTCAATCCAATACTTAAGGAGTAATTGTTTAGTTGTAATAGCAATCAAAGAAATCGTTGCTTTATCTGAAGCTGAGGTACTATTCTTGAAGTTCCCCAAGGTATAATTTTCTGTATCAAAGAGAGAGGTCAAGTTGCAGAATATTTAAATTTGTATTTCCTCCACAGTTTCTGAACCTCAATACATGACCAAAGATATGGCAAAGGGAGCCAGATCCAGCGTTACATCTTGGGCATTTATCTGAGTCTGATAACCCAAACTTGTATCATTTGTCAGGAGAACAGTGTGCATTATGGTGCAATTTAAATTGAATTAGTGTAAGATTATCTAGTGGTATATACTGTATTTGTAAGTGTTCCTCCATATGTTATACCATTTAACTGATTCCTGATCATATTCTGTTTGCCAGTATTTTGACTGTAATGGATTATTATAAGTAAATTTCACAATTATGTTAAATATATATTGGCAATAGGGTGTTTTTTATTTCTAGCTGTATTGAGCTGATCTAAGATATGTTGGAAATCTGACTTCGAGGCAAAGTACCTAAATGGGCCCTTAAAGCAATTTTAATAAGCAATAAATTATTAAAATGCTTTTTGTTCACATCAAGCGCCATAAGAATTATGTTTGAAGGATTGAAATCCACCATCTCTTCAGTGAAGTAGTGTTTCCTAATGTTTTCCCTTGAATCTTTCCTCTTCTAGATTCATTTCATGACCCCTAGTTTTTGACAGTCTCTGATTCTTGAAAATACTGCTTTCTGGGGCCTGTTGATACTGTTTTGGTACTTGTAGGTCTCTATCATGTCCCCCCATCTCTCCTCTGCTTCAGGGCATACATGTTGAGGTCCTTCAGCTTCTCCTCATATGTCAAATTCATGAGTCCCTGCATCATTTTTGTTGCCTCCACTGAACCCTTTCCATGTCCCTCCTGTGGTATGGCCTCCAGAACTGGACATTGTATTCAAAATGTGGCCTCACTAGCTGTTTGTGCAAGGGCATCACTCCCTCCTGCTCGTGATCCTCCTGCGTATGCATCCAGGCATTCTACTGGTCCTTGCTACTGCCTT
Organism: Neoceratodus forsteri; assembly: GCA_016271365.2. NCBI lineage: Eukaryota > Metazoa > Chordata > Ceratodontiformes > Ceratodontidae > Neoceratodus > Neoceratodus forsteri. The sequence goes on along the minus strand of CM057453.1, from coordinate 1,552,948,163 downwards.
CTGGTATTGCTTAGTCACCTTGAGATATGATTACACCAAGGTCCCTTTCCTGCTCAGTTGCCTTCAGTACTTGACCACCCATCATGTACTCCGGTCTTTGATTTTTACTCCCTATGGGCATAATTTTGCACTTTTTTGTATTAAAGCTCAACTGCCACACTTTTGACCACTCTTCCACTTTGTGCAGATCTCTTCTCATTTTTTCAACCACATCTTTAGTGTTTACTCTGTTGCAGGGCTTTGTATCAGCTGTGAATGAACAGACTTTCCCCTTAAGCCCCTCTGCAATGTCTCCCAAAAAATATTGAACAGGATTGGTTCCAGTACTGACCCCAGTGGTACCCAACTATTCACCCCTCCCTCCTCTGATGGAATTCCATTTATGACCACCCTTTGCCTTCTTCCCTCCAGTCAATTTTTTACCCATCTCACCACCTCTGGACCCAGCTCCAGGGATCTAAGTTTGTACAGAAGCCTTCTGTGTGCCCAGGCAAACTGGTAAATCATTATTCATGATTTTTGAAGGTCAGTCATGACTGATTATTGTTAATCATCAAATGTTACCATACAATCATCAAAGGCGATCATGATCTAAGATCATCTAGATCATGATTTAATCATCAAACATGAACTTTCAAATCACCAACTGATGATTATTGGTTATTTTTGTAAGCTTAAATCAGCATGATGGTTGTTGATGATCTGTGGATGATCAAGTGATGATCAAGGCCACTGATTTACGGTGATTAAAACAATTAAATTCTGTTTTCAAGACTTAAGATTCCAGAATTTCACTGGTGATTGTTACTCTAATTTCTGGATTTTACTGGGATTCTGTTATCATTTTTTAGCATGTGCATAAATAATCAGAATTAAAGAAGGCTTCATATACAGAGCATTAAATAAGGCAAACTGAAAATAGTACAGGAAGGAATTAAAAGAAAAACACACTTTTTTATAGATTTACTGATTTGATAGAAAATGCCAGATTCCATGAAATCTTTGTTTTAACCGGTTTTCAGGCAGCTCTAATTCCAAAATTTTACTGGATTTTCCGGTAAAAACCAAAAAACAGTGGCCTTGGTGATGATCATTGATGATTATTTTAGTTCAGTATTATAAGATTTTAAGTCACAGAAGGAATGCTTAAAATTTTATTAGTTAATTTTGAGAATATGAATGTCACATATAAGCAAAGACAAATTAATTATGAATTATAATGTAAATCATGTAAAGTCAAGTTTTAATCCCATTAGAAAGAATACAAGCAATGTCTGGTATAGGATAAATATTTGCATAACTAATTTGCATATTTCAGCAGCATAGTTTATAGGACAAAACAATAGTAATTTCTATTTTTAAATTAATTTTGCATTGGCAATATTAGTTTGCAAACTATTAGGAAAGATTTTGAACACAAACCAAGTACTTTTAAGAATTCATCACAACCATAAAAGGAACCACTTACTGGGGATATATAAACCAAAATGACCCTTTTAACTCTAGCAAGATGTAAGGTATCAGAGTAAGAATAAATGAAAGGATCAGTGTGAAAATAGCATAGTGCAATTAGCGCATACAATAAAGGCATGTTAAAAATGCTGCCGCAGTTTACGAGCGCACTTACAATTAAGTGCCAGGATATAATAGCATGGAGAGTCAACAATGAACACACTCGCCATGTAGCCATACTTTTAGGACATACCAAACACAACAGCAACATGGACACCATCACTTTGTTCAAGATCCTGACTTTGTTTTATCCTGACTGTATTTAATACAAATAATGCTAAAAAAGAAGGCAACGAAGGCAATGAATAAAAAAGAGTAAAAACTGAGTAAAAATATATTCATTTTAGGGTAACTATTAAAAGCCTGGCTGTATTTAATGCAAATAATGCTAAAAAAGATGGCAATGAATAAAAATGAGTTAAAATATATACGTTTTATGCTAACTATTAAAATCATGGCTGTATGTAATACAAAATAATGCCATATTTCACAGACTACACTTTTTAAAACACAAATACTCTAGGCTTGTAATTGAAAGTTGTATGCAATCCCCTTAGGTATTCATACATCGACCTTTGTCCATACTCTGACACTACTCTCTCAATATGCTTGGCAGTTTCCTTGTATTTTTTTTTGAGCCTGCAATCACAGAACCTGCTACTGATTGCTCAAGTCTGGCAGTATTGTACTTCTGCTCACATTTAATAAAATCAATAAATCACCAGATTGATGGGTGGTGGGCACCAACAAAGTGATTGAATATACGGTGCCATGCTTCCACCGCATAGATTATTCTTGGCAGTTCCAATTGCACAGAATCATAGCAGTTCCACAGATCAGTTGTGAACGTTGGTCTCCGCCGCCTTCCTCTGCCAAGTGGTCTACCCAGCCAAGTGTCCTCGTAATAGTCTAACAGAGGGGCAAGTTTATCTGAGATACTAGTAAAAAAGTCTTGAGACATCAAGTTTTCAAACGCTGAGACAATATCAACTGTGGGGACATAAGCTAATGCTGGCAAACATCTAATGTGGAGGACAAATTCCGGGTCAGACATATAGCGACTGCAAATTTCATTATGCTGCTGCACTTTTCACTATACCGATTGGCAAAGATAAAAAAAACAGCCACGCAGTAGTGCTTCAGGGAAACATTGCCTAAAAGATTTAATTGCAGCCTGCTCAAAGTCAATCAGCACACTTTCTGGTTGTATTGGAGAACACATAGCATTTGTCTCTGTTAATACTTTATTGTAAGTCGATGCACTGTGACTAGTCATGAGCACATACACCAGGGGGATAATATTGCACAATTTTATAGTATGTATAGTGTACAGCTGACTAAAAGTAGATGGGCAGCTTTTAAATGTTCCATCAGCAAATAAATGCTTACATTGCTTCAGCGTTTCCAGATCTCGTGAAGTGGAGAATATAAGAAAACGATCACTGACAGGTCCAGAAAAGAAAACCAAGAACTTTTCACCATTTTCTGTAACACAGTACTTGGATGGAAGTACAAGAGACATAGCGTCTAAGGGTTTAGGTGGTGGCTGATTCATCACTAGTTGTGTCCTACGAACAGTTGTTTTCAGCAAAGGCACAGCTAGAAGCTGCACTGCAACTTCAGGAGGGAGTTGAGGAAGGCCAGCAAGAATGATCTGGTGTGTGGTTTCAGTGGGGGAAGCAGCTTTGCATTTCATCTGAGCAATCACTTCTTTCTGCATGACAGTAACAGGGTCTGGCACATGGTTGTGTTCACCCATAGTTTTAACAATTACATTGCCAGTGATGTGTACCCTAGCAGCACAGTGTCCAGTTGCATACTGCAAGCATTTCCAGTACGACTTGTCACCACAAATTCATTCTCTGCGATACATAAAACCCTGCCACAGTGCAAGTTCACCTCCTTTCTGACTTGTGATGTAACAGACTTCCATGCTGCCAAACACAACTGCTACACTAACAGTGCTGCTACAATGGAGGTAATTAAGATAAACGGCAAACTTCTTAACACACCTGAATCTAGAAATCAAATTAAGCACCAATTTAAACTGCAACACTAACAGTACTGCTATGATGCACCTGAATCCGTTACTGACTAATGATTACAAATTAAAATTTAAACAGCACTAGGATGTAAACTGCACGACCATGCATGTTACTCTGAAACACACCGGTTATGCGCTATTTAAGCTGCATGACCATTTATGCTGCACACTTATATGTAACACGCTGTTAAGGTAGTGCTCTTTTTTACAGCGCTATTTTATCCGCACTAATATCACTGGATACCTAAATGAAAGCAGTGGGCTTTTAGAGAAAATATATCATAACCGATCATTCCAGTAAAGATATGTAAATACAAGGTAAATTCCAAAAGTAAAGAGAAAAGAAAAATTGCTTTTTGTAATTTAGTTCTGTAATCTTGACCATGGGCAGTCACTAAAAATCTTGATGATATGAGATCATCATTAACCATAATCAGCATCTCCATAACTTCATGGTTTTTGATTGGCGGCCATTTAATGTTGATGGTTACTTATTGTTAATGATGATCGTAATTATAGTTTTTGAAGCTTAAACATGATCTCTGAACATAACTGAATAATAATCATTAATGATGCATCATTAAAAAAATCATAATATTTTCAGCTGGGCAGGCACGGTGTCAAAAGCTTTGCTTAAGTCCAAGTACACCACATCCACTGCCCCACCCTGGTCTATCACTCTGGTCACCCAGTCAAAGAATTCAATTAAGTTAATTTGACATGACCTCCCTTCTATGAATCCATGCAGTCTGTGATCCATTATGTCATTTGAAACAAGATACTTGGTAATTCTTACAGTAATTTCTCCATCAACTTTGCCACCACTGATGTCAGGCTGAATGGCCTGTTGTTGCTTGTCTCTTCTTTGCTTCCTCCCTTATGTAGCAGGACCATGTCCACCCTTTTTCAGTCATCTGGTACCATCCCCGTCTCTAACGATCTATTGAACAGGTCAGTTAATGGCTCCACTAGCACCTCCCTCAACTCCCTCAGTATTCTGGTGTGAATCCCATCAGGCCCTATGACTTTGTCAACTTTTATTCCTGCTAGTTCTTTTAGGACCCCTCTACTTTGAATGGGCTCATGTTCACCCCCTCCCCAGTCTTCCCCCTCTCCCGATCCACCTCCCTCCCTCCCCCTCTCTCCATGAATGAACTCTGAGTAAAAGTAGCTGTTTTGGATATCTGCTTCCGCCTAATTCCCCTCCACTCTATCCCCATCCTTATCCCTCAGCCTAACTATCCCCCCGTCTTCCTCCATTCACTCACATACCGGTAAAAGGTTTTGTTCCCTTCCTTAACTGCTTGTGCTATTTTCTATTCAATCATAGTTTTTGCTCTCCTGACCTCTCCTTTCCTGGTATGCTTGTCTATCTTTCTCATTCTGTATTTGCTCATATCTCCTAAATGCTGCCCTTTTTACCCTGACCATTATTTCTACCCCTGCTGAACCATAGAGGTTTCCTTTTTTTTCTGTTTTTTTCTTACCTGTCTGATGCAGAGATTAGTGGCTTCTATTATGGCCCCTTGTATGTTTCCCCATTTTTCTTCGACCCCTTCAGGATCCAACACCCCTACTAGAGTTTTTTAAGGTGGTTGCCCATTCTTTGAAACTCCGCTTTCCTAAAATCTAGGACTTTTACCTTAGAATGTTTCCTTTCTGGTGCTGTCCTTAGTGTGAACCATATTGTATTATGGTCTCTTGTGCCTAGTCTTTCCCCCACTGTGACACCTCCCACACTGTCAACATTTGTGAAGATCAGGTCCAGTACTGCCCCTTCCATAGAAGATTCCCTGACTAGCAACTCAAGCGTGCCCCACGTAGGGAGTCAATGATATCTCTGCTCCTGGAAGAGGCCACTGTTGTGGTACTCCATTCCACATCTAGGAGGTTGAAATCCCCCATCAGCAGCACCTCCCCTTTGTTTTCCAACCTTTGAATTTCCTCCATCATTAGCTTATCCTCCCCCCCTTCTTGTGACAGTGGCCTATAGATCACCCCTATACAAATACAGTCCTCTCTTATTATAATGTCCCTCATTATAAGGAACCCTGGTTATAAGGAACCGGGCAGATGGACCCCATTAACAACTCCATTGTTTCCTGTAGTGGGGGCAATCACACAATCACAGTCAATTTTTTTTTTCTCTGCCACCTTTAGTATGTGACTATGCTAGTCCCTTCAGTGTGTGTACTGATAGAAAGAAATTAATGAAGCATTTGCATGTACCTGGCTTGTCCCCCTATTCAGCCAGTTTGCTTCTTTTGTTGCTGTTTCAGCCCTTGTGTAGTGCAGTCATAACCATCACAGCTTTCAGCAAAGAGTAGCTGATCAAACTTTGCCATTTGAGTCTAGTACCCCTATTGAGCTCGCTCTCTAGGTGTGTTCTCCCCGACTTTAGATTATTCTCAACTGTCCCAATAGATTTCCCAAAAATGCCCCAATAATGTTTGCAATAATCCTGCTTACCCTGGGTCAGAACAGGGTTAGGTCTTGTCAATATTCATACAACATGGCAGAGAAATGTAAGAGAAAAACTCTAGATCTCAAGCAAAAAATAAATATCTTTAAGTGAATGAAAAATGGAGAGTCCACATCTATCTCATTGCTCCACATACCCAGTAGGACATCATAGCAGAAATAAAAATGACAGCTGTACTGTGGTGATTAGTTAGTGAGTGCGATCCCGATGACCCCGATGCTGAATCCAACCAGCCGGACTTGCCTGAAATTACCACAGAGAACGGACTTACTACACTGGAGACCAGGCTGAAATTTCTATAGCAACAGCCTTACATTAACTTGCTATAACTGCTGAACTTAATAAAGATCATAGAAACATAGAACATAGAAACATAGACTTTGACGGCAGAAAAGGACCACTTGGCCCACCCAGTCTGCCCATTTTCCTACCTACTGGATAAGCTGCAGATTCTGGTTAACCAACAGCCTACTTCCTGCAGCCCCTCACTATAATTGCCTTATGTCTATCCCATGCATGTTTGAATTCCCCCACTGTTTTAGACCCCACAACCTCTCCAGGAAGGCGGTTCCATGCGTCCACCACTCTCTCCATGAAAAAGAATTTCCTCACATTACCCCTGAGCCACCCCCCAACTTTAGATTGTGCCCCCTTGTTCTTACACATCTCTTTTTCTGAAAGATGCTACCCTCCTGGACTTTGTTGATTCCCTTGAGGTATTTAAAAGTTTCTATCATGTCCCCCGTGTCCCCCCGTCCCTTCTTTCATCAAGGGTTTACATATTAAGCTCTCTCAATCTCTCTTCATATGGTTTCTGATGTAGACCTTGCACAATTTTAGTTGCCCTCCTCTGGACTGCTTCCATCCTGTCTATGTCCTTGCATAGATGAGGCCTCCAAAACTGCACGCAGTACTCCAGATGGGGTCTCACCAACTGTCTGTATAGAGGGATAACCACTTCCCGTTTTCTACTTGTGATGCCCCTCCCTATGCATCCCAGTATCCCCCTGGCTCTCCTTACTGACTTCTCACATTGCTTACCCTCCTTTAGGTCATCTGATATGACTACATCCAGATCCCTTTCCATTATTGTTGTCATTAGTACCTCCCCTGGTATTGTGTACTCTTCTTCTGTATTTTTATTTCCCAGGTGCATTACTTTGCGCTTCTTTGCATTGAATCTAAGTTGCCATATCTCATCTCAGATGCCATAGATCATCTCAGTGGCACAGGCAGAGCACACAAGGGATCTGCTTATCCTGTCAACTTTGAATAGTTTATTTACTAAATAACTGAATGTGCCTGAAGCTGGCTTTTAACTGCTCCTGCATTTTTTCATTTTTTGATACTGCACTTTAATATTGGCTGAATAAAATTCATAGTTATTAAATTACCCAGGTTTTCACTCATGCTATCTATTGGCATCTTGGTTACAAACATTTTTTCTTTTTGTTCCCTTATAGTGAACCATCAGCTATAAAGTACAAAAACGTTGGACCGAACAGTACGTTATAATGAGGACTACTGTAACATCCCCACTCTCCATCTCCAAGGTGACCCATAGCACCTCTGCGCCCACTTACTCATTGCTTCAGTAGCCTTTATGTCATCCCTCACATAAAGTGTTACATCCCCCCTTTCTGCTTTCTCTGTCCCTTCTAAAAAGAGCATATCCCAGTACGGACAAGGTCCAGTCCTGCTCCTCATGGCCCCACATCTCAGTAATATCCAGAATTTCTAGACCTACTTCTGCAAAGACTGCTGCCAAGTCTGGGATTTTGCTTCTCAGACTCCTCGCATTGGTGCTCATGACCCTTCATACCCCAGATCCACTTGTTGTCCCTCCTCTATAGTGACCTCCACCATCCCTTGCTGAGGACTGTCTCCTGTACTCTCCCCCTCTTTTTTTTTGACCCTAAGTTCCCAAACTCCATTCCTCCCTCCTTGTGTGTTTCTATCCCCCAAGTTCCCCCTTTTGACCCTTCCCCTTGGTTTGGAATTTTCCTTTCTCCTGCTTCCTAGCTCATGTTGCCCAACACCTTGCTCCAGTAATCCTATTTGGTTAATGTGAACATCAGATATTTGTGCTAACATGCTAACCCCTTGCCTTGTCAGGTGGAGACCATCTCCCTTAAAAAGCCTCCTTTCTACCTCCAGGGTCTTGCATACCAGGGTTCTTCTCCTCAGACCACAGCTCAGAGAACAAAATATTTACATTATCTGAAACTTACAGAACAATTATATAGAGTTTTGACAGCAGCCAGTACTGGTTCAGTAGAGCAGGCAGATCAGATCCCACAACTAATGTTAAAAATGCATAGTTACAAGTATGATACAGTGGCATCTCTGTAGGTTGAGTTAAAATATAGGACACAAAAATCTCCTGTACAGGATTCTTTTTCAGCATGCAGAGACCAGATAGAACATTCTCAGATAATACAACTCACATATGATTTAGGAAAGGTACTTTCAGACCTTTCTGGGATACTTTGTCCACTCCACCTTTGGAGTAAGTGCAACTGTTCCAGTACTGGTAAGTACATTTTTGACTAAACCCCCAAATCCTATTTTGGCTTTGGAGTGTCAGACTTTGTGCAAACCAGTCATAAAGGATAAAATACTTGCAGTTCATCATGTTTAAAAAATGGGTCATCTCCAGGTTAGAATGGGATCACTAATGAATTTTAATAAAAATATTTTACAACTACATGGTAGAGTTTATTTTAGTTCCTATTAACCATATCGTAATAAAATTAGCTATGTCCCCCTCCTTTAGCAAAGGAACTCTGACTTTTTTTTTAAAAAAAGGCAAGAATACCAATATCTTGAATTGGAGACTTTTTTTAAACTAAATTCAGATTTAAAAATTCTAACTAAAATCCTTCATAACTGGCTTGTTAGGCTTGTGGACTCCTTGATAATGTCAGTAGAGATGTGCTCCATTCCTGCCAGAAACATTACTGATACCATGTACATGATTTGGGATGTGATAGAATATACTAGTTCTAGGAAGATTCCTGGTTTTCTTTATTCTTATAAGCATGTATGGGACACCTTCAGTATGTATATCCTGCTTACAATTATTATTATTATATATCACAGCTTTGGTATCTCCTTTTTTGCATGGCCAGTTTGATAGGTCAAAACTGGTAAAAGTAGGGGTTGTGCAGGGGTGCCAGCTAAGCCCTCTGTTGTTGCCCTGGACACTGTCATACAGAAAATCCTCTTAGACCTTAGAATACGGGAGACTGAGTCACCTTTGGGGAGCAATACCATTAAAATAACTGTGTATGCAGATGATATCTGTTAATTTGTAGCAGACTCAGCTTCAGGGCAAGCACACTACATGTATTTCATACTACTTTGGAAGTATCGGTCTCCAAACTCAACTTAAATAACAGTGTGGAAATAAATCTGGGCCCTGACCCTGTTTCCCTGCAGTCTGTGGTTGGCACAGCACTTAGTGATGACACTATTAATATCTTGGGGATCACATTTGGTAATGAGAACATGGCTACACTAAATTAGGAGGAAGAATTGGATATTTGTGTGAGAAAGGTAACAAGATAGAAATATTGAAGCATAGAAAGGAAAAAGGGTATATATTATCTGGCAGTTTTTAACAAAAGTTTTTATTATTCCTAAGTTATATCTTTCCACTTCCATTAAGATTGGGAACCAAAATGTTTAGTATTTTTTTCAAATGCTTTGATGCAGTCTTCTCAAGTCAGTGCAAAGAGAAGTGATGTATCTATCACAGGAAAAAGGTGGGTTTGATATGTTGCACCCCATTGTGTTTTTCCATTCTGTTTTTATTAATGGGTCAATTTAGCGAAGCCTAGAACTGACAGATTCTTTAGCAGTGAATGGCTGATGGGAAGTATGGAAAAATATATGTTTGTTTGAACTACTATGCCAACTAAGGCACTACGGTCCATGAAATCCCCATATTATGTTACTCTGCGTTTATGGAAGTTGGGGAAGTGGACTATTTCCAAGCAACATATTCTTTGGATGTTCAGGAAACAACTCTAGAATGAGATCTTATTTTCAGGAATTTTAGGCCACAGAGGAATTATTTGGTGACATACCAATTGACAGATAAGACAGCACCCCAAAAACTGTGGAGTGTCTTATGTCTTTGCTCCCATTGAAAAGTGTGTGAGTGCGTGCGTGCATGCGTGTGTGTGTGTGAGTGTGTGTAAATCATAAACACATGGAGGTGGAAGAAAGATCTTGATCATATCTGGAATGTGCTGTGGAGTTTGAACCTTTAGAACACTTTCTATATCTTTTACTTTTGTTATGGGATTCTGGTAGCTTTTGACTGTGAGATGGGGCATTCCATGGTTGGAAAGACTCACTTACAAGTCTCTCATTTTAAGTGGCTTCCAGTTCAGTTGTGGACATATCATAAGTGCACCATAACAGTTATTTTTGCTTGCCTCAAATTATCTGTAGCAGGCGACATGCCTGTTAAAGTAAGAGCAGATTAAGTCCCTTATTTAACCACTGTTAGAATGCGTGACTCTGCTTTAAAAGACATTTATTTGAAAGAAAAACATACTGGACCCAATTTTCAAACAGCACTTAGAGCGACGCAAGTTGCGTTTCTCCAGGTTTGCGGCAAACTCAGGGTGCACTGGTGACCCTGTGTCAAATTCTAGAAAAAGCAAGAACCTAGTGCTAAACTCCTCTAGTTTGCCACAAGCCATCAGCTGTGCTAAACAGTTGGTACACCCGCAAGAATTGCCACAGGGCTCTTCCCCCTCCCGCCCAGCACAATGCAAGACGGGAATGGCTGGTTGGGGGGGTGTACCAGCCAGACAGGAAGGGGAAGAAGGAGCACCAGAATGCCCTAGGACAGTTGCCACTACAAGTCTGAGATGCTGGTATGTAGTTTAGCTATGTGCATCTATATTCAGAATAAAATTCAATGCTTTGTACTGTAACTGTGGCAGACATATATGTTTCTATCATGTGGATGGAACACTATTACATTTTACATGCTGCTATGTCTGCAATACATAGTGGTAACCTAAAATCATCAACCCTAATGGCAACTATACCTAGAAGGTGTCATGCAGACAGAGGGCAAACCCACACTGGGTGCTATATCATTCTCTGTCATGCCCGCTGTCTCTATGGTACCTCCTAGGTATAGTTGCCATCAGGTTTGATGATCTTTATTTATTTACTTATTTTTATTTGTTAAAGTCTCAGAATTACAACCCTTTGAGTCAGGGACTCATTTACAAATGCTTCACATCATACAGAAAATGAAGACAATTACAGAGAATAATGAAAACAAAATACAGAGAATAAAATACAGAGGCAAAGTGCATAACAAGATACCAATATATGGAGCAATACCAGTGGTGTGTATAGTACAATCAGACTATAAAATTGAGTACATATTCAGCAGAGGGACTTGTCAGTACAGGGGAAAGGAGTTACTTGCAAACAATTTAGAGCTGGTTAGTATATAATCATGTAGCTCAGTGTTAAAGGGTCCTAGCCTGGGGATTGATAGGGTAGATCCAGGAATTGGGTCCATCCAGAGAGGGGCCCCGTAGTGGAAGGACCTTTGCCCAGCACCTGTCCTGACAAAAGGGACGTGAAAGGCAGTAGTGTCAGAGTGTCTTGAGGCCCATCTTAGTGAGCTCGGTTGGAGAAGTGAGAGACAGCCCAGGGAGGACAGAACCAGTTGGATTTTTTTGGTCAGAAGGCAGGTCTGGTAGAAAAGACGCCCCTGAAAGTTAAACCATGATAAGCGTTGGTAGAGGTCACAGGTATGTGTGAGCCATTCACTGCCTGTGGCCAGTCAGCAGACCTTATTTAGGGAGCATTTGTTACTGGCCATGGCAATGTTTGAGGTGGTGCCATAGATGACTATGCCATAGTCTACCAGGGAGAGGATGGAGCTTGAAATGGCTAGTCAGAGGGCGTCAAGAAGGAGACAGGGTCTGCACTTATACAGGAGGCCAATTCTGGTGTTGATTGTACAGCAAGTCACAGCTATATGTTCACAGAAGGTAAAGGTCGAGTATAGGGTGACCCCTAGATATCTGAAGCTCATAACTGGTTCCAGAGTTGTACCCTGGAAATTTTGTATAGAGAGGGTGGTCAAGTAGTGTTTATGTTGAGGGTGGGCAAATAGTATGAACTTGGTTTTCTTATAGTTGAGAACAAGCTTGTGGGAGACAGACCACGATTCTATTTCTGTGAAGGAGTCCTGCAGGGCCATTTGGAGTTGGGTCGGGTCTGGGTGCTGACTAAAGATCACGGCATCATCTGCATAGAGGAGGAGACATCCAGTGGAGGCCATAGGGAGGGAGTTTAAGTACAGCAAGAAGAGGAGTGGGCCAAGGATGGATCCTTGAGGGACACCCGATCAGACAGGAAGGTTTGTGGACATGGTATTATTGATCTTCACCTGCTGGGTACATCTGTGGAGATAGCTGGAGAACCAGCCTGTGGACTCTTGGGATACTCTAACAGAGAGGTGGTAATTGATGAGCATCGGGTGATTAACTGTGTCAAAGGCCTTGAAGAGATCGATATAGACCGAACCAGCTAGGGCTACCTGGTCTAGGGCATCATGGATAAAGGAGGTAAATTCCAGTAGGGTGGTGGTTGTGCTGTGCCCTTTCCTGAAACCGTCTTGTTGCTGGCACAGTAGGTGGTGCAAGTCCAAGTATTCAGTAAGTTGGTCAGCAACAATTTTTTTTAACGCTTTTGATAGGGGAGGAAGGATGGAAATGGGCCTGTTGTTACTACTAGAGGTACGTTCACCATTTTTATGTACTGGAGTTATAACCGCCCTTTTCCACAGTGACGGGAACTGCCCTAGACACAGAGACATGTTGAGTATTTGGTTGGAGTATTAGTACTGCATCAAGCATTAGGGAGAGCAGCTTTGAATCAAGTGAGTCACCACTCTGCCTTGTTTTACTGAGGAACTTGGAGAGATAGGTGCAGGCAACGCTAGAGGAGATCGTTCTAAAGTGAAAAGGTGGAGTACCGTGGGGGGAGTGAGAACTGGCCAGTAGATGTAGCGAAGAAGTCAGGGGGAGGATAGAACTGAGATCAGAAAATGAGGCATTAAAAGTATTCACTATCATACTAGTGTGTTGGGTGGGAGCACCATCAATTATCAGCATGGAAGGGGAAGGGGTGACCTTACCACTGAGTTCTTTTATATTCTCCCAGATTCTAGGCTAGCACTATGGATAGCAGGCATATCAGCATGTAAAATGTAATAGTTTTCCATCCACCTGATAGACATATATATGTCTTCTGCAGCTGCAGTACAAAGCACTGTATTCTATTCCATATATAGATGCACATAGCAAAACTACACACCAGCACCTCAGACTTGTATCAGCCACAGTCCTGGGACACCTCTGTGCTCCTTCTGTCCCCGAACCCCACTGTCACATTCCTCCCCTCCATTCGCCACAGTATGTGGCACTGGTGCGTATCACTTAGACCACCTTCTAGCTGGTCTAAAAGGAAATCCTTGCTGTGTCCATCTTGGAGCTTGCAAAATAAAAATAGAGGATGTTGCAGCCCCACCATGTTGCAAGTCCCCTTTTGACCTGGGGCACCGAATAGTTTGACACAACCTTGTTCCAAGGGGGCTTTGGCACAGCTACGTCAAGATTTGACAAAGGATGCATTTGAAATTTATGAATGCTGCAAAATGTGATACAAGTCACTCTTTATGTCACAATCTTTTGACACAAGTCTCTAACCATTGAAAAGTGGGCCCCCTTTGTCTTAATTTTATTTATTTATTTAAAAATCTACTAAATCCATGAGCATATACTACCCATTTTCAAGGGTGACCAGATATGGATGAAAGGGTTTTACAGCAGACAGTGTACATCAATACATAAAATATCACATGTAAACATGTAAACAATTATTAAAAAAATCAAATAAAATATAAAACAAATTTACACACAATAAGATTGATCATAAGTTAATTAAAAAAAATTCATTTTTGATTTAAATATGTTTAAAGCAATCAAGAAATCAATGAGATACTGTGGAAGAGAATTATTAAAGCTTGGAAGCTGATACAGTAGCGATTTCTGGCCCAAGCTGGTTCTAAATGAAGGAATTTCAAAGAAAGTTGATTCATGAAATCTAATATGCACCACAAGAGCATCATGCAGTCAGAAATTCTGAAGGGGCACAAAATCCCAACCTCTCTAGGGGGGTCCAGGGTGTGCCCCCCCCCGAGAAAATCTTAAAGATTTGAAGTCAAATGGTACATTTTGGTGACTTTTAGCAGTCCAGAAATCGGTTCCCCAACAAGGTAAATGTTATAATATTGATATAGGTTAGAGCAATGATGGTGTCAAACTTTAATTTATCAATTTAGGTAACGTGGCACATTAGGAGGGGGAGATATCCAGAGATCATCAGGGGTGGATTGCAGAGAAAACTGGGCAATACCTGATTGGCAGAGTGCAGGCAGGGATCTGAAAAACTAATGGCAGAGCTGAGGTCACTTTGGCAGCCCCCATACACACACACACACACCCCGGATCTGCAGACCAGAGGCACAGGGACTAATGAAGTGCCAATGAGACTCTGTCACAGCCATTAGTTTCCATCCCGCGGCAGGATTCTTAAACTAATGGCTAAGGTGGATGTCTCATCCCTAATTCAGTAGCACCCCTCAAGAGAATGGAACAACAAACAAAGTCAAAACCACATGGATGGCTATACCTGCCTGTCGATGACAGTGCTGCACTGGCAACAGTAAGGGTTTACCACAGAATATCTAATGCATGGATTACATATAGTAAAACACAAAGCCTTTTTGGGAGGGAGTGAGGGACAGTAATATTTCCACTGCATCTAGAGGCAACAGGGTGATAGTTACACAATCAATGCATTAGATATGCATGGTGAACACTTGCCCTTAGCCATGCAGCACTGTCGTATCATGCTGAGCATACCATCCATGTATTTTGTTTGTTATTGATTCACTTGAAGGGGGGGTACCAAAGTGCCGATGAGACCGCTGCCTCAGCAGTATAGCACAGTGGTTTAAGGTGGATGTCTCATCCATAATTCAGTAGCCCCCCTCAAGTGAATGGAACAACAAACAAAGTCACAACCACATGGATGGCATACCTGCCTGTCGATGACAGTGCAGCACTGTCTACAGTAAGGGTTTACCACAGAATATCTAATGCATGGATTACATATAGTAAAACCAAAGCCTTTTGTGGTGAGGGAGAGAGGGACAGGTCACTCCCATGGGCAAACTGGATGGGCCTTGTGGTCCTTATTTGCCGTAAGCTTCTATGTTTCTATGTTTCTAAGGCTCTGAGCTGCACACCTTGAGACCTGAGTTTGAATCCCACAGTCCCCACTTGCATACTGAGTGACCCTAAGCAAGTCACTTAACTTTCTTGTGCTCCCAGGTCACACCTGTGAACAAGCTTTCAGATTAGTGTCTCTCTCCTGGATAAAAAAAAAACACAACAAAACAAAAAAAACAAAAACAAAGAGCAGACAAAGAAGGGTCACTCCCATGGACAGGCAGTATATGGAAGCTTGCACTGTGATTGCCCAAGCTGAATCTGTCATGTGGATAAACAGAGAGCATCAGTTTTCTTTGCAGTCAGTCTAGCGCCTTTCATGAGCACATTCACACTGTGGGGGATCTTGAAAATAAAAATGAAAAAGTAAGCCTTCTTCATGGAATTAATAATTACCTTTCAAACTAGAGAAACCCAGTTACCTCTGCATACAATATGTAAATCAAAGCAAACATTTTAAAATCTCTATAGTCACTATTATAGTCAATCAATGTGCAGCAATAGTCTTTTGCTGCACAGTAACTGAAATTTTTCAGGAACATGTATTTTTTATGTATGTTGCTGCAGGCAGAAGCAGAGTATTTTTCTGAGTTCCTGTCAGTTTAGCTCATGATATAAACATTTCATTGTTTGCAAAACAGAATGCATTCTAAAGATGTTTAAAATTAACTTCATTCACTTATCTGAGGTGAAATGAAAACTCAAATTGTACGACACACACAAGAGATGTCCTGTCCTCCATGCAGTTTATTACTAGTCTACTGTTAAGTTCTCTTTATATTTTTTTTCCTTCCTTTATTCTTAGACCCTGTTACTACCAGTTCTAACTATCCTCCTCCAGACAATCCTCCAGAGATTCTTACCAGGCTTCAATGAAGATGTGTGGCCCTGGTCCTCGTCGCTGGCTGGCCCGATGTGATGCCAATCTGATTCTGTGCTGCTGTGGCTCAGTGACTTGGCTCCACTATCACAGAGATGTCCAACTGAGTCTGTACATATCGGATGCCTGCCGGGCTGCCGCAGTGGTTTTTCTCGACTCCCATCCCACTACTGACCCTCTTCCACCCAAGCAATTTAAGGCAAACAGCTCAGAGCCAGCCCGGCAGCAAGCACACCCCAGCCCAAGTAAAAACTGCAAGCGAGGCAATCCAGAAGTGGGGTAGCTAGCTAGCCAGCCAATGAGCCGAGCTGAAGGTCACATCACAGGTTAAGATCATGCGAGTCAGGGGACTGGACTCGAAATTTTCTTTCCTTTCCTGGCCAGGTCACCACTTCATAGACCACTCTTTGCTGAGTCTCTCAGACGCTGTGAGTCACTGATGTGTCTGATCTGATATAGTGCCAGAAAATGCACCAGTTTGCCGTGCAGTACACTTGCCTACATCCTCATCACTTTCCAATTGGAGGCTGCGCGATCGTCGATCAATATTTCTTCACAGTGATTGTGTCTATTCACAGCCCCAAGCGCCAGCAAGCAATGCAAGATGGCAAGAGACAGTGCATTTTTTGAAAGTCGCTGACGGCCCTGCCCCAGACCCAGAAAGATCGATCTGGAACCCCTACAGCAAACGCTTTAAAAAAAGCATTGTTGTTTTTCAGCTCTGCTACACATATTAATAAAATACAAAATCAGTGATTTTTTTTCCTACATTGCACCACAATATTGGAGGGGCACATGCCCCCCCAGGCCCTATGGGCATGACACCACTGATGTACCAAAGATTCTCTGAGTTGATAAAATACCGTATAAATAGCTGGAGCCTTATTCAACAAGGTTTTCTTAGCGATTACACCAAGCTAGAGCTTGAATCTGAAGGGCAAAGAGGGCCATTACACCATTATCAAGACGTCACAATGATGTGTTCATGCAGACACCTGGACTTCTGTAAATCATGACAACCTATGAAATATAATATCATGGAGACCATAAGAACTTTCTAGAGCATGCATGGTGGTCATATTTGTGTAACCCCCTTGTTACCCGGGGTTACTAGAATCCCAGTAAGACCTAGTGGTAGGCAGGGAAGGCAGCTTGTGAAACTCCAGTTAAATGGGTTTCACACTGTCTCACTCTGTTCTCAGTCTCAGCTGAGACTGAGGGATGGCATTACCAATAGAACTATCGCAGCTGCATGAGCCACATTGGAATCTGCAACAGAGGGAGTTAGTTAGAACGTCGGAAGTTTTGAAGTCAGTGTCTTCAGTCAGTCCTCAGTGAGTGAGTGAGAAGTTGGGAGCTTGCTGGTAAAGCAGCTCAGTGAAGGCTCTAGGAGCCTCAGCCCTGACAGAGGGCTACTTTTAAGTAAAAGTGTGTTCGTCTTCACCTTAAAAAGAGAGACACAAAAGATAACTGAAGTGGTGGAGACCGCTGTTTTCGGGTCTCAGTGCCCCTTCCCTCCAGGAGGAGCAGGAAAAGTTTCCCTGCAGATTCCTGGGGCAACCCCCTAGTTCTGCTTGTGGAGGAAAAGCTGCCTATGTGTTCCAGTGTTTATTTGGGAGAATGAGAAGATTTGTGAGTCGCCTGTGGGGCACCTGCAACGTGAGGGTGAGTGTCTATTCTTGCTAAAAGGGCCTGTGTTTTTCCACCCTGGGACTTGTGTGATAATGTGGGGATTGAACTACTAAATATTGGGAAGCCTAGCGTAATGGGCTAAGCAAAGTAAAAGTAGGTTCAAGTCCAGAGTTTGTTGGGATGCAAATAATATGTAGAGGAGATGTGACAGACGTCTACTCATAATCTACATTTGAAAGTTCAGTAAAGGAAGTGTTCATTTTCCAGAGAAATGGCCGGGTATGGGCTGTGGGAGCTGGAGGTGGGTGGCTCCTCATCTTTAGTGACCAGGTCCACCTCTATGGATTTCTTCTGTGGAGTTCTACTTTACCTCAGGCACTTGGCCAGTGATGGGCGAAGTACCCAGACATGGGATTGTAAGGAAAATTCTCTCTAGGAGTCTAAGACTCTGGTGTGGTTTGGGGAGCCACAACAGGATAATTGGTTCATTCCTCCAATGGACTACAAATTAGATAATTGGTTCATTCTTCCAATTGACCGCGGATCAAGTGGCTGGCAGGGGAGCCGGGCCAATGGGGAAAACCCAAGTGTGTACAAGTTGGGTTGTGTACCCAAAGCTACATGCAAGTCTGGGCTGTGTGCCTGGTGGGTTTAGAGCCTGATGGCTGGAAATAGTGATAAAGTGTTCTGTTGTCTCTAATCTGCATTACCAGGAAATGTAACCCCATGGGGGTCCATCTATGCTTTGTTTGTTCAGCTTGGATGTGAATAAATTCCACACTGAAGAATCCCATTCCTGGTTCTGGACATTACAGTTCTTGCTTCCTGTGTTCGGATTTACTTGGGTGCCCCTGTTCAGAGTAGCCAAACCTAGGTCCCCTGTGCCGAGTAACCTCATCCTTCCCGAACTCAGTCCCCACCAGGTACTGTTGTCAGCTTCAACAGCATGCCATCTGTCATTTTGCTAAAAAGGCAGGGGTGAGGGGTTACATTTGCAAACTATTCGCTACCTATAGAATTAGGATAGGATGCATGGTGTTTTCCTTTTGTTGAGATTGTGATATTCCTTCTGTATTATTATCAGCTTACATTTTTGATTTTTGTACAAACTTCTTTGTAATTAATGTATTTTGCCTCACTTCTTTTTCTAATAAAATCTAATAAATGCTCCCATCCTGTACCTTATTTATACCTGTTAGGTATTTGAAATTCCCTTTCATATCCCCTCTTTCCTCCTTTCCTCCAGGGTGCACATGTTGAGGTCCTTTAGTCTCCCCTCATAGGATCTCTGATGCAGTCCTGTACCATTTTAGTTGCCCTCTTCTGGACCACCTCTACCCTTTCTGTGTCTTTCCAGAGATGTGGTCTTCAGAACTGGACACAGTATTCTAGATGAGGTCTCACCAATGATTTATATAGCAGTATTATTGTTGCCAGATAGGCCTATATCCTTTATTTAGGTTACTATTTTATGTGCTGTAATGTACTTTAGAGTTAAGACACTGTCTCTTTAAAGGCTTTTAAGAGTAAAACAAAAATAGCCAGAATTTCTGTAAAAACTGGGTTGGTTTGGTACCACTCCAGATAAGGGACCGACAGGTTTATGACCCAAAAAGGCTATTAGATAAAACAGAGAATGTAGTTTCCAATAACAGGAAAAAGGTAACAAAATGGTCTAGGGGTCAGGGGTCAAGCCAAATGCATGAACCAGATGTTACAGGGGTTAACATGAAACATGACATGGAACCACAGTGACACCTGCAGGAAACGATAAACTTTTGCACCCTATCACAACAGTGATTGGTGAGGCTTGAACATGACCAGACGTTATGTAGCAGACCCATCTTTTTTTTTTTGTAGGCTCCTCCACCAGGTGTCTGCCCTGGTCATGGCCCCGGTCTTCCACCTGCTGTCACTTGCTGGTCACCCCTCGCTTTCCCCTGGAGGGTGGGGCCAAAGAGCTCAGACCCCCCTATCCAGCCCCCACGGAACCAGTAACTAGTTTGGGGACCCCAGTGACAGTGGCTAATTGAAGCCCCAGGAAGGCTTCATAGAGGTGTAGGTACCCTCATTTTTCCCCTCTTTTTTTAGTCATTCCGAAGAGTCAGACATGCAATGATGTCAATGCACTGATGTGCAGATGTCCACTGACTCTTCCCCCAATGTAGATGCCCACATTCTGCTGAACACCCAGCCTCTGCCAGGTGTCAGTGCAGCATGGCACATGACCCTCACCCACCCCGGAGGAAGGGGAGCTGTCGCAGGATGCTCAATCCTCCCTTCCCCTTGTCAGCCCCTGGTGACCCGAGTCCATTCCCGAACCCAGGTCACCAGCATGGCGCGAGGTGTGGCATCTAGCACCTTAACCCTCAGCACCACCGGGCCAGCCAGCAGATCCATCTTGAAATCAGGGCATTCTTCTGAATGTTTTCAGAGGAGACGGTACATTAGCTTAAAGTTAAAACCCTAAGACGGACTTTTTTCCCCCCTTGGGCATCTCAGAGCAGTGAGAACTTAAGCTGTTTTTTATACTTGTGTTGTAGTATATGATAGGTCCTGGACTATCCTTTAGAACAAGACCTGTGTTGTGTTGAAATTAGATTTTTCACATACTGAACAGAAAATTCTTGTTTTATGTCAGAATTTTGGAATCCAAGACTTTTCATAAAGGAAGCACCTGGATACATTTTAAGGGACCTTCAGAGAACTAACTTGATCACAAACTCAATACAAACTCTGTTTTTTAATGAACTTTCACCTACAAGAGGAGAACTTCCATCTCCACAAGGACATTTAATCTTTCTGGACTCTAACATCAGAATAAGTTATAGTTTAGAACACCAGTATATAGCGTTTTCTGTAAACCATCCAGTTTTAATTTTGGTACTGTCTGAAGTTTAAATATCTTCCAAAATTGTAAAATTTACTGTGTTTTTTTTTTAGTTAAGTAAACTTCTATGATTTTTTTATCAACTCTGGTTGGGGTCTGATTGTGTGATCTAATATTTTAACAGAAGGGTTTTGCAAACACTGTGTGCTTTGCTAATGAAGATAGTGACCACTTGACTATCCTACAAAACTACTTAGGCAAGAGACAGCCAGGGGCAGTGGTGGGATTCAAACTCTGAACATAGTGCAGAGCCAAGGGAACTCACAACTACGGTTTCCACTCTCCCACTTGGAAAAGGAAGGTTGGTGATTCTTCCTGAAACCTACAAATGCTCACAAGTTCTGTAAAAAGGGGGATCCTGTCTGCAAACAGGAGCTCCTGATGTGCCCTGAGGTTAGGCTCATGACAATCACCCTTTCCCTCTTTCTGCTGGTGATACCCCTCCCAATGCATCCTAGTACCCTACTGGCTCTTCTCACTGCCAGGGAGTAACCATATGTCTTGTCACAAGACAACAATCCTTATTTTGGGAAAACTGATTGATACAAGAGGTTTATTGATGACCTCTTGTTGGTGTAGAAAGGCACAGACATCAATCTGCTTTCATTTGTGAAATATTTGGAAACAATAAATGTAAATCTAAAATGTACTATAGTAATACTAAATGCACACTGAAAACAGAAAATATAGTTAGAATCGATGCTTCAGCCATAGGTCTTCTTCATGAATTATCTAAAAGAGAAAAAAGCAATATTAGTAGACAGGTAAGGGGAAATAAGGGATGTATTAAAGTAATAGTGCCACTATAGTTAGGGTTCAGTAGGCTTTTTAATTTTAAACCCCAGTTTGTGCAATTTAATAACTTCACAACCATTCACTGGATTTGCATACAATTTAGCATGTGCAGTCTTGTGTGGTAGATTTGTGGATGTGCCAAGCTTAGTCCAGGTCAGATGTGCATATTCCACGTTCTGGATCATGCAAAAAGTACATTTTCAGGCATGTTTCCTTATTGGTTTTTCTGGGTTTTCTGGTGACACCTGTAGCGCCCAGACAGTTTGTTCAATGTGCTTACACTACTTGGTGTGGTGTTGTGCTTATCCAACTTGCTAAATAAACTTTGTTGTGCTTAATCACCTTTCTGTTCTTCAGGATTACCAACCTATGGGGATGCCAAAGGTAAGGAACCCTGGAGGAGGGTTCCACTCCTAGAGATACCATGGGAAGGATTCCGTTTGGCTAAAGGTGGCCTAGGAAAAGCCCCTGAGGAGAGAGGCTAGATGCTGGAGAAGGAGAAGGAGGGGAGGATGTTGGGGCAAAGACAAAATGCTTCTGAATGAAGAAGGAAGGAAGAGTTTAAATAGGTCAGGCAAGGGAGCCAAGTTTAGTTCCGGTCAGATGTGCATATTCCAAGTTCTGGATCATGCAAAAATGTTATTTTCAGGTGTGTTTCCTCATTGGTTTTGCTGAGTTTTCTGGTGACACCTGTAGTGCCCAGATGATTTGTTCAAGGTGATTATGCAATTTGGTGTGGTGCTGTGCTCATGCAACTTACTGAATAAACTTTGTTGTTGCTGTTCAGCTCTCTGTGCATCGGGACTACCACCCTGTAGGGATACCAAAGTCAAGGAACCCTGGAGGAGGGTTTTACCCCTAGAGGTGTCACAGGAAGGACTCCCTTCATCAAAAAGTGGCTTAGGAAAAAAGCCCCAAAAGAGAGTAGATCAGAAAGCATTGCAGAGGTAATGAGTTGATATTGAGATCTGGCCCTTCACAAAGGTCAGCAGAGATAACGGTAATGGTCAGCAGATAACTGAAGTGAGTAACGATGTTAACATAGGTAGAATGGATTATAATGTGAGATGATGACTTCCCAAGGAGAGAGAGAGAGAGAATGGCAAAGGAGGGCCACCATCCATCTCCATCCAACAGCAGAAACCTACATAAATAACTGTGGAAACCTGCCTAAGTAACCTATGGCATTACAACTAAAGTAACTAGATATTGTGACCCTTGGCATTGAGGAGAGGAAAAATCCCCTCTGAGAAGGAAAGCTCTGGGGATCCAAAGCCTAGGTCACCTTTCCTCCAGGCTAGGGATGTTTTATTTAGTGACAGCTCTGCAGTTGCAATTTAGAAACCCAATCCAAGGGGAGGAAAATATTCCAATTTGGTGGAAAGTGTTCTTGGTCCCACTACAGGAACACTGTAAAGGGTTGCTAGTGCACTCTGCAACATTGGATTCTATGAAGCGAGAGCAGGAACCCCAAAGCAGGAGGAGGACATTAACAACCACTGAGGCACTCAGCCAGCCTACTGACTAAAAACAGCTCAGGTGAACCAGAGGCAGTCATAGGGAGCATAGCATAGAAGGATCTGCTGAACCCAATTCAGCTAACTAAAGGAAGGCCCTTGGGCATAAGGATCCCATCCCTCATAGCTGAAGTCTTAAATTCTACATCAAGTGGTGCCGTTGATATGGCTGCATGGCTAAAGCTCCTCCTAGAGTGATGATATTCCCACTATGGGCCAGATGAGAAGGAAACCACCCTACATTTTGCATTCTCAAGATGCGGATTTCATGGGTGCAGAGTGAGACCATTAGCTGCAGGGCAGGCCCTGTACTATTGAAAGTAATGGTCATGGTTGGCATGCCTCCAGTTTATGTTTGAGAACGTACGTTCAAAGTCAGTATGTCAGGCAATATGATTGACTGAAATGACTGACTGAGATGATTGACTAATGAGACTTACTGATAATATTGACTGATATGAGAAAGGCCAGTAGAAAAAAAGCCAACCAATTTCATTATGGAAGCCTAATATTAATGACATTGAAAATATTCAATGGCAGTAGGTAATACTGATATGGGTAGGTGGTAGAAGACTAGTTGAAGCCAGCGGCCGTTGGTTAGCTGCAAATGCCAGAAACTGAATCTATGAGGTTTAGATAATTTAATTGAAATGGTTTATGCATGATTATCTTAAATGCCATTTAGGCTGCACAAGAGTTGTAGTAGGAGACCTGGTAATTAAATTGATGAGGAGCATGCAGAAAATTGCAGAGGAGCAGGACAAAGTCATTTAACTCACATAAAGCATTCTCCTGCTACTTGGAGCCAAGATGCCCAACTGTAACATAATGGTCCCCACTGTGGGAATAACAGGGAAGCCACAAGCTGAGTATCATGAGATCAAACAGTTAATTTAATGACTGAAGGTTTTAGTATAGACAGAAATTAAAAATGTATTATTTAAAGGCCAGTGGCTGTAGCCAGCTGACATACCTTGGATTGAATACAAAGGAAAAAGTAATGAGAATGTAAGTTATAATTACAAATGCATATGAGCCTGCATGTAGAACTAGTGCAACAGTAAATTTATGATAGAGTGTAATTTGTATGGTAGGGAAGGAAACCACAAATATTTTACAGACACTCCCTGTTTCCTTCTTGGTTTGACTGCTTTGATTTGTAGTGCAGCAAGGTATCAAGTAAAGGAGCATGATTAGAAAGGCAGTAGCAGAAAACCCCAAAAGGAGTAGAAGCAGCATAGGATAATTGTAGAGTTGGGAGTTGCAGCTGCCTAGATGAAGCCAGCACTGAGTAAAGCCAGACCAGGTGCAAACAATTAAGGTGGATTTGCACACTGTTAGAGGCAGGAGAACAGGAGAGCGGAATAGTATACAGATAGCAACTGCAGTTGAACAGAGAGATTTGCTAAAGGTATGATAAAGCAAATAGGACCCCAAATGCACAAGGCAAACAAAAGGACAGCAAAACACTAGAAAAATTAGAAAGGCCTTATAATGCAAGCAAAGGGAAGCAGCAGGATGCTAGGAAAACTAGAACCCCCCCAAAAGAAAAACTAAAGACACACAAGCACACCAGAACAGTAGAGCAGACACAGACATCAGAGAAGCAAGCATCAGGCAGAGGCAAAAGCAAAATACAGACCAAGAAAGGTAGGAGAAACACAAACCAGTAGAACAGCAGTACCAACTAAGCAAAAATTCCAGAAATGCAAGAGGAGAGTGAAGTCCAACAGAGCCTCTGGTGGCAAAGAAAAAATGCTTCTGAGTGAAGCAGGAAGGAAGAGTTTAAATAGGCCACTCAAGAGGGGTGTGGCTATTGCTTTAGCCATCGAACCACAGGCTTAAGCCTTTCAAGAATTTTGTGCTGAAATTTTCTGGGTGGAAAGGGCTGGCCCCCAGATGTGCGATTTGCTTGTTTGGTGAAACCATAATCCATTCCAAAGTTATTTAATTTTGAAGTTTTCAAAATTGGTTCTAAGCATGCTCAGTATGCACTTCAAGATAGAGGTTTGAAATGAAAAAGGATTCCTTTTTCATATGGGGCAATTCCTTTTTCATTAGGAAAAAAATCCTTTTTTGTTTGCCTCCATCTTGTTTCCATTTTTTCTATACAAAAAAATTCAAAAGCTTCAAAAATTATATCCAGGAGCAAGACTAACACATCTATCTAACACATCATGATGCTGTTAGGTGGATTCTGCACTTAAGTGTTGACAAAATGTAACCCACCCATGTCTGGGTTGTTACTTAGTTCCTTCCCTTTTTTGGTAGGTAGGTATCCTTCTGTCATTTAGGTCAAGCAACAGCCCACAGGTTTAGCCTCTGTGGGTCAGAGCCCTACCCCAGGAGTAGGCTGGCTATTTAAAGGGGAGCTTGGTGCCTTTTTGGGGAATATTCCTGTGTGGAGGAGGCTAGTTGGAGGGTCTGTGCAGCAGGGGAAATATCCCTCTTCTGCCTTCGCTTGGAGGCCAGTGTATGGTCAGTGGTGGGTAGTGGTGTCTGACTCTTGACATGATGCAACCTGGATGGCTGGGAGTAAGTTTGCACCCCGGTGGCATGTATATAGTTTGTAAGCAGACTGACAGCTAGAAGAAAAGCAATTGGGTGCTAGTTTGAAACCATGAGTCAGATAATATTGGGGTGTGTCGTTTATGAGTGAAGAAAGTGAAAAGGTTAGGGATGCCATTTAAGATGAGAGCCTGGCCAGCGAGCATGTCCATCCTAAAGTTTGTGAGGGAGTTGGCTGTCATGCCAAGATGTTTGGGGAAGGATCTGTGGGGCCTGGAACTAATGGGCCTTGCAGTAGCCTCCATGAGCATGTAAGATGTCACTGCAGCTAAGTGACTGAGTGTAATACTGCTGTAATACTGGGATAAGCATTAGGGCTGATGACCCCAAGGCACACCCTCAACACCAGTTGGTGTGTGCAGGAAGGGGGTGGGGTGCTAGGGTTGAAACCCTAACGTTGTATTTCCCTCCTTTTTACGGTTTTATATCAACCCTAACTTATGCATTAATGTAGTTTTTGCAAAGAATTTCCTTACTTTTTGAGACAGTCTCGATATCCGAGGCAAAAAAATATCTATGCAAATGCTAGGCAAAATCAGCATAGCAGAGATAGTCTCGACCGTAAGCTAGTTATCCTAACCCTGGATGTACTACTGGCCCCATAACAAGAATATTAAACCTGTCCCTTATTACCAGAAAATTCCCTAAACTCTGTAAAGCCACGGTAGTTACTCAAGTTTTCAATTGCAGGGAAGTGACCATTCACACAAACTACTGGCCAATTTCTATACTGCCCCCAGTTTCTAAAGCCCTAGAATGGATTGTCTATGATCAACTAGTTGACCATCTAGACAAGTACTGACTACAATGCAAGCAGCAACATGGCTTTAGAAAACAACACAACGACAGCATTAGTTGAATTTGCAGGATTTATTCATGATGCCCTTGAAAGGGGGCACTTAGTAGGGGCAACCTTCACAGACCTCACTAAGGACTTCGACAAGGTCAATCATAAACTCCCACTTACTCAATTAAGTGGCTCTGTCGTGCCCTCAGAATCAGTGTGCTGGTTTCGGAGCTACTTCTCCATGCGAGAACAGCAGAGAAAAATTGGCAATACTCTTTCTGATAACCAATGCGTTAGCTCAGGAGTTCCCCAAGCATCCATTTTGGGCCCCTTTTTTGTTTAGTCTTTTTTTAAATCACCTTCCTTAAGTGTGTCAAGATAGAATCATCCTATATGCAGACAATGCTGTTCTATACACTAGTCACCCTACTCCAACTACTCTGGAACAGCGAATGCAGTGCAACTTTGAGACTGTCGAAGACTGGTTCCTTAATGCAAGGTTATTGTCAAGCTATAAGAAAACAAAAGCCATGCCATTTGCCTCTACACACAGTAGACACAAGTCATTCAAATTAACTATAAGGAACAGACAAAATGAAATTCTTGAGATGATCCAAAACTTCAAATGTTTTGGAGTTACCATGAATAGTTCCCTGTCCTACTCACCACATATGAACCAAGTTACAAGCTCCATAAATCACAAAATCAATCAGTTGTACAGACATACGCACTGCCTTACCAGATAAGCCCTTAAACTTGCTATAAATAGCTCAGTCTTTTCAGTAATAGACTATGGTCTTGTCATCTACAGTGCAGCATCCAACACAGCCCTAAAAAGGATTGCCTTTAACACTGAATAAAACCTGCAGGCTAGTCCTTGGTGCTAAACACCTTACCCACACCTGAGACCTTTATTCACTCTTGGGATGGCTAGACCTGGATAATAGAATTTGATACCAGCTGTGTCTACTAGCCAAAAAAAAAATCCTAAATCTGACACCAGATGGGGTTCAGAACATGTTGTACCAGCCACAGCAGCTAGACTGACTAGAGGGACAAATAATCCCTATAAGGTCCTATTCCATCAGACATCACAAGGTCAGTGCTCATTTGGATTCCTGGTTCCTAGCTGGCTCAACTCTCTCCCAGGTGATCTACTAGCTGAGACCAAAATTGGTCCTTTTAAATCTAAACTTTGCACTTACCTCACTAGCCTAAGGATGTGCACCTGCTTCCCCAAACCTGCTGAAGCAACCTGGATAAGGTACTGATAACCCTAGCACTTTCTTCACATCCCCTACATGAAACTTAATTACCCTTCTACCCCTCTTATCTTTTAACTAACCTATACACCTCTTACCTTACCTCCATCTCTGCTGTGCCTCAACCTTAACAACTCCCTACCTCTACCACTACCTCTGTGTCAGTAAAGCTGGCTGGCAGCTTGCCTTGCCCTCCTCTCTGGGCAATGCTGCCTGTCTGCACCAGCCATTTGCCCTTCTTAATCGACATTTTTTAAGCTCCCTTCTGCTTTTTCCCCCACCTGGACAAATCTAACTGGCTATGCTGGTTTCCTGCATTGAATCTACAACTCCCCAACCTTTCATGTTACCAAATATTTTCTGTAATAAGAATTTCTCTCTTGTTAACAAATCAAATTGTAATTTATTGTTATTTTACTGAGAGTTATGGATGTTTTGCAATCTTATATGTTTGTGGTCCTATAAACACCATCTTGGACATATGCATTAGTGTTGTATTAACTGTTCATGATGTGGAACTTCTGTAAATGAGCTTCTAGCTCCAAGGTTGTAATCCGAGACTGAAATAAATAAATAAATAAAATAGTATAATCGTAGCCTTATTTACCTTCAGACCCTGTGCACCTATCCCTCCATAGATGTGTGTATGTACAGCACTGTGGAAGGGCCTTGCACTCCAGTTTATAGGACAACAGTGACAACATTGCCAGGATAGCCATCTTATTACCCCACCTCATGTACCCGGTAGAGAAAATTTTCAAAACCCCACCAAAATGTAATTCCGAACAACTACAATGCCATTCCACGCCACAGGTAGAAAAACATATTTTGACTAGGATTTGAAAAATGACTGCTGTGACATATGTGAGGTAGAGTAATAACAAGTCTATGTTGAAAAGTTGAGGTCAAAGTCATTAACATTTCCACAGTTACGAGCATGTGCAGCGAAATTGCAACAAATGGTCATAACTTTGCCATTTTTACATATTTTGACCTCACATTTTCAACATAGCCTTTTTATGACCCCACCTCATGAACAATATAGCTGTCATTATGCAAATCCTGCCTGAAAGGTGAATTCATCAAACGACCACAAAATCACCTTTCGGGTGGGAATTGCATAGCAACAGTCATATTTTTCATAGGTGGGGTCCCCAAAAGGCTATGATGAAAATCTGGTGTCAAAATATGCACAAATGGCAATGTTATGCACCAAAGTTGAAAATTCCATTAAAATATATTGATTTCCCATACGAAAGAATATCTTGTTTCATGAGCTGCCATACGAAACAAGATCATTTTTCATATGCTGCTGGTACGAAAAAAGAATTTCAGTGTTAAATAAAATACATTTTAAGGGCATTTTCAAGCAGTAAAGTACAGAATGCTCCTATGGGGTCCCCATAAGCAAGCTATATGTGTTGGTTCTTCCCCAGAATATAATTTGGAGGGGTTTTCAAATACAAAAGAAGATCTTGTTTCGTGAGTCATCATATGAACAAGATCTTATTTTGTATGACACCAATTTGAAAAAAGAATGTCATTGTTAAATAAAACACATTTTAAGGACATTTTTCAAGCAGTAAAGTACAGAATGCACCTAACAGGTCCCAAGAAGCCAACAGTTCTATGTCATAATAGCAACCTCAAAACAGCGATCGCTATTATGGCGAGTGCATATCGCCAAAGAGCAAATCGGCAATATACACTTTAAGGTGACCTGACATCTGGATATCAAAAACAACTCCAGGGGGCTGGAAGTCGGGGAGGCGTCAAAATCCAGATGTAGGGCAAAAATTAAGTGCTGCAGCTCGCAGCTGCGGCAAAATGTAACCTGCTCCCGGTCTAGAACCCAGTACCTGCTCTGCTAGAGCTAGCCTCCCACACCACCATGCCACATGACTAGCTCAGCAGCAGCAGGTACTCCAGTCCCTGAAAACCCCTTCCCTGTCCCTCCCCTTTCCCTCACTATTCCCCCCTTCCATTC
The DNA here is from genome assembly GCA_016271365.2 of Neoceratodus forsteri. NCBI lineage: Eukaryota > Metazoa > Chordata > Ceratodontiformes > Ceratodontidae > Neoceratodus > Neoceratodus forsteri. Next base: position 1,552,918,463 of record CM057453.1, on the reverse strand, counting down.
ACCTTTCCTCATAGTCACTGTCCCATACCCTCTCTATTCTGCAGGGTAGCCCAGAATAATAGCACCCAAAATAAGTTACTATTTTTGTAGTTCATTTGGGGTTGCTATTATGACGTGATACCAAGCAAGCTACATGTGTTGGTTCCTCCCCAGAATATCATTTGGGGGGGGGGTTCCAAATTTACATTTTTCAGGCAAAACTGAAAACAAGATGGCAGCCATATGAGAAGTGAATTTTCCCATAAGAAACAGGATTCCTTTTTTGGTTCATGCAGTTATCTTTTAGTGCTTACTGAACATGCTCAGAAACTATTTTTTCAAATTCTTAAATTGCAATAACTTTAAACGGTTTATTATTTTTTTCACCCAGACTAGCAAAAGGCACATCTGTGGGGTAGTCCCTTTCTGCCCTGAAAATTTCAGACCGAAAAACCAAACCACCTGGGCCATAGACAAGTTAAAATAAAATCCCAGCAAAGTCAATAAGCGACAACATGTTTTTTTCATCTCTCTGTAACTCGGAAACTGCACATCTGACTGGAATATAACCTGCCACCCACATCAAGAGATCTACTCCACAGGACAGCGCATACCAAATTTTGTAAAAAATCTTATGAACAGTTGCAAAATTATTAAAGTGCAAAGTTTTGAGTTTAGCATTGAGGTGCCTACTCAATCCTAACTATAGGGCGTGATAGCACTACTGTAACATATATATATATATATATATATATATATATATATATATATATATGTAGTTTTATTATATATATATTTACTGCAGCTATGTCTAAAGTGAAACTGATTACATGTTAATTGATTAACTGCGGGTAATTGCCATTAGCGGTTTCCTCTTAAATACAGCTGTTTAACACTAACATCATCATAGAGCATGGGAGCTTGATGCCTCATGCATCAATGGAGAAGAACAAAAGAAATGTGCTGTCTCTCACTCGTAAAGGTGAGCTGCTTGAAAAATCAGAAATGCCTGGTGTTACAAGAAAAGATCTAGCTGCCAAATTTGGTGTGGACATTTCAAGTGTTGGGCGCTTTCTGCATTGCCGAGATCAGATCATGCATGAGTGGAGTCGAAGTGGCAACACGAACCGCAAAAGAAAAAGAGACGGCAAGGATCCTCAGGTAGAAGAGGCGCTCCTCAGGTGGTTTACTGCCCCCCATGACCGTGGTGTTCCTGTGTCTGGCATAATGTTGATGAAGAAAGCCCGCAGCATGTCCCTAACACTGGGTGTACAGTTCAAATGAACTACAGGCTGGCTCTCCAGGTGGAAGGAGCGTAACAACATCTGTTACAGATGAATCCATGGTGAAAATGCAGAGAACAATACAGCAGCTGCCAAGGAGTGGATCCGTACTGTTCTGCCCACCCTACTATAGGAATACACCTCTACTGACATTTTTAACGGCGATGAGACTGCCTTATTTTTCAGAACGACTCCTGTTGGCACACTGTCCTTCCATACACAAACACTAGCCAGTTACAAGAAAGCTAAGGACCATGTGTCCATAATGGTGTGTTCAAACAGCACTGGTACAGAAATGCTCCCACTCCTTGTAATCAGCCACTCTAAAAAACCCAGATGTTTTAAAAGCATCAATGTAGAGGCAGTACCAGTTCACTATCATGCCAACTCAAACACCTGGATGACGGCTGACATTTTCCACGAATGGCTAAAAGACTTTAACAAAAAAATGAGGTTTAGAAAAAGAAAAATCGCTATGGTGGTTGACAATTGTCCTGCCCATAAACCAATTAACCTGTCTCATATCAATCTCATTTTCCTTCTTCCTAACTGCACTGCTCTTATCCAACCTATGGATCAAGGGGTGATACACAACCTAATGGTTCATTACAGGAAATCTATTGTGAATCGGCTCCTGGATGACATCGATGGATCCATGGACATGTTTAACAACAAAGCACGAAAAATGACAATTCTGGATGCAATACACCTCATCCACTATGCGTGGAAAGAAGTTAAACCACAAACAATCCAGAACTGCTTTATTAAAGCCAGTGTCGTTCATGGAGAGACCCAGGGCACAGACGAAATCGATCCACCAACCGGAATGCAGGAGTCTGAGTTTACGGTTTACATAACCATGGACGCAGAGGAGCCGACTTCAGGGGTTGTGACCGAAGAGGAAATCTATAATGAAATCCTGAATGAAAACACACACACTGCAGAGGAGGAAGATGAGGAGGGGGAGCAGTAGCCAGTGGTAACCACGAGAGAGGTATGGCAGGTGGTTCGAGCAATACGGCACTATGTTGCGGCAAGGGAAATTAAAGAATATCAGTGGTTTTACTCATTTGAAAAATGGCTAGAAATGTTAGCAAGTAGAAGAACAAAATAGCAATTGATAGATAAGTGGCTCAAGTATGGTACTGAAGCGGACGCTGCTGCGGAGAATGACACTGCTGTAAACACAGACGAACTGCATTGACTGTGATTTTTTAAAATGCCTTAAAGTACTGTACTGTACTTTAATTATTTCAGATTTTATTTCAAATCTAATCTCATCTGTCAAGGTGGGTTTTGTATAAATAAAAGCAATTATCCATTGAAATAGTGTGCGGTTGATTCTCGTGAATAGTAGCAGCTGTTCGAAAATCACTCTCCCGCTTGTATGCCGTTTCAGATATATGCCCACTTTTCAGTTGTCCGCAGCAGTGGCATTCAAGCAGAATTGACTGTATATATATACATGAGGAAAGAGAATAGGGAGAGTATCTAGGGAAAAAAGTGATAATAGACAAGGTGGGGCCTATGCACAAAAGTGTGGGTTGCCTACGCACTGTGTGTCCAAGGCATGTAGGCAACCATAAGTCTGAATGCCAGGCAGTGGGGTCCAGCGGACCCCTGGCAGCATTCACAACAGGTGCACAAATCCCTTGTACACTTGATCTCCTGGACAACCACACAACTATGCACCATGGGTGGTCCAGAGACATGTCAGGGGGCATGTAACACTCCACACCATTCAGTAAGGCATGGAGTTGATGCACAGTGCCAAGCCCCCAGCCTAGACACCCCATGACTCCAATAGGAAGGGGAATAACCCCACCATGATGTCCCAACCCTTCTAGCTGCATGGTAGGTCTAGGAGCACCCATGTGCACCTCCTAGCAATGCTCACCTGCATGCTCTACAACATGATGAATCAGTACTTGTGTTATTATGTACACACTAATATTGATGTAGCATACTAACAAGTACATAACTCTGGACATGTCTGCTATGCACAGCATCCCCCTATGGCAGCATTATATTAAATCACAATGACAGCACTGTAGATGCAGCATATGCTACTCTATATACTGTCACCAACATGGATCAACTGTGACAGCTGCACATTGCTCTCCTATAGACTTCATGTGGTTTTACTATTAGCAATATATGTCTGTGGTCTACAACTTGATGTTGGGAGTGAGAGAGAGACCAATGCAGTGGCACACTACATACAAAATCTATAAATATTCCTAGACACAGCATCCTTCTATATTACAGCACTGTGTAGGTATCATACTGTATGTGGGGCATGACACCGATCAGTATATAATATATGTTAGATCATCTGTGGTGTCAGTCCAGTTGCCTATGATGCTGCCATATGGGGGTGATGTACACAGAGGACTTTTCCATGTTCATGTATTCTGTGCTATGCCATAGCCATAGTCAGGTATACACACTACCAAGACCATATATTTCCATTTACATCTGTATTATGGCTTGCAGCAGGTGCATAATCACAGACAGGCACTTGCCTGTATAGCTAACAATTCGGGGCCCACATCTGCCCAGAATACCCTGCTTATGTGTAGAAGGGGATCCACTAGGGAACATAGGATGGGTATCAGATTGGATGCCCACTTGTGCCCTTTGATCCACCCCCTTGCAGCCACTCTTGAGTCCCACACAGCTGTGCGCTAGGGGGTGGGGCCAAACACAGGCAGCTAGCAATAGTGAATGCTGGCCACCTTGCTTCTTTCTGGGGGTGCAGAGCTCTTCGTGGTCTGGGTATGTGCAACTCACACATACCTGGTCCAACTTCTTGCATCACCATGTAAGAATAAAAATGTGATGATAGGTATGAAAAAGTGCAGTAGGAGTGAATGAACTGAGAAGTCCTCAAGTGCGGATTAATTAACAGGGCCTAGTAGGAAGGCTGAAAGGTGAAAAATGTGGGGTAAGGAGACAAAGACAGAGATATCTGTAGAAAATAAAAATACATGTGCACATATACATAGGTGCCGGGTTATATGGGCCCATGGGGCATAGGCCTCAGCAATATTTTGTGAAACGGGCCCAGCCCCACCAATAATCTTAAACATTAATAATAGTTGTTTTTGGTTTTGACTTCATCTGGGTGCATGTGTGTGTCCTCTGTGACTCTGTGCTGCAGGTGGTCACCCCCCCTCCTCAATCCCAACCCCATTCAAATTCAATTTCTTGTCAGTCATTGGTGGTCCAGTGACATTTTTTGAAATTGGCATCAGTTCCTGTGAGATGCACGCACCCAAAGAAGAGAGCAGGCAATGCAATTGGGCAGCAGAGGACTTTAAATTGAGGCAGTGAGTCAGGGCAATGAGGGCCATCAAGGCAAGTGATTATGGATTAGGAGACATCCAGACCGTGATGACGCGGCAGGTGTGAGGACTGAGGAGGCAGTGCCAGCAGGCCAGCAAAAGAAGAAGCAGCAGGCTGCAGCTAGCCGGGAAGGCAACGAAATCAGAGAAGAGGGACATCCATCAGACCACCACTGGCACCATCTGGCACCACAGAGAGAGTGATGGCATGAAGGAGTGAATGCAAACAGACCACCAGGCCCAGAGGCAAGAGCACGAGTCCCTTGAGGGAGCAACTGACAAGTGCCAGGTTCCAGGAAGTGTGGCATTCAGACAGCAATCAGAGGAGGAGTTCAGGAGGACACACACCACATGGGAGTGCAGATCAAAGGACAGAAGCTAGAGAAGGGACCACACAAGTCCAGCAGCAGCAATAGACCACACCAGTCCAGCAGCAGGCAGCAGAGGAACACAGAGAAGTTCACCTGTAGCAGGAGAGAGCAATCAGCAGAACCATGGTTGGTGGTAGGACCATAGTAACCTAAAACTCTGGCCAGCAAAACTGTCGAGAACCCCAGCCTACTAGAGCCACAGGCCAGCCAGCAGTAGCCTAGTAAGGTGGTGGGGGCAAGGGAGGTGAGGAGCCAAGCCCTGACAGTGGGAGGAGGAGAGAGATGACTGTGACTGTGTTCCTGAAATTGTCACCAGCCCAGGCCAGCAGTGTGAGGGGGCAGGCCCAGAGGGGAAGGGGATCATCATTCCCACTCAGACGTTCACAAAATAACTTGGGAGGGTTGGGGCTTTAGGTTTCTTCTGGCATGTAGTCTTCTAATCTGTTCAGTTCAAGAGACATGCATGCAGGCTTATAGCTTGACCCAATTTTTGGGGGGACAAGAGCTACAAAAGGGGGAAAACAATCTGCCTTTTTTGTACAAAAAACCTGCTTTCCAGTTCAGCTAAGCTGTGCATCATGTTGTACACTAAATCCGCCTCCTTCTGTCTGCAAAGCGGTTATGATCAGGCATGAGACATCAACTCAACAGTCACTGTGCTTAGCTACTGTGCTGACTGTCAGATGGATGCTAAAGGAAAATACTGTGCTTTTAAGGTTCCCTTACGCTTCAGTTACACCTCTTCTTCAGATGGTAGGGAGGAGTACAGAATGGGGCAGGCTGTAGATTTTCGTGAGATGGTTGCCATAAGAGAAGCTCCCTACAATTCCTGAGTGTAACTTGGAGGAAAGACTGGAGTTATGGATATGACAGCATTCACTTCCCCTCATCTACAGGAAATATCTCTATGTTTTAATATTTCATACCCCTTAAAATCCTATGCTCTTGTCCCTGTATCCTTCAGGAAGCTTAGCGTACAATTATTTAACAACTCTGTAAGTCCTCTCACTTCCTGGAGCTTCAGGATTGCCAGTAGTTACTTCAGACCGCAGAAATAGAGTCAAAATGCATAATTCCTTTACATTTTTTTTTATTTAGGAGGAATTAAGAACAAAAATCAATTGTCTATGTCAGGAATAAAACAGCACGGTGTTTGATTTTAAGGGAATAATGCATGCTTTGCGTAGTTATGAGACACGAGGCATAACTGGATGCTGCAAGCACCCAAGAAATGCCTTGCTCCTTTATTGTCACTAACTCTGGGATATATAAATATGCTTCCAGTAAGCATTTGTTTTGTTTAGAAAAGTTATTACATGAAAATAGGGTGTGTTGCTGTAACAGAATCATCAATGGTCATGTGATGTGTTGTGGTTTGATGAATGAGGTAACGATTCAGCATGCTGAGGCTGCTAGGGAACCTGGTTACAAGTACCTCCAGGGCTCTCACTGTTAGCTCGTCATCTTTAGGATGAGTTCTGTGCCATTCCCTGCTGTAGTGGGGTACGGGTATATTACACCCATAGACCAGACCACTTAAGTAGTACCTGATCTGTCTGTGCATCCTCATGCTTCTCTCACTGTAACTGAGCATGGGATGGAAAAGACAGAGACTTACAACCAGGTTATCTAGCAGAGTAGCTAGAGATTGCTCACTTGCTCAGATGATAACAAAAGGCAATCTGAAACAGGTTTTATTCTTCCTTTTGATTTGGTGTTAGTGCCAGACTGCCAGTTTCATCACTATGAGCACTTAAGCAGTTAACTGAGATCAATTGTTAGAGCTGAGATTGAGGGGGCTGTCACATTCACATAAATATAAGTTTTGTCTTCAAAAATGCCTGTGGGGAAACCTGAAAGGGTTGTAATTTCTTGGCATCCTGCACAGATGCTGCTGTGGTTCATGCAATAACATGAAAAGCTTTTTTTTTCTGTTCTCTAAAACTGAGCCTCCGGTGGCACAGATCTTAAATACTCAATTGTATGAGGTACATGGTGTGTGTGTGTGTGTGTGTGTGTTTTGCCTGTTTTTTTAACTTGATTGCAGTGGGACAGCTGGTAAGATTCTGAGCTGCATATATTGTATTTTGGTACTCTGGTACAGATTGTTATGCGATACGCTGGTTATTGTATCAATACAATCACTTTATTGAGATAAAGATTTAGATGATTATATTTGTTATAAACTAACATGCTCCTAACTGGACAAAGGACAGTTACTGCAACCCTATCATGACTGGAACCTGAGTGGTAAACTGGAAGACTTTCCTTTCCTGCTAATGTGTCAGCAGTCTAGTCTTAACGATGAATGAATGTTTGTTATAAAAGATTTGTCACATTTCAAATATTAAAAGGACTAATGGAGTGTTCCTTTAATATGGCTCAAACCAGGTTTTACCAGTACTCTCAGCTGTTTCTCCAAATTGTTTGTCCCATAAATATGGTGTGTCTGTTGCATGCTAGTTCATGACAGACACATGAAAAGTGATGTTAAACATTAGGTGTTTAAAAACAAGAGAGAGTACTGAAGAAATCCCAGTCCAAGCCCCATTTCAGCAAGGTCTCCTTTTATTATTTCAATTGTTAAAAAAAAAGTGGTAAAACAGACTCAATGTGTTGAAAAACATGTATTATACAAGTCAGAAGATTAGTGGCACTATAAAATAAAATAAAAAGGTATAGGTCAAAAATGTCACTGCTATCATGCACTGCTGCTTTAAACTACCCCCAACCCCCACCCTATCCCATTATAAGACAAGGGCACTGATGCTGTGTGCTCATTAGAGTTATTTAAGTTCTGAGCCCTCGAAGGCCCATGTAATTCCAGGAATTTCCAGCACTGTGAGTTCCCTCAGCTGGGTACCAGACCACCTTGAAAACTATGAAAACGTGTCAAAATCATCTATTTTCTAATTTATGGGGTTTCTGGAAGAAATAATAATATGCAGAGTATTCCAAATTGTGAGTGGAAAGCTGGTGTGAGTGTGCTGTGCTGTCTCCGAGGACTTCATTGATTTTCCAGGTGAGCCCCCAATGGGCCCCGCCCACTGCATCTCAGTTGGACCCTCTGTGAATTTCCAGGCATACCTCTCAGTTGTCCCCGATTACAAGGGTTGTGACAGAAATCCTTCATTTTACCCCTCCCAATTTCTTTGTCCCTCAAAGAAAATGTGCTGCCATCACACAAAATAACAAAGAATGTGCACCGCTATAAATTCAGGCATTAAAGGGACATTGTCAGCCTTTTTTGCCTCATATTATTTCTAAGTAAAAACTCACATTTTATGATTGTTTACCTTATCTAAAATTCAGTGATGTTGCTGGTTGTTTAATCTGCCTCCTCCTTGCTTAATAGAACTGAAATGCACGGGAATGTATAGTTATAAACAGCCTTGTTTTGCTCCAAATTGTTTACCTAAGCTTACAGCATACTTCCTGAACATTAGAAACACCCTCAAACAGTGCAGCCACTCATGATACAATAGTATCATCTACTCCCACTGCATTATAAGTAGCTATATAGTGTTGGGGGTGTTCCTGAGTCCAGGAGAGATGCAGTTGTAGTTGGTCAAGAAATGTAAACAAACATGTTTTGGTGTGATAACACCAGTATGGTTGACACTCAGCTTTTTTGCCTTTAAAAGGAAAAAGAAGTCTGACTCAAACATCCAACTATATCAGCAGTCTTTATAGAATGAGAACAATCATAAAATGTGTTTTTTAAACTAGGAACACTTTGAGGCCAAATGGGGTTCATAGTGTCCCTTTAAAGGAGAACTGCTCTGAACCTGCAAGTACTTTTCCAAGCAGAACCTGTTGTTAAGAACTAATTCCAGTCTTGTTATTGTTTGTCGTTACAAGCCTGTCAGTAACCACAGTAGGCATTTCTGATTTACACTCTGGGAAGTGGCCATTTGGAATTGCACGATGTAGTTTATGTGCCTTCCAGCCAGAATTTTATAGTACAACACAAATGCATTGTGCCAACAATGGAAGAGCAGAGCAAGGAACCTAATGTACATCATACACATCTAATGTACATTATACACTTCTAAAATGGTCCTTTCCAGCTGCATGTAAATAGTTCCATGTCATAATGGCAATTGCACAATAGCGATCGCTGTTATGAGGAGTGTACATCACTAAAAATTAATTTCAGCGATGCACACGTGTGGCGAGAACAAAAAGGGCACCTGAGACATATGGGTTTAGTTTTTAATGCATGAGGCTGTGCCCCCTGCACCCACCCCACTTATGGATTCTCAAATCCAAGGGGGTGCATGTTGGGGGGGTGAAAAACTTAAAAAATGTAAAGCCGCCTGCAGGAAAAATAAAAACACGCCATGCCAGACCTGAACCCTGCACTTCCCAGCCGACCACCCACCCCACCACACTAGCAGACCAGCTTGGCAGCTGCCTGCCACACCCCCTCCCACATGCCATCCCTCCCCTGCCTCTCCCCCCCACGCATGTGTATGCGCTCATATATGCGCGTACTTCCTATCACTCAGTTCACCCACCCCAGTATTCGGTCACCCCCTGCTAGGTATCTGTGAACACAGGCACCATAACTGAGTCTTTGTTTTTGTAGGCGCCCAATTTTGGTCGCCTTCTTCACTGGATACCATGTAAATCAGAGATACACACTGGGATAACTAAAGAGATGGAACAATTACATAACTGGAACCAGTATTTATAAATTGTCTTCTGCTCTGAAAAATTAGTTGCAGATTCAGTACTGTTCTCCTTTTAAGCAGAAAGTCATATTCTTCTAAGGTGCTAGTTCAAAAAATAACTTATTACATGTAAACACAATGGTGTCCACCATGTTCTCGGCTTGTATTTCCATCTTGACGATGTGTCCCTCATTCTGGGGGGTCAGTATCCTAGTTATCACTCATTGTAAGTACAATATTTATTAACACTCACATACACAGTAGACCATCTTTTACAGGATGGTAAACTACTTACATTCTTGGAGGTTAAAAAAATATGGATGGCCTACATCCCTTTGTTTTAAATATCTCCAATTAGCTCATATGCTTATTCAGTACTGTGGATTGGGGAGCTGGTCCAATTTATACGGGTCTCAAGTTATACCATTGGCTTCTGTAGCACCAGCAATGTATACAATATATTTTTAATATAGTAAGTTACAAAATTCTTTCACATGGAGAACTTGAACCTCATTATTATTGGGACCAGGTTCTTCCCTCCCTTGCAGGTATTTGCAACTGGTGTCACCTCTGGCAGAATCTCTATAAGTACCTAAAATGGGATAGATACCATCTTATGCAGTTCCAGATTTTCCATAACCTCTATTATACACCAGTCAAGTTGCATAGGATGGGTAAACTCCCATCGATGGTCTGTTCTAGATGTAATAAGAATCAAGGTACCTTATTGCACATATTGTGGGAGTGTGAGAAAGTGACAGTTTTGGAAGGATATCAGACAATGGTTAGATCCCTTGCTAGGCCTTCATTTGGTGATCACCCCAATCACATGTCTGTTGGGGGATTTTGATACTGAGCTAACTGGAAATCAAAGGCCCCATATGGCCTTTATTTCAGCCTGTGCAAAAAGGGTTATCATGAGACACTGGTGTGATCAAACCATTCCTTCATATTTAGAAAGGCATAAAGAAATTTTGTTTGCACTACAGAGTGAACTATCCCTAGCCTTACTGATAATTTGGACAGATTCAGAAAGATTTGGGAACTTCTCTAAACATTATTAACTATGGGTCTGAGTCAACATATTCCCTCCTGATTTTTTCTTTGTATATCTCTGTTTGGCTCTTTAAGATGGGGACATAATTACAGTAGAGAATATTTTCTTGGTTGTTGCACCTAACTGTGTATTACATTGCATGTGTTCTGATAGGATGATGTATCAGGACATTGCATTCTTCTGTTTTTTTTTCCTCTGGGTTTAGGGGTGGTGGGGTTGGAGGGAAGAGGGAGATTTAAGATCTCGGATGGATATGGAGGTATGATAGGAATCCTGGATACCTGTTCTGGGTTGTTTCTTGTTGAATTTGTTATGTTGTGTCTGTTCATGATCCCATGTTATCATACTCTTCATATTGTTTGTAATTTTTGTGTTTATGAAAAGTTGAATAAAGTTTATTCAATTTAAAAACATTCCAATACAACAGCAAATGAAATATCAGGTTTCTTAGGGAAATCATCCCTGCCTCCAAAAATGTAGAATCTTCTTCGAAGTTTAAAAACAAGACCTTTAAAGGTATTTTCAATTTTTTTCTCATACCAGACTGAGAACAGGGGCTTAACCCCTAGACCCCGACATTACCGTACAGGGGGATCTGCTTCTATATACCCCAGTGGGAGGGCTTTGACTTATGACCCCTGGGCCAGGGAATGGTGCTTTGACCCCTGGCCCTCACCAAAAATTTTATAAACCCGGCTCCTATGCACACATAGCAGGAATGCCCATGTTGAGTATGCCCCTCCACACACACACACACACACACACACACACACACACACACACTGATGGAAGTGTGTGCTGTGCAGGCATGTCTACATATGTAAACATGCCATACACACATGCAAGCAAAGATATGATGGAGGTGGGGGTAACAAGGACAGACTCCAGTGGTAAATCATAAGGTGGCTGAAAGATGTTAGCAGAAAATAAATCTGTCATTTAAAACCAGAGGGTTGCTGGGAGCATAGGTGGATGATCAGCTTGGTTTCCATGTTTTTTCTTTCTTCAGCATCCCAGAATCCCTGCTGAAGGACATAGAAACAAAGAAACATAGAATTTGATGGCAGAAAAGGACCACTTGGCCCACCCAGTCTGCCCATTTCCCTACCCGATGGATAAGCTGCAGATTCTAGTTAACCAATAGCTTACTTCCTCCTGCCCCCCACTAGAATTGCCTTACACCTGTCCCATGCATTCTTGAATTCTCCCTCTGTTCCTGACTCCACAACCTCCACTGGAAGGCTGTTCCATGCATCCCCAATTCTCTCTGTGAAAAAATACTTTCTAACATTACCTCTGAGCCGTCCCCCCTCTATCTTCAAATTGTGTCCCCTTGTTCTTGCACATCTCTTCTTCAGAAAGACATTACCCTATTGTACCTTGTTAATTCCCTTGAGATACTTGAACATTTCTATCATGTCCCCCCTCTCCCTCCTTTCTTCAAGGGTATACATATTAAGCTGCTTTAGTCTCTCCTCATATGTCTTCTGGTGCAGACCTTGCACCATTTTGGTTGCCCTTCTCTGAACAGCCTCCACTCTGTCTATGTCTTTGCAGAGATGGAGTCTCCAGAATTGCATGCAGTACTCCAGATGTGGTCTCACTAACTGTCTTTAGAGAAGGATAACAACTTCCTGTTTTCTACTGTTGATGCCTCTCCCTATGCATCCCAGTATCCCCCCCAGCCCTCCTTACTGCCTTCTCACATTGCTTGCCCACCTCTAGGTCATCTGATATAATTACTCCTAGGTCTCTTTCGATTTTTGTTGTTGTTATTAACTCACCCCCCATTGTGCACTCTTCCGCTGGGTTTTTGTTTCCCAGATGCGTTACCTTGCACTTCTTTGCATTGAATCTGAGCTGCCGCGTATTTGACCATTCGTCCAACCTTGCCAAGTCCATTTTCATTCTTTTCACCCCACTTTGTGTATCAACCCTGTTGCAGATCTTTGTGTCATCTGCAAAGATGCATATCTTTCCTTCCAGGTGCTCTCCAATGTCGCTTATAAAGATATTAAAGAGGATGGGTCCCAGTACCGAACCCTGTTGTACCTCACCAGTTACCCTCCTTTCTTCACTGTGGACTCCATTTACTATTACTTTTTGTGTCCTGTTGTCCAGCCAAATTATTATTATTATTATTGTTGCCATTTACCCCATATCCCCTCTCTTAATGCTTCCCCTTGAGTAACTTCCAAGACCTTAACTCTGTCTCAGCCATACTTTAAACCATTAATTGTGTTGGCATTCACCACCTCAGTCAGCACCCTGTTCCATGGCTCAACCACTCTTTCTGTTAAATATAACGTTCTCGTGTTCCTCCTGAATCCCCGTCCAGCTTCCATTGTGTCCTCATGTTCTAGATTCTCTATTCCTGTTGAACTGTTTCTTGTAGTTTACCCTGGCTATTCCTTTCAGGAACTTGAGGGTTTCTATTATGTCACTCCTCTTGCATCTGGCCTCATGCGAGTATATGCCTAGTGCCCCAAGTCTGTCATCATAGGATCTGCCCTACTAGCCCTGAATCATTTTCGTATCCCACACTGCACCATCTCCAGCTTGTTTATGTCTTTCCTTACGTGAGGATTCCAGAACTGAACACTGTACTCCTTGTGCAGCCTCACCAGTGAGCTATAGAGAAGTAGTAAAATCTTTTTCTCCTATTGCCAAAACCCCATCCATTTCATCCTAACATCCTTGTTTCTGAACTGTAGGCCTTGCTACATTGGCTAGGCTGTTTAAGGGAATCACTTATGAAGACTTCTAGGTATCTTTCCTCAGAAGTAGTGCCCATTTTAGTTATTTATTTATTTTTTATTTATTTATTTAGGGATTCGGATCATACCTTTGAGCTCAGAGCTCTTTTACAAAGGTTCCACGTCACAGTGACAATGACAGCAATAACAAACAGTTTACACACAATACTCGAATAGTAGGTAGCTAGTATACAGTAAGGATACAATGTCATTCATAGTACCAATGGTGATAGTACAGCATCAAGAGCATTCAACTAGGGTGAAGGACAGTGTTTATATGTAGCGAAGGAGATAAACAGGTGTGACACCTAGTGTGAGAGTCCAAGGAGGAGTCAAGGTGAGGGGAGGGAGACGGGGGGGGGCAGCCAGAAGAAGTGGCTTTGTCTAGGTGGTTGGGGAGGTAGTGGTAGATGTTGGTTTTAAGGTTGATTCAGTGGGCAAAAGGCACAGGGGAGAGGAAGACAGAGGGGTAGGGCAATAGGGAAGAGGTGTAAAAGGATGGGGAAGGAGAGTGGGTGAGGGCATTATGGGTGTTAGAGTCCTAGAGGCAGTCACAAACTGTCCTAGTAAGAAGGTGTTGCCTTAGGCCATTTTTGAATTGCGAGATGCATTGGGAGTTTAGAATGTGCACTGGGATTTCATTGAGCCATTGGGGGGCCCTAAAGCTGAAAGCACGCTGTCCCTGCACAGTTCGACGGAAAGGTGTTGCTAGGGCCCCCCTCATCCTGCCTCTGGTGGTATAGCTGGTAGCACTTGGTGTTAGGATGCTAGAAATGCATGGGGCAGTTTTACCCATTAGGGCCTTTTTTCCAAGGAGAAATGTTTGGAATATAATCCTGTTCTTTAGTGGCAGCCAATTGGTCTCCTTGTATAAGGAGCAGGTGTGGGTATTTCGATCTGCAGCCATTGTGAGCCTACATGACTTGTTGAGGGCAATGTGAATCCTTTTTAGTGCAGTGTCTGTAGCTGCACCATAAACCACCAATCCATAGTCGATGGTAGAAAGGATGGAGCTGGAGACTGAGAGATGGAGGGCCTCTGAAGTGAGATACTTTTCATGCCTATATAGTACACCCAGCTTGGTGTTCACTGCCTTACCACTGTGTCGATGTGTTGGGTGAAGGTGAGGCACTCATCAACGGTGACCCCCAGGTACTTGAAGGTCTGAACTTGTTACAGCAGCTCACTGACTTTATTGGAGATGGTGATGGGAGGGAGCTTCTTTTTGTGCTGTGGGCTGGCTGTGAGCATCACCTTGGTTTTTTTGTAGTTTAATAGAAGTTTATGGCTACAGAACCAGTCTTCCAGCTTGTAGAAGGATGCCTGCAGTTGGGAGTGGAGGGCAACTATTTATGAACTGCTGGTGAGAAGCACAGCGTCATCTGCGTAAAGTATCAGTTTAGTGTTACAGGCTTCAGGAAGATTATTTAGGAAGAGTTAGCCTCCATCCAATACTCCAATCTGCGGTTCGTTCTGTTCTCTAAGAGTATCCTCTTGCATTTTTGGCACTGAATTTCAACTACCAAACCTTAGATCACCTCTCTAACCTTTGTCAGTCTTTTGCAACTCTCTTATCCCTCCTCACTATCTATCCTACCACACAGCTAAGTGTCATTAGTGAAAAAAAATCTTGTCTTGAATTCATTCTACCATGTTACTGATGAGCAAACTGAAAAGAACTGGACACAGGACTAAACACTGTGGTGGCCACTTGTCAACCTCGCCTCAGATTTAACTTTAAACAGAAAGATCATTGACATTATGGTCCCTGGAGGCAAAATGGATACAATGCATTTATCAATGTCTCCAGCCTGACTGCCCCAGAATGTTCCTAAATCTGTCAGCCAGGCATCTGCCAGTTTCTCTGATGTAGATAACTACACACTTCCTGCAAATAATACAATATATCACATTACTGGAAGTACATAAGAACTCTTGGTGATGTAAAATACCTGTGAGGCTTTGAAATTCAGTCAAACTGAAACAAATTTACAGGTATAACAGCAAGTTCTGTTAGAAGCTTTGGTACCTATTAGGAGGAATTCAGGAGTATGTAGGCTGCTTTGTACCTGAAGATTCCACAGTTTGACTGGTCTGTAATAGAAGGCAATAGGTGGCTCTGTAAAGGAAGCTTCAGTATTAGGTCAGTTTACAGAATAGGAAAGTTCCTAGTGATAGTCCTGTGAAGAGAAAGAGTATTAGAAGGAATGGAATCACCAGTGGAATGTGCTGTTGCTATTGTGTGACAGAATCTCTCCTGAGAGGGTCAAGGTTATGCGGCAAATCATTGACCTGCAAGAGTGTCCTGTCCACTGTGTTTTCCAAGATCCCATGTTAACACAAAAACCCCACAAAATTTGCATTATTTGAGACTGCTCAGTGAAATCATCATCTTCACTGCATAACCTGTGAAGTCTAAGAAACTGGGAATATGGCAAACCATTTTAACATGCTTGGGATGGAAAGAGCTATGGAGGAGAAAGGTGTGAGTCAGTTTTCTACAGATGTCTCTATCGCCTTCCCCTGCATTTGTTACCTTTCAGCCTTCTTGCTAGGCCCTGTTAATTAGTCCCTCCTTGAGTACTCTTCAGCTCATTCGACTCCTACTATGCTTTTCATACCCATCATCACCTTTTTGTTTTTCAGTTTCTATTCTTACCTTGCCTATGGTCACTTTTTCTCCTAGATCCCCCCCTATTTTCTTTCCTCACATATATATCCCTTATTTCCCCTTACCTCTCCATTATCTTTTTTTCTTTTAGATAATTCCTGAAAAAGACCTATCATCAAAACCTTGATTCTATTTTCTGTTTTCAGCATGCATTTAGTAGTATCATTTTGTTTTGTTTTCATACCACGCACTGACACAGCACCTTGTTTTAAAAAAAAAATGCTATAACATTTAGCCTTGACCAAATCAGTTTTCTGGACTTAGCTATTACAAAAGATAGCAGAGGGGTGTGGTTATCAATGTGTTCCAAAAACCAACCGACAGGAATTCAGTACTATACTTCACCAGCTGCCATCCATGGCCCTGGCTCAGAATATTCCTGTCGGCCAGTATATGCACCTTAAAGGGACACTGTCAACCCCCTTTGGCCTTAAAGTGTTCCTACTTTAAAAAACACATTTTATGATTGTTCTCATTCTATAGAGACTGCTGATGTAGCTGGTTGTTTGATTCAGACTCATTTTTCCTTTTAAAAAGTAAAAAATTGAATATCATCCATACTGGTGTTACCACACCTAAACATGTTTGTTTATATTTTTGACCAACTACAACTGCATCTTTCCTGGACTCAGAAACACCCCCAACACTATCTAGCTACTCATTATGCAGTGGAGTAGATAAGACTATTGTATCACGAGTGACTGCATTGTTTGAGGGTGTTTCTATTGTTCAAGAAGTATGCAGTATGCTTAGGAAACAAGTTGGAGCAAAACAAGGCTGTGTATAACTATACCTCCATGCAGTTCAGTTCTAATAAACAAGGAGACAGATTAAACAACCAGCAACATCAATGAATTTTAGAGAAGTAAGCAATTATAAAATGTGAGTTCTTACCTAGAAATAATATGATGCAAAAATGGTTGACAGTGTCACGTCAAGAGAAACTATTTTGAACTGAGAAACTATCTTGAGGGTGTTACAAGACTAAATGAGCGATTTAAGCAAAGAGGATATAATAATTCTTGTATCCAGAAAGCCACTATTAGTGTTTCAAATTATGAGAGAGCTATACTGATAAAGAGAACTAAGCAATAAAATCTAATAGTACAAAATACCAAACACAATTAAATTTTGTAGCTACATTTAGTCCACAGGCCAGCCAAGTCCAAGCCATAATAGAAAAGAATTGGCATATTTCACACAGTGAAAGCAACTTGAACCAAATGACTGCTATGTCCCCTTCCCCCCACATGATAATATACAAAGGAGGGAGGAACTTAAATGACTGACTTGTTCACAGTTTTTATTAACAGTCAATAACTCCATCTCAACCACAACTGCCCAGAGGAACATTTAGATACAGTACATGCAGGTTTTGTCCAAGTATTCAGCCTGGGGACACCTTTGAGCATCCAGTTAACAAAAGAACCTATCAGGTACAAGATTGCTTTGCAAGCTCATCTGAATCAAGTCGATCTGACAGTTTGCTCCTGTACTGCATTTTATGTTGAAAACTTAAAAATGCTTAAGCAAAGGATTTGTTAACATTTGAAGTCAATAGAAAAGAAGGAAAAGGATCAGTGCTTTGACATTATATTCAACAGAATGGCTGTGGCCATAATTTCAAATATCTGGGCTTGGAAAGATTACACAAAGTGCATGTAGGGGATGCTAACAATAAACTTCTATAAAGGAACATTTTCGCAGTACAAACTCAGAACAATGGCCTACCTGGGACTAAATGAAACTTTCCAACTTTCGCCTTCCTAAAATGAGGATATTTTTTCCTTGAAAGTACTCTGTGGTTATCATGAAAGCTTAAAATTGCTTTAGAGATTTTATAATGCATTCAGCCACCAGTTGATAGTTGATGAGTAGTAACAGATACTGTATGACTATGTCTTATATACTGATGTTTGAATTAGCTTTGGATAGGTAGGTTTTAGAATTAGGTTAAGTATGACTAAAAATTATACTAGAGTTGTTCTTCCTTTTCTCATTTTTACTGCCCTCTGTTGTCCTGTTTTTCCTTGTTTATGTGTACATATCCACACATATATTTACACACACTGATATTTTAACACCACTGTAGTTCCCCCCAGATTTTCTTTTCTTCTTGTACCACCCTCTCCCCGCTTCAATTCCCTTTTTTATTGTGTCACTCTTTATTTCAAATTTTTTCCAATTGTCTACCATATCTTCTGTTTTTTCAGCTATTTCTGTTATTTATGAGTACTGGCTAGCATGTACATGTGCTTAGTTTTTTTTTTTGTTCCACCATCTCAGTTGGCCCTCCTTCCTGCTGGTCCTCTCAGCCCCATCACCAATTAATTCCTGCTGAGACTTGATCCCATAACATATGTTAAGGGCATTAGTTGCATAGGATGATGGGGCACTCTAGTGGTTCCTCCAGGGCTTACCTCTCCCATAGTCCAACATGACTTGTCCTCCATGGCAGGGTAGTGAAAAGTTCCTCAACCCACCAGACCCAGATCCAGATTTCCAAAAGGAGCCTGAGTCACTGGGTGTGGGACCTGCAGAGGCTGGTAGTCATCTTGCATGACCAGGGATTTTCTCCCCAGTGGAAGATGTAACATGCAATGATGTCATGGCGCACATGCCGATATTTGCCAAGTCTCCCCAAACTTGCCAGCTCAGGCTGCCTCTGCCCGGCTTTCGGCAGGGGACAGTCATGCACTGGGATCTGCCATCCCCTCCCTCCACTGGGATCTTCCCTACCTACCTCCAGAGGAGGACAGCAGTCCATTGGACGCTTGATCCTCCTCCAATCGGCTGGACCTCCGACTCCTTGAGCTAGATTCCAAATATGGGTTGTTGTCATTGAAAACAGTAGCACTACTGCTGCACTGGTGGGCCAGCTCATGTGCTATGTTTATAATGTATATTTTGGCATACTTTGCACATACTGCCATGGAGGTCATGAGGGCTTGCTACTGCCCTCCCCACAAGGAAACTGCCAAAATTAAGCGCTGCCATGGAGGTCGTGAGGGCTTGCTACTGCCCTCCCCACAAGAGAAACCACTGAAATTAAGGTACGGAGCCATTTTAAATTGCAAAGTCGTGACCATACAACACGCCTAGACATCGCTGGTGTTGGAGCCCTGCTTGAGAAACAATAGGGATTTCAGTTTTGGCACCTTTCTCCTTTCAGCTGGGCTGCTAACTATCAGCGCAGTAGTGGAGATAGTTTTTTTTTTCTCACAATTTACCTGGCTCACTGCTGCCTTTTATTCAGAGACTGCATGTTACCTTAAGTAAAGTTAGAAATCTAGGTTGTTTGGAATGTTTGAAACCAGTTACCTTAAGTAACACAATTCTCCATTAATTTCTCTCTCTGCATCATGTTAAACCTGAGACTGCAGCTACTGAATCAATTGTTTGTCCAGACAAGTTAGTTGATGTTTCCTAGCCTGGTGCAATAAATTTGCTCTAAACTGCTTATCCCATACTGTAGAGTGCAGCTACTAAATTACTGACTTAGATCCCTGGCAGTATCTCAGAAAGTATAATTTTGGAAAAAAAAAATCCACAAACTGAAATCGGAGCACTTCAGCAGTGTCCCACCCCTCAAATTACCTTATTTAATGCTGTTCCTCTCCCTTCTCCACAGCGCTGCCACAGAGGTTGTGAGGGCTTGCTACTGCCCTCCCCACAAGAGAAACCACCAAAATTAAGGTACAGAGCTGTTTTAAAATGCACAGTCGTGACCATACAGCATGCCTAGACATCACTGGTGTTGGAGCCCTGCTTGAGCTCCACCGATGCTACACATCGACTGCCCCGCCACCCTCACCACCGCCCTTGGCAAACATTGAACTATATAGTGTGGATCACGTGGCTGAAATAACCAATCAGCCAACTTTCCCACTTGCAACTTATACAGCATCACCACTAGTGGCCACTAATATCAGCTAGCACACACAGTAGTAACTCAGTGAAATATGAATCCTCACCTCTTTGAATTAGTCTTTTTCACCTCACTGTTCACCCAAATAGCACTACCTATTTCTACCAGCAGTATTGCATATTCAGACGGATGGGCAAGAAAGGATATCTCTTGCATACCCCTTAAATCAGACCACATGGGTCTACATTATACCAACTCCTGTGCACACATACATCACTGCACTGGTGCCACAGTACCACCTGAGGTGCTCCCCTTATCCCTCTCCATAGCTACTTGTTGGGGATACAATACCCACCCCCTGTCTCCCTTTCTCATATTCCACCAACTTTGTTCCCTCCCTATCCCCGTGTCATCACTACCTGTACAAATACCCCCTCAACTGCCACATCTAGGACAAAATCACTCCATCAAGGACTCTTTCGGATTACACTCCTAATTCTCCTCCTCCTATCCAGGAATGTTGTCCCCAACCCAGGACCTCCTACCTATGGAGTAAATCCTAAGGACAAGCATGGCAGCCTAAAGTTGGCCAGTCCTTAACATCTGCAGCCTTCAGAGTAAGTTCACCTTCCTCCAGGGCGGATGGTGCAGAACTCCCCAGACATCCTTTCCCTATCTGAGACCTGGCTATCAGATAAAGTCTCTAGTGGTTCCATCTCCCTCAATGACTATACCATCCATTGAGCTGACAGGCTAAGCAAGAGTGGTGGTGGCTGTGCCATCTACACTAGATCCTTCCTGCATGCCCTTCCAGTCCATATCCCACAACCTACCCATGGAGCTCAAATCTTAGTAGTGAAGATAAGCATTGGCAATCCTGGAAAGTCACTTTACATCCTAGCAGTCTACATTTCCCCTAGGAAGCAAAAGCCCACTTTTGACTCAGTTCTGGCCAGTAATGCCCACCTTCCCCCGAAGTGTGAAGTCATCTTGCTGGGAGATTTCCATGTAAACTGGCAATCCACTGCATCCTCCTCCTCTTACAAAGATGCAGCCCTTGCTTACGACCTCACTCAAATGGTCCAATCCCCGACCAGGATGGACCCTAAATCTGGAACCTCCTCCCTTATCAATCTTATCCTCACCAACCGTCCAAAAAACATTTCCCATATCAAAGTGTTCCCTGACTCAATAAGTGATCACTCCCCGGTTTGCGGTTGGTGGTCAAATAAAATCTCCCCTAACCCCCTAAAATCACAGTGCAAAGATGCCCGAGAAAAGGAGCCCTCACCGCCAAAAACCTACCTTGCCTCCCTAGTCTGGTCTCCTATCCACTCTGCTCAAACAGTTGACGCTGCCCTCACCTATTTTGTTTCCTCCTTTAACTCTGACTGCGACATTTTTTCTCCCTACTCCAGCCAGATCATAAAATCCCAGGATACCCCCTGGATCTCCCAGTCACTGCTCAAAAATATGAGAAAGAGGGACAACCTCTGGCACAAGGCCCTTGCTTCCCAACTCCCCCAAGACAAACAGCAGTATAGGGAGGCTTAAAATAGCTGCACATGGGCTATCCATCAAGCCAAAGCTAATTATTACAATCATGCCCTTACCTCCTCCTGGGGATTGGATAGAAATTTCTGGAAAAACATGAAAGAACTAACTGGTAAAAATGTATTGACTGCCCCCATACAGCTTCAAATAAATGGGGTTGCATCCCAGGACCCAGACTTTATTGCAGAAGCATTAAATACCGCCTTTTTGGACCTCAGTCACATCCTCCCTACAAACTTCTTCGACCCAATGAGTAACCCTCCTCTAAAGCCACCTTCCTATGAAAACAAACCACCTTTCTGACTACGCATCATCTCCTGCTATGAGGCCGAATGTTATATCAGTGCAGCCCTGGCAAACACTCACTTTAGTAGCAATGACCTGGACCTCAAGCTAGTCTGACTAACTTTGGATGTGACATTACCCCATCTTACGAAAATATTTAACTCATCCCTATGTCATGGCCAGTTCCCCACACCCTGGAAAAGAGCAGTTATAACTCCAGTATTAAAGTGTGGGGACCCCATCTCTGCCAGCAATTACAGGCCAATATCCATTCTGCCATCCCACTCTAAAGCCCTTGAGAAAATAGTGGCGGACCAGCTCACAGAATGCTTGACCAAACACAATCTGCTCTGTCAAGATTAACATGGTTTCAGGAGGGGTCATAGCACCTCCACGGCTCTCGTCGAATATACCTCCTACATACATGAGGCACTGGATAATGGCGAAATAGCAGGGGGTCTCTACATCGATTTGACCAAAGCTTTTGATACAGTCAGTCATGAGCTCCTTCCCCACACTCTTCCATCACTAAATATCACCCCAGAAGTCACTGCCTGGCTCTCACACTATCTCAAAGACAGGACCCAGCAGGTAAAAATTAATGGATCCACATCTTCCAAGAAAACTGTCTACTCAGGGGTCCCACACGGGTCTATACTGGGCCCATTACTTTTCACCCTTTTTCTAAACTCTTTCCCCAAATCCTGTAGTGGGAAACTTCTACTGCATGCTGATGATGCTGTAGTCTTCTGGAAGCATCATCAGCTCAGCATCTTACAATCTGCCCTACAGACCTTCTTTGGTGAGCTCGAAACCTGGTTCTCTGATCACCGACTTATACTCAGTTACTCAAAGACCAAAGCTATGATCTTCACACATAAAAAAAACCTTGCTCCAAAACTCACCTCTTACCATCACAAACTCCCTTGGCATCACCCTGGAACAGGTTAACATTTTTAAATTCCTGGGTGCTTGGTTAGACTGCTCTCTTACCTACCACTATCACATCAAGCAAGTATCCTCTTTGGTTAATATTAGGTTAGGGATCCTTTTTAGACATAGGCACTGCTTTCCCCTGCAGGTGATGCATTTAGCAGTGTCCTCCTCAATATTGCCCTTGATTGACTACAGCATAGTAATTTATTGGGACTGCAGACCACACTGCCCTGTGTAGCAGCCCTCAACAAAGCCTGCTGACTGGTCTCAAATTGTAGCAAACAAACCCATACATGTGAGCTCTACAAGCTCACCGGCTTTCTCAATCTCAAAGACAGGATACAATATCACACCTGCCTTCTAGCTAAAAAGGTACTAAACAAGCAAGCCCCGGCAGGCTTCCACCCTCTTGTTCAAATTGCCTCGAGCAGGAGGGTTTCAAGACACTCTGCAAATCCCCCCTTACTAGTACCACACTGTAGAACATCCCTTGGGCAACGGTCTTTCCGTTATCGTGCCCCTCTATGGCTAAACAACCTACCATCTGCAATCCTCCATACTTCCGGTATCAGCCAATTTAAAGCTGATCTTTGGACTTTCCTACTGTCAGCATCCTGTGACTGTAGTTAAAATTAAATAACTTGTGACCAATACCACTTAGATGGATCCCCCCCTTTCTCCCAAACACTCAAAGACAGCCCCTAGCTAGTATCCTCAATCCCCATCCATCACTTACTGACTCAGGGCCTTGCTTTTTAAGACCCTCTGAAACTCAAATGCTGTCTTGTGAACCAAAGTGGAGACACGGGACCACCCTTTAAGATTCCCAGAGGATGTAACCTTACTTTACACTGCACCAAGTGTTTTCTGCTGTCATTGTTTTTTTTTTTCTTCCACTACCATGTCATGTATTTCTTTTAAGTCTGTACTGTTTGCCTAATGTATAATCTGTACCCGATGTGTGAACTTGTAATCCCAAATGTATTGTTTCCTACTGACGTGGAGCCTTTTCAAAGGAGTCTATGACTCAAAGGATTGTAATTCCAATAACTTCAATAAATAAATAAATAAAATACTGCTGGAAGAATACCACATGGCATAACTCTTAAGGGACTGCAATGCTTTTGCTGTGAGTATGTAATCTTTTTAGGTATTTATTGTAAAATATTTCACCTGACACTTTAAGAAGTTCATTTAAATAGAAAATTATGCACTATGTAGCCAAGCCTTGAAAAAGCACATGTAGCTGTGTGTGAAACATTGGCAGATGCCAGTGAGGTGAGTTTGCTGTTTTAAAGTAACAAACATTGTGGATATACTCAAGGCCCCTGGAATTCTGCAGTTCTGTGTTTGCGGAATTTGCTGCAGGATTTGCATCATATGCAGAATATATATAGTGCCACAGAATTCATTGTTTTTGGTGAATTTTCATATAAATATACTGTTTTTCCATAGTGTCAGGCTTTCTTTCCCACCTCGTTTATCCTGAAGCCCCCTCCTTTATGCTCAGCATATGATGTCATCGATGACATCACATCATATTTAGCCTATGACAGGACTGCATTCTGCCAGAGAAATGAATAAATCATACCTCAGAAATCAGAAAATGCTGCCACAGAAGTCAAGGAGCCCTGCCACAGAAATCATAAAATTCTGCTGCAGAACACCAGGGGCCCTGGATATACTAGAACCAAGCCACTGTTTTTATGTGCCTAACTGGAGTCCATGTAGCCCCATTTTTGTGTCTTGCTGGGTTCTGGTTTTACCCAGGGCTCTGGCTGTGGATACCCTTAGCTGCCTCTCTTGTGAAATACTGTACCTGTTGCTTCTTCTAGCAATCTTCCTCCACATTCTGTTATCATCTACATGCAGTAACACTCTATCATAGTTACACACACTTAGACACACATAGTCCTACACATACATATACATGCTTTAATACACAAATTCACATACTAACATTTACACTTGTAGTCATGCACATGAGAGACACTGTCCCCTTATCTCACATGCACACACACACACACACACACACACACACACACACACACACCCAGAGGAATACACACAGAGAACAAATTGGCTTGGTCCTGAGTTTTCTGCTCTCCACCAGATTTTCATAGATCTTTATTTGTACAGCAACATCACAGGGTTTCATGCCCTTCCAAAACCTTTCAAGATAGCAACAGAACAAGACCTTTAGCTTTAGCAATCCTTGAAAAGTGCAGTGTACCTTTAAATTGTATTTCACGTACTACTTTCTGTACTTATATACAAATGTCAAATACTTCTGTAAATTTGGTGTAATTTTTCTGAGCTTTGAAGGTACACTGGAAGAAGTTAGTCTGTTATTTCCTAGTGTCTTGTCCTGAGATTTTTCCTTACTATGCTTTTAAGCATTAGGACTCACTACACAAAGTTGAGCCAGATACATACCAAAGCCGCATACCCTGGAAGGGATGCTCCACACTTGCACTTTGTAGCACCTGTAGTAGCATTAATAGCCCCAGCCTCTCTACCCCAGGTGTGGACAGAAGCAGAGGGGCCAGCAGCATGTCAGGAGTAAAGCAGGGCCGAACAGAAGGTATCCAATTAAAATGCCAGACTTGTAACCCATTTATTGTGTCCAGCTGTAAGCTTTGTTTCATGGGTGTAGTAAGACATAATCCATGTACTCCAATATGTACAGTTTTATTTTAGGGGGCAACATCATCAAGGGTCTGCACTGCAGCCATTGTTTCAGGCAATAGAACACAAGGCTAGCTGATCCGTTCTGGAATTCCATTCTTGGGAATTAAATCTAGAAATGGTAACCACTGAGATTGTCTCTGAGTGAGCAGTGTATGCACCTATATTTATCAGTGCCTGAGAATGGACAACACACAGTACAATGGTACACAAAGTTTGTGCTTATTGTGTCAGATGGGGCAACAAACATGGTCATGGATGTACACAGTTTTATGATCTGGCTACACCTCTGCTTTGTACCTAGGTCATTCCTGAAAATAAGTGCTTTGTTGCCTTGTGTACTTACCTGCCCTGTTCCAACATCAGTCCACAATGTCATAACAACTTAAGTCCTAAGTCTTGAGGACTTATATTGTTATGGCACTGTGGATTATTGTTTTACCTGTATTATTTATTACATGGAAGAGTTTGATTATTGTATTTTATAATTTTATAAACTTGTTTAGGATTTTTTCATTGTTATACATGGTGAATTCATTTTTGTGCTTTTTTTATGAAGCAGTAATGGCATATTGTCAATCAATAAAGTGCTTTTGACTGACTGACTTGTTTATTTACCAAAACTTAAATAAAGAAATGAACCTGTGCTCTCTGTGAAGCAAAATATTGTGGGATACTCTATCCCATTTGAAAAAGTTAAAAAGAATCAAACTGCTAAGTTAAGCTGCCCCCGCCCTCCGTGCCAGCTCAGAGGGCT
The DNA here is from genome assembly GCA_016271365.2 of Neoceratodus forsteri. NCBI lineage: Eukaryota > Metazoa > Chordata > Ceratodontiformes > Ceratodontidae > Neoceratodus > Neoceratodus forsteri. The sequence goes on along the minus strand of CM057453.1, from coordinate 1,552,892,235 downwards.
GGTGGCAGTGGCAGTGGGCCCAGCTAGGCCTCAGAGATTCCTTACCCTCCTCAAGAGAAAGGAGCAGGTGAGCTCTGAATGCACATGGTAACTTGGTAGTGTTACACCAGGGTGTTGCGACTTTGCACTTTTTCACAAAACTGCAACCAACATCCCTTTATTAGATGCTTTAAATAAACCAACTTAAACTTTGACACTCTTGAGTGTACATTCTTCTTTGTTTGCCGATACCCTGGTATCTAAGCCTGCACTCTAGTTACTAGGCCATTCTTCCTCAAAATTAACACCAGTCTCTAAAATAATGTTCCTCAAATGCTATTATGTGAAACAAAAGTAGAGCTCTGAATATGAATAATTATGCATTTTAGAAAGTGTGTTGTCAATTTGTTTTAAGAGACAAAGTTTGTACTGTACTCACTGGATCTGGGCACGGTGCATATGGAGCTATTTCCCCAATGCACATGCAAAATTGTCAGTTTTTCTCACACTCCAGAGCTGGGGTATAAACTCCAAAAGAAATGATGATTCACCAAAACCACTGTTGTTCATCAGTAATCATTTTTTTCGGCTTCACTTGCCAGTTCAGAGTCACAAAAGGCACTGGCCTGAAAATACTGTGAATCAGGTGCCCCAGCACTTTGCCACCTAAGGGCTTTGTGAACCAACCAACGTCCCTTTATTAGATGCTTTAAATAGACCAACTTAAAAGTTGACGCCTCGAGTGCATGCCCTTCTTTGTTTGCTGATATCCTGGTACCTAAGCCTGCTTTCTAGCTACTAGGCCATGCTTCCTCAACATTAACACCTGTCTCTGAAATCATGCTCCTCAAATGCTATTTTCTGAATAAAAGTAGAGCTTTGGATATGAAGAATAATAATGCATTTAGAAAGCATGTTGTCATCCTGTTTTACCTGCTTCTTGTGTTTGTTTATTTTTCATTATAAGATAGCATGTGAAAGGAGTACTTCCCATGCCCATGGTTGGGGTGCGTGTTTGGTTTGGGTTGGTACTGTATTTTCTTCCTCTTTCTCAGTTTCCATATCTGTCTCATTCAAATAATGTGGGTCTCTTTGCCTTCATATCTCCAGCCTATACAAATATGTGCTTAGAGACTTCTGTTTGAGAGAGTATTATTGCAGTTATCTCAGCAACACTCTATTGTTTTAAGTAGCAGCAGTACATGGCCACTCCCCAGCAGGCATTTGACTTTATACCTGCTGTTTCTAGTCATAGTTCCCTTCAGAGACTCATTGTGAAAATACCAATTTATTTTTGCCAGCCATGCAGAACAGCGCTGGGGTGCAAGCATGATTTTTGTTGTTATGTATCTTTATAACAATATTATTCTTTTAACTTCCATTTTGAATGAAATATTTTGTGTTGTGGAAATAAATCATCAGACACGTGGTAGTTTACTGGTCCCTCTTATCTTGGTTCTTTGTCATCCTACACAAGTATTCCCAGAGTCACATTAAATAGTTACACATGATGATTATAAAGCAAAATCATCTTCCTTGTGAGTTTTGTCACCAGATAATTCCTGCTGAGACTTGATCTCATAACATATGTTAAGGATATTAGTTGTATAGGATGATGGAGTACTCTAGGGGTTCAAGCACAGAGCCATGACCCAGGAGACCCCATGTTCACATCTCACAACAATCACTGACTTTCTGTGCTTCAGTCTTCCTACCATGTAAACAAGACTCCCACAGGAAACAAGATGTTCCACAAAAGCTCACCAGAAAGAACAGTATTGAGCTTATTCTTAACCACTGTTTTGTTTGTATATGGAAAACAGAGGCAGCACATTCCTGATAAGCAAGCTGCAACTGACAAGAGTTTGTGTAGTGTTGACTCAGGAATGAAGATAGCAATAACCTCTAGTTCAAAGTTAAAGAGTACGGTCGAGCAGCCCCAGTAATTGGATTGCTCACTGGAAAGGATGGAGACTCAAAAATGTGAAGTGATGGGTGGGATGCTGAACTTCACAGGTGGTGCATGGTTCTGGCTTGGCTACTTCTAAGTAGAAGGAAGTCACAGAAGCGTGTGTGAATGTGTGTGTTTGTGTATGTGTGTGTGTGTGTGTGTGTGTGTGTGTGTGTGTGTGTGTGTGTGGCAAGCATATGTGTGTGTGTGTGTGTGTGTGTGTGATGAGCCATGTGTCAAGGGGTCTACTGTTTTATAATGTCTATTATCATATTGAAATTATGTGTTATGCAGCCATACCAGGGCCTCGGTGACACCTCCCTACCACACCTAGGGGGCTGGACAGGAATCTGGTGCTCAAATACACTTGGGTGTAATTTCTTTTATTTTGGTAACTGGGTAGGCCCACTGAGACTATTACAGTCCCTTTATCAGAGGCAACCCAGGATTAATTACAATTAACAAATAGCATAGCACTTCAGACAGGTGAGTTTTCACATTAATACTTATGACAATAGTAGACATCAGTTAATCCAGGCAAGACATTTGTTGGTTACAGCTGTAGGGTACACCGTAACAACAGGAAATCAACAGGATAAATCAATTGGATTTCTTTTATTGCAATGCCTCATCCTGGGGTGATCGCTTAAGGTACATGAATGTATACAGGATACTAACCCCCAGGAAATGGTTGCTGAGGAGGAACTAGTGGCTTACTAGGATTACCATACCAGTCCAGCTGGTTGCAGGTCCTGATAGTCACTCTTCTCCCTGTAAGTCAAAGAAGATGCTTTCGACTTGTAGTAGGTGCATTTGAGTTTGCTGACCTCCCCACTCAGGACAGTTTAATTCTCAGATGATGTTGCTGCCCTGATCAGGAGATGCCACATTGCAATGTTGTCCACCCTGGCTGGTGGTTGGCATTGCCAGTGTCCAGGACAGTCTGAATCAGTGAGATCAGTCGTAGTGGGTGTTAATGCCTTTTCAGCCCCAACTCTTTGGCTATCACTGGTGTCATATATAGTGACTGCAGGAGGAATGTCAGTTGTATCCTTCTCTTCTTCCTTCTCTCAGTTCGGTCCCCAAAAGGCCAATAGTCAGAGTCCCAGTCCCTGACAATGTCACAAAGGTGGAACAGTTTCTTTTGAGTATTCTGTCCTCCACCACCACCCTCACCCTGGATGATGGATGGGGGTAAGATCTGGGTTTGGAGCTGGGCCCTTAGGCCCTGTTGCTGCTTCCACTTTTGTTTTGCCTACTAGTCCACCATACGTGGCACATGTCTCTTGTTTGTTTTAAATAGTTTATTTAAGTTTTCCATACCGAACAATAAAATAACATTACAATTAAACAGCAAGCAGAATATAAAATAAATGCCATACAAATAAGTGAACAGTATACATCAAACAATAAAAATGTTCACACAATACACTGTTGCAACTCCTATCAATAACTATATATGGAACTATATGGAAGAATAAAGAAAAATAATTTATAGTTATCAGTGGCGAACAGTATACATGAAACAGCAATTTTAGTAAAATTAACTACTGCCCTTCTGTGCTATTTAACAGTATACTCTAAGTAGGGGTTTCATTACATATCAGTTCTTTATGGAACTTAAAGAGAACTAAGCATTAGTACCAATACTAATGTGTGTTATTGTACAGGAAAACAAAAACAGTGAAGAACAAGAAATCATACGTTCCTTACAAGAGAGAAATCTGGAAAGTTCAAGAGCTAATGCTCTGTTGAATGCTGCTGTTTCATATCCAAGCAATGCATCTGTCATACAGGTAGTGAATATTTGTAGTGGTGCTGCATCATTCTCTGAAGCTGCTGTCTGTCTGTCTGTCTGTCCCTTTAAAAGTAAGTGATAGTGGGGGATGAAATAGGAGCAGAAGAAGGCATCTGTCTCTCCATGTGGCACCTGAGTCCTGGGTAGGAGCTAAGACAAGAACAGTGTGCTCAGGGGTAGCTGGAGTTTAACGCAAGGAAGGAGCTGCCAGCTCCCCACAGAAACAAACCCAAAAAGAAGATAATGGGCACTCGAGAAGAGACCAGTTGTAGGCCTGGTAAGAAATTCCACAGGAGACCAACTGCAGCTCATTCAGTTTGTTGCAGCCAGGACATACAGCTGGTAACACTAGCAAAAGTAGAACGCTCCTACAGTTGCAACACACCCTGGTGCTTCGACTGTAGTATTTGTCAGGGAGCTGGGTCTGTTGGGCTGCTCCTGTCTTGTATACCTCTGACCAGCACCACAAAGCCACCTGCAGAGTGCTTCTTTTACAATTTGAAGCTGCTGGATCAGTGGCTCTAGGAGTTATAATAGTATGAGAAACAATACTTGAAAGCAAGAAAACTGAAATAAATAATGTGTGAAAAGTGTGAAATGCAATTACAAAAAAGTGTAAAAAGTGCAAAAACATATTTTTGTGTCATATAAAGCAAGATAACAGCTGCAAACAGGACAATGTGTTACTAGTAGAACAACTTATAAGCCAAATAGCTAAAAATAGTCTGAACCCAGAGGTAAGTAGTCTGAACCCAGAAGTAAGGAGGCAGTATAGAGCAGTGGTTTAAGGCTCTAAGCTGCAAACCTAGAGACCTGGATTTGAATCCCAGAGCTCCCACTTGCATACTGTGTGACCATGAGCAAGTCACTTAACTTCCCTGTGCTCCCAGGACACACCTGTAAACAAGTTTCAGCTTAGTGCGTCTCTCCTGTTAAAAAAAAAAAAAAAAAAACATTGCTCACATATAAATGCTGGTTAAAATCAGCACATAATAATGACTACATAGCAAGGCTGATTAAATGATGGTAGTCAGCATGGTTCTTGATAACAGAAAAAGAACAGATAGAGCATGGCATCTCAGAGGAGCTGCAATCTCCCTTGTCGGAATTTCATCAATGAACATGGTATGGGGAATCTTTTTGCCCATAACCTCGGACTGCCAGATGAAGACTGAAAAGTGAAAATGAGAGAGCAAATATACCTACATTAGAGGAGCACAGCCGTACCCCTATAGTTAAGATTGAGTAGGCAAGTTAATGTTAAACCTCAAATTGTGTACTTTAATAACTTTGCAACTGTTCAACGGATTTGCTCAAAATTTGGTATGTGGTGTTTTGTGGGGTAGATCTCTCGATGAGCAGAGTTTCATTTCAGTCAGATTTGTGGATTATGAGATCCAGACAGTGCAAAAACCTTAAATTCACCCTTTTTTGCACTTTTTTATCAGCACACTGTGTGTAGACGTTGTGGAATTTCAGTGTGAAATGTGTATGGTAGAAAAAGCTTGGGTCACAGAACAGGATTGCACTTGTTTAGTGAAAAAATATTAATCGGTTCAAAAGTTATTCCATTTCAAGGTCTCATTTCATTCAAAGGGAATTTCACTTTCCAGGATAGAGGAATGGAATGAAAAAGGATTTTGATCTCACAAGAAAGGATTCTTTTTCATGAGGAGCCAATCCTGTTTCATTGGAAACAAATTCCTTTTTCATGAGCAGCCATCTTGTTTTCTCTTTTTTCACACAACAAACTGTCATAACTCTGCCCAGGGATGTCTTCTACACACATCCAAACATGTATCTTGCTCATTGAGAGCTGATGAGCTTCACTGTGTAATTTATTACAGCTCTCATGCCCTCTAAGTGTTTTTTTTCCAACTATGTAAATCCTTTTTCACCACTAAGTTCCTTTTTAGCGAGTCTTCTTTCATTCTCACGAAAAAGGAAATCTGCTGGTAAAAAAGGATATAGCTGTGCCATCACCTTTTAAATTAAGTATGCCACAGGTGTTCAGTGGCACCCCTCCCTCTCATGTCCCTATTTCATATCCCTGATGTCTAGGACCCCCCTCAGATTCCCCTATATTATTTTTTTGAAAACATTGGTGTTCAGTAGTACCACCCCACCCTCCAAATCCCATGTATGTTTAAATGCCATTGCATACCATTTTGTGCACAGCTCATTGGTGTCCAGTAGTACCCCCCATCCTCCCATGTCCTCTTAATATGTTTATTCCGTTGGTGGCCAGTGGTACTCCTCCACCCTCCGATCTTCCTGGTAATCTGTAAAGCAGACAACCATCCGTTGATATCTTTATTTTTTTTTTAAACCTGTTAAAAAAAGTCTGCTGTTCTCTAAATGAAGACACATCTTACTGCTGGAACCAGAGACTGCTGTATGACAGGTAAGGTAACTGTAGTTCAATTCTGACCACAGTTCCCTTACCCGTCATACAGCAGTCACCAGTTCCAGTACCAAGAAGTGTCTTTGATTGGAGAGTAAATATTCATAGTGTGAGCATCTCAGGTGAGTAATGGTCTGTGGGAGGTTGTAGGGAGTGCAGGGAGGTGGGTGCACAGTGGGAGGTTGGGAGGGGGTGTTGCAGGTGTGAGCAGTGGTGGACTTTTGTTTCTTAACAGGTTTAAAGCAAAACTGGAGTACAAGCTAGGAGAATGGGAGGGGGAGTTTATGGAAGGATGTTATACTATCCCTTCAGAAATAAAAGAAACACAAGGACAAAGACTCCATTGGGGGAGTTGGGTCTGCATCAAGACACAGTTTGGACAGCAGCATCCAATAGTTTTATAAAGTGTAAAACCTTTTATTCTGTGCCTCTAGACAAAGTCAATACTTGTCAGTAGTTGGCAATACAGAAAGTACTGTAGTACTTGGCAAAAAAAAAGCAAAAAATAGTAACATGACCTGTGACTCACCTGCAACTTCTGCAACTTCATATGCTCAAAATGAATTCCCATTCACAGGTCCATACTAGCATAAAGGAACCTTTAACAGGGACATATAGCGATTTTGTGCATGTAATTTTCTGTGAAAAAAGCCAAAATAAGAAAACAGTAGCACCAAATGCCTATCGGTCATGCTGTTCAGGTGGATGTGAACGCTTATATTGACTGGAATTATGTTTTCCTCAGAACTGAGTTGCAGAAGTTGGTAGCAAACACTTGCCTGTGAGTCACAGTTCATGTTGCTGTTTTTGTTTGTCAAGCACTACCTTTGTATTGCCAGGTACTGACAAGTACTTTATGGTTAAGTGCATCAAAAACATGATGTGTGTCATTTGTTTGATGCATGTCTAATTTTATTTGAGCAGGTTGTGGCAATTGTGAAAAAATTGTTACACTACTTTCTGTGTTCTTTAATTTTCATTACAAGTTAGCCAATTGTGCTAAAATTGTGTAGTAAATCCCAGCTTCCCTTTGAAAATCTAGCCCAAAGTCACACTTTGTTGTAAAAATGTTATGCAAATGTGATTTGCATTATTTCTTTTCTACAACTCCCATCTTTTGGAGGATGCAAAATTCAGGGGCTGCCATCCATCTAACAGGTGATCTATGAGTCTGGACAGAAGTTTGACTTTGAAAATAAAGGTCTGGAATGAATTATTTTGAAAATCACCCACCGCCAAAAAGAAAAAAAAAAAATTCTATAATTTGAATTAAATGCATTATATTTTTACATCAACTCAATTTTCAGCATTTCCATTACAGAAAAAATAGCCATTTCTACTGTTTATACTTTTCTTCCTCCAATATGCAACAAAAATGTCAAGGGTCCTATTCCTTGCACTTCTGCTGTTATACTGCCCATGCTACAATGGAATTTGTCATGAGATGTTTTTTTAAATGAACATTTTATTGAAAATTATACCATTAATACAGGAGTAATATGCACTTAGTATGCAGAGAACCAATCAGTCACTAGGATCAACTATTCTACACAGCATGCATTAAAAGGTAGTCGGATTAAGATTCGGAAAAAATGATAGAACACTTAATGGATCACAGCCGGGTGAACTCTCTGTGAAATTCCCATGTGATTATTGATTGGCAAAATCCTGATGTCTATTAGAGATACTGTGCGCAGACAAGTTTACACAAGAAGCAAAACAAAAGTGACATTCTATTAAAACTGAACCATCCTCCATGTTTAATATGGTTTATGTAATGCTTCTGAATATTTGTTTTATTTTAAATGTGAAATTTATTTTGAAACCTTATAAAAGTGAGAGGTAATGTTGGCAAAAAGAATATTTTCCTTTTCTACAGGACAGAATACTTACAAGATCCTTCATTAAAGAGTGGTAGACTTCTCTGACATGGTGTTCTCAATGTGTTTATACACTGCTTTACAGTACCTGTACTAGGAGCATCTTTTTGTGGCACAGGCAAGTTTGCATGATCTGCACTTTTAATCTAGGAAACTCCCAGTTCTAAAGTGGTTGACTTAAATGGCAAAAAATATGAGACATTGATGGACAGGCATATACCTTTTTTAAGAATGTTCTTTGGTTTTATATCTCTGGTGTCTGGTGTCTCCCTTCCCCACCCTCTGATTCCTATATGTTAAAAAAATAATTGGCTTCCAGTGGCAACCCCCACCTGCCGATCAATGTTCCCCCTTTCCCTGGTGTCTTGTAGCACCCCCTCCCCACCAATCACCGTCCCTGTTGGAAATGTTTATATTCTCTGGTGTCTAGTGGCACCCCCCACCCTCCCATTGTGGCCCAAACCTGAAATAAAGAAAAGGGTCCCCCAATGTTTTTTGTTCAACCTGTAAAAACCCTATAAAAAAAGGCCTTTGCTGATGAGCCCCTCACCCTCACCTCCCACTCAGCACCCACCACCACACACTTCCCCAGTACAACTCCACACACCCTCACTCACCTGAAGAGGTTGCAGGTTCAAGGCTCACTTTCCAGTTGAAGACACATCTTGCTGGAACCAGCTGTCATGCGCCCCAGACCCCAAAACCTTGGGCAGCCTGGTAGGACCTCCTGTTTGCAGAGAGAATCCCCCAATTCAAGAACTCATGAGCAGGAGTCAGGGTTTCAGGAAGACTTACCACCAAACCTTCCTTTTCCCAGTGGGATGGTGGATCCTGTAGTTTTGAGTTCCCTCGACTCTGCACTACTTTCAATATTTGAATCCCACCACAGCCACTGGCTATGTCTTGCCTTGGTAGTTTTACAAGATAGCCGAGTGATTCTATCTTTTTAGGCACACAGTCTTTTCAGAGCCCTTCTGTTTAAAATGGTTAAATCACACAATCAGACCCCAGGCAGAGTAGATAAGAAAATCATAAACGTTTACCTAACATAAAAGCAATGCAGAAAGTCTACAATTTGGAAGAACTTTGAAATGCAGACAATAACAAAAGTAACACTGGATGGTTTACAGAAAACACTAGATACTGTATTCAAAACTATACCATGTTTTGAGGTTAGAATTCAGACAAGATTTTAAATGTCCTTGTAGAGATGAGTCCTTGAGCAACAATATTGTAGCAAGGTTGTATTCCAAGTCAATTCCTCTGAATGTCCTTTTTAAAAGAAAACTTCAGGTACTGTCCTTGTGAAAAGTCTTGGTTTCAAAAATTCTGACTTAAAAATCAGAATTTTCTGTTCAGTGAGTGAAAAGATTATTTTCCTCACATCCAGGTATGGTTTTAAAGAATTTTCCAGTCCTACAGATATACTTTCTGGTCTTCAAGTATATGCCAGCTGGACAGGCTATTCTGCCTTCCAACATAAACAGTCTCCAACTGCTCTGAGTTCAAAATGTGTCTAATTATATGCAAGATGGTCATTTTCAAGCCCCACCCACAGTGTGATGGGGTGCAACAGTGTAACTTTCCCTGTAGGTGTCACTGTGGTTCCTTGACAACCCCAGTGACATCTGGTCCATGCATTTTGCTTAACCCCTGACATTTTCCTGTCATTGAAAACTAGCTACCCAGTTGTCTCTAAGAGTTATGATTTCCTGGCTCAATTAAACTGTCTCCCTCATCTTGAGACATAACAGTTCCACCCTAGCCTTTATAGAAATACCAGTTATTTTGTATTTACCTCTTAAAGGGGCAGTGTCTTAATTCTAAAGTACAGTACAGCATATACAATATAAATCCACATAAATGGATCTAGGCCTATCATGCAACATTCTTCCCTTCTAAAACAGAACCTGGGAGGAACATGCCCCTACTGGAGGCAGTTCTTCTCAGTTCTGTTATAGATCCTGTATGTGAAATAGACAATCTGCATTCCCATTTTTGGATCCTGGCCTATGTGAAATCTCCATATCACAAGTCTGCAAGGCAATACTCCATCTCAGAAGTTTCCCATTTGTTTTCCCCATTTGACCCAACCATTTTAATGAAGTGTGGTCTGTTTGGATCTTAAAATGCCTCCCATAAGGGTATGGCTCTAGTTTTTTTAATGCCCAAACTAAGGTGAGACATTCCTTCTCTACTGATGAATAGGCCTGCTCCCAGGGAAGCAGCTTCTTGCTTAAGTATACAATGGGGTGCTCTCTCTCCCCTGATTGGATACTTAACTGAGGGATGCCCCTATTCCCACATCTGAGGCATCCATCTGTATCACAAATAGTCTGTTGTAGTTTGGGTTAGCCAGCACTGGGGCCCTGCACAGTGAGGCTTTCAGCTGTGTGAAGGCCTGTTCACAGTCTGCATTCCATTTTACATTCCTAGGCTTATTCTTTGTTAGCAACCCAGATAAAGGAGTGGCCAGGGAGCTGTAGTTTGGAACAAATTTTCTATAATACCCTGTTGCCCCAAGAAAGCTCCTGACTTGTCTCTGGTTTTCAGGTGTAGGCTATGATGCAATAGCCTCTATCTTTGCTTGGTTTGGGTGAAGCTGGTCTCACCCCACCACATGTCCCAAATAGATGACCTCTGCTATGGCCAGCTGACACTTTTCTGCCTTAATAGTCAGATGTACAGCCTGTATTTGGCCCAACACCTTCCTGAGGTATATCAGGTGTTTCTCCAAGCTATTGCTGAAGTTAGCAATATTGTCCAGGTAGGTGATTGCAAAGTCTTCCATATCCTGTAAAACTTGATTTACTAACTGCTGGAATGTAGCAGGGACATTCTTCATCCCAAAAGACATGACCCTTAACATGAACAGGCTGATTGGGGTGATGAATGATGACCTTTCCTTAGCTCTGTCAGTTAGTTCCACCTGCCAGTACCCCTTTGTCAGGTCTACTGTAGTCAAGTATGGCACCCCTTCCAGTTTGTCAAGCAGTTCATCTGTGCGTGGCATTGGGTGTGCATTAAATTTTGTGATGGCATTAAGCCCATGATAATCGACACAGTTAACCACCCCCTACTGCTCAAGCAACTGTCCTCCATTGGGATCTCCAGCGATGCCCTTCCATGGTTCACCAGCTACCTTAATAATCGGATCCAATGTGTAAGGATTGCAGGGATCTCTTCGGATGAGAAACCGGTCCACTCTGGAGTCCCCCAGGGGTCTATTCTGGGCCCTCTACTCTTCTCCCTCTTCATCAACAATCTCCCCAGTGCCTGCCACCAAAAAATATTACTATCATGAGCGATGCAGTCCTGTTTTCCAGCCACCATGACATTACAGTCCTTGAATCCCAGCTGCAGCTCGACTTCAATTGCATGAAGACTGGTTCAATTCTCATAAACTTGTCCTGAACCACAGCAAGACTAAAGCCATGTCCTTCTGTAACTGACAGAGCAGGCACAACTCTCTGTCCCTCACCATCAAGAACCACGCTGGGAACCCACTCAAACATGTCAAGGAGTTCAAGTACCTTGGTATTACCCTGGATAGTACCCTCCTCCTACACTCTCGGCATATTGACACTGTTGCCAAGACCCGCTAATATACAGATTGGACTACTACACAAACACAAGCACTGTATGCCTGTGGGATTCTTTAAACCAGCCATCTACAGCTCTGTCACCTCTATCATTGACTACGGCTTGCTGCCTATGGCTCTGCCCAACAAGTGCCCTCCACAGGATCTCAGTTGCTCTCAACAAACCTGTAGACTACTGACAGGTGCAGCCCAACTAACTCACACCTGTGACCTCTATGCACAGGCCAGCTGGCTACCCCTACGCAGCAGAATACAATACCAGACCTGCTTACTTACCAAAAAGATTCTCCTTGGTCTCATGCCACCTGGTGTTAGCTCACACCTTACTACCTACAGTGGCACTCAACAAACATGTGGTGCCCAATCTCTAACCTTTCAGGTTCCCAGATGTCGTACCTCCATGGGTCAGCGGTCCTTTATCTATAGAGCTGCTCAATGGTTCAATTCCTCAATAAAGAATCACTTTCCTCTACACTTGGACCCTTCAAAGGAATCTCAAACTTACCTCACCTCTACCACTCAATTTGACTGCTTTGTTGAACAGAGATCTCTCTAAACACCTCCCAGCTCACTCATGTCTCATAGCCCACCCTTTCCCAATCTCATTCCCTCTGGCACTGGGCCTTCCTCGTGACTCCTTTCCTGCTTCACATCCCACTGGTACAAGACATTTTCACTACCATCAGACAGTGGCCCATTAGCCTGCCAACTTCCTCTCCCGGTCGATGCCTGCAAAACTAACTGCCTATGGTGCCCTCATTCTCTTATTGTTACATGAGCAGCTGCCTACTCAAGCTGCTCGTTTTATGAATATTATCTCAAAGTATGTTATAACTGAGTATCTTTATTTTTTCTTTTAGTTGTTTTGGTTGTTTATTGTGCATTCTTTTACTACCTCTGTATGTATGTTGACCCTCATCCTTTGACGTGGAACCTTTGTAAACGAGCAGTTTCTGCTCAAAGGTATTTGTAATCCGAGAATTTAATAAATAAAATAAAAAAAAAAAATCTATGCAGAACCGTGTAGTCCCATCTGGTTTTGGTACTAGGACTACAGGTGAGTCCCAGGAGCTGTGGGATTTCTGGTTCACCCCTAGATTCAGCATCTCCCCCACCTTCCTCCTAATGTCCTTGAGGACTGTCTGTGACACACAGTAAGCTGTCTTACGTATGGGTGCTTGAGTCCCTGTGTCTATGTCATGCACCGCTAGAGGTGTCCATTCAGGCTGTGCCGTAAATAAAGAGACAAAGTCTCGCAAAACAGTCTTCAGCCCTTGGGCCTGTCCAGGTGTCAACTGGGGTGACAGCATGATGGTCTCCACAGATGATGCCTGCTTGCTCTCAGCTAACAAGCCGAGAAGGGGTTCTTCCCCACCTAGCTCCTCTCCAGGACTGCAAACCACAAGTACCATGTCAGCCCTATTAAAATATGGCTTCATCATGTTCACATGACACATCCTGTGAGTGTGTTTTCTGTTACGAAACTCTACAGTGCAATTAACATAATTTACCTGCCATACTACTTTGTATGGCCCTGCCCACTCAGCTTTCAGCGTGTCCTTCTGGACCAGGACCAGAACCATTACCTCCTGTCCTACCCCATATGAGTGAGCTCTGGCCCCTTGATAATAGCAAGTCTTGTTTTTGCTGGGCAGCTGCCATGTTGCTCTGGACCACCCCTGTAAGCTCCTTCAGTGTCCCCCTGAATTTTAACACATACTCCACTATGGGTGTCCCCTGGGTGGCATGCTTACCTTCCTAGTCCTCTCATATTAAATCTAGGGGCTCCTTCACCCTGCATCCATACAAGAGCTCGAAGGGTGAAAACCCAGTTGAATCTTGTGGCACTTCCTTGTAGGCAAACAGCAGGTGGAGCAGGTATTTCTCCAAGTACTGCCCTTGCTGTTCTGCAAATGCCATAGCATAGCTTTTAGGGGCCCATTAAATCTCTGTATGAGACCATTGACTTGTGGGTGGTAAGGCATTGTGCACCTCTGTGTAACACAACACTTCTCCCACAAGCACTTCATTAGGTCCGACATGAAATTACCCCCTCCATCAGAGATAACCTTCTATGGAAACCCAATACAGGAGAAAATCCCCAGCAGAGCATCTGCCACTTTGTCCACCTTAGTGGAGGACAGTGCAATGGCTTTGGGATAACGGGTAGCATAATCAACAACTGTCAATATATACCTTTTCCTGATGAATTTGGAGTATTTAAAGGACCCACAATATCCATTCCAACCTTCTGGAATGGCTCCTTCACAACTGGTAAGGGAATCAGGGCAGCCTTGGCTTTGCTTCTGGCCTTCCATTTTTCCTGACACCAGCGACAGGATTTTCAGTATTCCTGCACCTGCTTGGTAATATTGGGCCAATAGAAATTGTGGGCTAAGCGCTGCATAGTGTGAGCAATGCCCAAATGTCTAGACATGGGAATACCATGAGCTACCTTGAGCAATAACCCACGATACTCCTGGGGAACAACAAGCTGCCTGCCCATTACCCCTCCCTCTGTCCTGATGTCCTGTGTGTATAACAGTCTATTTTCCCAGTACATGCTATGTTTTCCATCACCTCCCTTTGTCCCAGCAGACTCTGCACAGGCCCTCAGTTTCTGTAAACTAGGGTCTGTCTGTTGTACTGCTGCTAAGTCTTCCAACTTACCTAGAGCATGGAGCATGTCCCCATCAGTTCCCCAGCTGAAGTCTATAGCTGTGGCAGTATGGGACTCAGTATCACAACCTTCCCCCTCACTTGGGCTATGTGTCACCCCTCCCTCCTGAGAGTAACCTTCAGTAGCAGTTGGGTTAACTCTCACTAAGGGAAGTTCCATCCTCCTGTTATTACCCTCTTTTACAAGAGCTACAGATTGGCTGGCCTGTCTCACTACCTCTCCTGTCTGAATTTCTGTGGGGTCCCGAAGATCACAGAAGCCTCTGTTCTTTTTGCTCCTGGTCACAGCACAAACAACTCCCTGTGGAACAGCATTTCCCACAGCAACATTCATAATAAGTTTTTCAGCTACAGCCACCTTCCTTACCCCTTCACTTGCATCTCCCCAATCCAAGGAAACACTGGCTAATGGGTAAGTTTATCTTTTCCCTGTGTAATCCCTCACAGAGACAAACTGATTTGGCAGTATTTGTTCAGCCTCCACCAAATCCCCTTTCACCAGGGTAAGAGATGCTCCTGTATCCCTTAGCCCCCTAGTTTGTACCCCATTGACCATGACTGGGTAGCTGTGCTCCCTCATATTGTCAGGGAGAGCCTCAGCAATACAGTGGGCTATTGTCTCTGATTGCACAGGCTTTTTTATCTTCTGGGCTTTCTTAGAACACTGCCTAGACAGATGGTCTATCTGGTGACAATACCAGCATTCATCGTGCTTCTAGTTCCATCCCTTTTAAGCACCTGGGGATTCCCTTCTTTTTGCAGAGGAGCTGTGGTTTTTGGTTGCCCAAAATGCCCACTTTTCCATTTTGCCACTGCATTCCCTTAGGGAGCAGCCCTACTTCAAGAATAGTGATCTGCCAGCTCTGCAACCTCTTTGGCAGTCTTAGGATCTTTGTCCTCTAGCCAAAGCTTCAGGTCAGGTGAGCAAATCCAATAAAACTGTTCAAGCAATACCACCCCTTCAATAGCTTCAACAGAAGCTGTTTTCACCCCCTCCCACCAATGTTTTAAATACTGATGTTGTTTTGTTGCTTCCTCCTCAAAGCTCATTTCCGGCCCCTTTTGGAGTTTCCAGAACTTTGCTCCGTATGCATCAGAGTTCAGATCATATTTTTTTAATAAAGCAGTTTTTAACTTGTCCAAATCTTTACTTTCAACATTGTCCATCTGTCCCAATGCTTCCTTCCCCTTTCCAAGAAGTAGTGGAGACAGGTGAAAGCTCCAGATCTCTTTGGGCAGATTGGCCCAGATACAGACTTTTTCAAATGAATTTAAAAACTTGTCCATATCCTTCCCTCTTTAAACTCAGCAATTAATTTTGAATTTAGCTTGTATACTAGTCCTGGAGAGTCAAACCCAATGCCACCACTTACCTGCTCAAGGGTTGTTGTTGGTTGGAGCATCAGTTTTTTCAGCTCATGTTCCCTCTGGCACTGCTGTTTGTCAGCCTTCGCCTAGCACTACCTTTCTTCCACCTCTGTCTGGCACTGCCGTTCTTCAGTCTTTCTCTGTTGCCATTGTTCCTCTGCCTGGTGCTGTCATTCTTCGGCCTCTGTCTGTTGTCATTGGTCCTCCATTTCTATCTTGAACATTTTTTGCTCCATCTCAAGCTGTTTCTCCTACATCCACAGCCTCCAAAACTCAAGCTTTGGGTCTGTAGATGGTTCCTTCTCCCCTGGGCTCTGGACCTCCGAAGTCACTACCTCTGGCACTAAGTAGGGTGGTGTGCCTTCCCTCTCAGCTGACAGAAGGGCCTCTGTGAGTTTCCTTTTATTTTGGTTTTCACTTGGCATACCCTTCTCCCCACAGATCCTCCTCAGTTGTTCCAGCTTCATCTTTCTGCACTGAACAGACATTCTTCTATCTATACTACTCTGCTCAAAAAAAATTCAAACAGGATAGGATTTATTGTCTACAAATAAATTTATCTTTTCCCTTTCCAAATTCTGCCTTTGATTGTGTGATGGTTTTGCAAGACAATTCAAAATCCCAGTAGCTGGCACCAAATCTGTCACTCGCTCCTGGCCCCCAAAACCTTATGCAGCCCGGTAAGACCTCCTGATTGCAGAGAGGATCCCTTTTCAAGAACTCATGAACAGGAGTAAGGGTTTCAGGAAGTCTTACCACCAAACCTTCCTTTTCCCAGTGAAAGGATGGATTCTGTAGTTTCAATTTCCCTTGACTCTGCACTACTTTCATATTTGAATCCCACCATGGCCACTGGCTACGTCTTGCCTAGGTAGTTTTATATGATAGCTGAGTGGTTCTTTCTTTTTAGGCACACAGTCATTTTAAAACCCTTCTGTTTGAAATGTTAAATCACACAATCTGACCCCAGGCAGAGCTGATAAGAAAATCATAAAAGTTTACTTAAAGGAAAATTGCATGTTAAAAACAGGAAAATATATTCATTACTACTAGTTTTGAGTTCTTACTTCATCCCATTGTTTTGTTTCTGCCTAGGCTGTGAGATGAGTTTTTTATAACTTTCCCTTCTTTCCCTGGGTGTTTTATGACCTCTGAGGGCTGCCATTCAGGTTTGGTTTATTGCATCTTGTCCAGGATAGTCTTCACAGAGTGCCCTTTGGTTTGATGTCTAATAGCCCCTACAGCAGGCCAGTGTCTTGTTACAGTGTCTTATAGCCACAGCAGAGAAAGAAGACTGTAGCCAGGATTCACATTGCTAGACTCTGGATAAGTATAATACGTTTCCTAAATATTGGTACCTTATCCAGCTATGTTCTGGGGTGTGTGTGTGTGTGTGTGTGTGTGTGTGTGTGTGTGTGCGTGTGTGTGTGTGTATGTGTTTAAACATGTAGCTTTCTATAGTAAATTGTATAGCAGTGTGAATCCTGGCTGCAGTGATCTTTCTCTGCTGTGGCTTAGCAAGACACTGACCTGCTGTAGGGGCTATTAGACATCAAACCAAAAATCACTCTGGGAAGACTAACTTGGAGAAGATACAATAAAACAAACCAGAATGGAAGCTCCAGAGGTCATAAAACACCAAGGGAAAATTAGAAAAAAATCCTCTCACAGCCTAGGCAGAAAAAAACAATGGAATGAAGTGAGAACTCAAAACTGGTAGTAATACATATATTTTCCTCATTTTAACATACAGTTTTCCTTTAACATAAAAGCAATACAGAAAAGTCTGCAGTTTAGAAGAATTTTGAAATGCAGACAATAACAAAAGTAAAACTGGATGGTTTACAGAAAACACTAGATACTGTATTCTAAACTATACATTGTTTTGAGGTTAGAGTTCAGACAAGATTTTAAATGTCCTTGTAGAAATGAGTCCTTAAGCAACAATCTTATAGCAAGGTTGTATTCCAAGTCAGTTCTTCTGAATGTCCTTTTTAAAAGAAAACTTCAGGTACTGTCCTTGGTGAAATGTCTTGATTTCCAAAATTCTGACTTAAAAATCAGAATTTTCTGTTCAGTGTGTGAAAAGACTATTTTCCCTATGCTCAATTCTGGTTTTAAAGATTTTTACAGCCCTACAGATATACTTTCTGGGCTTCAGGTACAGTATATGCCAGCTGGACAGGCTGTTCTGCCTTCCAACTTAAACACTATTCAACTACTCTGAGTTCAAAATGTGTCTGATTATATGCAAGATGGTCATTTTCAAGCCCCACCTACAGTGTGATGGGGTGCAACAGTGTACCTTTCCCAGTAGGTGTCACTATGGTTCCATGACAACCCCAGTGACATCTGGTCCATGCATGTGGCTTAACCCCTGACCTTTTCCTGTCATGGAAATCTAGATACCCAGTTGTCTCTAAGAGGTATGACTCCCTGGCTCAATAAAACTGTCTCCCTTATCTGGAGAAATACTGTAACAGGTCAACACTAGCCTTTATAGAAATACCAGTTATTTTGTAGTTACCTGCTAAAGGCACAGTGTCTTAATTCTAAAGTACATTACAGCATATACAATTTGAGACCACATAAATGCATCTAGGCCTAGCATGCTACAACGGCGACTGCAATATAAGAAACTAAGGTAATTGTGGTTCAAAGTATTTCAATAATGGTTTCAGCTTTTATGCAAAATTTTACCATTTTTTGAGAGTTTCACCCAAAATTTTCAACATAGCCATTTGAGGACCCCACCACATGAACACTAAGACTATCATTAGGCAACTCCTGCCCAAAAGGTGATTTTACAGTTGCTTGGAGAATTCATAATTCCAGTGGGATTTAGAAATGTTTTCTGCCCTTGTGCAAGAGGTGTGGTCATAATAAGGCTATGTTGAAAATGTGGGGTCAAAATACGAAAAAATGCCAATGTTATGACCATTCATTGCAATTTTACAATGCATACTCAAAACTTTGGAAATGCAAAATATTTTGACCCATTTGTTTTCAACATAACCTTTTTATTACCCCCACCTAATGTAGGTCACAGCTGTCATATTTCAAATCCTGCCCAAAATGTATTCTCACACTTGTGGCATGGAATGGCTTTGTAGTTATGCAGAAATACTTTTTTGCGAGGATTCAAGAATGTTCTGTACTGAGTACATGAGGTGGGGTAATAAGGTGTCTATGCTGGCAATTTGATCACTGTTGTCCTATAAATTGAAGCTCAGGGCCTAAAGCTACATACATATAAGCATCTATGGAGGGATGGGAGCACAGGGTCATAAGACCCTGCACTCCCACAGTAAAATAAGAATAGTATTATGCTATTTCAGAAAGTAAGGAAATAAGTTGCAAAAAATGCTCCAGTTAGGGTCAAAGTGACTAAAGTTGGGAAATGAGGCATTAGGGTTTGCAACCCTAAAACCCCACCTTCTCAAGCCAGGCAGGAGAGCAGGTGTGGGGTGTGCCTTAGGCTTCTCAAGCTTAACACTGACCCCATGCCATATGTAAATAAGGTCAGATGTGTAAACTTTCAAAGAATGGGGTGAGCATTAGTCTTGAGAAGCCCAAGGCACATTTCACACCTGCTCCCCTGCCTGGTTTGGGAGGGTGGGGTGTTAGGTTTGGAAACCCTAACACCTCATTTCCCAACTTTTGTCACTTTGACTCTAACTGGTGAATTAAAAAAGTTTTTTGCAACATATATATATATATATATATATATATATATTTTTTTTATGGTAAAAAAACTCAGTTTAATGCATCAGCTAGGGTTGTTCCACAGCGACAAAAGCAAGGAAATTTGGTGTTAGGGTTGAAAACCCTAACTCCGCATTCACCCCCAACCCCCTCAGCACCACACACACACACACACACACAAGTAGGTGGGAGGACCAGGACAACACGGCCTATCACAGACAACCAGCAGCAGGTGACAGAAATAAAATACAACTGTCTAAATGTACGACAAGACATCACCACCCACCCAACCAGGTACTGCATGCTCAGTGGAGATCCACAGCAAAACTGAGGCCATGTACACCAAATGTACACATCCCTGATTGCAGGTGCACACAACATACCACACTTAGGAGTTGTATGATCTTACATAGCAATTCCACACACCCCACCACACCAGCTACTGCACCCATGCATGGTATATCTACCTGATTTCAGGAGCAAGGCAGACGCAGGAAACTACAGACTGTTAGTTTGACCTCAGTGACCTCAGAAATATATATCTGAAACTAACAGTTAAACATTTAATGTTAGTGTGTTCTATGTGTAGACATAAGAATATATACACACATAGATGTACATGTCAAGACATACTGCAATATTACTGCATTTGGAAAATTCCCAATTGACCCCTCAATAGAGGCAATCACAAAATATTATCAGGAACAAAAAAATGCTCAGTTGTTATCAGTGAAAGTGTCTGATGTACAATTTTCAACTATTATTAACATTCATCAAGGTAAGGTAAAATACAAAGATTTCTGATACTATATGGTAACTATTACATACATCACTGTAAATGTTAAAAGCAATAGTTACATAGGTACAGAACTAGTTAACCACCTAGATCTGTTACATCTTTTACTTACATGAAAGGAATTGTTTTACTGAATACTATGAATATAACATCTTATGACATCATAAGCAAAAACTTTGTGCACTAAATGATAACGATATCTGTAATGGAACACTGTAACTTGTTATTAATGATGCAATATGAAATAACAGAACACTACATATGCGCAACTGCATAATATCTCATGCTAACACATATAAGCATACTACTTCTTACTCTTTATGAGTCTACAAGTGTTTAAGAGAAAATTCATACTTATAATGCTATCAATCAACGTATATGTTAGTTAATAGTACTACTTTTTACATCAGAGTACTAAATACTACCAAGAAACATATTAAACATTATAAGTGTGTGTGTGTATATATATATATATATATATATATATATATATATATATATATATATATATATATATATATATATATATATATACATACAGTATATATATATATAAATATATATATATATATATATATACAATTTAAATACACAGCAATAAAACAGTCATAGTGATGCACTGTTGCAAAAAGTTATTTAGATATTTGTTCAAGATGTTAGCATAAGAAGAAAGAAATGAATACAGAGCACACATCATAGTTCTCAACACGTGACAGAGTGATGTTAATCTTTAGTTAAAGATATGATACACAGAGATGTTAATGCACATGGACAAGCATTGTACCTTAGTACAATCATACATCTACCAAATGTGCCAAGTGTGATTTCTTATGTCTGCATATAACATACTCATAGTAAAAGACTATGACCGAAGAGTTTGACCAGATAGGAATATCCCTTTTGACATGCAGAAGTATTTGTTAGACATGTAAGTGTGGTTTCTCTAGTGACTGTAAAGACAGCTGGCGCCGATTAAAGACCACTGCAACTATTTTCACTGTGTTATTGATCAACACAACACTCTTAAACATCACAATGAGTCTAGATATGCAAGAGAACCATGTGGTATATTTCCTGTGTAATCACAACTGTACATTTGTAACAACATGACAGTGTGCCAAAACTCACTCTGTAAGAAAAAAATGGACAGTAAAGTAAAGGAATTTCACATGTTGTGTAACTATTCTTCTGACACATGAAGATTGGCATAATTCTTCAGTATCAGAACATATGCATTTTTTAAGTGTTGCAGCAGTCTTTGTTTGAAAGAGCTTGTTGAATCGTCACACTCAACCCATCCAGTTCTGTACCTCAACAAACAAGTGTAATGTCCAGAATGTACAGACTGGTCATAGTGGTAGATCACAGCAGGAGTGTCAAACACTGCTTGGTTAAATACTATTTTACCAGCTGTGAAATCAGTGATAGATGTGTCAACTCTGAGCCCGTTGGAGTCAAATCTATGCAAAACTAGCATAAGATACTGAGATGAAGTCTTGAGACATATGGAATGAGTACATGCACCTCCACACATCACACGCAGGTGACCACTTTAAGCATTAGTAAACAGCTGCCAAAACTTAACACTTTTACTCTGAGGCACAAACAGAGAAACCCAAAGCATGTCTTATGTGGTTTCTCATTCTGAATGACCACATAACAGATATATGTACTTGGTAACATAAGACACAGTAAAATAGTGATGGATAGAAGTTCCCTCTTCATCCAGGCTGTTTATGATAGTCATCATAAACTCGGTAGCGTCCTGCTGCATGTTTGCAGCAAACGTACTGCATCCATCATATGTGCCCAGCACTTGCCACAGAGGTGTTAGTGACTGCACATTGTTAGACTGATCAGAAGCCATGTTGACAACCTGCTTTCAATTCCTTTGATAGGGCAGTGTCTCGTGAAGCAGATATTGCCTCAACAAAGTGTGGCATATGGAGAAAGACCTTTATAGCTGCATTAGCATAGCAGTTAACTCTAGTACTGTTGTCAAACTCTGGCACAACAACCATACCAACTGATGTCTGTCCAACAGCTGGCTCCACATCTGTATTTGATATTGTGACCTTCTTAGAACTCTGCACAGTTCCATCGGTTGTGCAAGCTCATTTTCTTTTTGTTACCAACTGTAGATGTGACTGAAGGATGTGAGACAACCACATATGTTGGTAGTGGTATTAAAGACATCTGAGGCTGGTATAGAGTACGTAATCTGTTGTACTCAACTATACAGTGCTTGTCAGCGTGTATCTTCTGAGGTGTGGCTGTTATGATGTGCAACCCAGAAAGACTACGTACGCATGAAAGTGCACTGTAGCTCATGCCATCTTTGAAAATGTCTGTCCCTATGTCCGCCATTGCTGAATCCAAACTAAAGCCTTGAGACTTGTGAATGGAAACAGCATATGCAACACATATTGGGAACTGTTTCCTGTTCACATAGATATCCTTCAGTACCTGGAACTTAACACAGGTATGATCAATCTGGACAGGTTAGACAACAAGTGTCTCGATAAATGTCGTTTGAACATTGTAGACAAAATCAATGATGTTACCCATGGCACCATTTACCATACCACACTCCACATCAAGATTGCGGTGTAGCATGACACCTGCATTCTTACAAACTGTAAGTACAGCTTTTAGGCCAGCTGTGTGTGAAACATCTGACTTCAATTCAGACAGTGGTTCAGTCATCTTTGCTACCAGTTTCCAACTTAAAATGACACCATTGACTCTGTCAACAGCATGCAGTGTGAGAATTGATTGATTTTCTCTCTGCAATATGACACTGTTCTACTCAATGCATTTCATTAGTCATGGCATAAGACACACAATGCGTGTGCCCATGGAACACACATCACTGAAAACATCACATGCAGTTACTATGGATGTAGTGCCCACTCTGATTCTTCACCCATTTAACATTGCAACATGTTTTGGTGACAGAGAACCTGTACAAGCTTGATCCAACAGTGCCTTGTAAGTCATGTCAGCACTTTGGTACATGTTGTGATACAGCTCGACATAGGTAAATAACTCCCACAGATTAAAACCTCCAATGCACCCAAGTGTATTCTTGGCCTGCTTCACAGTCAAAGCTGCAAAGACATGTTCTGCATTCACAGGTGCAAGCTGTAAAAGGTCTCCAAATACAACAAAGCTTTTTCCACCGAATGCATCTCCATAGTCAGTCCCCAGGATCTCCTGTAGATGTAGATGTACACAGGCAAGCATCAAATTAGAGACCATACTAATCTCAACAATGACGAGTAACTTCATCTTACAAAACACTTGAACGAAGCTGAGATGCAACCTCAAATGACAGTTTCTGATGCTCTCCTGCTTTGCCATGATCCACTGGCAACATGAACAGACAGTGTAAGGTCATGCCACCAATGTTGTATGCTGCCAGTCTGGTGGGAGCACTAACAGCAACAGACATCACTGACCCTGTCAAGCTCTGTATTTCAGCTGTGATGGCCTCAATAAGGAAACTTCTTCCTGTACCAGCTGATCCACTAACAAATATCAGCAGTGGTTTGTAGTCAAGACAGTCACATTTCTTCTCTTCTTGCAGTACCCCATGCTGGACAGCATCAGTTACCTCATAGTGAACCACACACTGCTGCTCATTGAGTCTCTCTCTCAACTTAGCTGGGTCAGCACTGTGGTGTTTACCGTGTTCCATGGCACTCTCCACTTCCGACATGAGTATTTCTGAGGCATTCGGAGGCAGAGGTTCCCCAAGGATACCTTGTTCTTCTGGGTCAAGATTGTCCTGTGAGCTAACAGGAGTATCCTCCTCAAGTAGCTTTTGTGCATTTTCAAGCTGCTCCTTCTCTGTATTTAGTCTCTGTATGTATATCTCTGAGTATTGACTTTTGAATGTCTCGTAACTATGATTAAACTCTTCCTCGAATGTATCACAGTCACCTTTCAATTCAGCCTTATTCCTCCAGGGCCTAAATAGGAATAGCAGAGCAAAGTAGTAATGCTTTCTGTTCTCAGATGTCCCTAGATGTAACTTATAGTGGTCAATGAGCCAAGGCTTATGTCTCTTAACAAGACAGTCATTCACTCCTCTGACCTTGTAAATGTCACATCAGGTGAGACATCTGTCTTGTAGTCATACCACTTAGCCACCTGAAATAGACACATATCATCCATATCTTCGTGTCTACAGGGGTAGTACATGTCAATGAGGTTATTCTTCAAGATATGTCTTGAAGAGGGTCTATTGACAGCCAGTTCCTTTATCTCAGCATGAGGAATAAGTACACGTTTTCACTTCTCTTTGTAGTTCACACTGAGAAAGCGGACAGCATCAGACTTGCCATACAGATATGTACCAATCAAGCGATCACCAGCCTCATAAGCACCACATTCTCTGTGTGAAAGGGTCTTTAAGCCCAGTGACCACAACTGAGATGTCAGGCTCTTGCTTGAACTAACAATATCTTCCCAAAGATCTTGCAAACTAGTCTGCTCATGTTTAGTTATGTACGAAGTGACGAACCTCACCAGAGCCAACGAGTTGTCAGCCACAAACTGAACATCTTTGTTTGCTTGCCACATTAGGAGAAAAGTAGGGTTGTAGTCATTGATGTACACCTTTTTCTCATCTCTGGGTAACTCATATACCCTCTTGGTTGATTTTGCCTTCAAGTGGTGTCACATTGCTGAAAATAGATCATTCATGCAACCATCTTGACAGACATATCTAGGAAATCTAAAATGACATCTTGTGTACCAATCAGATTTGTTCTTCACTACCCAGCAGCAGTATTTCACACAAATATGGTGTTGAAACTTTTGCACCAACTTCCACAGTGTAGGACTGTTGTACTTGTCCAGAATGTGGCAAGTAATGCATTTCTTGATAAATGTGAGCACTTGTCTCCTTCATGCTCACCTTTATGTGGGGCATCCTTGATCCACAGCAACATGTGAATATGAGGAGCACCTCTCACCTGATACTCCATCCTCCAAAAGTAATGTTCCACAACACCAAGAGGTGGATTGTCCTTTGACAAAATGAAAGTCAGAATATCATGAAAATGCTTTTGGAAATGCCTTGTGACAGAGACAGGGTCAAATGAGCACATCTCTCTGGGAGTCATTGATGAAATACCCTCAACATTAGAATTCACCCACATCAACAGTTCTATGACCTCATCCCAGGCAAACTCAGCACAACTCAGTCTGACAAACCATGTAGCTGCATCATGCTCTCACAGCATTGTCATCACTTCAGAGTGTCTGCGGTACCAATATTCTTTGGTGCCACATAGACTTGACAGAACAGAAGACAAATTCACTTGCACATTTTTATCTTTCTGCTTCAATTTCTGAAGAAACTGTGCAGTTGTAATTCCATCAAGTGGAGTAGTCAGACGAATAGTATGTGCAATGGATGCAGACAGTATGCTAAGTTCACTCTCCCACAGGAGATGGAACAGGTACTGTATGTTTCATCTGAATTTGCCATCTTTACTTAGCACATGCCTTGTTTGGCACTCAGCACCTTGTACACGCACTTCTCTTTCATCCAGGTGACCACCTGACCCTTTTGGGAATAAGTCTGGGAAACAGCATGTTTCCAGTGTTGCCTCCCAATAACTGACAGGCTCACCTTCTACCTGTTTCATTTGATCGAGATCAATGTTGTCCCCTACCAGATCTCTGCCATGTAGTGGATGAATTGTGTACTGTTCGTACACATTGTCATTTGTTTCCACATTGACCTTCTCAATTATTGGCTTTGTGCTTTCCAACTCATCATGACCAACAGGTACACTAGTGAAGCGATCAATATTAAGGTCTGCATAAAAAGGATTGTTGTTCTTTAAATGAGTAAGGGCAAGCTTCACCTTCTCAACATTAACAACAACCTGCCAAATCACCTTAGACTTTGTTGGCTCACCATTTACAAGAATTACCAAAGTGTTTTCAATAGAGATAGCCTCCACATTTTCCTGCAGAGGAAGTGGAAGATACATGACTGAACCCTTAAGAGATCTGATTAGTTCTTTTTGAGGAATAGTCCGCATCTTTGTGTTCATGCATAGAATAGTTTGAAACAGTTTCATTGTCTGAATAAGAATCCTTTCAAACAAATTCAATGTGGCAATCTCAGTTGGTGTCACATGTGCCTCCATGTTGTTCAGGACTGACCTTGGTGGCAGAATGTTACACTTCACTTTAGAAAAACAGTGCTTGCACATCACAATGATTGGTTCTAACTGAAAGTCACACTTTAACAACAGCTATGTTGAAAGTCGAAACCACATGTCTTTGTATGGTGACAAGGTTTCCAGGTTCACTGTGATTGTTTGTTTCTCATAATAAAGGTGATCACATGACACACATACAGAGTCAAACTTCTGTCCCTTTCCCAACTCAAATTTGGCAATTGATTTCCCAAACTATTTGAGAATATCACTTTCTAGGACAGAGACACAATTCCCATCAGCAATCGATGACTGAGCAATCACAGTATCAATCACAGTGCTCACACGTCACAGCTGTTTCAAAAATTGAATGTCACCGTGCATGTCACAGACAACAATAACTCATTCAGATGAGTATACTGACTGACAACTTGACGAACTTCATATACCCTGTACACAAAATTCCTCATCCCCTGATTGATGTACTCCCAGCATGTGCATATGGTGAAAGACACTGTCACAAACACCACTATCTAGGCATGCAAGGGAGTGGCCCTTAAGTCTAGTGTGTGGACGGATCTCACAACGGTCTATGCTCTCAAACAGTTTATGTCTGTCTTTATGATCAGTAATGACAAACAGGTTGATAAAGTGCTCAACTTTATCAAACGATGATTGCTTATGGTTGTAAGTGTCATTGCATGTCCATGACAGACAGTGACATTTACGAACCTGAATAGCTGCGTAGATTCATCATCTGACTCCATCGTAGTATTATCACACACACTGAGCACATTACACACTTTGCCGGACTCATCAATGCACAACTTGCTGTCCTTTTTCTGTGAGTAATATGACTCCTCCCAGAAATATGCCTCTGAGTGCTATGTGTGCAGCCAGTGTCCTGTGAAAACATTGCAGAAATTGTGTATGTTCAAGATAGGAAACCATTGAAGCCTCATCTTTACATCATATACAATTTTCCTAAACTGCTCAAGTACATGAGACATCTTACACCACAAGTGTTGAACAGCAAAAACTGCCCTATTAACAAATGTTCATACTTTCAGGTGCAGTTTCATCAGGCTCAGATGTCTCTTTTTTTTTTTTGCACTCACATCTCATCACAGCAGCAATAAGTCTTTCAATATTGGCTTTAGAAGCTAGAGACTGAAAATACTTCTGCTTCCTCAGATAAGCATCAGCAGCTCTATGTTTTCAGTGCTGCTTAGTATGTGTGTTTATGCATGTCTTTGCAACAGTAACTTTTCTGCTTATGGATCTACATAACTGTTGCTTAGCTATACATTGTTTCCTTGCTGTTGAGCAAGCACATCCTTTCCCTACAGAGTGATAAAGCTCTGAATCCACTACTTTACTGGGATGCTGAATCGTTTCACTTCTTGAACAAGCATCACTGAATTTCACATCATCCTTATGCAACAGTGTACTACTGTGATACCTGTTTTGTCTCTGCATAGACTTCTGTCTGTGTTTAGATGACATCTTCCATGTTTCACTATTCACAGTTCAGTACATCAATCTTACAGAACAATCAGACACCAGTATGGGAAGTACAGAAAAAAATATTAAAATCCATGCCTTTAGTGTGTTTCTAACATCACATACTATCGTGCACCATCTGTATGTCATATAATAACAAAAAATAGTACTGCCTAGTAAACATTGTTGAGACAATTACTGTAGTAAGTGATGGTCACTGAAAGCAATAGACAGTCTTTTCAAATGGTGACGAACATAACATCAATAATAATATGACAATAAATATCAAAAAATGTGAAAAATCATACAGTGCCACAATGTTAAACATCCACACTGCTGTTATAACTAATAAAAACAGTTTTTTTAAAAATCAGAAAAGTAGTGTCAAATGTGCAACACTTTCGAAAAACATAGTGTCGAGCATGTGACATTGTCGAATATAATGTCGCAAAGCAATGTCGCATGCATGATAGTGTCAAATAATAGTGTCGCATGCACGACACTTTCACAAAATCCCAATTATTTTACACCCTCTTTCACAGTCAGCCAATGACAGACTGGTGGCTCTTTGACTGACAGATGCTGCAACCAATCTATTGCCACATATATCAGCCCATATTGAACAGCCAATCACAACCACTGAACAGTGAAGAAAGCAGCCATCTTTGAGAAAACTGGAGACACCTTGCTTCTCACTCTATAGGTATATCACATTTTGAAATCAATTTTTCTAGCATCATAAAAACCATTAGCAGTACAAAAATAGTATTAAACAAAATGTTTTTTCATGATGTATTTGACTATGATAATACTATTTACTTGCCATACTGTAAAAAAAATTGTAACAGTTTAAAGTCAGAGTCTTAGTCAGTGCTTACTAACATAGCTAGAGCTGCAAATGGAGGCAGACACAAGCAGCACGTGTATCATAACAAGAGAGACAACCAATCACATTTCTCTGTTAAGCTGTAATTGTTTGAAGTAGCGAATAGCAATGTTGCATTTTCCCTCGAAGAACTATTTCTGCATTTGTGTTTGACAGTGAGAACAGCAATTCAATGTAGTAATACTCAGTGCATGCACTATAATGGCCAACCATGGTAAATTGTTAACTAATAACATGGCAAATCAGTGTGTTTAGTATCAGCCCACAAAATCAGTGTTGAAACAGAGAGGGAAACATTAGTTTCACATTCACTTGTGGCTAGCTTCTGCAGGAGAAACACTGATTTTTTTTTGGTAGCTCTTTGTCCACTTCTCAGTTTAAAAGCTAAGAATGGCAGAAAACAGCAGATGGAATGTGTGGGTAGTGGGCAGCAGCATAGTTAGGTGTGCTTCAGAGTATGCTCAGAGGAGTGATTTTGGGAGAGACCTGCAGCTTCCAAATTGCTCTATAAGGTGGTTTGGCAGAGGTGGCATGAGGTGGAGCATCTCATGCCAACAATGCACAGATCTTTGACTACTCAGCTCAGCCAGACATACTGCTGATCCATCTCAGAGGCAATGATTTGGGTATCAAAAGATGGATAGATTTAGTATCAGAAGCAAAATTGGATCTTGCTTCTATCATGAATATGTTACCTGCCTGTAAGATCATTTTTTCTGACATTACAGAGCGTAGAGTCTGGCAAGCAGAGCAGCACATGTACCTGCTTGACAGAGCTCTCAGAAAGGTAAACGTCCAAATATCTGGATACCTTCGCAATGCTGGGATGCACACCATATGTCATCCTCAAATTAAATATTGTTATGATTGGTTCTACCTATCAGATGGTGTCCACTTTTCACAAGCTGCCAATTGCCTTTTCCTGCGTGACCTTGGAGATGGGATACTCACAGTCCTCTAAAACTATCAGGCTATAACAGCAGACAGAACTGTAAACAAAAGGCTCTTTTAAGAGCCCATTAACTTAGTCAAAAAAATAGGAAAGCTGCACTGATTATACACACATAAAAAATTATGTTATCTCCCTATCACACTGTTACAAGAATTCAGATTCACATAAATATTCTGAGTTCCATAATACATACAGACATAGCTAATAGATGGCTGTATTTAAAAATCACTGTGTTGTTACGCTATACGTCTAATACAGACTGAAACTTTTAATTTAAAACATTAGTTTTTTTATTTGTTATATTATGTAACGATTACTCAAACTATTAAACATTCTGACCAGCATTAATTATACCCTTCCCCCTGATTGCCTACATGATTATGCTTCTGGCAGCAATAGTACTAGGAATCACCCCCCCCAATTTTGCCATATAATACTGTACCTGGTAGCTATAGTACAAATGATGTCCCCAACACCTGTACAATACTACAAACAGCAGCAGTGAATGGCATGGTGCTACCAGTAACACTTCACAGTGAGCTGTGCAGCTCTCACTGCAGTGGCAAAAAGCCACACCAGATATTGTATACACACAATCCATCACTTGTACTAATCATGAGCACCATATTACTCTAAATATACAATCACAAACATTTAAGTGTGTGATCATCTTCACTATGAGATGTATACACCTGAAAAAATGTATATCTCATAACACTGTGTTCTAACATACTGTTTATTCTCTATTTATTGCAGCTTTCCACAGGAAAACTCACTAACAAACTATGCATCTGTGGTCGCAGAGGGAGATATGTTGCCTGGCTCAGTCAGCCCAGGCCAGGGGAAATGCATGAATAATAATGCTTAGTACCCACATGAAACTGGAAAAATTGTGGAGGCGCATCCATGAATATATGCATAGCATCCATAAGGTATGCAACAAGAATCCACAAATGTGTAAAAGGAAGTGGAATCTGTTGTGCCAGCACTTCTATATATGTTGAAACAGAGAGAGGAGATACCAGACAGTGATGTGGCCTGGTACTACCTCACCTACGAGATATGGGAGGCTGCAGGAAAGTCACAAGCGTGGGAGAGCCTAACAGACCATGAGTACAGAAACTGTCTGTCACTAAACATGTTTTCTTTTGTAGAAAAAAAAATTACGTTACTGTTTTGTTAAGAAAGCAATGATGAACTCTGCTGAGTTACGTAGATGTATTACTTAATCACCACCTGTGGGTATAATGTTGTACGGCACAAAGTTGGGTGGCATATGACCCTCAAGTAGTGATTTAATTGGTCATTTAACTTAACCCCAACCTTCTCTGAGTAGCCTGTAAAAGCACAGTAGTAAGAAGATCAACATAAGGCTCTCATAATCCTGCTAACAACTCAAACGTAAGCATTTTGAGACCCTTATAATAACTTCAAATAATCTAAAAAATGTGTTTTCAGATTGGCTCTTAACATTGTAGCAATCAAATGTTAATCTTCTATTAAAATGCATGGGCAGCTTAACCATACAGTTGCCAACGTTCAAAATTATCTGTCGACATTATAAATAGTCATGTCAACAAGCAATGCCATACATTGTTTCAATGAGAAATCTATCATCAATTACAATCACACAAATACCACACTCAATGCAATCTTTCTAATCTCTCTTTTCATAGACCACTGAAGGCATGCCCCACCACAAAGTGAGGTAGTGCCAGCTGCAGAACAGGCTATGGAGGCCGAACATTCTGATACAGACAGTGTAATTATTGTCGAGTCAGAAGGTAAGAAAATTGCACAATAAATACTTAACCATAGTTACTATTACAGGTGTACATCGATCACACTTTGATGAAGTGAACCCACTAAGCTGCTGTAACATTGGTATGTACTGCACAATTTGTATCAGTCTGCAGTGTGCAAACCAGAAATAGTTTGTGTATCATCACAGAAAAAAACTTCTCTGAGCACATAGAATAACTAATTTCCCAAGTATATTGACCTCAATTATTAGCAAGCTGCTCTGAAATTGTTGCCAGTAGTAGTTCCCCGTGTTTCTACACTAAAGACAGATCACATCTTAACTGTATGACTAAGAAGCAATACCTAACACAGTACTAATGACTCAGAAAGAATTACATAGAGAACAACTAAGTATGTGGGAGGGTTAATGAAGGGGAAGGGTGGAAGGGAGGGGCAGCTGAAGAATAAGGGGTGCTAGCTGCACATTCAAGCCCTCTAGGCCTTTATCTGCTGGCAGATTTTGTATGTTCGTATGTTGTCACAAAACAGAGTTCTGCTTGAACAACAGTCAACTCATAAGTATGTACCACAGCTATAGCCATAGTGATTTCCTAACCATTACATACAAAATCATTTGTATGAATATGTCACTATCAAATTGGTATACAATAACAGTCTGCGTGTGTCTAAACAGAGTATGGGGGGGTACGGAAGCAGCAACAGTACCCAATAAATGTTATGCTACAGCTAAAGACAGTAACTTTCTTGTTGAGATAAAACTTGTATTCATCAACTGAAATGAACACTGTGTACCCAACAACTGAACAGTTATGATGCATGTAACTGGGCAAAAACCCATGGAACACTAGTGCCCCACCACAGAGTCACACCATTTATCTCCATGGACTGTCTTTCACTATCACTGCAAAGACACTATTCACAACTTCTGTGAGTAGACAATGTGACATTGCCTGTGTCATGTCATGCAACACCTAAGTGTTTCAAGTTGTCTGCCATTCATTTGGTTACCTGTCAGTCAGATGTTCATAACCATTGTTAAACTTATTAAATACATTGGCATAGTGGGCAGTGGGAGGGTTACGCCTGTGGCAGTGAGATTTCCATGTGTAATACCATATACTTCTTAACAGTTCAAATATTTCTCAAACTGTAACAACACACGTACAGCATCACTGTATCTCTACTTTCTTTATGTGTTTCTTTCCACTTAGGATGCATTATCTCCCATCACTTGAAGATAAGGACTCTTATTATTTAGCTGCTAATAAACAACTACTAACTGTTTCTATAACAACCTAATAAAATAATACAGCACAACTGTATAGATGCATTCCTTTTGTTTAAAGTATTTGTCAACACTCCGACTTCAATAACAGTATCAGAAAACAAAATACCTTCATGTATGTTAAAAACAATTTATCTTTCTTACAGTGGTTGGGGAGATCTCAGAAACACCAGTGCAACAGGTGAAGCAGGTATACTGCTAGCCTGAATGTAAGTCTAGCAAAAAAAAACTGATGCAAACGTCATACAGTACTGCAAAGAGTATCAGTTAATTAAGCAATAATGCCCTCCAGTGTGTGTGTCGTGCTGGAATAATGTCATGCCTCAGGTGGTTAAGCATGAGGCCGCAGACCGAGTGCGTCCAATAACTGAGGCATGATGTTATCCCAAATGACACACACCCTGGAGGGCATTATTGCTATTATACAATGGCTCGTTGTTATACAGAATTAAAAAAAATCATTTTAAAGATGTTTTTGTGTGGAAATATAGTTTTGTTTTTTAAGAGAAGATGAAACAATCAAGCATATGGAGCATATGGCCATCTACAGGTTCACAGTGCTGAGACTAGACCCGTGATGTTGTGCTGGAATAACATCATGGGTTTAGTCCCAGACTGACCAATCAGAGTCCAGGATTTTTTCTTGCCACTATATTATTTCATAGTAAAGTATTTGTTAATACAACAACCACAGGTCCAAAGTTCATCAGCTACTCATATCTTGGATACCTCCACCCGTCACTGCATAGCTACAACATACAACTACTAACTGTGCCATGTACTATATTACTGCAATAATACTGTTGTAACACCTATGACATTGCCTTTTGTGTTATTTAACTCTCCACCAATCATCCACCACCTAGCTTTTAGCCTGGTACTATTCACTGCACCATTACATACAGCAGTTAACTGTTCTGCCATGCTATTACTGTTACCATCCAGCTCTACTGTTAATACACATAACCTAGTTCTCTTACAAGTCTGCACAGGGATGCCTCACCTCCCTGGCAACATGAAATTCACAACTATCCACTCTATTACAGTATGAAAACAATACAGTTGTAGTATCACTATGTAACCCCTCACCCCTGCCTTTTTACTAAGACGACAGGTGGCATGCTGTTGGCGTTGGCAGCAATACCTGATGGGGACCTGGGTTCAGTGAGGATGAGGTCACCTGGCACAAGGGACCTAGGTTTGGCTACTCTGCACAGGGGCACCCAAGTAAAATCCAACTACAGGAAGCAATAACTGTAATGTCCAGAACCAGGATTGGGATTTTTCAGTGTGGCTTTTATTCATAAACTAGTTGAACATAACAAAGCATAGATGGACCCCCAAGGGGCTACGTTTACTGTAAATGCAGATAGAGACTACAAGGCGGTCCACTTAAAGAGTGAACCTATTTCTACTGTTGTCTGGCTCTGGACCCACCAGGCACTCAGCCCGGACTTGCATGCGCTTTGGATACTCAGCCCGACTGGCCCAGCTCCCCTGCCAGCCACTTAACTGACAGTCGATTTAAAGGATGAACCCAATTTCTACTGTTGTGGCTCCCCACACCACTTAGAGTCTGCGACTCCTAGAGAGATTTGTTTTCTTACTTCCTTCGTACTCCCATCAAACAAGGAGAATATTTTCCCAAGCTGTGGCTCCCCACACCACTTAGAATCTGTGACTCCTAGAGAGATTTTCCAATTTACGACCCACGTCTGGGTACCTACCTCATCACTGGCCAGGTGCATGAGGCAAGTAGCAATCACAGAAGAAATCCATAGAGGTGGACCTGGTCACTAAAGATGAAGGGTGTTCCCACCTCCAGATCCCACAGCCCATACCCAGCCATTTCTCTGGACAAACAGAAACTTAAACTTTGAAATGTAGATTAAACAGTGAATGACATGTAGCACCCCCTCTACAACATTACTTGAAATCCATTCAGACTTTAAATTTTAAAATACTCCATTTGTTTGTCCTAGTACAATAGGCCTCCCAAATAGTAGTTCACATCCCAGCTTTTCTTCACATTTTCCAAACTGAAGAAACATATTGTTTGCCCTCTCAAATAGAGCAAAACACTCATCCTTTCATTGCAGGTGCCCCACAGGGGAAGTATCACTTCTTTCACTGTTATCAAACCAGAACAAAAACTGTAAAAAGGCAGCTTTCTTCAGTAGTGGAAATTAGGGGATTGCCCCTGGAATCCACAGAGGGACTTTACTCCCCGGAGGGGGCACTGAGACCTGGACAGTGGTCTCCACCACTTTAAACTGGACTCTAACTTTCTCCCAAGGAGGTAAACAGAAAACACTTCCTTCCTGCTTTAAGACAAACAGGAGACTTCCTTCTCACTTGGAAGTAAACAGCAAACTGACTTTGTAAACTCCCAAAGTTCTAACTCACTCCCTGTGCTGCAGATTCCAATGTGGCTTATGCAGCTGCGACAGTTCTATGGTGATGTCATCTCTCAGTCTCAGCTGTGACTGAGACAGAGTGAGACAGTGTGAAACCCATTTAACTGGAGTTTCACAAGCTGCCTTCCCTACCTACCACTAGGTCTTACTGGGATTCTAGTAACCCTGGGTAACAAGGGGGTTACACTCACCCTTGACCAGGAAAATGACTGTCCCCAGTCATTATGCACCCGGTCTTAGGCCATCCCACCCTATGTGCTACCT
Source organism: Neoceratodus forsteri (assembly GCA_016271365.2). Classification (NCBI taxonomy): domain Eukaryota; kingdom Metazoa; phylum Chordata; order Ceratodontiformes; family Ceratodontidae; genus Neoceratodus; species Neoceratodus forsteri. The sequence goes on along the minus strand of CM057453.1, from coordinate 1,552,856,820 downwards.
GCAGAGGGGAGTGATCAGGCCCCCTGCTACCATGTGCAGACACAGGCAGGCAACACTAAGGGCCTAGAGGCCTATAGCTGACATGTCAGCCTCTACTCTATCCACTTACTATGGACACCTAGTGGCTCTGGTAGAACTATCCAGAGCATAGCCCTGATAGATCAGCACTGCAATCCCTATGGCTGTTCAGGACCACAGTCCATCTATCCCCCCTAACCCTCTAGGGAAAACCTATCTGCCTCTAACATAATATTCCCAAACAAAACAAAACCCGGGGACCTCCCGACCTTGGGCAACCTGCAACTACACCATTAAAATACCAATTACTGCCTCCTCCCTACCCCCATAACCACACCTGTGGAAGGAAAAGGGTTAACACAGTAACAACCATAGCAATAACAACACAGTACTTTAAATTCTACACAATAAAGCACTGACGAGGAACTCCAATGAGCCCCTCCTCCTCTTCTTGTCTTCTCTTCTATATTCCCAGGAACGCCTGTAAGAAAAAGAAAGACAAAACACACGGTCTACCTAAAACCCTTACCATACAAAAACACTGAACAATCCCAAAAAGATTTTTTAGAAAAAGGTAGAAAACAGTATTTACATTAGAGTACAATAATGACGTTATTTACAATACACATTTTGGGGATGGAGTGCCTTAAAGTCCCAACTAGTGACCACAAGGCCCGAAGGCTAGTCCAATAAAAGTCTCTCCTGGGCGGAGCCCGTGAAGCATAGTTCTAAAGGCCAAAGTCCGAAGAGAGAGTCTTTGGACAGTTCACATTTTGAAGTCTGTAGTGTAGGGTGTGTGCTGCAATGACATAAAGATAGAAAAAGGTTTTGGACTTACCAGCCATTTGTAGTATACGAACTGCACCAACCTTGTCCACGGCCGAAGACTCTCCCTGGCAGCATTTCTTCTGATACAACTGGGCGGACATCTTCCGGGAACCACAGGAGGGCACATCTGGAAACAGCTGGGCTGATGTCATCTATGGAGAAGGAACCTTAGAACAGGAACAAAAAGAAACACAGCTGGTCCGGCGTCATCTGATTACCAACGATGAATAGAAACAGCTGGGCTGGTGTCTCTCTGGATCTGAAGTCATCTGGTGGACCAATGGATGGTTGCTGAACAGGACAGTACACTGTAGACTGATGAAGTGTGGAGCACCTGAGTCCTTGGTTATTCATATTGGTGGATCAATAAGGGCACTTCACAGTCTACATGTGGCAGAATTGACTACCACTGCTCAGCTCTCCATTTTGTAGGCACGGGCTTAATTACTGGGAGGTCCTTGCACTGAGGCCAATAGTACCGGGGATCAGGGGCTTGAATTATTACCCAATCTGGGTGAACATAACTCACACAGTGGGAGACTTCACGTCCCTCTCTGTCCACTATTCTCACTCTGTCCATAAACAGTGTCCTGCCTCTCTTCCACTGTGTATACTTTTCGTGGAACAGTCTATTCTTTACATGCTGGTTAGCCCCAGGATGCACATGTTTCATTGCTTCATCCCAGATCCAGGATTTCCTGCAGTCCTCAATCTCCTCCCAGACTCTCCGAGGAAAGGTAGGAAGGTCATACCATAGATTTCATTTGCTTTCTATAAACCAGTCTCTCCTCTTTACTTGCTTTGGTCAATCGAGACCACTGGCCTGGCTTGGGGTGGCCAGTCCTGGTTCTGCCAGCTTCGCATCCTCAAAGAAATTAAAACGGATCCCTGACTTCTTCTTCTTGTAAAGTCAGGGCAGTGACATCACCACCTTCTTCAACACATTCTTCCGAGGCAAGATCTTGAGGCTGTGTACCCGTTCCTTTCTCACAAGGCCACATAGGTTCCCCCTCATCTTCCTCTTCACTGAGGATCTGAGCCCAGGAGTGAGCAGTCGTTCTCACCCCTGAGACTATCCATTCATCACTAGGAGTGGAGGTCGACACCTCCCATTCAAAGGCCTCCCGCATCTCATCTTCACCTGAGAGACTTGGGCTAGGCCCTCCCACCCAGAGGTCTATTGATGCTTTATCCGAACTTTCTTTCTGAGATCCAGCATCCAAAACTTCAATTTCAGGTTCAGTCTCTAACTCTGCACCCTCTAGCTTTGTGCCACACTCCCTCGCGGGACCTTCTTCCACAGGCTCCACCTGGTGCTGTGTGCTGCCAACTGCAGATTCCTGAATTTTGTCCATGTGGGAGCCAAGCAATTGGAGGCACTTTATACAAGCCATATTTTGAAGGCATCCAGCACAGTGAGGAATCATGAAGACATCCTTCCAGCACTTAAGCATATTTGGCATACTTTCACTGGATAATTGGAATTGCCACATCAGGAGGGAGTTGCCCTCCATAGCACCACTTTTCAATATCTCTCAGTCTATTTACTGCTGCTGTTACTGCAACCTGGGCATGATCCAGGTAACGAGCTGGTCCTGAGGCCATAACTGCAGAAAAATAAACAAAAGTTCACTGTAACTGAAAGTCCCACTTTAATGAACACACTCTGTAGCTTTAAAATGGCTCCTCTGCTGCTGTGTTTACATTACTAGCCCACCCTGTAATGGCGGCGGCAGCACTCCTGTGCATCAACATTTGGAATCTGGGTCAAGCCACTGCACACCCGATTACACCAGCTACTGATAACTTTACTCAAACTGCACAACTTGCTCTGATCTGGTTTCTACACACATTTACAGGATTTTTCTTGGACTTTTCACATGCTGGCAACATTCATTTGTTTACAGTCCCTTACAAACTTCAGATTTCAGCTCAGGATTGCCTGCGTCTACTAGTGTTGCATTTTGCTACAACCCACAGTCTCTCTCTGGCTGCAAACTTTAAACTGAGGCTATTTTACTTCCATGCACACATTTAATGGCTTTACAGACTTGCACTTGCTGGCAGGACATCACACAGTCATTACTTGCAAAGTGACTATACTGCTGCACAAACATTTTATATGGCATTACTGAAAATCACTAATTGAGCAGTTTTTGAATTGTTTACTCACAGTTATTGTAGCAACTTGCTGCGATGGGGTAGAACGGCCTGCAGCCAGATTTTTGAAGGCCTCTGAACACAAACGGGTGGGCAGTCTCCGCGATCGTCATTTTAACCACAAAATTCACTAATTTCAGGATCGATTTGCGGGTTGAGCCCAATTTTAAACTTAAAAGTCACTTTTTTACTGTTTACAGTGCTTTGAATCCTTCGCGATGCCCCTCCACTGCCAGTACACGCACTACTCTCTGTCTCCCTCTCGAATGCTGAGGCAATCTCTGAAGAGCTGGCTGAGGGGCGGGACTAATGGCAAACTGACCAACCACACGAAGCCATGCAAATGAGCCTCTTCTTCCTCAGGAGGGCTCCTCTCCTCATGGCGATCTTCGAGCAGGCAAATTTAAACTGTAGAATGCATTTTTTTTTCTTCTCAACTGACTCCACGGTGGGAGCCCATTTCAACCATGTAACATTGCCATTAACTCTGCAGTCTCTCTCTTTACACAGAAAGCATTTCCAATGTCCAGGGCATAATTTCTCTGTTGCTACCCCTAGTTTTCCACACTTTCCGTCACAGAATTTACTTTAAAAGCATTTCAAACATCCAGGGCACAATTTCTTTGTTGCTACCCTAGTTTTCCACTTTTCTTCACAGAATTTACTTTAAAGCTGACAAAAGTGCTGTAAACTTTTGATGCAGGACAAGGCACACTCTTTGGCTTTACAGCTCCTTGGTAAACAGTTGGCATTTTTTAAACAACAGCACAAGATTCACAGCACACAGCAACACACTAGGGAAATTGCTTCAACTTTTTGGGCTACCCACTGCCAGATAGCCAAAACGCTAGCCTACTTGCCCAAGTACCTTCCTTCCCGAACAAATCCCAGCAGTGCCTCCATTTTTGTAACCCCTCACCCCTGCCTTTTTATTAAAATGACAGGTGGCATGCTGTTGGTGTTGGCAGCAATACCTGGTGGGGACCTGGGTTCAGGGAAGATGAGGTCACCTGGCACAAGGGACCTAGGGTTTGGCTACTCTGCACAGGGGCACCAAGTAAAATCCAACTACAGGAAGCAATAACTGTAATGTCCAGAACCAGGATTGGGATTTTTCAGTGTGGCTTTTATTCATAAACTAGTTGAACATAACAAAGCATAGATGGACCCCCAAGGGCAACATTTACTGTAAATGCAGATAGAGACTACAAGGTGGTCCACTAAATGAACCCATTTCTACTGTTGTCTGGCTCTGGACCCACCAGACACTCAGCTCGGACTTGCATGCACTTTGGATACACAGCCCGACTGGCCCAGCTCCCCTGCTGGCCACTTGACTGACGGTCCATTTAAAGGATGAACCCAATTTCTACTGTTGTGGCTCCCCACACCACTTAGAGTCTGCGACTCCTAGAGAGATTTGTTTTCTTACTTCCTTCGGACTCCCCATCAAACAAGGAGAATATTTTCCCAAGCTGTGGCTCCCCACACCACTTAGAGTCTGTGACTCCTAGAGAGATTTTCCAATTTGTGACCCACGTCTGGGTACCTACCTCATCACTGGCCAGGTGCATGGGGCAAGTAGCAATCACAGAAGAAATCCATAGAGGTGGACCTGGTCACTAAAGATGGGGGGTGTTCCCACCTCCAGCTCCCACAGCCCATACCCGGCCATTTCTCTGGACAAACAGAAACTTAAACTTTGAAATGTAGATTAAATGGTGAATGACCTGTAGCACCCCCCTCTACAACATTACTTGAAATCCATTCAGACTTTAAATTTTAAACTACTCCATTTGTTTGTCCTAGTACAATAGGCCTCCCAAATAGTAGTTCACATCCCAGCTTTTCTTCACATTTTCCAAACTGAAGAAACATATTGTTTGCCCTCTCAAATAGAGCAAAACACTCACCCTTTCGTTGCAGGTGCCCCACAGGCGAAGTACCACTTCTTTCACTGTTATCAAACAAGAACAGAAACTGTAAAGGCAGCTTTCTTCAGTAGTGAAATTAGGGGATTGCCCCTGGAATCCACAGAGGACTTTACTCCCCTGGAGGAAGGGGCACTGAGACCTGGACAGTGGTCTCCATCACTTTAAACTGGACTCTAACTTTCTCCCAAGGAGGTAAACAGAAAACACTTCCTTCCTGCTTTAAGACAAACAGAAGACTTCTTCTCATTAGGAAATAAACAGCAAACTGACTTTGAAAACTCCCAAAGTTCTAACTCACTCCCTGTGCTGCAGATTCCAATGTGGCTTATGCAGCTCCGAAAGTTCTATGGTGATGTCATCTCTCAGTCTCAGCTGTGACTGAGACAGAGTGAGACAGTGTGAAACCCATTTAACTGGAGTTTCACAAGCTGCCTTCCTTGCCTACCACTAGGTCTTACTTGGATTCTAGTAACCCCGGGTAACAAGGGGGTTACAACTATACATAGGATTTGTTTATCTGTCACTCTTCAGTCATAACGTAGTATATCCACTGCACACACAACAATGGAGGCGGGGGGGCAGTGACATAATGTAGATGACCATAAACAATCCCTAGATGCCACAACATTTCTTCACTTATAAACAATCAGGTATACCAGACAAAACATGGTATACAATCTGGTCTGTGTACCTACAGGTGGAGGACATGTCGTAGCTGATTTAATGTAATAATTTACTCTTCCAGCTTGTGTGTTACTTTATGATGATGCGCTAACATAAATATACATACTTGTTTTTACTGACAGTATAAACTCACAATACAGTGCCTCATCTGCAATGTAGACACAGTACAGTTAAGCAACATACAGTACGTAGCATAGATTGCGTATATTGTGGCACCATTTCAACTTGTTATGATACACTATTGACACACCTACTGCTTCATAACAGCTATAATTAGATACACTCCTGGAATTTTCCAACTTCCTCCATGCCTCCTTGGACTCTGGTGCCCTGGCTGGTGCTATATTCATTGACCTGTCTAAAGCATTCAATACTGTTTTGCATCCTCTTTTGCTCTCCACCCTTGACCTAATAGGCTTTGCCTCAGGACCTGTTTCCTGGTGCACCAGCTATCTCTCCGCCCGCTCCCAATGTGTGAAAGTCAACAGTACTCTCTCTGAAACATGCCCATTCGCTCTGGGGTGCCACAGGGCTCAATTTTTGGACCCCTACTATTCTCACTCTTTCTTAACTCCCTACCCAGCAGTTGTATGGGTAAGATGCTTCTCTATGCTGATGATGCTGTTCTCGTTGCTCCCACAATGACCCCATGCTGCTACAGAACTCCTCCAACTAGTCTTTGACTCTGCAGCTACCTGGTTCACTGAGCACCGACTTGTTATCAACCTTAAGAAAACAAAAGCGGTGCTCTTCTCCACCCAAAATAAGTACAGCAAGTTTCCTTAGCTGTCCACTCCACACCAATCTCGTCATTGACCAGGTGCAATCCTATAAATATCTTGGTATAACCTTTGACCCTGCACTTTCATTCCATGGACATATATCTGCCCTAAATTCTGTCGCCAACTCATGGCTAGGCATTCTTTACCGGCACAAGAAATGCCTCCCTCCTGATGCCCTCCACCTGGCTGTCACCTCCTCTGTCATGTCTCTCATTGACTATGGCCTTCCGGTCTATGGCTCAGCAGATCAGACTGCCCTCAACAAGGTTCATCTCACAGTAAATAAGGCCTGCAGACTTATCACTGGTGCTCCCAGACTCACTCAGACATGTGAGCTGTACACCTGGCTACCCTACTCAAGCCTGGAAGAGCGACTCATGCATCAGACATGCCAGCTCACCTTTAAAGCCCTGCATGGCCTATCCCCATAGGCTATCCAACTCCATTTGCCGCATTGCACCGACTCCTGATCACGCGCAGCTCTGCCAAGAGCTACCTAGTTATTCCGGAGTCAGGACCTCACAAGGTCAGAGGGCATTCCCTACCATTGCCCCACTGGTATAACTCCCTCCTGCCAGTGTCTCAAACTCTCTAACCTTAGCTTGCTTAAGCCCAGGCTCAGAAACTTCCTACTTAGCTCTTGCAAATGCAACTGCGCTAGCCTAGTGTAAAAAAAAAAATATATATACATATATATATATATATATATATATATATACACTCTGTTTGACAATGCTCACTGGTGGCTCCCCTTCCTTTCCCTACTTATTCCTCCTCCCTATCTCCCTCCTTCTACCCCCACCAGCTCTTCCCGACCATAAGTTTTGCACCTTTTGTTATCTTTTTGCTCGTTGGAGATTGTACTCTATTGTAACAAAACTGTAATTGAACTGTAACTTTTTGTTTGTAAGTACTGTGTCCCTTGTACTACTGTTCTGATGTCCTCTTTGTGACGAGGTACCTTTGTAAATGAGCCTCTGGCTCAAAGGTTTCTAAACTGATGTTTAACTAAATAAATAAATAAATAAATACATAGATACAATAGCGTAATAACTCCATCCCAGTAATAGATTTCTATACATAACAACATTATGTCCATACACTATAATAAAATAGCTCAGTTGCACTGCAGCAGAGACAGGTGGAGCACTAATGAAACCCATTGGCTGGCTGATCAAATGCAGCTGATAACTGTTGTAAGTGTGCCCCAAAACTGAAATAGTGAAACAAATCTGATGAAAAAGCACAAAAGTATTTCTGAATTTCTCACATAGTAATAGCTTGTTTTTTCTCTTTACAGACCAGCAACGTAAAAAAGGCATACTGTGCACTGTCGTTGTGTTCTCAGGCATACCTCTCAACCCCCCTGCCTTATAAATCAGGGACAAGGCTTAACAAAATCAGGGACAAAGGACCAAAATCAGGGACACTTCTTCAAAATTGGAGCTATCCACTCAGGAAGCTGGTAGAATATAGGGCTTGGTGTAAGATGCATTATTTAAGGAAGAACAAGTCTGTAACTTTAATGTTTGACATTATTTTGTGCTTATAACCCCACAATTTGGTCATGGAAAGACAATTATTAGTAGTGACAGAGTAAAATTTTGTGTCAGAATCAAGGATGTCCCTGAAAAACAGGGACAGTTGACAGGTATGTTCATGAGCTTGAGCACAAAGTTGACTGTCTGTTAAAAGAAATTAAAGAAATGAAGCAACATAACCAAGATGAATTAACAGCAATTCAGCAACAATAACAACAGATGTTACAGCTATTAACTGCTCAGCAAGTGACAGTCAATCATGTGCTCGAGCCTGTGAGCACAGCAGCAGGTGCCAGTGCAGACAGCAGCATTGCTTTACCTGTCTCCATGAGTAGTCTCCCTGGCCACTGATGGACTGCCTCCACAGCAGTGTCAGGTATTTCCTCTCAAGCTGGTACAACAGCTTCCTTTGATGCACCTCCACATTTTTCCCAGTTTCTAGCCTGGGCTGGCTGAGCCAGGCAACACACCTCCTTCTGTATTTGATGAACAACCTAATTTTTGTATTTAATTTATTTTAACAAGCTGTTTATTTTTGTATAAAAAAAATATTGTTTAAAAAAGATGTTTCTAAATATTTTAATAAGTCTATTTTTATCTTGCTGAGAAAAGCTTAACTATTATTTCTATGTCTTTATATATATATATATATATATATATATATATATATATATATATATTTTCTACAAATAAAATCTTTTCATAATAATACATTGTTTTCATTGAACAACTTGTAAAAAACAGCAGTTCTACTTAGGATGCAGCACCTGTTAATGGGGGTGGAATAGCCTGGGTAAAGCCAGGCAGTTCATAACTGTGCTAACTGAAGAGTACCTATTGTCAGGGAGATGTACCATTATATCCACTCCCTCACTTTCACTGTGTCCCTCCACTCAAGATGCAGTACCTGGTCTCTGTCATGGTAGGGGGCATTGCCTAGCTGAGGCGCGCAACTGCTAACTGTCCTCGCTAGAGTGTACTTGCAACTAGGTCGATATACCATTGATTTCCACAGCCTCAGTTTTGTTCTCTTTATCTGCTCAGTATACACTACCTCTTCTGTAGTGTAGGAGGAGCGTTCCATGACTGAGGCCATGCAAGTCACAGCTGTACACACTGTAGTGTGCCTGAAATAACAGAGGTGTACCATCCATCTCCATGGTCTTTCTTTTCCTGTGGTTCTCCAATCTGTATACAGTTCCTGCTCTGGCCTGGGAATGGGGAATTCCTGGCTGAGACTGTCCAAGTCCTAACCATGCAAACTTGTTTACAGCTGCAATCAGGGAGGTGCACCATTGATGTGCATGGGCTTATTTTTACTGTGGATCTACACTCAGTATGCAGTACCTGGTCTGAGGAATGGGAGTGGGCATTGTCTGGCTGAGGCCATGCAACTCCTACCTGTACTAACTTGAGTGAACTCATAATTAGCAAGGTGCACTACAGATGTCCACAGCCTCAGTTTTGCTCTGTCTCTCCACTCAGGATACAGTACCTCTTCTCCAGTGTGGGAGGAGTGTTATGTGAATGAGGCTGTGCAAGTCACAACTGTACAAACAAGAGTGTGCCTGAAATTATAGAGCTGAATGTTTTCCTGTGGTCCTCCACTCTGGATGCACTGCCTGCTCTGGTTTGGGAGCAGGGCATCCCTAGCTGAGACTGTGGAAGTCCTAACTGTGTGAACTTGTCTACAGCTCCAATCAGGGAGGTGCACCATCGATGTCCATGGCCTTATTTGTTCTCTGTGATTCAACGCTCAATGTGGAGTATCTGGTCTGAAGGGCAGAGCAGCAGCATTGCCTGGTTGGGACCATGCAACTCCTAACTGTGTGAACTTGTCTACAGCTCCAATCAGGGAGGTGCACCATTGATGTCCATGGCCTTATTTGGTCTCTGTGATTCAACGCTCAGTGTGGAGTACCTGGTCTGAGGGGACTGGGTAGTGGCATTGCCTGGCTGGGACCATGCAACTCCTAACTGTCCTAACCTGAGAGAACTTGCAATTAGGAAGGTACACCATTTATATCCACAGCCTCAGTTTTGCTGTGTCTCTCTACTCAGTATACAGTACCAGGTCAAAAGTGTGTGGGCAGCATTGCATGCCTGAGGCCGTGCAAGCCATAACTCTGCCAACTGAAGTGTACCTGCAATCAGGGAGCTGTACCTTTGATATCCATGGCCTTTTGTTTCCCTGTGGTCCTCCAGTCAGCATACAGTACCTGCTCTGGTTAGGGGTGGGGAATTCCTTCAGAGGCTGTGCAACTCCCAGCTGTGCAAAGTTGTGTACAGCTGCAATCAGGCAGGTCCACCATTCATTGTTGTTCTTGTACAACTTGTAAAAAAACAGTAGTCAAACACTTATTGAAAGCTTAATACTACAAGTCAGTACTAATAAGACAGAACCTAAACTGTATTGCCAGTAGTGTACACTGACATCACATGGCTAACAACATGAACTGCTAACTATCATAGCTTGTGTAGTCCCACAAACACAACCACAAGGTTTAACCTTAAAACTGCCATGGCTCTCCAGTCAGGATACAGCATCTGTTCATGGGTGGGGCATAGCCTGGCTGAGGCCATGCAGTTCATAACCGTGCTAACTGAAGTGTGCCTGTGAGCAGGGAGAAGCACCATTGATGTCAATGATCTTATTTGTGCTGTAGCTGTACCCTCATTATGCAGTACCTGGTCTCTGAGGGGGGGTCTGGCATTGCCTAGCTGAGGCATGCAACTCCTAGCTATGCTAACTGGAGTGTACTTGCAATTAGATAGGTACACCATTGATGTCCACAGCCTCAGCTTTTGCTGTGTCTCTGCACTCAAGATACAGTACCTCTTCTGCAGTGTGGGGTGGAGCATTGTGTGGCTGAGGCCGTGCAAGTCACAACTGTGCTAACTTGAGTGTACCTTCAATCACAGAGGTGTACCATCCATGTTCATTCCTTTCTTTTCTATGGTTCTCCACTCAGGATGCAATACCACCTCTGGTTAGGTGTGCAGGGAGGTATAGCATTGATATCCACAGCCTCACTTTAGCTGTGTATCTCCACTCAAGATATAGCACCTGGTGTGGAATGTGGGCACCACTGCATAACTGAAGCCATACAAGTCACAACTGTGCTAACTGAAGTGTACCTACAATCAGGGAGGTGTACTGTCGATGTCCATTGCCTTTGTTTTCCTGTGGCTCTTCACTCAGGATGCAGAACCTGTTCTATGTGGGGAGAGCATTGCCTAGGTAAGACTGTGCAACCCCTAACTGTGCCAAGTTGTATATAGTAACAAGCAGGGAAGTACGCCAACAAGCAGGGAAGAGCGCCATCGATCTCCATGGCTTTATTTCTCCTGTGGTTCTACACTAAGTATAAAGTACCTGTTCTGTGTGTGTGTGGGGGGGGGCTGCATTGCATGGCAGAGTTCATCCAACTCCTGACTGAGTGAACTTGTGTGTACCGAAAATGCAAACCATAGCACACACAGTCACTTACTACAATAAACAGATAAGTAAATGCAAACACAAACACGTACGCATATGAAGCATAAAGCATACGCACACAGTGGCATACACGGAACACTACGCCAAATGGGAATGGAAACACAAGTTATAATGCTAAGTGTAACAGTGACGTAAGCCACACCCTGTTTTGCCCAACAGCTGCATAGAGAAACACATTGGCCCAGATATTCAAAAGGGTTGCGCATGCTCAAGTCCAAAAATGCGCCATTCTGCGATATTCAGCAGGAGGCAGTTATGCCACTGACAACAGGTTGCGCAACAGCGCAATGCAAATGAATGCATGCTCAACAGGAGGGGGAGGAACCATGCATAAACTGCGCAACCCGATATTCAGTCGGGTTGTGCAGAGTTGTGCATGCGCAACCCCCAACCTGCGCCTGCACAACCTTGAGCCAAAAAAAGGATCAAGTTGAGGGACACCCACAGGTGAGCTGCTGTATTGCAGGGCACAACACAGCAGCTGCCACCCCTGGCTGGCCCCCAACTCGGTCCCTGTGCCCCCCCACCAGCCCGATCGCGGGCAGAACGTAAAAACCAACCCCCGCCCACACATCTCCCAAAGCCCGATTGCAGGCATACAGTAACATGACCCCCACCCACACATCTCCCAAGTCAATCCACGGGCATACAGTAGCGTGCTCCCCACACATCTCGAACCCGATCGCGGGCAGAGCATTATCAACCCCAGTGCCGATCACGGGCAGAATGTAAAAAAACCCCCCAACCCGAATATCTCCTGGTTGGTCCAGTGGACCGTAATGCCGATGCGGGCAGAATGTCAAGTTACAACGCCCCAAACATCTCCCTGGTGTCTAGGTGTCCCCCCCACCCACCCATGAAGTCCCTCACCCGCTCCCCGGCGGCGGTGGGCAGCAACATCCACCCGCCTGCCGCCCGCTGCCCACCGACACAGCTGGTGCAGAGCTACAGCCAATGGGCGTGCAGCCCATACCGTACATGACAGTCCAGTTTTGTGAATGAACATCATTCACAAATCTTGACTGTCATGTGCGTGCTCGACCGCGCCGAGAAAAGAGGTTAACACAGTAACAACCATAGCAATAACAACACAGTACTTTAAATTCTACACAATAAAGCACTGACGAGGAACTCCAATGAGCCCCTCCTCCTCTTCTTGTCTTCTCTTCTATATTCCCAGGAACGCCTGTAAGAAAAAGAAAGACAAAACACACGGTCTACCTAAAACCCTTACCATACAAAAACACTGAACAATCCCAAAAAGATTTTTTAGAAAAAAGGTAGAAAAACAGTATTTACATTAGAGTACAATAATGACGTTATTTACAATACACATTTGGGGGGATGGAGGGCCCTAAAAGTCCCAACTAGTGACCACAAGGCCCGAAGGCTAGTCCAATAAAGAGTCTCTCCTGGGCCGGAGCCCCGTGAAGCATAGTTCTAAAAGGCCAAAGTCCCGAAGGGGAGAGTCTTTGCGGACAGTTCACACATTTTTGAAGTCTGTAGTGTAGGGTGTGTGCTGCAATGACATAAAGATAGAAAAAGGTTTTGGACTTACCAGCCATTTGTAGTATACGAACTGCACCAACCTTGTCCACGGCCGAAGACTCTCCCTGGCAGCATTTCTTCTGATACAACTGGGCGGACATCTTCCGGGAACCACAGGAGGGCACATCTGGAAACAGCTGGGCTGATGTCATCTATGGAGAAGGAACCTTAGAACAGGAACAAAAAGAAACACAGCTGGTCCGACGTCATCTGATTACCAGGCGATGAATAGGAAACAGCTGGGCTGGTGTCCTCTCTGGATCTGAAGTCATCTGGTGGACCAATGGATGGTTGCTGAACAGGACAGTACACTGTAGACTGATGAATGTGGAGCACCTGAGTCCTTGGTTATTCATATTGGTGGATCAATAAGGGCACTTCACAGTCTACATGTGGCAGTATTGACTACCACTGCTCAGCTCTCCATTTTGTAGGCACGGGCTTAATTACTGGGAGGTCCTTGCACTGAGGCCAATAGTACCGGGGATCAGGGGCTTGAATTATTACCCAATCTGGGTGAACATAACTCACACAGTGGGAGACTTCCACGCCCTCTCTGTCCACTATCTCACTCTGTCCATAAACAGTGTCCTGCCTCTTCCACTGTGTATACTTTTCGTGGAACAGTCTATTCTTTACATGCTGGTTAGCCCCAGGATGCACATGTTTCATTGTTTCATCCAGATCCAGGATTTCCTGCAGTCCTCAATCTCCTCCCAGACTCTCCGAGGAAAGGTAGGAAGGTCATACCATAGATTTCATTTGCCTTTCTATAAACCAGTCTCTCCTCTTTACTTGCTTTGGTCAATCTGAGACCACTGGCCTGGCTTGGGGTGGCCAGTCCTGGTTCTGCCAGCCCATCCTCAAAGAAATTAAAAGCGGATCCCTGACTTCTTCTTCTTGTAAAGTCAGGGCAGTGACATCACCACCTTCTTCAACACATTCTTCTCGAGGCAAGATCTTGAGGCTGTGTGCCGTTCCTTTCTCACATGAGCCATAGGTTCCCCTCATCTTCCTCTTCACTGAGGATCTGAGCCCAGGAGTGAGCAGTCGTTCTCACCCTGGAGACTATCCATTCATCACTAGGAGTGGAGGTCGACACCTCCATTCAAAGGCCTCCCGCATCTCATCTTCACCTGAGAGACTTGGGCTGGCCCTCCCACCAGAGGTCTTTGATGCTTTATCGAACTTTCTTTCTGAGATCCAGCATCCAAAACTCAATTTCAGGTTCAGTCTCTAACTCTGCACCCTCTAGCTTTGTGCCACACTCCCCCGCGGGACCTTCTTCCACAGGCTCCACCTGGTGCTGTGTGCTGCCAACTGCAGATTCCTGAATTTTTGTCCATGTGGGAGCCAAACGAATTGGAGGCACTTTATACAAGCCATATTTTTGAAGGCATCCAGCACAGTGAGGAATCATGAAGACATCCCTTCCAGCACTTAAGCATATTTGGCATACTTTCACTGGATAATTAGGAATTGCCACATCAGGAGGGAGTTGCCCTCCATAGCACCACTTTTCAATATCTCTCAGTCTATTTACTGCTGCTGTTACTGCAACCTGGGCATGATCCAGGTAACGAGCTGGTCCTGAGGCCATAACTGCAGAAAAATAAACAAAAGTTCACTGTAACTGAAAGTCCCACTTTAATGAACACACTCTGTAGCTTTAAAATGGCTCCTCTGCTGCTGTGTTTACATTACTAGCCCACCCTGTAATGGCGGCGGCAGCACTCCTGTGCATCAACATTTGGAATCTGGGTCAAGCCACTGCACACCCGATTTACACCAGCTACTGATAACTTTTACTCAAACTGCACAACTTGCTCTGATCTGGCTTTACACACATTTACAGGATTTTTCTTGGACTTTTCACATGCTGGCAACATTCATTTTGTTTACAGTCCCTTACAAACTTCAGATTTCAGCTCAGGATTGCCTGCGTCTACTAGTGTTGCATTTTGCTACAACCCACAGTCTCTCTCTGGCTGCAAACTTTAAACTGAGGCTATTTTACTTCCATGCACACATTTAATGGCTTTACAGACTTGCACTTGCTGGCAGGACATCACACAGTCATTACTTGCAAAGTGACTATACTGCTGCACAAACATTTTATATGGCATTACTGAAAATCACTAATTGAGCAGTTTTTGAATTGTTTACTCACAGTTATTGTAGCAACTTGCTGCGATGGGGTAAAACGGCCTGCAGCCAGATTTTTGAAGGCCTCTGAACACAAACGGGTGGGCAGTCTCCGATGGTCCATTTTAACCACAAAATTCACTAATTTCAGGATCGATTTGGGTTGAGCCCAATTTTAAACTTAAAAGTCACTTTTTACTGTTTACAGTGCTTTGAATCCTTCGCGATGCCCCTCCACTGCCAGTACACGCTCTACTCTCTGTCTCCCTCTCGAATGCTGAGGCAATCTCTGAAGAGCTGGCTGAGGGGCGGGACTAATGGCAAACTGACCAACCACACGAAGCCATGCAAATGAGCCTCTTCTTCCTCAGGAGGGCTCCTCTCCTCATGGCGATCTTCGAGCAGGCAAATTTAAACTGTAGAATGCATTTTTTTTTCTTCTCAACTGACTCCACGGTGGGAGCCCATTTCAACCATGTAACATTGCCATTAACTCTGCAGTCTCTCTCTTTACACAGAAAGCATTTCCAATGTCCAGGGCATAATTTCTCTGTTGCTACCCCTAGTTTTCCACACTTTCCGTCACAGAATTTACTTTAAAAGCATTTCAAACATCCAGGGCACAATTTCTTTGTTGCTACCCCTAGTTTTCCACACTTTTCTTCACAGAATTTACTTTAAAAGCTGACAAAAGTGCTGTAAACTTTTTTGATGCAGGACAAGGGCACACTCTTTGGCTTTACAGCTCCTTGGTAAACAGTTGGCATTTTTTAAACAGCAGCACAAGATTCACAGCACACAGCAACACACTAGGGAAATTGCTTCAACTTTTGGGCTACCCACTGCCAGATAGCCAAACGCTAGCCTACTTGCCCAAGTACCTTCCTTCCCGAACAAATCCCAGCAGTGCCTCCATTTTTGTAACCCCTCACCCCTGCCTTTTTATTAAAATGACAGGTGGCATGCTGTTGGTGTTGGCAGCAATACCTGGTGGGGACCTGGGTTCAGGGAAGATGAGGTCACCTGGCACAAGGGACCTAGGTTTGGCTACTCTGCACAGGGGCACCCAAGTAAAATCCAACTACAGGAAGCAATAACTGTAATGTCCAGAACCAGGATTGGGATTTTTCAGTGTGGCTTTTATTCATAAACTAGTTGAACATAACAAAGCATAGATGGACCCCCAAGGGGCAACATTTACTGTAAATGCAGATAGAGACTACAAGGTGGTCCACTAAATGAACCCATTTCTACTGTTGTCTGGCTCTGGACCCACCAGACACTCAGCTCGGACTTGCATGCACTTTGGATACACAGCCCGACTGGCCCAGCTCCCCTGCTGGCCACTTGACTGACGGTCCATTTAAAGGATGAACCCAATTTCTACTGTTGTGGCTCCCCACACCACTTAGAGTCTGCGACTCTTAGAGAGATTTGTTTTCTTACTTCCTTCGGACTCCCATCAAACAAGGAGAATATTTTCCCAAGCTGTGGCTCCCCACACCACTTAGAGTCTGTGACTCCTAGAGAGATTTTCCAATTTGTGACCCACGTCTGGGTACCTACCTCATCACTGGCCAGGTGCATGGGGCAAGTAGCAATCACAGAAGAAATCCATAGAGGTGGACCTGGTCACTAAAGATGGGGGGTGTTCCACTCCAGACTCCCACAGCCCATACCCGCCATTTCTCTGGACAAACAGAAACTTAAACTTTGAAATGTAGATTAAACGGTGGATGACCTGTAGCACCCCCTCTACAACATTACTTGAAATCCATTCAGACTTTAAATTTAAACTACTCCATTTGTTTGTCCTAGTACAATAGGCCTCCCAAATAGTAGTTCACATCCCAGCTTTTCTTCACATTTTCCAAACTGAAGAAACATATTGTTTGCCCTCTCAAATAGAGCAAAACACTCACCCTTTCGTTGCAGGTGCCCCACAGGCGAAGTACCACTTCTTTCACTGTTATCAAACAAGAACAGAAACTGTAAAAGGCAGCTTTCTTCAGTAGTGGAAATTAGGGGATTGCCCCTGGAATCCACAGAGGGACTTTACTCCCCCCTGGAGGGAAGGGGCACTGAGACCTGGACAGTGGTCTCCATCACTTTAAACTGGACTCTAACTTTCTCCCAAGGAGGTAAACAGAAAACACTTCCTTCCTGCTTTAAGACAAACAGAAGACTTCCTTCTCATTAGGAAATAAACAGCAAACTGACTTTGAAAACTCCCAAAGTTCTAACTCACTCCCTGTGCTGCAGATTCCAATGTGGCTTATGCAGCTGCGAAAGTTCTATGGTGATGTCATCTCTCAGTCTCAGCTGTGACTGAGACAGAGTGAGACAGTGTGAAACCCATTTAACTGGAGTTTCACAAGCTGCCTTCCCTGCCTACCACTAGGTCTTACTGGGATTCTAGTAACCCCGGGTAACAAGGGGGTTACAACTATACATAGGATTTGTTTATCTGTGACTCTTCAGTCATAACGTAGTATATCCACTGCACACACAACAATGGAGGCGGGGGGGCAGTGACATAATGTAGATGACCATAAACAATCCCTAGATGCCACAACATTTCTTCACTTATAAACAATCAGGTATACCAGACAAAACATGGTATACAATCTGGTCTGTAAATTCCTACAGGTGGAGGACATGTCGTAGCTGATTTAATGTAATAATTTACTCTTCCAGCTTGTGTGTTACTTTATGATGATGCTTAACATAAATATACATACTTGTGTTTTACTGACAGTATAAACTCACAATACAGTGCCTCATCTGCAATGTAGACACAGTACAGTTAAGCAACATACAGTACGTAGTATAGATTTGCGATATTGTGGCACTCATTTCAACTTGTTATGATACACTATTGACACACCTACTGCTTCATAACAGCTATAATTAGATACACTCCTGGAATTTTCCAACTTCCTCCATGCCTCCTTGGACTCTGGTGCCCTGGCTGGTGCTATATTCATTGACCTGTCTAAAGCATTCAATACTGTTTTGCATCCTCTTTTGCTCTCCACCCTTGACCTAATAGGCTTTGCCTCAGGACCTGTTTCCTGGTGCACCAGCTATCTCTCCGCCCGCTCCCAATGTGTGAAAGTCAACAGTACTCTCTCTGAAACATGCCCATTCGCTCTGGGGTGCCACAGGGCTCAATTTTTGGACCCCTACTATTCTCACTCTTTCTTAACTCCCTACCCAGCAGTTGTATGGGTAAGATGCTTCTCTATGCTGATGATGCTGTTCTCGTTGCCTCCCACAATGACCCCATGCTGCTACAGAACTCCCTCCAACTAGTCTTTGACTCTGCAGCTACCTGGTTCACTGAGCACCGACTTGTTATCAACCTTAAGAAAACAAAAGCGGTGCTCTTCTCCCACCCCAAAATAAGTACAGCAAGTTTCTTAGCTGTCCACTCCACACCCAATCTCGTCATTGACCAGGTGCAATCCTATAAATATCTTGGTATAACCTTTGACCCTGCACTTTCATTCCATGGACATATATCTGCCTAAATTCTGTCGCCAACTCATGGCTAGGCATTCTTTACCCGCACAAGAAATGCCTCCTCCTGATGCCCTCCACCTGGCTGTCACCTCCTCTGTCATGTCTCTCATTGACTATGGCCTTCCGGTCTATGGCTCAGCAGATCAGACTGCCCTCAACAAGGTTCATCTCACAGTAAATAAGGCCTGCAGACTTATCACTGGTGCTCCCAGACTCACTCAGACATGTGAGCTGTACACCTGGCTACCCTACTCAACCTGGAAGAGCGACTCCATGTATCAGACATGCCAGCTCACCTTTAAAGCCCTGCATGGCCTATCCCCATAGGCTATCCAACTCCATTTGCCGCATTGCACCGACTCCTGATCACGCTGCAGTCTGCCAAGAGCTACCCTAGTTATTCCGAGTCAGGACTCTCACAAGGTCAGAGGGCATTCCTCTACCATGCGCCCCACTGGTATAACTCCTCCCTGCCAGTGTCTCAAACTCTCTAACCTTAGCTTGCTTTAAGCCCAGGCTCAGAAACTTCCTACTTAGCTCTTGCAAATGCAACTGCCGCTAGCCTAGTGTAAAAAAAAAAAATATATATATATATATATATATATATATATATATATATACACACTCTGTTTGACAATGCTCACTGAGTGGCTCCCCCCCTTCCTTTCCCTACTTATTCCTCCTCCCTATCTCCCTCCTTCTACCCCCACCAGCTCTTCCCGACCATAAGTTTTGCACCTTTTGTTATCTTTTGCTCGTTGGAGATTGTACTCTATTGTAACAAAACTGTAATTGAACTGTAACTTTTTGTTTGTAAGTACTGTGTCCCTTGTACTACTGTTCTGATGTCCTCTTTGTGACGAGGTACTTTTGTAAATGAGCCTCTGGCTCAAAGGTTTCTAAACTGATGTTTAACTAAATAAATAAATAAATAAATACATAGATACAATAGCGTAATAACTCCATCCCAGTAATAGATTTCTATACATAACAACATTATGTCCATACACTATAATAAAATAGCTCAGTTTCAGCACAGCAGAGACAGGTGGAGCACTAATGAAACCCATTGGCTGGCTGATCAAATGCAGCTGATAACTGTTGTAAGTGTGCCCCAAAACTGAAATAGTGAAACAAATCTGATGAAAAAGCACAAAAGTATTTCTGAATTTCTCACATAGTAATAGCTTGTTTTTTCTCTTTACAGACCAGCAACGTAAAAAAGGCATACTGTGCACTGTCGTTGTGTTCTCAGGCATACCTCTCAACCCCCCTGCCTTATAAATCAGGGACAAGGCTTAACAAAATCAGGGACAAAGGACCAAAATCAGGGACACTTCTTCAAAATTGGAGCTATCCACTCAGGAAGCTGGTAGAATATAGGGCTTGGTGTAAGATGCATTATTTAAGGAAGAACAAGTCTGTAACTTTAATGTTTGACATTATTTTGTGCTTATAACCCCCACAATTTGGTCATGGAAAGACAATTATTAGTAGTGACAGAGTAAAATTTTGTGTCAGAATCAAGGATGTCCCTGAAAAACAGGGACAGTTGACAGGTATGTTCGCAGGCTTGAGCACAAAGTTGACTGTCTGTTAAAAGAAATTAAAGAAATGAAGCAACATAACCAAGATGAATTAACAGCAATTCAGCAACAATAACAACAGATGTTACAGCTATTAACTGCTCAGCAAGTGACAGTCAATCATGTGCTCGAGCCTGTGAGCACAGCAGCAGGTGCCAGTGCAGACAGCAGCATTGCTTTACCTGTCTCCATGAGTAGTCTCCTGGCTACTGATGGACTGCCTCCACAGCAGTGTCAGGTATTTCTCTCAAGCTGGTACAACAGCTTCCTTTGATGCACCTCCACATTTTCCCAGTTTCTAGCCTGGGCTGGCTGAGCCAGGCAACACACCTCCTTCTGTATTTGATGAACAACCTAATTTTTGTATTTAATTTATTTTAACAAGCTGTTTATTTTGTATAAAAAAAATATTGTTTTAAAAAGATGTTTCTAAATATTTTAATAAGTCTATTTTTATCTTGCTGAGAAAAGCTTAACTATTATTTCTATGTCTTTATATATATATATATATATATATATATATATATATATATATATATATATTTTCTACAAATAAAATCTTTTCATAATAATACATTGTTTTCATTGAACAACTTGTAAAAACAGCAGTTCTACTTAGGATGCAGCACCTGTTAATGGGTGGAATAGCCTGGGTAAAGCCAGGCAGTTCATAACTGTGCTAACTGAAGAGTACCTATTGTCAGGAGATGTACCATTATATCCACTGCCTCACTTTCACTGTGTCCCTCCACTCAAGATGCAGTACCTGGTCTCTGTCATGGTAGGGGCATTGCCTAGCTGAGGGCGCGAACTGCTAACTGTCCTCGCTAGAGTGTACTTGCAACTAGGTCGATATACCATTGATTTCCACAGCCTCAGTTTTGTTCTCTTTATCTGCTCAGTATACACTACCTCTTCTGTAGTGTAGGAGGCGTTCCATGACTGAGGCCATGCAAGTCACAGCTGTACACACTGTAGTGTGCCTGAAATAACAGAGGTGTACCATCCATCTCCATGGTCTTTCTTTTCCTGTGGTTCTCCAATCTGTATACAGTTCCTGCTCTGGCCTGGGAGTGGGGGATTCCTGGCTGAGACTGTCCAAGTCCTAACCATGCAAACTTGTTTACAGCTGCAATCAGGGAGGTGCACCATTGATGTGCATGGGCTTATTTTTACTGTGGATCTACACTCAGTATGCAGTACCTGGTCTGAGGAATGGGGGTGGGCATTGTCTGGCTGAGGCCATGCAACTCCTACCTGTACTAACTTGAGTGAACTCGTAATTAGCAAGGTGCACTACAGATGTCCACAGCCTCAGTTTTGCTCTGTCTCTCCACTCAGGATACAGTACCTCTTCTCCAGTGTGGGAGGAGTGTTATGAATGAGGCTGTGCAAGTCACAACTGTACAAACAAGAGTGTGCCTGAAATTATAGAGCTGAATGTTTTCCTGTGGTCCTCCACTCTGGATGCACTGCCTGCTCTGGTTTGGGAGCAGGGCATCCCTAGCTGAGACTGTGGAAGTCCTAACTGTGTGAACTTGTCTACAGCTCCAATCAGGGAGGTGCACCATTGATGTCCATGGCCTTATTTGGTCTCTGTGATTCAACGCTCAGTGTGGAGTACCTGGTCTGAGGGACTGGGTAGTGGCATTGCCTGGCTGGGACCATGCAACTCCTAACTGTCCTAACCTGAGAGAACTTGCAATTAGGAAGGTACACCATTTATATCCACAGCCTCAGTTTTGCTGTGTCTCTCTACTCAGTATACAGTACCAGGTCAAAGTGTGTGGGCAGCATTGCATGCCTGAGGCCGTGGAAGCCATAACTCTGCCAACTGAAGTGTGCCTGCAATCAGGGAGCTGTACCTTTGATATCCATGGCCTTTTGTTTCCTGTGGTCCTCCAGTCAGCATACAGTACCTGCTCTGGTTAGGGGTGGGAATTCCTTCAGAGGCTGTGCAACTCCCAGCTGTGCAAAGTTGTGTACAGCTGCAATCAGGCAGGTCCACCATTCATTGTTGTTCTTGTACAACTTGTAAAAAAACAGTAGTCAAACACTTATTGAAAGCTTAATACTACAAGTCAGTACTAATAAGACAGAACCTAAACTGTATTGCCAGTAGTGTACACTGACATCACATGGCTAACAACATGAACTGCTAACTATCATAGCTTGTGTAGTCCCACAAACACAACCACAAGGTTTAACCTTAAAACTGCCATGGCTCTCCAGTCAGGATACAGCATCTGTTCATGGGTGGGGCATAGCCTGGCTGAGGCCATGCAGTTCATAACCGTGCTAACTGAAGTGTGCCTGTGAGCAGGGAGAAGCACCATTGATGTCAATGATCTTATTTGTGCTGTAGCTGTACCCCTTATTGCAGTACCTGGTCTCTGAGGGGGTCTGGCATTGCCTAGCTGAGGCATGCAACTCCTAGCTATGCTAACTGGAGTGTACTTGCAATTAGATAGGTACACCATTGATGTCCACAGCCTCAGCTTTTGCTGTGTCTCTGCACTCAAGATACAGTACCTCTTCTGCAGTGTGGGGTGGAGCATTGTGTGGCTGAGGCCGTGCAAGTCACAACTGTGCTAACTTGAGTGTACCTTCAATCACAGAGGTGTACCATCCATGTTCATTCCCTTTCTTTTTCTATGGTTCTCCACTCAGGATGCAATACCACCTCTGGTTAGGTGTGCAGGGGAGGTATAGCATTGATATCCACAGCCTCACTTTAGCTGTGTATCTCCACTCAAGATATAGCACCTGGTGTGGAATGTGTGGGGCACCACTGCATAACTGAAGCCATACAAGTCACAACTGTGCTAACTGAAGTGTACCTACAATCAGGGAGGTGTACTATCGATGTCCATTGCCTTTGTTTTCCTGTGGCTCTTCACTCAGGATGCAGAACCTGTTCTATGTGGGGAGAGCATTGCCTAGGTAAGACTGTGCAACCCCTAACTGTGCCAAGTTGTATATAGTAACAAGCAGGGAAGTACGCCAACAAGCAGGGAAGAGCGCCATCGATCTCCATGGCTTTATTTCTCCTGTGGTTCTACACTAGTATAAAGTACCTGTTCTGTGTGTGTGTGGGGGGCTGCATTGCATGGCAGAGTTCATCCAACTCCTGACTGAGTGAACTTGTGTGTACCGAAAATGCAAACCATAGCACACACAGTCACGTTACCACAATAAACAGATAAGTAAATGCAAACACAAACACGTACGCAAATGAGAACGCAAAGCATAACGCACACAGTGGCATACACGGGAACACTACGCAAATGGGAATGGAAACACAAGTTATAATGCTAAGTGTAACAGTGACGTAAGCACACACCCTGTTTTTGCCCAACAGCTGCATAGAGAAACACATTGGCCCAGATATTCAAAAGGGTTGCGCATGCTCAAGTCCAAAAATGCGCCATTCTGCGATATTCAGCAGGAGGCAGTTATGCCACTGACAACAGGTTGCGCAACAGCGCAATGCAAATGAATGCATGCTCAACAGGAGGGGGAGGAACCATGCATAACCTGCGCAACCCGATATTCAGTCGGGTTGTGCAGAGTTGTGCATGCGCAACCCCCAACCTGCGCCTGCACAACCTTGAGCCAAAAAAAAGGATCAAGTTGAGGGACACCCACAGGTGAGCTGCTGTATTGCAGGGCGCAACACAGCAGCTGCCACCCCTGGCTGGCCCCCAACTCGGTCCCTGTGCCCCCCACCAGCCCGATCGCGGGCAGAACGTAAAAAACAACCCCCGCCCACACATCTCCCAAAGCCGATTGCAGGCATACAGTAACATGACCCCCACCCACACATCTCCCAAGTCAATCCACGGGCATACAGTAGCGTGCTCCCCACACACTCTGAAGCCGATCGCGGGCAGAGCATTATCAACCCCAGTGCCCGATCCACGGGCAGAATGTAAAAACCCCCCAACCCGAATATCTCCCTGGTGGTCCAGTGGCCGTAATGCCCGATTCGGGCAGAATGTCAAGTTACAGCGCCCCAAACATCTCCCTGGTGTCTAGTGTCCCCCCCACCCACCCATGAAGTCCCTCACCCCGCTCCCCCGGCGGCGGTGGGCAGCAACATCCACCCGCCTGCCGCCCGCTGCCCACCGACTGACTGGTGCAGAGCTACAGCCAATGGGCGTGCAGCCCATACCGTCACATGACAGTTCAGTTTTGTGAATGAACATCATTCACAAATCTTGACTGTCATGTACGGCGAGCCACGCCCATTGGCTGTAGGTCTGCACCATCGGGCGTGGAGCCCTACCGACAGTCAGTCGGGCGAGCGGGCAGCAGGCGGGTGGATGCTGCCGCCCACCGCTGCCAGGGGAGCGGGGTGGAGGCTTCGGGTGGGTGGGGAATACTAGACCAGGAGATGTTTGGGGGTTGTAACTTGACATTCTGCCCGCAATCGGACATTACAGTCCACTGGACCACCAGGGAGATATTCGGTTGGGGGTTTACATTCTGCCCGCGATCGGGCACTGGGGGTTGATACATGCTCTGTCCATGATTGGCTTCGGAGATGTGGGGGGCATAGTACTGTATGCCCAGATTGGGCTTCGGGAGATGTGGGGGGTCATAGCACTGTATGTCCCGCCGATCGGGCTTTGGAGATGTGTGGGGAATGTATACACTGATACTGCCTCATTATCGGGCTGCAGGGTGCGCCGTCCTCGATGGCTGCTGCCTAGCAGGGGCCAGGCGCAAGTCCTCGGGGATTGGCGCACCTACATGCTAATGGCATGCAAATGGGGCCATAAATAGATGCAAATGGCCCCCCCTGCACCTTGCATAAATTATGGCCCCATTTGCATGTCACCTTTTGAATACTGGAAATTTGCACATGGCGCAATGGTACTTGCGCCACCGCAAGTTTAATGCTCAACTCTGGCAACTTGTGGTGGCACAAGTTCCACTGCGCCATGCGCAGTGGCTGTGGCTGGGGGGTGATATTCAAAGGAGTTGCTCAATAGCGCAACTCCTTTGAATATCACCCCGGCCACACCCCTGCGCAACTATTTTGAGCAGCGAAGGGGCTTGCGCCTCAGAATGGCACAGTTTGAATATCTGGGCCATTGTCTACAAAGAATGTGTGCATAATCATTGCCCTCAGAGCAGAAAATGAGCTGTTGGAAGACTAAACTGCTTATATCTCAGGAACCGTGCGACATAGAGAAAAAAATTCCCATGATTCATGATTTTCCTGCCTGTGTTTTGCTGAATACATAGCCATAGGCTAGGTATTGTCATGATGAAAATTTCATATCTCACACCGTTTCCGAGACACAAGCCCCGAAAGGCACTGCGGACGCCACCATGTTAGTCTATGGGAAAAAATGGCAACTTCAGAGTTCTGTTTCTTGCCAGCCATACAATATTTTTTCACCAAACCATGAAAAGGCACATCTTTGAGATGTTGGCTTCCTTTCCTCCAAATTTCAGCCCAAAAGACCAAACCATTTGTTCGCAGCAGGGTGAAAATAATTCCTCTCATTTTGGCCATAGCCTGAAAAGTAGTGTCACAATTTGTGACACTTTCTGCAAAAATTTGCAAAAGTATCAAGCGTGTGACACTACTTTGTGACACTACTGTTTCCAGAAATTTGAAAATCATATTTCTGGGGTGTTTAACCCCAAAATAAAGACATGGCTAGCATCCTCAGGGTCCGACTAGATGAACACAAAAAGAATTGTGTCCCTAGAGGGTCCCACATTTAAATGGCAAGCATTTTTCTGTTCGCTAACTGAAAAAAAAGTGGCAGATTTGCAACACTACTGGGGCCATTTGCAACAGTAAAAAGTGCATTTACGAAAGTGTTGAATATTTTGTTAACTTTTCCCATTGACATAATGGGAACTTGTTTTTTGAATAACTTTAGAACCGTTCAATATTTTTTCACAAAATCTTCAAAAGGCACATCAGGGACCCCAGCTGCTTGTTCCCTGAAGTTTTCATACTGATCGCACAAACCGTGTGACCTGTAGATAGGCGAATAAATCACAAAAAGCGTAATTGTGCAATTGGCTGTTGCTTAATAACTCCACAGCTGTATATCCAACTGGTACAAAACTTGGCAGACCCCAAGATCTACCATGCCAACTTGTGCATTCCAAATTGTGGGCAAATCCATTGAACAGTGGCAAAGTTATCAAGGTGCAAAATTGGACCCTTTAACCTTAATAGGGCTACTCAATCCTAACTATGGTACACTCTACCATATATATATATATTCCAAAAACTTAATTAATCCAATATCTGTAACTACCAGGGCATCCAAATTGAAAAGGTCACACACTTCAAATACCTTGACATCACACCTGACGCTTCCCTTGCCTATCACACGCACATCAACCACCTCTCTTCCTCAGTAAACATCAGACTAGGGATCCTCTATAGGCACACACAATGCCTCCCACCACAGGCCCTACATTTGGCAGTAACCAGCTCTGTCATATCACTGGAAGACTACGGTAGTATAATATACGGGACGGCTGGCCTCACAGCCCTGAAACGAATTAATCTTGTCCTCAATAAATCCAGCCGACTGGTCACAGAAAGTGACCAACTTACCCACATCTGTGACCTCTACAAAAAAGCAGACTGGCTGACCTTCAAAGGACGGCTAAAATACCATACTTGCCTCCAAGCCAAAAAAATACTTTTGAAGCTTGCACCCACTGGCCTTCACTCCCTCATCCAACCTAACCCCCACAGGAGCACCCCAAGGCACCAAGCAAGCATGCCCATCCTTGTCCCCCACTGAAGAACAGCACTAGGAAAAAGGTCTGGCTCAATGAACTCCCTCCTCCCGTCTCCCTGGCTCCAAGACTAGGTCAGTTTAAAACCGGAATCAAGAGACACCTCATAGACTCTGAGACGTGTAGCTGCAATGGATCACTCTACACCACATTGACTCAGGGTTGATAATCAACCTCCAGAGACTAACCAAGTACTGTTAATGTTTGATACAATTATGTAAAGCACCAATGTATTATCCTTATGAGGCATGTTCAACCGACCCAGGGTTATAATCAACCCTTAAGAGACTAACCAATTTCTGTAAATACATGATGTAATTATGTAAGCACCAACATATAATCCTAAGTTATGAAGCATGTTTGTTCATTCACAAAGAAATATGTTTGTTTGTTTTGACTTGGAGCCTTTGCAAAGAAGTCTCTGACTCAAAGGTTGTAATTCCGAAACTTTAATAAATAAAATAAATAAATAAAATAATGCATCAGTTAGAGTTAAAGTGACAAAAGTTGGGAAATGTGGCATTAGGGTTTCCAACTCTAACACCCCCCACCCTGCACAGATGAAGAGGCATCAAGGGGCGGCATTGGGATTGCCAGCCCTAACACTCAAGGTGCCTCTTTATCTGAGCAGGGTGGAGGGTGGAATGTTAGGGTTGGAAACTCTAGTGCTACATTTCCCTACTTTTGTTGCTTTAGCCATAATGGATGCATTAACAAAGTTGTTTGCAACTTATTTCCTTACTTTTTGAGATAATGTAATCATATCCTAATGTGCTTGTTAGGGCCCTGTGCTCCAATTCCTCCATAGAACATATATGTACATAAGACCCTGCACACCCACAGTATCTCAAGCACCAGCACAGAGCCCACAGACCCTGTACTACAATGTCTTTAGGGGTGGGAGCACAGGGTCTGAACACAGGCACCAGTACAGTGGCACACAGACCCTGTGCTACATCTTCAGGGTGGGGGCACAGGAACCTTCGGACCCTGCACTCCCATATTATCTCAAGCACCAGCACAATGCCCCATAGGCTCTGGTCAGAAAAGTCCTAACTTTTTATGGAATCGTCTGATGAAAAGGATTAGGTGCCTCATGAAAAAGGATTTTAAACATAATCTTTTTCCTGAGCTGTCAAAGTCCTTTTTTGTAAGATGATTCCTTTTTTGTGAGATGACAAATTCCTTTGTCATCATCATGAATGAGGATTAGTGGCTGGGCCATCTGGTCAGAGAACCCTAATCCTTTTTCATGATGTTGACAAAGGATTTTATCATCTCATGAAAAAAGAATCATCTGACTAAGAAGGATTTTGACAGCTCACAGAAAAGGATTAAAAAAATTATCTTTTTTTGTGAGCTGTCAAATCTTTTTTCGTTCCATCAGTGTAGAGATATTGTAATGAACTGTCATCTCCCTATGGAAGCGCAGGGCTCTCTGGGCCCTGCACTCCCACTACTGCATAATGGAGGGCCCTACAGTCCCATTACTGCATAATGGTATCAGTATGTGAGAATGCATGGCCCAAATCTCCCTTCACTCCCATCACTTCATAATCGTGTCCATTTGTATTTATCCATAAGTATACTTTCCATAAGTATAGTATACTATCCATAAGTATAAAGACATTGTAATGAACTGTCACCACCCTGTGAGCCAACAGGTGCTGGGGTGTGCCTTGGGGTCATCAACCAAAACTCTCACCCCATTCCATGAGTAAGGAAACTGAGACGGCACAGTATATGAGAATGGGGTGAGAGTTAGGCATGCCTGTTGGTGTGTGGAGGGTGAGGGTGGAAGGCTTTAGGGTTGGAAACCTAATACCTCATTTCCCTACATTTGTTGCTTTATCTCTATCTGATGCATTAACAATGTTTTTTGCAATGAATGTCCTTACTTTTTGAGAAAGTGTAATCTTACTCTTCCATGTTTGTGGGAGCACAGGGTCCTCCAAGCCCTGCACTCCCTTCAGTCTATAGTGTGTCGTGGTTGCACAGGGAGCCAGGCCCCTGTGCTCTGATGTAACCATAAGTGTATAGACATTGTAATTAACCATCATCTCCTTCCCATTATGCTCCCATCACTCCATAATGGTATCCATTGGTGGGAGTGCAGGGCCCATATGTGGGAGCACAGGGCCCATCTATCCATCAGTGTAGAGACATTGTAATGAACTGTCATTTCCCTGTGGGAGTACAGGGCCCTCTGCCCTGTGCTCCCGCTACTACATAATGGAGGGCCCTGCAGTCCCATTACTGTAAAATGGTACCATATGTGGGAACACAGGGCTCAAAATCTCCCTGTGGAAGCACAGGGTCCTCTGGGCCCTGCACACCCATCACTATATAGCAGTATCCATTTGTGGAGTGCAGAGCCCTATGGGACCTGCACTCCCATCTATCCAAAATAGAAAGACATTGTAATGAACAGTCATCTCCCTGTGGGAGCACAGGGCCCTCTGTGCACCCACTACTGCATAATGGAGGTCCCTGCAGTCCCAATACTGCATAATGGTATCCATATGTGGGAGGGGGCCTGTGCTCCCATCTACCTATTATTGTAGAGAAGCAGCGCAGGCTTAGAGACATTCCAAGTAACCCTTGTGCTGCAAATGGCACAATATCTCAGTAACCATAGGAACATTGTTAAAAATTCCACCACAGTTGTAATCATGGACTGGAAACCTGCATCATTGCTTAGTACAAGCTGTTTTTAGCAAAAGATCCATACTGTAATCCATTTTCGAGATATAGGCACTGAAAGGTACTGTGTCCACCACAATGTTATGCTATGGGAAATTTCTAAAATTCAAAACGTTATACACATAGAAGCACTGTAAATTTTATCACCAAACCAGCAAAAGTCACATCTGTAGGGCAAGCCCTTTCTACCCTGAAAATTTCAGCCCTGAAAGTCCTAACCATTTCTTTGCTGTGAAGTGACAAACAGTAAACTTTAAAAATTCCTTTTTGTGAGCTGTCAAAATCCCTTTTTGTGAGCCCTAAATCCCTTTTCGTATCATGCAGCAATCCAAAAGACTGAACTGAGCATGCTCAGAGCCCAAAATTTCAAAATTTAATAACTTTAGAACACATTAATATTTTTTACCAAACCAATGCCGGCTTGTTCATTTGGGGCAGGCTTTTTCTACCCTGAAAATTTCAAACAAAAATTCCAAATGGTGTGGCTGCAGCATAATGAGGAAAAAACTGCAAAAAAAAAAAAAAAAAATTTTACCATTATTTCACTATTCACAGCATGAACTCTGTAAATCTGATTGAAAAGTAAGTTGGTAGGTCAAGAGGCCTACTCCATGGGACAGTGCATACCAATTCCATGCAACCGCTGAACAGTTGCAAAGTTATTAAAGTGCAAAATCTGAGGTTTAACATTAAATTGCCTACTCAACCCTAACGTTAAGATAAATATATATATATAATATATATATATATATATATATATATATATATACTGGCCTGAATATTCAAAGGTGTGTGCCATGCGAATAGGGATGCGCCAGTGCAAGTACGGAAATGCGCCATTGTGCTATATTCAGTGACAGGTGGCTGTGCAGCACAATTAGCAATGCACCAGAGTGCAATAGTAATGAATGCATGCGCAACCATTGGGGGCGGAACCATGAATAACATGCGCAGTGCTATATTCAACAGCAGACACCGTGCACAATAGGGGAGCTAGCGGAAGTTGTACAACAGCGTAAATAATCCAAAATAAAAGGGAGCAAGAGAAGCGTGCAAGAATGCAAAAGGGAAGCCACAGGTGAGAGCATGGTGACGGACACAAGGGCAGTACAGAGGGAAGTAGTGAGCAGGACTGGGCAGGAGCAGGACGGAGCCCACCAGAACTGAGCCAGAAACAGGGTAGGAGTGGAGAGCCTGTGCCACTGCACAGTAAAGTCAGTGGAGTGCCACACTGGACTGAGGGCAGTGGCAGGAGGCAGGACAGCCACAGCCAAAGGCCAGAGGTGTACCTGTGCAGGGGGAGCATCAGAAACAGACAGCGGGGGAAACAGGAGAACAGCGACCGGGGGGACACCAGCCAGGGGTATGGCCAGCACCACCTTCCAGATGGAGGCGGTAATGAGGGGTGTGAGAAGGCAGGCAGCAGGTGGGCATGGCTGTGGAAGGGCCCATTGGTGGTGCACCCAGAACAGGCAGTACTGAGCCCGCACCAGCTTCGAACACTACTCTGACACAGAGATTGTGGGCTGGTACCACCTGAACCAGGTGATCCTGAGGCAGCTCTGTGAGCTGTGCAGTGATGAGATGCAGGCACCCAAACGACGGAGCCATGCTCTGTCAGTGGAGACGAAGGTAACAGCCGTCGTGTGCCTGCTCTCCATGGGCACCTTTCAGAGACCAACAGGGTACACGACAGGCATAACCCAGTCAGCCGTGTCATGCCTACTCACACAATTCCTCAGCGCATTGCTGCCACATGCTGCAGAGTGCATCCATTTCCCCAGCACACCGGCGGAGTGCACAGCACACATACAAGAGTTCCACAGGGTAGCATGGTTGGCTGGCATGCCCGGGGCCATTGACTGCACCCATGTGGCCATCCGCATGCCACCTGGCCCAGATGGAGTGTCATACATCAATCAGAAGGGGTATGCAAGCATCAACTGCCAGGTGGTGTGCGCTGTCAGGGGGCGCATTACCAATGTCTGTGCCACGCACCCTGGGGGAGCACACAATGCCTTCATCTGGCACCAGTCCACACTGTTCCACAGGTTTGAGAGTGGGGACATCCCCACTGGCCATCTAGTGGGTGAGTATGCATATCACGGAAGGATGACATGAGCAGACATGGGCGGTGCACAGTCAGAGGTGCCATGGGTACCGGTCTTGTTGGCCCATGGCAAAGCGACACAGACCACCATACTAATGTCCACACTCTACACACAGGTGACAGTGGCTACCCACTATGTCCCTGGCTGCTCACACCATGCCCCACGACCCCATCGCAGCCACAGTACAATGAGGAACACACCACAACATGGAATGTCATTGAGCGGGTGTTTGGGATACTAAAGGCACATTTTCGGTGCCTGGACACATATGGCGGTGCCCTACAGTACAGCCCCTTGAAGGCCTGCAAGCTATTCCTGGCCTGCTGTATCCTGCACAACATGGCCAACGACTGTGGGATAGCCATAGACGTTGAATAGGGGGACAGCGGTGGGGACAATAAGGATGCCGGTCCAGGCGGTGATGGCCAGCCACCCCTTGGGTGAAGAGACCCCCACCTGATCCGGATGTCACAACTGCACCGGGACACCATTACAGAAGATCACTTTGGTCAACAAAGGTAGGTCATGGAGCCATGTGCAACCACCAATGGCAAGGAGCACAGCCCACAGACAGGCAGGGAAGAACATGAGTGGTGGATGGCTGTAAGAGAATGGGTCTGAGTGTGGCACTGCACACAGCATCAGGGATGAGCAGGGCTGAACACATGTGCACATACACACTCTACAAGACATGCACAAGGGGTAGACAGCACTCCAACCCCAATTGCCACCTCACCCCCCCACAGGTCCACACACGAACATGCCCAGTGGCCATCAATGTGCGTACCTCAGATGCTGGGCACCGCTGCACATGGGGAGACAGCACAACACAGGCATCATCATGCACATGCCACAGTGGCCAGCAGCCGAGAGGGTGTGCACAGGGACCGTGTGTGTGCAGGGCTGGATACCCCACCCGTGCATTGCACGATGCACACCACACTGCACATAGGGCAGCAGCAGACAGTGGCTATGGTGAGAGGCAGGTCAGTCACACGGCACAGTGCCACGGCCACCACGGATGCATGGGCTGCCCTGCCGAGACCTGCCAGCCATGCCAGACTGACCATTGGCCTCATGGGGTGGTACTGACAGTCCTCCAGGTATTCCACTTCATGAACATGAGCATGCTCAGACAGGGGTCTGCAGCACACCAAACATGTCTGCACCAGGCGTACTCGGTATGCCCACAGCCGAACCCGGTGTCGACATAGCAGGTGTCACACAGCACCGGGAATGGGAGGTGGACATGACACTGTGCAGTGTCTGTGGCAGATGGGCACCAAACTGGGTGCTCAATGTGGCCATGACAGCTATGAATGCATTGGTCTGCCTGTCAATGGCAGCAGTCACATCTGCCTGCTGCTGGGCCATCTCTGCCAGGAGCAGACCATGGTCTCTGCTGCGCCGCTCCTCTGTCTGGTGCAAAACCACACTAAGTGCATCCACTGCAGTCACAAGCCGCATCTGCTGATCTACTAAATCCTGGAGTAGATGGCTGTGCTCATCAATGAGGTCATCTGCTGGTCCGGCATGCTGTCCCTCATGGTGATCCTGGCCCTGCTGTCCAGCACCCATTGACGATGGGCGCTGCACACCAGAGCCATGCTGGGGCACATCCACATGCAGTGCACTGCCATCGCCCCCCGACACTGTCCTCCCACCACCATTGGCCGACTGCTGGCACTGCCCCTCCAGCTGCCGATCGCCAGGGCTCACTGGTGCCATTGAAGCAGCCGCAACAGCCCCACCACCCTGGATACACACCAGTGCTGCCCCACTGGGCATACAGGCACAGGCTGGGACTGTCTTGTTATGCAGGCCACCTTGGGAGCACCACCAATGGCAATGCCCATGCCATTGCCTGCTGTGGGACCATCCTGCATCTCACATGTATCACTGTCCAGGACATGTGGTTGATCATCATCGGTGCTGGATCTGGCACCAATCCATGTCCCAGCATGCTGGAGACCATGGGCACTGTCATGCTGGGACACAGGCAGGGCCTCGTCCGCACCCACACCACCCTCTTCAGTCAGGACAGATGCGCAGGTATGCACTGGTCTGGTCCCTTGGACACCTGTGGAGGTGGATGGGCGATCCTCCATGTCCAGGGCATCACCCTCAGTGGATGCACCCACCACCGCTGACCCATGTAGATGCTCAGGAGCTGTAAGGGAACACATTAGCATTAGTGGCTCCACCCTGCCCTGTGGCATTCCCCCCCACCACCCACACAGTGACAGCACAGGACCTACCATGCAGTGATGGGCTGCTACCCATCT
Organism: Neoceratodus forsteri; assembly: GCA_016271365.2. Classification (NCBI taxonomy): domain Eukaryota; kingdom Metazoa; phylum Chordata; order Ceratodontiformes; family Ceratodontidae; genus Neoceratodus; species Neoceratodus forsteri. Next base: position 1,552,822,688 of record CM057453.1, on the reverse strand, counting down.
GGAAGCCACCACCAGGAATGCCCTCAATGGCACAATGCCGCATGCTGCTGGCCACCCACTCCTCCTGTGGCATCAGGCATGGCACATCCAGCTGACCCCCACCGGTGGCAGCACGTGCAGCCCTGATGGCAGCCACCTTATCCTTGATCCTCCTCCTGTCTGTGCCTACCTTCTTCTTACACTCCCTGCACGGACCACCAGTGGCTGCCATGCTGGTTCATGGCTCAAGCCACCACACCCCACGCCACAGTAGGGGCCTGTGGTGTTACCCACTGTCTGCTGAGCAGTGGTTCCCTGTCCAGATATGCCTTGAACAGGGCATCTGATTCAGCCTGGGTGAAGTTGGGCCTCCTCCTTCTCCCCGTCCCTGTTCCTCCTCATCCTCATGTTCGGTCATGATCAAACCTGTGGGAATGACAGGTATTATCTTTGACTGTGCTGTCCCATTCAGCCCTCACAAACCACAGTCCCCACATCCCAACAGCATGCAACCCACCACTATAGACTGCAATACCAAACTATGTCCACTGCAGCCACATGTCGCATTTATACAGTGCAATGCATGCACATGAGGAGAGGTGCAACTGTAAGCGGATGCTAATACAGTGGTTGCGCCATGGAATGGCTGATGAGCTGATTTGCATATGCTAGCTGAAGATCATGCTGTTACACCTTGCACAATGTTGTTGAGCATGCTCAGGCTATGGAGCAGCTCTGTGATGTGAGCAATTGGCACCGCACGGCGCATGCCCACGGTGCTGATGCCAATGCGTGCGGCACTGCTGATGTGCTGTGCATGGAAGGAAGTGCAGGGCATGGCCACCACTGTGCCTGTGGCACTAGTGTGCTGTTCATTCGTGTGGTGCTTGTGCCCTGGTGCGCTGTAGGCACCATGGAGCCACAGCGCTGTAGACCACTGCAGGGTGTCACACACAGGCACCCCACCGCACTACATGCAGGGTGTCCCAATAGCACTGTGGTGCTCTGTGCGCGGACAGACCCTTGACCCTGCGGTCGACCTTTGCCCCCTAGGCGTCATGCGTCTGCGTGGGTGTACCCATATCGCGCAGTTCGGTGACTGCACGATGGGGACTGTCAGCGCAGTACTGCACTGCCTCTGCACGTGGCGCACGTGCACTACAGAGCACCACTTTGATAGTGATACACACTGCAGGATGGCACAGAAGAAAGCACAGCAGTGGAGCGCTATAGAGCTGGCCAACCTAGTGGCTATTGTTGAGCCCCTTGCTGGGGCCCTGTTTGGCCAGGATCCACTGAGCAGGCCACACAGTGCTGTGTGGGAGGAGGTGGCTGACGGCTTGGAGGAGGCCACCGGGATCATCAGGTCTGCTGAGCAGTGTCACCACAGGTATGGTGACCTACAGTGGATGGACCCTGACAGACTGGGGCATCTGAGGGAACGCACCCAGTGAGGTACTGTGCCAAGGCCAAGTAGGGGCTCCATCCATACACTGGTAGTGTCCATCCGTCTGGTTATCGTGGTGTCCATGTGTCCACCCCACAGGGGGTTGGGGACCATCTAGTGGGGGTGGTGGGGGTGTGTCATGGCTGGGCTGTGCGGGCACGCACACACTGGGGGAGCTTTGCTACTGGTTTATACTGATGGTTCCCTCTCCATGTTTGCACCCTAGGCCTGGAGGAGCGCCATAAGATGAGGCAGGCCCATTCCTAACAGGTGCACGACAGGGTGGGTGCACCGCAGATGCAGCAGGGATGTGGTGGAGGGGCCATGGGCCAGCAGCACCCAGCTGGCCTGGATGCAGGTGAGTGCCATTTTTCCCCTTACATCTGTGCAAGCTGTGTTGCAGGGGTGGTGGCGGGGCATGGCCACCAGCACTTGGCCCCACTGCCATGCACAAAACATGGTGCATTCAGCACTGTCCTGTGGCACTGATGTGTGGGTGGGTGTTGCAGGTGGTACGTGCATGCACTGGGTACATGGCTGTGCCACTGCCTTCGCACTGCATAGCCATGTCACTGTACAGCCATGGTGGTGCTGTGCAGGACATGGACAGTGGGTGTGTGCAGCATTCCGCATGACTGTGGGTGCCTAGGTAGGTGGGTCATGTGGACGCAGTCACTGTGGGTGGTCACATGCCATCACAGGGGCATGGCCCACGGCCGTATGCTGTGCACAATGGATGGGATGCAGGGGTCTCGCCAGTCATGCGTAATGACTCTGCTCTCTTGTCCTAGGTGGAAAACACTGGACAGCACTCAAAAGGATTGTGCAGGAGCTGCTGCAGCTCATGAGGGCCACCCTTGAGCTCCTGCAGAGACTGGATCAGGGTGGAGGACGGCGGCACCAGAGAAGGCACAGTGAAAGGAATGGGGATGGGGTCGGCGCTAGGTCCACTATGCCCATTTTGTATTCTCCCTCCTGGACTAACCCTCACACCCCTTCATCTCTCTCCCAGTTGTTCACCCTTGCCCTATGCCCACCTCCAACTGGTTTGTGGCCCTTCCCCCCATTGTAAACAGTTGCATATATGTTTTGTATTTATCACACCTTTATTACATATGTTTTGTTGTGACAACTGCAGTGGTCTCTGATTTGCAGAGGGCTAATGGTGCTTGGCTGCAGTGGTATGCATGGAATTGGGGGTGGTGCAGGCCTGGGTGTGTGTGTGTGTCCGGCAGGGACCTGCCTATGGTGTGGGTGGGGGACTCAGTCCCTGTCTGTTATATGTGTGTTGTTCCCTGTGCACTGGATGCCTGTGTGCAGTGGTCCCTGGTGCATGCACTGTGTCCATGGCACCCCTGTCAGTATGTCCATGGCCCATGCAACTGACACCCTTGCATGTCTGTGGTATGCATGGTCTGCTGGCATGTCAGTGGTGGCTGTCCATGCTGGCCACCTGCTGGCCCCTGCACAATGGCAGATTGCCTCCTGTCACCGGTATGGTACACATCTGCCTCGGGTGGCACTGTGGCCTATGCTGTTGTTGTCCCCCCTCCATGCTATCACTGGTGTCTGTTGCGGGGTCTGTCTCTGATGTCTGTCACTTGTGCTCTGGCTGCAGGCTAGTGGCAGACGGCTTCATGGTGCATGCGTAGGATGGCTGGTACACCTGTGCCATGGTGGGGTTCTGGCCATGGGTACACAGCATCAGTGGTAGCATGCCAGTGGAATTTATTGCCCTTCTATTGTGTCCCTGTGTTGGGGTGCCCTTGGGTCTGGGTGGGTGTTTGTCCATGCCCTGTGTTGCATCCTATGTGGCGCATACCTCCAATCACCACTGTGGATGTCTGTGCTGGCTGTTGGGGCCAATGCTGGAACAGGGTGTGTGCTTGGGTGGGTGTGCCGGGTGCTGTCCTGGAGGTGGTGGGGTCCAGGGCAGGCTATGTTGCATGCAGGATCCCTCGGGTACTGACGAAGGGTCAACCTCTCTGCTGTGCCATGGGGGGGCCATGCAGGGTGGCACGGTGTCTGCAGTTCTTGTGTCGGTGGCTGGTGCTGCCCACTGTGGGGTGCTCATGGTGGGGCTGACATGCATGGTTCCATGGTGCACAGGATTGCATTGTCACAGTGGGGGTGGTGGCATGCATTCAGTGCCATGCACTGTTGGGTGCTGCTCCTGGGCAGGGTGTCTGGGGATTACTGTGCAGGGTGTGCGCTGCATTGATGGGATGGGGTGGCACTGAATGACTGGCCCTCCTTGTGTTGCAGTCATTGCTTGCCAGGGTGTGTGCTGGGGCACCTTGTCCCAGCTGTGGTTTTGGTGCTGGTGTTCATGGGCTGATGGTTCATTCAGCTCACCACAGGTTGTGCAGTTCATGGGGTGAGGGGGCGCTGACTGGTCTGCTGCATGTCTTCCATGGGTGGTGCACCCCTGCATCTGACCCTGCACATCCGTGGTTGTGCTACTGCGCTACTACCCTGCACCATTGCGCATCCCTGGTTGTGCTACTGCACATCAGCTCTGCGCCACTGCACATCCCGGGTTTCCGCTATGGCGCAGTTGGTGCGATATTCAGTTGTGTTGTGCAAGCTCACCTTGGCCTGCACTGTGTTTGAATATCACATGCGTTGCGCATGGGCAAACTGCACTTTCGCCTGCTCCTGCTATTGCACTACTTTGTGGCACAGTTTGAATATCTGGGCCACTGTGTATATCTTTGCAAAAAAACTTCATTAATGCATCAGGTAGGGTTCTTACGAAAGCAACAAAAGCAGGGAAATGTGGTGTTAAGGTTTCCAACCCTAACACCCCACCCCTCACCCTGCAGACACTGACAGGCATCGGGGTGTGCCTTGTGGGTCATATGAAGTTTTTACAATGAATTTCTTTGCTTTCTCAGATACTACAATCATATCCTTATTTGTGGTGCAGGGCCTCTGGGCCCTGAACTCCCATCCTCCATACATACTTATATTGAGAGCCATGGAAATACAGGGCCCTCCTGGCCCTGCACTTCCATTCATAGGACAACAGTGACCAATTTGTCAGCATAGCCATCTTATTACCCCAGCTCATGTACCCCGGTATGGAAGATTTTCAAATCCATGCCAAAACTTAATTCTGCACAAATGCAATACTATTCCACACCACAGGTGTGAAAAGACATTTTGGGCAGGATTTGAAAAATCACAGCTGTGACATACATGAGGTTGAGTAATAAGAAGGCTATGTTGAAAAGCAAGGGTCAAAATATTTAAAGTTTTCAAAGTTATAAGCGGCCATAGGGAAATTGCAACTAATGGTCATAACTTTTGCATTTTGTCATACTTTGACCCCAAACATACTCTTCTTATGACCCTACTTCATAAACCCCATAGGTGAAAATGTTCAAATCCATGCCAAAACACCATTCCATTCCGCAGGGGTGAAAATATGTTTCAGGCAGGATGTGAAAAATGACAGCTGTACTGTTTATAAGGTGGTGTGAAAAAATGGCTATGTTGTAAATTTGGAGTCAAAATATTAAACATTGCCAAAATTATGCATGTGCATACAAATGTTTCAAAGAACACCGTAACTCTGCTATTTTAGGATGTTACTCAAATTTTCAACATGGGCTTTAGGACATCACTCATTAACACTGTCACTGTCATTTCATTAATTGGTCCCAAAAGGTGATTTTGCCCAGCGACTGTGAAATCACCTTCCGGGCCCAATTAACCAAACAACAGTGACAGTGTTCATCAGGTGGAGTCCCAAAAAGGCTATGTTGAAAATTTGGTGAAAAATACCTAGAACTTCCAAACATATCAAAATAAGTTCAAAACGCCATTAAAATACATTATTCAGCACTTACCTTTATTGCTCAGTTCGAGGTTCAGCTTTGAAGAGTGCAGACATGTCCTGATCCACAGAAGATGACAGCTGATGACCTCCAGTGGTAAGTATACGGCAAGAGGGTGTCTGGGGTGGTGGGTGCTCAGTGGAAGTGTCGGGATGGGAGAGGGGGATAAGGGAGATGATGAGGGACTGTTTCCTTTTTTCAAAATTAAAAAATTAAAAAAAGACTTTGGGTGACTGTTACCTTTTTTAAAGGTTTTAAAGATATATTTTGAGACACTGGAAGTGGGCTCCCCAGTGTCCCAGACTGCTGGGAGGTGATATGGAGGGACACTGGGAGTGGGATCCCCAGTATCCCACAGTGGTGGGGGGAGTCTTCTGGTGCTGACATGGGGATTGGGTCCCCCAATGTCAGGAACAGTATGGTACTCTTGGGGATGTTTTCTTTTTTTACAGGTTACAATTAAGTACATATATTGGGACACTAAGAGTGGGCTTTTCAGTGTCCCACACTGCCTGTGGGGGTGGGGGAGATACGTATCATGGGACACTGAGAGTGGGCTCCCCAGTGTCCTAAAGTGGCAGAGGGGTGCCTCTACTGCTGACACAGGGATTGGACACCCCAATGCCAGCAAATGTCTATGAGCATGCCTCAGCACCCTTCCCCTTAGAGGCTCTAAAACAAGGAAAAAATAGTTGAATTAGGTAAACATGGACAGGTGTTTACCTAATCAGGGGCAGAGAAATCAGATTCGGGGGGTCAGTTAGCCCCCAAAATGCTTAGAAATGTTTTTGTATCTGCACAGCTGTTAGTGCTGTATATTGCAACACAACTCTGTTGTTTTGCGAAAAAGTGCCGTAATTTGCAGCAGACCTCCCAGTGTTTTGCAAAACAGTGCCTCAATTTGCTGCACTTTTGCAAAAGTACTTTTGCAAATTGCAGCACTAAGGCTGCAATTTGCAGCAGTAAAAATGGCCTGATTAAAATAAACACATTTCTGGCCATTTTTGAGAAAAAATAATCACATAATCCAATTCCTCAGGCCCCGATTAGGTAAACACAAGTGTTGGTGTTTACCTAGGCACACTAATTTATAAGTTATTTAGTTTTTTTCCACTTTGCTACTAGAAAATGAAATGGTAGAATCTTGACACTACATTCCGCATTTGCAAAAACAAAATCCACTTTCATGGCAGTAAAACAGTACTTTCACATGGCACATCTAATTTTTCCCATAGACTATAATGGGAAACTTTAAAGTTTAATAACTTTTGAATGGATTAATATTTTTTCACCCAACCTTCAAAAGGCACATATGTGTCTCAAACCCCATATACTCCATACATTTCAGATCACATCCTTATGCTGTTTCTGAGACACAGTGTGACAAGGATTTGCCCATAAATGGCAATTTTCACATTTTGTGACTCTCCATATCTCCACAACCACACATCCAACTGGAACAAAACTTGCACCATCAAGAGATCCTTGGTCTCCAACAGAACATGCAAGCTATTGTGTGAATCAGTCAAATGGCTGCAACGTTATTAAAGTTCAAAATTTGGGATTTAACATACAGGTGACCATTGAACCCTAATTAGAATTAAAGTGACAAAAGTTTGGAAATGTGGCTTAAAGTTCCCACTTTCCACTCTGCAGGCAGCAATAGGAATGGGGTGTGCCTTGAGGTTGTCAACCCTAACATTCACCCCATTCCATGAGTAAGTAAGCTGAGATGGGTACAGTATATGAGTATGGGGTGAGTGTTAGGGGGACCCTGCACTCCCATCCATCGTGGATGTATACATGTATGTTGCTGTTTTATTTGTATCAAAACAGCGACCAAACTGTCAGCACAGCCTTCTTATTACTCCACCTCATGTATCTGGTTCTGCAGATCTTCACATCTCCAGCAAAGTGTTACTCTGCACTACTGCAACATCATTCTGTGCCACAGGTGTGAAAAAACAGTTTGTGATTTGTTGGCATCCATGGCACTCCAGACATTACCTCATAGGTTACAGCCCACCTGATAGGCTAGTGATGCACATGACCCAGATCAGATTTCCAGTATATCCAGGTCCCAGAAACCCCTGCTCTCCAGTTCTGAATCGTGCATCTGAATAGGCAAGAAGCACACCAGGGATCCATGTCTGCTCTAGCAAGGTAAGAACTAGTCTTTTTCTGTGTGTAAAATTATCCTGCCTGCTCTGTTTCATCTAGAAACCAAGTTTTTCCTTTTAAATGCCTGTATGTTCCTATTGTATGGCTGGAGATTGAAATATGTTGTAGCTTTATGGCAGCCACATGGCCTCAGCATGTAGGAACTAGTCTTTTTTCTGTGTGTAAAATTATCCTGCCTGCTCTGTTTCATCTTGAAACCAAGTTTTTCCGTTTAAATGCCTGTATGTTCTTATTGTATGGCTGGAGATTGAGATATGTTGTAGCTTTATGGCAGCCACATGGCCTCAGCATGACACTAACCTCAGCCTGTGCTCAGTGCAGGGTAGTCGGCTGGCCCCTGGCGCTCCCCCACGCTGCTCCCCTGGCTTCTCGACTCACCCCACACTTTTGTGGGGGCACTGTTTATCGCTGGTGCTTGCTAGTTGTTCCTGACTGGCTCAGTCATTCGGCCTGAGCCCTGGGGAGTCGCGGCAGGCACATAGGCCTGCCTCCATCCATCCTCTACCCCTTCAGGTGCGCATTCGGCCACGGGGCTGCAAGAGGCCTCTCGCTTCCCCCCAGCCTTGCCGTCCCCCTCACAGGCCGCCTCTTCTCCTGCTCACGCCCGTGGCTTTCTGCCATGGGCCAGGTAGGGAGAAGATGAGTTTGCGCTCCGGCGCTTAGTAGGCCTCGTTGGGGCCTTCTTCTCCCTCTGCATGCCTCGGCGTGCGCCTGCCGGCTCCGAGCCACACCGTTTGCCTCCCGGCCTCCCGCCAGCTGTTCCTCCCTCCTCCCACTCACAGGACCTCCGCGGAGCAGGAGCAGCCTCCCGCAGTCGCCATTTCGGTGCAATTTCATGGAGGCGGGTGGCGCAGTTCGAGAACGGGCCTCTCAGGGCCCACGTAGCTGAGAGCAACGTCTCTCTCGCTGGGGGGGGAAGGGAGAGCCATCCGTTTTTCTCTGAGGCTCTTCCCCTGAACTAACCGGTAGCCTCGTGGGGCCTTGGGCTCTCCCCCGAGCGTTTTTTTCTCCCTTGGATGTTGAAAGAAAAATAAAAAAAAAAAAGAAATATATAATAATAAGGCCCTCCACGCATCCATGACCCCACCCCAAAACGAATCCATAGAGGCTCTGACACCATCCAGCCTCAGAATGCGGGGGATTAGGCTGGGGTTTTTTTTTCCCTTGCAAAAAAAAACAACCTCATGTTCAATGACTCCACCGGGTCCCTCATGAAGCGACCCCAGTAGGTGCTTTTCTGGCTTTTCTTTCTGGCTTTCTCACCATGGCTGCCTCGGCCCCTCCCATAGCGGGCCCCGGCACTCACTTCTGCACCTGTTGTTGTAGGGGTCTCCCACAGCACCCCTCCACCCAGGCGCCCCCAGTCCTCTCCCACGGGCAGGGTTCGTCAGGACTCAGACGGGACACATATATATATAAAAAAAAGGTATATGAGAGTGAGAGAGAGAGAAGGATCAAGTGTGGTCGCCTTTATGTACCTCTCTAATTTCAGATGTTAAAGGCCAAGAAGTGTTCCACGTGCAGCGCCAATCTCTTCCCCCAAACCCCAGGGCCCCTATGCGCTGCCTGCCTCCTGGACGATGACCCTCTTCGCTGAGAGGACACCACCATTGGCACCCAAGAACCCCGGATCCAGCAACTCGACGTGGATGGACCCGGGTTCCCTCTTGGCCCAGAACCAACAAGCGGCGTTGGCCATGATGGAGAGCCAACAGAACTTCATGCTCAAGATAATGGAGAAGCTGGAAGCCCTTACCCAGAACAGGGCAAGGCCTCCCAGCCCGGAACCCGACAAGACAAGGGGCCTACCAGAGGAACCGCCCATCCCTGAGGACACCCGCCCGGTCGCCCCACACGACGGCACGCTCGAGGACGGGGAGAGAGATGACGCAGGAGGAGAAGAGGACGAAGATGGGGAGGAATTGGACATGGAGGAAATGGAGCTACAGGCAGCTCCCTCCCTGACCTCTAAGCTATGTTCGTTCGACACCATCCCGGGGCTCATAAAGATGATCAAGGCCACCATGGGGTTAGGCACAGAGGACCCCGAAGAAAGTAAACCTGAGTCGAAGCTCGATCCAATGATCCAGCTTAGACCCACAATCACAGAGACTTTCCCAGTATGTCCAGCCATTGAAGACATCTTTAGCACGGAATGGCAGTCCCCCGATCCGGGCAGGATGCCGAACTGGAGAAACCTGGACAGAATGTACCCTGTTCAGGGTGAGAAGTCGGACATTTGGTGCAAGGCACCCACCATTGATCCTCGAGTGGCGGCACTGAGCAAGAAAACTGTGCTTCCGTGCGGTACCATAGCCCTCAAGGACCCAACAGATAAGAGGATCGAGGATATGCTCAAGAAGACTTTCGAGATCGAGGGAACCACCGCCAAGACAATGACCACCGCCATCTACACCACTCAGGCACGGATCCGCTGGCTCGAGGAGCTCCAGGAACAGGCCACCCCTAAATCTAGGGAGGCAGAGCTACTGGAGTGCTCCTTGGATGCAGCCAAATATCTGGCTGATATGGCGGTGGACTTGCTGCGGCTTCAGGTGAGGGCCACCACCATCATCAATCGGGTCCGTGAGGGCCCTGTGGTTGAAACTCTGGGACGCTGATATGGAATCTAAGACTTTATTACAAAATTTACCTCTCAGGGAAAGCATGTCTTTGGGGAGGACTACAGGACTACCTAAAGCAAAGGAAGAGGGTAGGGACCTTCTCAGAACAGGCCCAAGCTTCTTACCTACCTTCCTCTAGATGGAGGTTTTGGGGTGGGAACAAGTTTGGCCAACCCCACAGGGACACCATTCCTCAGGGCCACTCCTTTCAAGGTAGAGGTTTTTCCTCCAGCTCCCGCGGCCCATTCCTTCAGAACTACCAGTCCACTTCCTTCAGATCCCGGGGACAAAGATCCAGAAGTCAAAATAGAGGCTTCAGGGGAAAACAGTGACTGCCCACCGCCGGAAACTCGCGGGCAGGCCCCATACCCATCTGTGGGACAAAGGCTAGCCCTCTTTGCCCACCGCTGGACATCCACCACATCAGACAGGTGGGTACGAGACGTAGTGTCCAAGGGATACGCCATCGAGCTATCCCACGCTCATATCCCCCACAGATTCGTGTCGTCCCCGTGTCCAGAAGGAGAGCCTCCCCTCATCAGGTCCAGCAGATTCTAGCAGAGCTGATCCAGAACAGGGCCATTCAGCCCGTCCCGGTACCAGAACAGGGAATGGAAATGTACTCCATTTTCTTTCTGGTACCCAAGAAAACGGGGGAGCTCAGACCAATTCTAGACCTGAAGCAGCTAAACCGCCACGGTGGTCCCACCGTTCAAAATGGAGACCATTCGATCCACCCTCCAACGATCAGGGTAGATGACTTCATGACGCCCATCCACCTGAAGGACGCCACCTCCACATCCCCATTGTCAGGAAACACAGGCAGTTCCTTCTGCTTCACATCCTAGGCCACCACTTCCAATACAAGGCGCTCCTTCGGACTGTCATCAGCCACAGAGTCTTCACCAAGGTCTCATAACCTTGGTGGCCAGACTCAGGAACAGGGATTGGACATTATCCCGCACTCTGGACGACTGGCTCATCCGTGCCCGCTCCGAGGACCAGGCGCAAGCACACGCGGAACTCACCTTACAGGCCCTCGAGGACCACGGCTGGGTGGTCAATCGAGAAAAGAGCCATCTCAGCCCCACCCAGCAGATCGAACATCTGGGGGCCCTCATCAACTCGGCCGAAGGCTGGGCAAAGCTGTCTCCGAACCGAGTCCACAACCTGAGGGAGCTGGCGCGCACAATGAGGGCGCGCAGCCACACCACGATGGGAAAAATTGCCCAACTGCTGGGTTGCATGGCATCCTACATCGACCTCATGACCTGGGCCAGGTGGTGCATGCGTCCACTCCAGAACTACGCCCTGTCTCAGGGGGCACCGAGCGAACACAACCTCCAGTGCGTGGTGCCACTGCCTCCAGCGGTAAGATCTTCCCTGGCATGGTGGACAACAGAAGGGAACCTATCCAGGGGAGTCCCACTGGAACCCCCTTGCCCAGTTCCCATAGAGACAGATGCCAGTCTCTCGGGTTGGGGTGCCTGCCTGGGGGACACAATGGCACAGGGAGTATGGTCTCCAGAGGAGACGCAACTCTCCATCAATATCCTGGAGATGAGAGCCATGTCTCATGCCCTGAGGGCGTTCAGGCATCTAATACTGGGTCGCCCGGTCCTACTACGGTCCGACAACTGGGTGACGGTGGCTTACATCACAAAGCAAGGGGGAACCAGAAGCAGAGCCATGATGAGGGAAACGGCAATGGTGCTCAACTGGGCACAGACACACCTCTCACACCTGGGCGCAGTTCACCTTGCAGGGAAACTGAATGTCCGAGCAGATTGGCTCAGCAGACAGCAAATTCACCCAGGAGAATGGAAGTTGCACCCGACTCTATTCCAAATGATCCAGGCGATGTGGGGGCCCGTGTCCATGGACCTCATGGCATCACGGGACAACGCCCAAGTCGACAGGTATACTACCGGGTTCAGGACGCTTCTCCCAGGAACGACGCCTCTGCCACAAACCTGGACGCCGGAGTATGCGACGCTTTCCCACCACTACCCCTAATTCCACAGGTCCTGAGCAAGGTCCGGGAATCAGGCATCAGGATCATCCTGGTGGCCCCTACTGGCCACGATGAGGTCCTGGTTCGCAACAGTCAGAGAGATGTTACTAGCCAGCTTCCAGATACCCTATCGCCCGGACATGCTGACACAGGGACCGGTCCTCCACCCGTCCCCGTGGACCCTAAAGCTCACGGCCTGGCTCCTGAGAGGAGGAGACTAAGGGCAACGGGGTATCACGAGTTGGTCATCGGTACCCTACTCCAATCCAGACGGGCTTCCACCACGTCCACATATGAGAGGCAATGGGTCATCTTCTCGCAGTGGTGTCAGAGAAGAGGGTCGGTGCCCGAACAGTCCGATCTGGCCACCATACTACTATTCCTTCAGCAAGGAGTGGACAAGGGCCTGGCCCCCTCATCCCTCAGGGTACAACTGTCAGCCATTGGGGTGGCCATAGACCTCATGGAAGGGCATCCACCAGGTGCACACCCGGATGCCATACATTTCTTGAGGGTAGTGGAGCTCCTCCGACCGAGGTCCAGACCAGTCATCGCCCCGTGGGACCTCCCCCTGGTACTGGGATCCCTCAAATCGGCCCCTTATGAACCACTCCTAGAGGTGGACCTCTTCTGGGTTGGCCTCAAGACTGCCTTTCTGGTGGCCATTTGCTCGGCTAGAAGAATCGGGGAGCTTGGCGCACTGTCTTGCACTGAGCCATATACGGTCTTCACCCCGCAGGGGGTCAGCCTGAGAACAGTGCCAGCCTTCCAACGGAAGGTCTCGACCAATTTCCACAGAGAGCAGCCTATCGAGCTGCCCACCTTTCCACGCGACCCCACACAGGGTCATGGCGGGCCCCCACACCACCTGGACGTTGGGTCGGTTCTCTTGGCCTACTTGGCCAGAACCCACCACATCCGCAAGACGGAGAGGCTGTTCATCATCTCGAAAGGTCAGAGGCGGGGTTTTGCAGCCTCCAAAATGACAATCGCCGGATGGCTAAGACATGTCATCCAGAATGCTTACACGGCAAACCTGATGACCCCACCGCAGAGGATCAAGGCCCACTCCACCAGAGCGGTTGCCACCTCATGGGCAGAGAGAGCCTCTGTATCCTTGGAAGACATTTGTAGAGCGGCCACACGGAGCTCCTTGCACACATTCACCAGACACTACAGGCTGGAACAGCTCCAGGCCATCCGGCCCTCCTTCGCAACCCAGGTTCTGGCAGCAGCCTCTACGACCGGCCACTCCCGACTCACTCGCCTCCCACCCAGAGTGCGAACTGCTTCATTCCCATGAGAATGTTCGAGTGCTACGGATGCCAACCAATCACAATGGTGTTTACTCACCTGGTAAAGGTGATTGTGTTGGCTGGCATCCATGACACTCCAAGGCCCTCCCTCAGGAGTGATCGGAGCGTCCGGCCCAGGGACAAGAAAAGGGTTCCTCACCAAGCACCCTAGGGGGCAGGAAAGAAAAGTTGTTGTTCTACTGTCATGATCAAGTCGAACCCCTGGTTCGAGATTAGACTGTAAATAATAGGAAATAAAATACAGGCCGCTGGCCTTCCCTTACACCATGTCGTGGTAGGCTTCCTCTGTGTATGCTGACTGTACTTGAACTGTATGTTTTCCTCTCTCTTGTACTAACTAACCTTGTTTCAGCTATGGAAGATTCAAACTGGAGAGCAGGGGTTTCTGGGACCTGGATATACTGGAAATCTGATCTGGGTCATGTGCATCACTAGCCTATCAGGTGGGCTGTAACCCATGAGGTAATGTCTGGAGTGCCATGGATGCCAACCAACACAATCACCTTTACCAGGTGAGTAAACACCCATTGCTAGGGCTTGAAAAGTGACAGCTGCCACATTCATGAGGTAATGGAAAAAAATGGATACGTTGAAAATTTGAGGTCAAAATATTAAAAAATTATCCAATGTTATGAGCAAGCATAGCAAAATTCTGATGCCAGATTTTCAAAATTCTTCATATAACCCCACCTCATGAGTAAGTATGGTGAACATTTTCAAGCTAGCTTTTGGCAGAGAGGAATATTGCTATCAGAGCAAGGCTAAGAAGACAGCTGACCAAGGAGATAAAACCTTACTACTAGAGAAGTGGTTCAGCAAGGGGAGGATTTGTGCTGCTATGTACAGGAAGATCTGCATTACAGGAGCAATGGATGTGGTTAGCTGCCAGAGGTGAGGGACTCTTGTGTTTTGGTGACTACCTTGGAGGATTGGGCACTGTCCTATGTGCAGGAACCTGAATGAGCTCTGAGCTCAGCTGGAGGAGGCAAGAAGAGAAATTGCCAGACTGCACCATCAACTTTTCAGGGATACACCCTCCATCCCCTTCCCAAGAGGCCAGCTGGCACAGGATGATGAAGGGTCGTGGGACAAGAAGGGAGCAGACAGATAAGAAATCCAAACTGACCAGCAGAAATCTTGACTGCAAATCATTTCACAGCCTTGGAGAGGATGCTGGACACAAGGGCTATGGAAGCAGAATCTGAAGCAAACACTACAGAAGAAACAAGACAGAACATAGGAAAGGCTAAAGTGGGACACAAATGGAAGCATGAGAAAAAGAACTGAAAACAAACACTCATTCTGGGGAACTCTATAGTTAGAGGAGTCGAGTCCCACTTGGATGGATCTACAGTAAATGTCTGATGCCTCCCTGGCACCTTGGCCAAGAGAGACACCCCAAAACTTGCAAGGATAATAGACCAAGCAGATGAAGGAATAAATGTCCTTATCCATCTCAGCACCAATGACCTAGCAAACCAGACAGTGGAGGAAGTCAAACTAAACTTCAGAAAGCTGGGGGAGTGACTGGAAGTACAGACAGCCTTGTTAACCTTCTCAGAGATCCTTCCAGTATGTGGAAAAGGTGTCAACACAAACAGGATCAGGGAGGAGGAAATCAAGGATTTCAGCAGTTGGTTACTGGAATGGTGCAAGGAAAAAGGTTACCATGTCATAGGTGACTTGGGGAGCTTCTGGGATAGAAGACTATTCAAGCCGGGCTGACTTCACTTAAACAGGCAAGGAATGAGTGCATTAGGACAGAAGATCCACATTCACCTTGGATGTTTAAACTAGACAAGGGGGAGTATGGCACTAGGAAACCTATCAACGATAGTTTAGAAGATGGGAACTTCTTCGCCATTCCCCCACAATCAAGACATACTGAATTACACCACAGGTACAACCAGAATAAAGAGAAAAAGGCACTAAAGAACCGAAAAAGGGTTCAGGATAATGGGAAACCCAAGAATTTATCAGGTGGAAGAAGCAACCTTTCAGCCACAGGTCATGGACAGGGGTGTGCATTAATGACAGAAGCCTGAGAAACAAGATTAGTGACCTTCAAGTATGAATGGTGGAGTACTGTATAGATCTTTTGGCAGTCACATAGACCTGGGCATCTGACAACATGACTGGGATCTCACAGTCCCTGTGTATGCACTCTTTAGAAAAGACAGGAGGGGTGTCAAGGGAGGGGGTTTGCACTCTATGTTAAGGAGGGGATAGAGGCCACATCCTGTGAAATGAGCCTTGGAGAAGGACAGGAATCCCTGTGGGTTCAGCTTAGTTCTTCCTCAGGAAAGAGAATCCAGGTCAGGGTGGTATATAGACCTCTGAAACAAGCAGAGGACAAGGATAAGGAGATTTTGGAGGAAATCATAGAAATGTCACTAAAAGGAGAACTAGTGGTAGTGGGGGACCTTAACATGCCAGATGCGGACTGTGGCATCCCAGTGGCTAGATCATCAAGTAGTCAATCGGTGGTAGAAACCTTATAGGATTGCTTTCTCACAGAGTCAGTCATCAATCCTACTAGGCAGAACAATCTCTTGTGTGTGATCCTCACTAACTCAAAAAAAATGGAGGCAGTTAGAGCTGGGGAGCCACTGGCAAACAGCGACCACAACTCGGTTTGGTTTAAAATAGCTCTGAAGGATATCATATCCCGGCCAAGGGCAGAAGTCTTAAATTTCAGAGAGGCACATTTTGATAAAATGAGGGAACTAGTATGAGAAAAATTAAGATTCACCAACATTTTGTAGTAGAAGACATTTAGGGAATAGTTAAACAAACTGTCACTGAGGCCACTAAAGCACGTACAAGGACAGTGACCAAAAGAAACAGACACAAATGCCCCATTTGGTTCATGAGTCAAGTTAGGACAGTCATTAGGGTCAAGAGGGAAGCATTCTGCAACTTCAAAAGTAAGCCGGGTAATGATCTTTGGGAGGAATACATACTAAAGAATAAAGAGATTAAGTCAGCAGTGAGACAAGCAAAGGTGGCTGTGAAACTTCAGATAGCTAAAGGCATCAGGGAGGGGAACAGTTTTTCAGATATTTGCAAGAAAAGAGAAAGAAGGGTGGAGTGGTAGTTAAAATCAGAGATGGAGATAGGATAGCGGAAGAGGACAGGCAGAAGGCCACCGTTCAGTACAAACACTTCTGTTCAGTGTTCACCAAAGAACACAGTGGACCAGTGCTTGACTGTGGCATTACATCATACAGCAGGGGAGTGCTGCAAAAAATGGAAACACCAATTATTACCACAGGCAGAGTCAGAGAGGTGCTTGATCATTTAAAGATCGACAAATCTCTTTCCTCCAAGAGACTCATTTACTCCCTAAGGAAGCCAATGGCTCTCGTAGACAGGAAATTGGCCAAGTCTTTGCATCTGGTATATCAACGGCTAGTAAGGGGACTGCTATCTTAGTAAACCGTTCAGTGTCCTTTCAGGTGAATGTGACCATTGCAGATCCACTGGGAAGATATATACTGGTTCAGGGGTTATTGGATTGCACAGAATTAGTATTGGGGAGTGTCTATGGCCCAGTGGGCAGATACCCAGACTTCTTTCAAGGCCTACCTCTGTACAGACAGTTGGTGAGACCCCATCTGGAGTACTATGTCCAGATCTGGAGACCCCATCTCCACAAGGACATAGACAGGATAGAGGCAGTCCAGAGGAGGGCAACTAAAATGGTGCAGGGTCTGCAAGAGAAGCCATATGAGGAGAGACTAAAAGAGCTTAATATGTATACCCTTAAGGAAAGGAGGGAGAGGGGGGACATGATAGAAATGTTTAAGTACCTCAGTGGAATCAACAAAGTCCAAGAGGGTAGCATCTTTCAGAAAAAGAGACATGCAAGAACAAGGGACACAATTTAAAAATAGTGGGAGGCGGTTCAGGAGCAATGTGAGGAAGTATTTTTTCACAGAGAGGGCAGTGGATGCATGGAACAGCCTTCCTGAGGAGGTTGTGGGGTCTAAAACTGTGGAATAATTCAAGAATGCATGGGACAGACATAAGGCAATTCTTGTGGGGGGTAGGAAGAAATAGGTTGTTGGTTTACTAGAATCTGCAGCTTATCCTGTAGGTAGGGAAATGGGCAGACTAGGTGGGCCAAGTGTTCCTTATCTGCCATCAGTCTATGTTTTTATGTTTCTAAGTTTCTACTAAATGAACTACAACCGTTTATGTCTCTCCCAATAGTATTGGGAGGAGACTGGAATCTCACACCCACCCACCCAAGACCTGGATCGCTCTAACTGTCCCCTTAGACCTCTATCAATAGCCCAAAGAGCGTTAAATGAATTCCTTGACTCTACAGGATTATGTGACCCATTGAGATTAATGAATCCAACATCACGTACTTCTACTTCTTTCCTTCTACTCCACAGTGCACTCTTCTTCTTCCCACTTGAATTACATTTTAATTAGTCTCTCTCTCTCTCTTACACGGTTTATACAATATGGCAATAGAGCCTATAGTTCTCTCAGATCATGTAGTGGCTTGGACAACTTTAATACTTGACACCAGTCTCCAAAGTGATACTTCCTGGCATTTGAATACACAGCTTTTAAAAGAGGACTATGTTATCTCCAGAATTCCTGCCCTAATTCAAACATTCGTTACCAACAATCTCAAGTCAGTCTCAAGAATGGATCATGAATGGTGCACTCTGAAATGCTCCTTGAGAGGAGAATTTATCAGGCTTGCTTCCATGCGTAAACGGAAAAAGAGAAACTAAAGCTTTATCTTTACTGACTCAAATCCGATCACTGGAACAATCCCTCTCAACCTCTTCCTCTCCTGACTCCCTGAGAAAGCTGCTTCTATTAAGAAACCAATATTCCTCCCTGTTACAGGACAAAGCAGAATTTGCAATACTAAAGACTCAGGCAAAATATATAGAACATGGAGAAAAAGCAGGCCACTTACTAGCCCTCTGTCTTAGGAAACTTGAGGTGTCCAGGAATGTTTCCGCAATCAGTGCCCCTGATGGCTCTATTAAAACATATCCCAGGGATATTGTGAATATTTTCCAACAATTCTATTACTCCTTTACAGTCAGCATTCATCCCCAAAAAGAGGAATTATTAGAATATATAAACTCTATTTCACTACCATCTCTCACTTC
Organism: Neoceratodus forsteri; assembly: GCA_016271365.2. Classification (NCBI taxonomy): domain Eukaryota; kingdom Metazoa; phylum Chordata; order Ceratodontiformes; family Ceratodontidae; genus Neoceratodus; species Neoceratodus forsteri. Next base: position 1,552,804,141 of record CM057453.1, on the reverse strand, counting down.
TACAACAGCTTTTCTTACCCACTCCTATCTCTCTACAGGAAGTAGAAACAGCTATCAATAATTTAGCAATGGACAAGGCCCCAGGCCCTGATGGTCTACCCTTGAACTTCTATGAAGTATTTGCTAAAGACCTTGCACCTAGCTTATTATGGTTCTATTAATATACGATATCTGGAGGGATCCAAGACCCCTCCTTATTAGAGACCTCTATTATTATTATTATTCTTAAACCTGACAAATCCCCTCATTCCCCGTCAAGTTATCACCCAATCTCCTTATTAAACTGTGATATTAAAATCCTAGCCAAAATTCTTGCCACCAGAATTGAACAAGTATGGTCCCATCTTCTTAGTCCGGAACAAGTAGGGTTTGTATCTGGTAGATCCTCATCAGACCATCTTCGTAAACTTTCTTATCTCAGTCAGACAGCAAAAACCTCCCACATATCAATGGCATTAATCTCGCTAGACGCAGAGAAGGCCTTTGATAGGGTAGACTTGGACTTCTTGTGGACAACATTACAACTAATTGGCTTTCCCTTAGATTTTATATACTGGATACAATTCCTATACTTCTCTCCCTCTGCCAAAAATACATTGCAATGGAGTTTATTCAGATACTTTCTCCCTCTATACGGGTACACGTCAAGGATGTCCACTTTCTCCTTTCCTTTTTAATCTATATTGAGAACCCCTTATTAGGTGCTTGAAGTTCTCCCCCCCCCCGTGTCACTGGTATCACAGTGGGTAACGTGGCCCTGCAGCTGTCGGTCTATGCTGACGACATACTTATACTTCTTCACCTCTCCAATCCGGTCTCCTCTCTTTCAGCTGCAATCAATATTATTAATACTTTTGGGAAGTACTCAAACTATAAGCTCAATTTAGGGAAGATCGAAATTCACCCCCTTAATCACCTAACATATATTTCGGCTTTCACTAATTTTGGAATGAAATGGTCCCCCTGATTTATTAAATACTTGGGCATTTTTATCACTTCCAATCTGTCATTATCATGGAAGCTAAATCTATCAGATTTATAGCAAAATGTTCAACAAGACTTTGCACGATGGAAAAAATCTCCCACTTTCATTATGGGGCAGCATTAACATCATTAAGATGAATGTTCTCCCTAGACTTTCATACCCTCTTAATATGCTAAATATATGGCTACCCTATCTTTTTTCAAACGCGTTCACTCAGACATCACTTGCCAGACGATCCTACTCTAAACTAAGCCATCCCAAGGAATCAGGAGGGTTATGATTGCCTAACTTTTTACTATATTATTGGGCCAGTCACCTATATAAATGTGGAAAATGGTTATCTCTATCTCAATTTCTACTGCAACAAGATTATATCCCAATATGGTTACAAATTGAGTCTGACTTATTTTCTTCTCACAAACTGTCTCCAGCTTCTATTTTTTTATTCCGATGAAGAGTATACCAAAGTCTCTATACTCCTCTCCAATCAGAGTCTCATTAAGAGTAATCTCACAAATGTGTAGATATCTGAAAGTGTCTCTGACTCACGATTTCTCCCAATCAATTCTCTCTAACCTAAACATCAAGATTGGATCTACCCCACTATCCAGAAGCCGGCTTCCAAAATCCCCTGAACTCACCGTCTCAGATTGCTACTCCCATAACTCTATATTAACCTCACAAGAGAGTCTAGCTAAACTTAGGTTACCATCGACATACAGTATTTGTGTAGAAGTGTGTCTCATTTAGTATTTTGACAGAGGATTATAACTAACAAAGGGCTAAAATAAAATGAGCTCTCAATGTCTTTGCTTATATTTCTTGCTTCTCTATTTTTTATTTAACAACTGTTTAAGTTTCCATAGTTTGGCTCGGCAAAATAAAATGATGCAGACTGAATCAGGACTGCGAGGGGCTTCACTGGATGCATATATTTATATAGCTGTTGCTGTCTAATGTTTGACTGCATGTTATTTCTTTGCTTTAAAAAAAGAGAGAGACAAGAATATAACCATTACAATTCTGTTTATTGTTCATGATATAATTTATAAGAACAGTTTATTTAAAGGATACCTGAACCCCCATTTTATTTAATCACGCATATGTAGGTTTAGGTATCACTGCCTAGTAGCCCTATATGTACTGAAACCTTTAATATACTGATGTATGCGTAAATGTTTGAAATTATACCTTCTTTCCAATGAGAAGCGTGGTGTGGTTCTGATGCTCCCTCGTGGCAGTCTGTGTTTTGGAGTTAATTAGTTGGCCAATAGGATGTCAGGAGATGATGTCATCGGAGTGACTGCGTCCAATGCTTCATAGCTCTGCTCATTAGATCGCAATGGCAGAAGCAAGTGACAAGCAGATGCATTTTGGTGGTCCTGATGTGGATCTAGATTTCACTTTGACTATTAGACCCTATATGTTCGACCCCTTAGAGAGGTTGCCATCTAACAGTGATAGAGAATATAGGAGCTCCAGTGATGATACGGGGAGGTCTGTGAAAGATGACAGTGATGGTGAAGGGACAGGCAGTAGTTGAGTTCATGGGTTAGCTGAGGAATGGTATGCGAGTCAATCATTTTCCCTGTACCAAATGTTGTTAGTGGTTTCTTGCATATGTTACAGTGAACTGCCTATCGTTCTATGTTTAATAAATGTTATGTTGTGTCCTAGGTGGTGGTGTATGCTGTTACCATGTACAGGTGATATCTCCCCCTCCCACCATAATAACAATGTCCATGGCAGGTTACAGTTGTGCCAGTTCACTGCAGTAATATATAATGTTGAGGCACAGTCTAATTCAGTTTTGTAACCTTAGCTCTAGGATGCAGATGTGAAGTACTCTAAAATTAAAGTACAACACTTCATATTGAAATTGGTGTCACAGAACTGCGTGTGTGATGCACACAGAAACTTGTACATTGCTCCCATTAATTGGCCATATGTGCCTGTGTACTACCTACCCTGTGCATGGCAGCATTGTGCGCGGCTTGATGTTGTCATGTAATCCTGATTCCCCCCCCCACAACTTCCACAGTCTTGAGGCCAAATGTCATTGTTGCGTTAATTTTTTCAGACTCATCACATAATCTTTCACGTTGTTTTCTGCAATCCACATCGTTACTTATGTGCATCAAATGGCGTAGATGCTATGTCAGTGTTACATCTCAGTGGCAAAACCACAAGTACACCCCATTCCACTGCTCTATGTCATGTGATACTTGTGCCAGTGGTATGCTGTCCTGTTTACTGACCCTATCATGCACCCATATATTGTGTACATCACTGCTGTTAGGCAATTATACTTTGCATGCCATTATGTTTGCTCAGTTGCTGTTCCATACTTTATGCTGTCACCACTCCCCCCATCCCCATTTCCCACCCCCTCTGCTTCATGTCATCTGCCACTGGTGCCAGTGGTATGTTGTAATATATGGGTAGTGTTATCTCCTGAAAGTTGAGGCAAGCACAATGGTAAGTGTGCATTGCAGTGTTGATATTCATTGTTGGCGCCTCCACCCAATAATCCAGATGTGACGGATATGTACTATGTCTCTGTCAATTTACCATATATGTTTGCAATCAGCATTCCTTTCACATGGTAATATTGTATGATTCTTTATGTGGAGTTTGTTGCTGTTTGTGACTTCTGCTGTGTGTTATGTAGTCCCACAATCCCCCACCCCAAAAAACAGTCCTTAAATCCCTCTGTTGATTGACAGACTTACTGAGACTCTGCTAGTGCAACTAGTATGCTATAAAGGTGAGGGACATTTGTTTACATGTAGTGCAGTGAGTTGATATTTTAAGATTCAAACTGAATGGGTAAACCGGAAAAATGTTATCAAGCTGTGAACGCACGCATGATGGAATGATCATATGCATTACTGTGTTTTACTTGGTAACAGAGCATTACACTGTACACATAACCACATATGTTTAGTAACCCTATAATTTAGCCCCACATTTGTGCCAACAGTCCTTTAATGCAACTACACTGCTCAGGATGTAGAAACATACAAGTGTGATGGCAGAGAAGAACATACAGGCCCCCCACATTTGTATATTTCTGTAGTTATCAGCTCTGATATGTGCCCCCAACCTCAACAATCCCATGTTTGTGTCCCATGCCCTTTGTGAAGTCTACCACTGATGCTTCTGCAACCACTCCTCAGTTACCCTGTTTATATTATTCACCAGTTTCTGTATGAAGTAATACTTCCAAATGTCACCCTTTAACTGTCCACCCGCCACCTGAAACCCACATTCCCCATTGTCCTCTGATTCTGTTTCACCTTGAACATGCTTTCCACTGTCACTTTGTTTATACCCTTACTGTGCTTTTACGGTCTCAGTCATGCCACCCAATCTCCTCTCCTCCAGGCCTGGGGCAAGGTCACGGGGTGGTTGAATGGGTGAAAGGCTGGCTGGGGGACAGGAGGCAAAGGGTCGTAATAAATGTGGTGGCATCCAAACAGGGTAAGGTCACAAGCAAGGATTAATGTTGGGGCCCCTACTATTCAAGATATTTGTAGGGAACATTGTGGAGGGCCTTGAAGGGGGTGTGAGTGTGTTTTCAGATGATACTAATTTCTGCAATAGGGTAGACACTCTGGAAGGGGTAGAAAAAATGAAGAGAGATTTGGAGAGGCTTGTGGCATGGGCTAAGAGGTGGCAACTTTCATTCAACACAGAAAAGTGCAAGGTCATGCATCTTGGCTACAGAAACCGGAGGGCAGGGTATTGCATGGGGGCACAGATCTGGAGGACACAGAACAAGAAAGGGACCTGGGCATCACTATATATGAGGACATGAAGGTGGAAAGGCAGTGTGGGAGAGCAGTAGCTAGGGGTGGTGGAATGCTGGGATGCATCGGAAGGGGGATCACCAGTAGAAATAGAGTGGTCATAGTACCCTCGTACACCCATCTGGTTAGACTGCATTTGGAATACGGAGTCCAGTTCTGGAGGCCATACCTCAAAAAGGATGTTGGGAGGCTGGACCGAGTTCAGAGGACAGCAACAATGATGGTAAAAGGGTTGTGCCACCTCTCCTATAAAGAAAGGTTGAGGGATCTGGATATGTACTCCCTGTAAGGGGGACATGATCTAGACCTTCAAGTACCCTAAGGGTATAAACATGGTGGAAAGCATCTTCCAGATGAAGGAAAATCAGAGAACAAGGAGCATGGCCTGCAGGTGGAGGGTGGGCAGTTCAGGGGTATCATTAGGAAGTAGTAGTTCACAGAGATAGAGTGGTGGATAAGTGGAACAGACTCCTGGAGGTGGTTGTTGGAGAAGAAACAGTGGAGGGATTCAAAAAGGGCATGGGACAAACACGGGGGGGGTGTTGAGGGTGTGGTGGTGCAGGTACAGGCAGATAGCTGGACAAATGTGCAGCCTCCAGGGGCCTTGTCGGTCCTTTTGTGCCCACACACTTCTATAAATATATAAATGTATGACATGTTGCGCAGTCCAATAACCATCTTCACTGATGTCCTATGAACTTGCCATCCTCTTTGCATGCCTTCACCTTCCTTACTTGTAAACCAGTTTCTCTCTGGCTCACCTGATACGTTTCACAATTGTATTCAGCCTTTTGTCCCAGCTGCTGTTCCAGTCTTTATGCTGCTAGAACCCCCAACTTCCACACTAACTAACACACACTCACACACACACAATCATAATTATTCTGGCCTTCATGCAGGTAGTGTTGCTATTTCTGGGTTACATAGTTCAGTTACAGTGTTTCAGACTCATGTTGTTATCAGTGTTGTGCATGAACAGTACTCAGTTTGACATTGCTTCCTCTTACTTTCAGGTGTCGGTGTCAGCACTGTATTGTGATGCCAACGGAAGATGAGTATAGATGTTGTCATGAAGTACGAATGGTAGCAGCGGTGGTCGACCAACAAGAAATAAGATGCATATGTGACCATGAGATGTTTATTGACAACTGCCTGAACCATAATGTTATCCAGGTGTCTCTGTATGAGTTTGTCTGGCTTGATGGACCTTTTGACGATGATACACTGACACATGAGTAAGTTCTTGATAAGTAATTGGCAGTTCCTGCCATTTTATTATAAACTCATAAGTTTTGACCCCACCGAGTACCTTTCCTCGCATCCCCACTGACATGAAAGTATTTATAGATAAGGACATCAGGCCATTTATCTACTGCAGCAGTAATACCAAACAGACTGCATGGTATTGCTGAACATGGAACCTACCAGGGGTGTAATGAGTAGTGACGCAGTGTTATGACTCACCAGCAATGACCAAAATAAGCCACTTGTAGGATGTCGCTTATCATTGGATTTACCACGGGTAGTGACCAGTTACTCACTCCAGCCTTGTTAAATCCCCTGATTACCCACTCCCCCATCATGACTTGTTGCTTACATCACATTCCATTATCTTGAAACAGTGACAGAACAGCTGTTTTACTGAGATGTAATTCTATATGGAAACACAGGGCACTATAAAGTGTGAATGAAATACCGCTGGTGTCATACACAGTACTGCAACCATAGATAGTACTGCCGAGCAAGTCAGTTTGCTGTCTTAGGGAAGATCACACCTACTGCAGTTTTGTATCCTGTTGTCTGTTGTCTGATAGATGTTCACATTGCCAGTACCAGCAGACAATAATAGGCCTTCATTTCTCAGGACCATGTTATAACACTTCTGAATTCTATATTGCACACTCAATCCATTCACCTATCTGGTGCCCTCCAACGGGTAATGCTCCTTCCAGAGCACTGGTTACCTGCATTCTGTCATGTGAGGCATCCAAAGTCTCAACCCTTGAAGCAACAGGGCCTCCGTACACCCTCCAATCATATACAACACTGACCTGACACCCACATATTCTGATACTTGCAGGTTCCCAAAATGACCTTTCATACCCTCCTTCTATGTTCGTTGTACCCTGTACTAACTGGCCGAACTGTACAGCTTTGCATCATGGTAGTTTCCATTTTTTGTGGCGATCCAGTGAAATACCTCTTGATGTTGTCAGTGGGATGTCATCTGTGACACAAATTCAATGTCAATCCCGCCTCCAAGTATATGATAAGCAACTGTCATTGTACACTGTATCCTTTGCCATTTCACCACACCTTTAGTCAGACAGTTTATCACCCTCCAGTACATCCATAGAAGGAGTGCAGTCCGAGGCATGCTCCTCACACCCACCATCAACACCTTTTCAATCCCACCCCCACCCCACCACTATGGCATTGCAATGACCTTTGTAGGGACAGACTCTGGATTTGAACACAGGAGTTTGACAGTATATCATGAATGCTAGCCTTGAATCAATGTTATTCTATAACGTGTCCCACATCTAATGATGAATGTCACATGTTTCATTAAAATGTGTACATCACATTTACATGGAACATTACACCGCTGCTGTTGATGTGCAATTGAATCAGAATACCTGTGTGACACAACATACAGAATACTGCATGTGCAACTATGCAAAATCAGTGTGTTGTGCCACAGAGGGGTTCTGATGCCATCTTACCTTGAGAGTGTAGCTCTAGAGGTCCATGAGAATCAGAACATGAGATGACTGCACACACAGGATGTGCAAGAAGGTTTTTCATCCTGTGTATTTGTTCCACTGTATATAATTATTATGTGAAATGTGTGTGTGGTGTTTTTTTTTTCTCTTTTTCAAAATGAAATAGAGTTGTGGACTCTTCACAGGTTATAGAATACTGTTAACACAGAATTAAATAGAGGAAAGCAATAATGTTCCAGAATTACAAGTTGTTCTGCCGCAGCACTGACATCAGTGGTGCAGCATAAGAAGTTAATGATGTCAGTAGTGCAGCAGAGCAGGCATATACCATGCACAGAATAACAATGCATAACTATGGCAAGCCGTTAGGGACATAATTCATAATCTCTGGCTGTATAGAAAAACACATACACTATATGGTGAAAAACATACATCATATAGTGAAATATATATATTATATAGTGAAATACATACGCAATGCAGTGAACCACATACAGTATCTACTGAAATATATACTGTACATCATATAGTGAACTACATATACTGTATACTGAAATACATATATAGTGAAACACATATGCTATATAGTGAAATGCTTACATTGTATATTGAAGTACATACACTATCTACTGATATCCACATACTGAGTACTGAAAATCTACAAACACTACATACTGAAACAAATGTACTATGTACTGAAACATATAGACTACCTATTGAGATACATACACTACAGACTGAAACATCCACATAAACTATCTACTGAAACAAATACCCTATACATTGTAACACATACACTATATATTGAAAAAAATCTTCATACATTATATACTGAAACAAATACACTATATATTGAAATACATACACTATCTACTGTATGGAAATGCATACACTACACACTGAAAAAAACACATACACTATATACTGAAACAAATACACTATATATTGAAACATTTACACTTTTTATTGAAATACATACACTATCTATTGAAATAAATACACTATGCACTGAAAAATCTGCATACACTATATACTGAAACAAATATACTACATGGTGAAACACATACACTATGTATTGAAACACACACACTGTAGACTGAAAAATTCACATACACTATATACTGAAACAAATAAACTATCTACTGAAATGGACTATGTTCTGAAACTACCCATCCCCGTGCCCCTCCCCCTTGAATGGCCTGCAGCTGAACTGCTTGTCTGCTGCATTCAGTTAGCTGCTGGCTTGATGAGACGATGCTTAAAACTGCAGAGCAGGTAAACAAAACAGGGCTATCTCGTATTCTACTTTATGGGATTTTACATCTTGTTTTGCTTGCACACCTTTAATCAAATTTCAGAACATTGTGATGTGACAAGAAACTTTTAGAACTAATTTAAAATGCTCTAGTTAATTCTTTTAAATAAGTGCTGCCTTCATTTACTGTTAGGCAACACATTTGTATAGGAAGCTAATACAGGATATTCCTAACATACCTGTATACAGAGGGGGCTGCATGCATTTTTAAGTTAAATTGTTGATTGGGTTATGTAACACTACTGTGTAAGTCCAGCAACTTATCTGAGCTGAATGCTTGGGAAGCACTTCAGGAGCTGTGGAAGTGTAAGCCAAAAATGTTACTAGTTTGTACTCTATGGACTATGTTTTGATTAAGTTTTTATTTTAATGTTTTGTTTAATAAATGTTTCTTGGTTAAGAAACAATTTTTGCTGCAATCCCTCAGTATTCAGCTCTCATCAGGAGTCTAACTGGCATATGCATATAATTTGCATCGTTTTACTAAATAACTTTACTGTGATGCCTCACTGGAGGCATGCACAGTCTGTTTTGGGGTTTGAGCTTCTCAAACTGTGTTTTATTCCTTTTTTTTCTCCATAGAGATTTTTGTCACCTTAGTCACCCTTCTACCCCTTTGCCCACTGACATCTCCAGCCCAAGCACTTACCATTCACAGGACATACTTGCTCTGAGATCCCCCCCAACACACACATCCCCTGTGTTGGGGCCAGGAAGGGGAGGGCCAGGGTCACTGACAAGGAGACACATATTAAGACAGGAGCAGAGCCTGGTTAGCAGTGCAGATTTTGCATCAGGTTGTTGGATCATTCTGCCATTGGGGTTTTCTACCTTTGGTTTCATCTCCTGGGCAACCAAGCATGCAATGATGCAATTGCATATAAAGACACATGCTTGCTTTATGCCTGCCTGAGCCCTCCCACTTATACAACTCCACTGTCCTGCTAGCCCTCCTCAGCTAGGTGGATATTGAAGAGTGGGGTGCTCAGACTTTCCCTCGTTGAGAGGAGAGCATTCCCTGAGATGCTTAATCATATCTCCCCCCAGCTAACCCCTGTGCAACCCAGGTAAACCCCCAAAACTGGGCCACTGGCATGGGAGGCAGTGCAGTCACCACCAAGCTGCTAGGCCAGCCCACCAGACTGTGTTTTTATAAGTAAATAAAGACAGCATATAGGTAAAAGAAGAAAAAAAAACTGTATTTTATCTAATCTGTTATAAACATTTTAAGTCACATCACAATGTTTTGAAATTGGATAAAGGTTTTGCAAGCAAAATACGATAAAACAATACATAAAGAGATAGATTAGATAAACCTTTTATGTTTACCTTCTGCATCTTAAGAGGCATTGGCCAGGATTTTTAGTCAGTTAGGGCCCCATTTTCAGAAGGTTAGCGTGTAGAGCTAAATATTACACTGTGGGAACAGCATGGTTGGATCGGGTCAATTCAGCATCACCTGATGCTACCTGATCATGCATGTGCATATATACTACTACGGCCATGCAAATGAGTAATTCTTCCCGGCATACAGAGCACAGTGCTGTACTAAAGGCTCTCTTAGTGACCATAAGTACCTCTCCTACATTTTATACTCAGTCTCTAGGCTTCTAGTCCTAGATGCTTGATTTTGCACTTTTGGCTTTGAACCCGAGCTGCCATGTCCCATAGCACCTTTTAAGTTTTCAAGGTCCCCACTCATCTTCCATCTGCACCTATCAACTTTGGTTTATACAGATTGTGGTGTCATCTGCAAAAGGCACATCTTCTTCCAGTTCTTCTGTTATGCCACTTATAAAGACACTGAAGAGGGACATGTCCCATTACTGGCCCTCCGGCACCCTACTAGTCACTCTTCTGGAGTTAGAGACATTTACCACCACCTTCTGTGGCTGTGCCCTATCTCAGGTGCAGCACTTAGGAGTGCACAACACTAATCTGAAAATGGGGGCCCAACATACCACTGTAACAGAATTAGCACTGCATTGTGAGAAGCATAGCTGGTACTATTTTAAAAAGCATTCTTCTGTGCAGTGCTAACCTGCTAATGTTGCACTATATATTTTTTTTGCACAGGATTACTAATTGCAACCAGGTGCTCATACAACTGGGGGTTACTCTAATGCATATAAGGTGTACCGGTATATTAAATGCTTTCTTGAAGTGCTAACACACTGCATGGTTAGTGCTAGTTAATGATTCTGGGAATCGTGTTTTAACTGCACAAACGCAGCCTGCCAGCAACCCCTCCACACACATACACACACTGTCCGTTCTGGACACAATAAAAAAATAATTCTTTGGTAGTCTGGTAGTCCCCCACTCACCTAATCCAGGTAGAGTTAGAACATTTATTCCTCATTCCTGCTGCTGTTATACTACACATATTTCTCAGCCTGTCTGGTGCTGGGGAAAACAAGTTTCAGTGTTAGCGACTGGCTGGAAAAGAACTAAAAATGCTAAATTGTTTGCTGGACCATCAGAGGGAAAAGGCTACTAAACAGCAGAACTTCAGGTGAAGACTCTTTGGGGAACATATCAGACAGTGTCAGTGCCATTTTCAGCAACCAGTGAGGTGTCGAGGAACCTTGTACATGTTAATTTTGGTTGACAGTTGCTCTGCCAATGGGGAGTGCCAAAGTCTGAAGGGGAAGAACTTTGTTTCAAAGTTCGGTTTGGTGGGAGCCTCCACAGGAGGGGGCTCCAACCCTAGGGAGAAGGTGGGTTGTGGAGCTGTGAGGGTGCCAGCCGCCTGTCCCCAGAGCTGGTTGTTGCTCTTCCCTGACAGAGAGAAAAGAGAGAATTTTAGGGCAGCTCTGCAGAGAGGAGATCTCGCAGTATTTTGTTGCTGCCAGAGAAGTTGCACCACAGCCGATGAAAATTGTTCACAGAGTACAGATTAAATGGATGAGAAACTGAGTTAAGAAAATGGATTTGTGTCAAGAGGATGGGGAGAAAGCGTCTTCAGTTTTATCTGCACCACATCGGTGAGACACGGATGAGCAAAGATTTTTGATGAGAGAAGAAAAAGTGTAAAAGGTTCTGTCTGACCCTGGCAATGACAAGACGTCAACAGGAAAAGGGAAAGACAAGATGAAAGGACTGTTTTTTGGCAGAAAAAATGGATTGTAGAAAATGGACATGAAAACCGGATTTGAATCCAGGTTTTAAGAAGCTGACAAGAGAGCCTTTTCTGTCTAGAGTTGACTAGCACCTGGATGGTGAGAAATGGGACTTTCTTGATGTATTTTTGAAAAAAGTTGCTGAATTTTTGTGTGAGCCAGAGCACAAGAGTGGCCACTGTGTTGGAGTTGAAAGACTATGGGGGCAGGGGGATGAGCGGGTGCTGTCTGGGTGGGTGCCTGCTGTCTGCTCCTGAGATGCAGCAAGATGGGAGACTGTTGTGTTAAATCCCTGGAATTTCAGACTCTGCACACTGCCCCCAGAGCCTGATATTCAAGAAGGTAGCTGAGACTGCTTGACTACACAGAGCAGCAGGTAACTGAGGAAATAATGGAAATGATCTGAAGACTCAATCCTAAACATGCAGGGAACTCGCTGATCTCTATCAAGTGGGGCTGCTGGTGGTGAGGGATTGTGGTTTTGTGCCCGGGTGCTGGGGTGCTCTGACATGTGGGGGAGCCAGACCGTGGGCACGCTCCCATGTCTGGGTCCCTTATGGCTGGTGGATCTTGTGTGATGCCCTGCAGTGGGCCTCTGTGGGCTGGGGGGGGACAGGGCTGCAAGACCTTGCGTCACACTGAAGATTCAAGCTGCAGCTTCCACACCTTCAAGTGTTAAGCATTAGTCCTGATTTTGTGTCTACTGATCCATCCTTCCCAGGACTTCAGTCATGTGTGCCATCCTAAGACTAATACAGCAGAGCTGTGGAGTGAGGGCAGGAATTTCCCTGCACCTGGGGAACATTTTTATATATATATATATATATATATAAATTATCTTTGTTCAAGTCCACTGGCGCTGGAAGCCAGTTCAAGATTTAAAGACGCCAAGGAAACATGTTGAGTGGTTGTTTTTGATTCAGGTGGTGTGCCAACGCCAGCCAACCAGCTGCACCTCAGGCCTGCCTCTTGGCATTTAGGTATTCGGGGACAAAATTCAGGGTGTCTTTTTTGAACTGATACCAATTGGTTTGGTAATACCTGTAGCAGTAAGATAGTCAGGTAGTTTGGTGGCTGCATTATCAAAAGGTGATCTGGGTTCAAATAAAAAGGGGAAATGCTGTTTGAGAATTTTTTTTTCTTTTTTTTCCAACTCTTTTTCATCTGATCACTGGAGATGTGTCCTTTCTCCAGGCATCATCTGCATTCTCTCCCACCAACCTGCCCCATGCCCACACTCAGATTCTCCCAGGCTCCGCCAATGCCTACTTCCACCTGGCAAGAGACCCTCGGCTTATCCATAAGGCAGGATTGCCACTCCTTCACAGCACCCAAGACATCCAGTATCATCCAGGCAGAGAGGCATCCAGAGGATTGGGGACTCTGGTGGGTGGTGGGGTCCGCAGTGGGTATGGAGGCTATGCACCGTCACCAACCACAACTCAGGGGTGTTTCCTTGTTCATTTAACAGAGTTACAATAGTTTTAAAAAGCTCTATGGCAGAATATTCAAGCTTTTTTGTAAGTGTTAGGTTATCAATTTGCTAATCCCAATTTTCACCTCTAAAGCAGGATAGTACTGCACAGGGTCATATGATTACTTGGTTATGAAGTCACTAGCCCATTTGTAAGTGGCCTTAATCCATCCTTGTGCACCTGTGTAAAGCAGCTGACAGCACCTTGCGCATAGGCACATCAGCATGCTGGGAGGGTTAGGGAGGTGTAGCTATCCATTAGTGCAACACTAGTTACTGGTTCCCCAAACCAGGTGTTATGGACTGTGCATTCCTATGCTCCCAACACCTGGCCATGTCAGGCTAACGCTAGCCCTGGTCCCTCCACTGGTACATGGCATAACTGTCCCGGTTTTCAGTGCCCCCCCCAAATTGCATGCTTGTGTAATAAAACATCTGTCCCATGTGTCCAGCAGACAGCAGACCCCCCCACCACTGATCAACTGGGCCCCAATCAGACACTTGATAAGATCAGTTATCTCTCAGTACCATTGCCTGATGTCCAGACCAGGGTTCCCCACTTGTCCCAATTAGTAGTCTGGCAAGAGCTGTAATTCTTCCATACCAGATCCTTGGTGTTGAGTGAGTTCCTCTGCCCCATAATGTATGATATCTACCCCCTGATCAGCCATCCAGTACCACTATGAACTGCCCCACTTGCCTCCAACCCATGGTGGTGTATGGCTAGCTACAGACCCTCCACTCACATCCAAAGCAGCCAGCTGAATGACAGTTCACAATCAGATGCCTACTGTAGTAAAAGCTGTTTCTATAGTAGGTGTGCAATCATAAACTAGAAACACTGAACTTGTCATCAGAAAAGGACCACTTGGCTGCACTTAGTCTGCCTTGAAGTTTCCTGCCTCATCTTCCTCCCACATGCTGTCTAGATCTCATTGTACCCTCCCACCTCTTCTTCTAATATACCGATATGTTCACTCCACATGCTTGAAGCCTCTACTGTTTTAGCCTCCTACGCCAGCTGGTAATCTGTTGCAGGTATCTACCAATATTTTCTCACTCTCTCTTGCTCCCCCACAGCTTCATTGCATCCCCGAGTCCTGGTGCTCTTTCACATTTGAAGTGGACTCCCTGACCCTGTTCTTCCCTGTAAGACAATTTGTGGTACTTTATCATGTCACTCCTTTCTTTCCCTTCTAGGTACATGCTGAGATCCCTCTGTCTCTCCTCTTAGGGTTTCTCATGTAAATCCTGCACCATTTTAGTTTGTTCTCCTGTGGACTTCCTCCACCCTGTCTATGTTTTTTCTGGAGGTTTGTTCTCCAAAATTTTATTGCGCACTCCAGGTGGGGTCTGGCAACACCACCTCCATCCTCCTGATGGATACCCTCCAGCACTTTCCCAGCATCCCACTAGTTCTACTCACTGCTTTGCAGCAGTGCAACCTGAGGTCCTCAGACATAAAACCCCAAGATCCCTTTCCTGTTTATTGACTGTCAATAACCTCCCCATCCTATACTCAGCTCTTGGTTTCTATGCCTGGGTGCATGATTTTTTCACTTTTTGGCATTAAATCCAACTGCCATTTTTTACCACTCCTCAAAATTCACAAGATCCTGATCATTCTCTTTCACCACTGTGTCTCACCTCTGCAAATGCTGGGATATCATCTGCAAAAGACATATCTCTCCTTCAGTTCTTGCAGTGTCCCTAATGCTCAGAAGGATTGGTCCCAGTACTGAGCTTCCCAGGTACTCCCCACTGATCACTCTCCATCATTAGAGTGAGTGCTGTTAACCACCACCCTGTGTTTCTTATCCATTTACTAGCTACCGTACTAATTCACACAGAACCAGAAGTCGCATGAGCGGTGCAACTCGATTAATATTCCCATTCGAATTTACTTGAGCTGCTCTCCTCACTCCACACACAAGTATTTTTTTCAAGTTCTCCATTCACCCTCCTTTCTCCAGCATACGCTCTTCTTCCCATGGGCTTTTCTTAAAGTGTAACATTAGCTGGGCGGGAATCACTCCTGCACCTCAAGGGGTGAACCCTCCTCTGGGGTTTCTAACTCATACCCATATTAAGGTGGTATATCCCATGGATAAAGAGGTGATCAGCCAAGATTATCTATGTTACGTTCAAAAACCAGTTGCACAGGCAATACTGGAACCCAATTAACCATTTTGATCTCACCCTAGTCATCCAGTTTCTTTTTATCAGCCTCCTGTGTGGCACACAGTGCTGAAGGCATAGCTAAACCTGTCTCAATTATGTCCACTGCTCTCCCCTTATCTATTTCCTGGTCATCCAGTCAAAGAAAATCTACCAGATTCATTTGGCATGACCTTTTCCCCCAGAATCTGTTCTGTCTGTGGTCTTGCAATATGATTCAAGATACTCTTAACAGTATCTCTTTTAGTATAGTTCATTAATTTCCCCATGACTCAGGTAAGGACAGACCAGGCTATATTTGCTAGTCCGTTCTTGCCGATGTTTCCTTACAATGAACTATGTCTGCTCTCCTAGTCCCCTCTGGAACCACTCCTGTTTCTGTGATGTTGAATAAGGCCATGAGTAGTACAGCAAACAATTCTCCTGCCTAGTTCCCTAATACACTAGGTAACCCATCCGGTACTATGGCCTTCCAATTCTAGAATTTGGAAGTCCTTCAATAATAGTCTTTTTCTTTGAAAATGGACTTGTGTCCACTTCCTCTATAGTGTTCATGCTGCTGTTGGTGAACTGTCTCGTCTCTCTCCACTGTGAAAACAGTGAACTACCTTGTTCACGATATGTATACTTTTACTATTCCTCTGTGCAGTCTTCATTTGTCATCCTTATCCTCAGATCCCTCCCCTTGCCTTTTTCTTCCTTGTTTATGTACCTGAAGAAAGTCTGGTGTTCTTTTGATACCTCTGGCTATGCTTTCTTCTATCTGAGCCATGATCCCTTCATTACCTTACCTGCTTCCCTCTGCTTTACCTGATACACCTCTCTATGCTCATTCTTCTGTGTTTCATCATACCTCCTGAATGCTACCTTTACAAGCTTTTAAAGAAGGCTGTTATTTGTATCTCCATGTCAGTGAAGTCTGCCTTCTTGAAATTCAAAATGTTTGCCGCTAGTGATTGGACTGGGTCCTGGGTTCATACTAACCATACTCATGTGGTGGTTCTGGATCCCAGTTGTCCTCCACAGATATCTGAATTTTGTCCCCATTGGTCAGTATCAGGTCAAGAATGGTCTTTATCTAGCTCAAGTACTGACTTGCCTTAGACCTGCCCCTGCTTAGGAATCCAGGATACTTCTGCCTCTGGCTAGGCAGCTGCTAGAGGTGGTTCAATCCATGTCTGGCATACTGAAATCCCCCAGCAGCAGCAGGATTCTCCTTGTTGTCATATTGTGTATTCCATCCAAGAAGCTCCCTGTCCACTTTTTTCCCTCTGTGCCGAAGGGCTGAAGATCACCCTGTTCATATTGCTGAGCCTTTGCCAGGTTCAAGGTATGACCCACAGTGCCTCAGCCTCCCCTGTCTACCCTGCACCTCTGTCGCTATAGCTTATCTGTCATACAGGACCACGCCCTTCCTTTTTACTGTCCATCCTTCCTGAATAGAGCATAACTGGTACAGCAATGTCCCACTATGAACAGTGTACTATATTCGTTGTGCTGCTGTGTCCAGGTTCGTTTCACTATCAATGCCCAGGTCTGGGATTTGGCTTCCAGGCCGCGGCATTTGCTACCATGCTCTTCCATGTTTTGCATCCCATTCCCCTCCTCTCTTTTCTCTTCTGCTCTCCTGCTTCTTTCCTCCCCATCTCTGCTTCATCTCCTCCCTTGTCTTTCTTATGTGGTCTAGAATTCACTGCCTCCACCTGCTTCTGCTCCTGGTGTCCCAGACTTCAACTAATTTTCCCATGTGCCCAGGGGTGATACTTGTCACCTGACCTTCCTGACCCCCCAGCCATTTTAAATGCTTGTCACTGGAAGCACCACACTTCTTACTTAGGTCACATTCCCGATAGATGCAGGCCATTATCTTTATACAGCTTACGTTGTCCAGGTGGGGCCCCAGTCCCCATGAAGCTTACAATCCTCCATTCCATGCATTCCTTCAGCTTGAGTTGAATTACTGGATGTGGGTGTCCTAGCCTTTCCCTGCCATGGGCAGGTGGGCACCTCTGGAGAAGGAGATGGAGTGTTTTTTTTTTACCCAGGAGAGACATACAAACTGAAGCTTGTTTACAGTGTGACCTGGGAGTTATCAAAGAAAGTAAGCGATTTGCTCAGGGTCACACAGAATGTGCAAATGGGGTCAGGGATTCAAACCCAGGTCTCCAGTGGTTTGCAGCTCAGTTTGTGCCACACCGCCTCGCTGGAAGCCTGCTCGACTCCCCCAACTCCTAAAACTTTTGAATTCTACTACTACTCCACTTGTCTCCTGCCGTCATTAGTCCTCTGTGGATGATAACATCCAGTTCCTCCTCCTTGTCATTACCCTTGTGATCCTATTGATCCATCTTTTCATCCCACCATGCAGTGCTTCTCTGAAATGCACTTTACCCCCTATCCTTCTTGCTGGATTTCCTTAACTTCACTCCTGGGCAACTGTTCCTCTCCAAGAGCTTCCTCCTCCTCTGGGAAGGGATTTTTTCTCCCCTTTCCTGCGTGCCATCACTGAGGATCTGCCTCTACCTTAGTCTCTCTGCACAGGTGCCATTGTTAACAGCTCCACCTTCAAAACAGTGAGGAATTATTTAACCAGATTCTGGTTGGGGATGTTCTTCTCAAACACCTTCATGGCAACTTCCCACAGTGCAACATAATTGTCCTTTATGTTGTTTTGTGCAATATAGCACAGACAACATATATATAGTGGTGGCAGGTTTTGGAGGTGCGTGTTGTGTTGTGTCAGTTGCTAACCATTGCTTTTCGGCTGGGCTCTGTTGCAGAAGTGAAACAGCATGCTGTTATGACAGCACTGCAAAAGTGAGCCACCAACTTGAAACACCTTTTCGCTGTACGAGGGTGCCCCCCAGCATTGCAGGGTGTGCCTTGCCTGGTGTAACATTTCAATGAACATGGTTGAGGCTGTTGCCATCTGCCTCTCATAATCCCCAGCAAGCTGACTTTGGGGTGCCCAATCCCCCTGTTGGCATAGTTAACCCCTCAGATTGTGTGTGGGCACTGTGAGCCCACCCCAGTGTGCTTCTGTGTTAAAAGCTGTTTGCGTCAGCATTTGCCTCTGCCCACCACAGTGTGGCTAACATCACAGCACACACTCATGGGACACAGTGGGAACCCACCCCAGTTGCCCAACATTTTCCTTACACCTGTAAAAAAAAAAAATGAAAATGGTCCTCAGTGTTCTTTCTTTTATTTTTATTATAAACTGAAACAAAGAAAATGGTCCTTTGCCATTGGGTCCCCTCCCCCAACCTGTACCCACCTTCTGTACACCCTCATTAACCTCAACCCTCAACTCATACTTTGCCTCCAGAGTCCAGCACTGTGATCTTCACTGAGCAGGAACATGTCTGCACTCTTCAAAACTGACCACAAACTGAAGAAATGCTGGTAAGCTGCATAATGGCATTAATGGAGGTCAACTTATGGTGGCTATCTCATCCACTCTTGTGACTTTTGGCTTCAGCCATGCAATGAGTAATTCTCTCTGCATACAGAGTACAGTGCTGTATAAAGGTTTTCAGTGACCATATACTTTTCCACATTTTATACTAGTCTCTAGCTTTAGTCCTAGATGCTGATTTTGCATTGGCTTGAACCAGCTGCCATGTCCCATAGCACTTTTTGTTTTCGCTGTCCCCACTCATTCTCCATCTGCACCTCAACGCTTATTACAGATTGTGGTGTCATCTGCAAAGTACATCTCCTTCCAGTTCTTCTGTTATGCCACTTATAAATACATTGAAGAGGACATGTCCCATTACTGAGTCTGCACTTGCTAGTCACTCTGGAGTTAGAGAGATTTACCACCACCTTCGTGGCTGTGCTTATCTCAGGTGCAATTTAGAGTGCATGCAATACTAATCTGAAAAATGGGGCCCAACATACCACTTGTAACAGAATTAGCACTGCATTGTGAGAAGCATAGCTGGTACTATTTTAAAAAGATTCTTCTGTGCAGTGCTAACTGCTAATGTTGTACTATATATTTTTTTTTTTTATAGGATTACTAATTGCAACCAGGTGCTCAGTACAACTGGGGGTTTTACTGTATAAAGGTTTTGCTATTAATGCTTGAAGTGTTAACACACTGCATGGTTAGTGCTAGTTAATGATTCTGGGAATCGTGGTTTTAACTGCACAACAGCCTGCCAGCAACCCCTCCACACATACACACACTGTCCGTTCTGGACACAATAAAAAATAATTCTTTAGTCTGTAGTCCCCCACCACCTAATCCAGTAGAGTTAACATTTATTCCCATTCTGTTGCTGTTATACTATACATGTTTCTCAGCCTGTCTGGGCTGGGGAAACAAGTTTGGTGTTAGCATCCTGAAAGGTCCAAATGCTAAATTGTTTGCTGGACCATCAGAGGGAAAAGGCTTCAAACAGCAGAACTTCAGTGAAGACTTTGGGAAACATACTGGGACAGTCTGTGTGCCATTTTCAGAATTAGTGAGGTCGTAGAACCTTGTACATTTAATTTTGGTTGATAGTTGTTCTCAATGGGGAGCTGCTAGAAAGCTCCTGAAGGGAAGAACTTTGGTTTCAGTTGTTTAGGGAGCCCTCCACAGAGGGGGCCCAACTTAGGGAGAAGGTGGGGTTGTGGAGCTGAGGGGGCTGCCAGCCGCCTGTCCCTAGAGCTGGTTGTGCCTTTCCCATATAGAGAAAGAGAGAATTTTGGGCAGCTCTGGAGAGGGAGATCTCATTTTTTGTTGCCAGAGAAGTTGCACCAGGCGAAATTGTTCAGAGTACAGATTAATGGATTGAGAAATGATTAAGAAAATGGATTTGTGTCAGAGGATGGGAGAAAGTTTTCAGTTTTATCTCACCACACGGGGACAGGATGAGCAAAGATTTTAGAGAAGAAAAGTGTAAAGGTCTCAGTTCAATTCCTGGCAATGACAAGACGCTTTCAAACAGGAGTGAGACAAGATGAAAGGACTGTTTTTAAGCAGAAAAAATGGATTAGAATGGACATGAAAAACCGATTTGAATCCAGGTTTTAAGAGCGACAAGAGAGCCTTTCTGTCTAGAGTTGACTAGCACCTGGATGGTGAGAATGGGACTTTCGATGTGTTTTTGAAAGGTTGAATTTTGTGTGTGTCAGACACAAGAGTGGCCACTGTTGGAGCGAGACTATGGGGTGGGGATGAGCGGTGCTGTCTGGTGGTGCCTGTCTGCCCTGAGATGCAGCAAGGGAGACTGTTGTGTTGAATCCTTGAATTTCAGATCTGCACACTGCCCCAGAGCCTGATATTCAAGAAGGTAGCTTAGACTGCTTGATCACACAGAGCAGCAGGTAACTGAGAAATATTGGAATGATTCAGACCAACCTAAAACATGCAGGGAACTCGCTGATCCTATCAAGTGGGGCTGCTGGTGGTGAGGGATTGTGGTTTTGTGCCCGGGTGCTGGGGTGTTTGACATGGGGAGCTGATCATGCACGTCCCATGTTGGGTCCCTTGTGCTGGTTCTTGTGATGCCCTGCAGTGGGCCTCTGTGGGCTGGGGGACAGGTTGCAAGACTCCGTTACACTGAAGATCTGGCTGCAGCTCCACACCTTCATGTTGGGCATTAGTCCTGATTTTGTGTACTGATCCATCCTTCCCAGGACTTCAGTCATGTGTGCCATCCTAGATTAATACAGCAGAGTTGTGGAGTGAGGGCAGGAATTTCCTGCACCTGGGAACATTTTTATATATATATATATATATATATATATAAAATTATCTTTGTTCGTTCACTGGCGCTTGGAAGCCAGTTCAAGATTTAAAGACGCCAAGGGAAACATGTTGGAGGTTGTTTGATTCAGGTGGTGTGCAACGCCAAACCAGCTGCACCTCAGGCCTGCCCTTGCATTTAGGTATTCTGGGACAAATCTGGTGCTGAACTGATACCAATTGGTTTGTACTCTGTGGTAAAAGATAGTCAGGTAGTTTGTGGCTTATTATCAAAAGGTGATCTGGGTCAAATAAAAGGGAAATGTTGTTTGAGAACTTTTTTTTCTTTTTCCAACTTTTTCATCTGATCACTGGAGATGTGTCCTTCAGGCATCATCCCCAGTTCTCCTGACCTAACCTGCCCTCATGCCCATACCTGGGTCCCTCCAAGGTCTGCTAATGCCTTTCACCTGGAAGAGACCCCCTGGCTTATCCATAGGGCAGGACTGCTACCTCTGGCACCCAAGACATCCAGTATCATCTAGGCAGAGAGGCATCTGGAGGATTGGACTCTAGTGGTGGGTCCGGCAGTGGGTATGAGGCTATGGCACCGGTCACTAACCACACTCAGGGTGTTTCCTGTTCATTTAACAGAGTTACATAGTTTTAAAAGCTCTATGCAGAACATTCAAGCTTTTGTAAGTGTTGGGTTATCACTTGTAATCCCAATTTGCACCTCTAAAGCAGGATGGCATTGTAATGTCAAGGATTACTTGGATGAAGTCACTAGCCCATTTGTAAGGGCCTTAATCCATCTTAGGCACCTGTGTGAAGCAGCTGACAGCACTTGCGATAGGCACATCAGCATGCTGGGAGGGAGGAGGTGTGCTATCCATTAGTGCAACACTAGTTATTGGTTCCCCAAACCAGGTGTTATGGATGTGCATTCCTGTCTCTAACACTGGCCGTGTCAGCTAACGCCATTCTGGTCCTCCATTGGTACATGGTATAACTGTCCCGGTTTTCTGTGCCCCCCAATTGCATGCTTGTGTAATAAAACATCTGTCCCATGTGTCCACAGCAGACCCCCCACCACTGATCAACTGGGCCCCAATCAGACACTTGATAAGACTGTTATCTCGTACCATTTGCCTGATATCCAGACCAGGGTTCCCACTTGTCCTAATTAGTAGTCTCAAGAGCTGTAATTCTTCCATACCAGATCCTTGTGTTGAGGATTCCTGCCTATAAGTATGATATCACCCCTGATCAGCCATCCAGTACTACTATAACTGCCCCACTTGCCTCTCAACCCATGGTGTGTGCATCACAGACCCTCCATTCACATCCAGCAGCCAACTGAATGATAGTTCACAATCAGATGTCTACAGTAAAAGCTGTTTCTAGTGGTGTGCAATCATAAACGAAACACTGAACTTGTCATCAGAAATTGATCACTTGCCTACCTAGTCTGCCTAGTTTCCTGCCTCATCTTCCTCCCTCATGCTGTCTGATTCCATTGACCTCCCACCTCTTCTAATATACTGATATGTCTACCACACATGCTTGAAGCCCTTATTGTTTTAGCCTCCACGCTAGTTGGTAATCTGTTAGGTATTTTCCTGCATTTTCTCACATCCTTCCCCTAGTGCTTCATTGCATTCTCCCCAGTCCTGGTGCTCTTTCACATTTGAAGGTGACCTGGACCCTGTTCTTCCTAAGATACCTGTAGGCCTTATCATGTCACTTTTCTTTCCTCTCTCTAGGTGTACATGCTGATCCTCTGTCTCTCCTCTTAGGTTTTCATAAATCCCACCATTTTAGTTGCTCCTGTGACTTCCACCCTGCTATGTTTTTTTTTTCTTGAGGTTTGTTCTCCAAAATTTATTGCACTCCAGGTGGGGTCTTGCACCACCTCCATCCTCCTGATGGAGATACCTCCTGTACACCCCAGCATCCTGCTGTGTCTCTACTACTGCTTTGCAGCAGTGCAACCTGAGGTCTTGTATAGAAACCTCAGATCCCTTCCGTTTATTGACTGTCAATAACCTCCTATCCCATACTCAGCTTTGGTTCCATGCTCCGGGTGCATGATTTTGCACTTTTGGCATTAAACTAACTGCCATTTTTACCACCTCAAATTCACAAGATCCGATCATTCTCACCAGTTCTCGGTGTTCACCCCTGCAAATGCTGATATCATCTGCAAAAGACATACCTTCCTTCAGTTATTCTGCAGTGTCCCTACGTTCAGAAGGATTGGTCCCAGTACTGAGCCTGTGGGTCTCACTGATCACTTCCCATCATTAGAGTGAGTGCTGTTAACCACCACCCTGTGTTTCTTATCCATTACTAGCTACTGTACTAATTGGAAGGCTACAGTCTGTGTTTGCTGAGGCTGCAACCGGACACATTCCATTCACCCCATTTAAGAGCTGCTCTCACCCACACACGTTTTTTTTCTGTTCTCCATTCACCCCTCCTTCTCCAGCAGCATGCCTTCTTCCCATGGGCTTCTTCTAAAGTAAGATAGTCATGGAATCACCCTGCAGCACTCAAGGTGGAACCTCTGTGGGTTTCTAACCTTCACCATATAAGGTATATCCTATGATAAAGAGGTGAACAGCCAAATATTATCTAGTTACATAAGTATAAAACCAGCTGCAGGTTACTCAACCCAATAACGATTTTGATCTCACCCTAGGTGATCCAGTTTCTTTATCAGCCTCAGGTGGGAAGTGGAAGGTAGTCAAACTCCAGCCTAACTATGTCCACTGCTCTCCCTTATCTATTTCCTGGTTATCCAGTCAAAGAAATCTACCAGATTCTTTGGCATGACCTTTCCCTGTGAATCTGAAAACGTACTTGTCTGTGGTCTTGCAGCCCACTGGATTCAAGATACTCTTAACAGTATCTCTTTAGTATGGATTCAATGTACTTCCATGACTTCCGTAAGACAGACCAGCTATATTTGCTAGCCTGTTCTCGCTGTTTCTCTACAAAATGAAACTATGTTGTTTCCCAGTCCTCTGAACTACTCCTGTTTCAGTGAGTTGAATAAGGCCATGAGTAGTACAGCAACACCTCCCGTTTAGTTCTCTTTAATACACTAGGGTGTATCCATCCGTACTATGGCCTTTTTCACTCCTCAGAATTTGTAGTCCCTTCAATAATAGTCTTTCCTTGAAATGGACTGTGTCCACTTCTCCTATAGTGTTCATGTGTTGCTGTGAACTGTCCTTGTCTTCCATGTGAAACAGAACTACCTGTTCACGATGTATACTTTTTATATTCTCTGGGCAGTCTTCATTTGTCATCCTCCTATCCTTGGAATTCCCCTTGCCTTTTTTCTCCTTGTTTTGTACCCGAAGAAAGTCTGGTCTTTTGATACCTTTTGGCATGCTTTCTCTATCTGAGCCTGATCCTTTCATTACCTTACCTGCTTCCCTCGTTTACTGATACACCTCTATGCTCATTCTTCTGTGTTTCATCACCTCCTTAATGCTACCTTTTATGCTTTTCGAAGGCTATTGAGATGTATCTCCCATGTCAGTGAAGTCGCCTTCTGAAATTCAAATGTTTGCTGTTGGTGACTGGACGGGTCCTGGTCCATATTAAACTACTATGTGGTGGTTCCTGATCCCAGCTGTCCCTCCATAGTGATATCTGAATTTTGTCCCTATTGGTCAGTATCAGGTAAGAATGGTCTTTATCTGGCTCAAGTATAGCTGCCAGACCTGCTCCCTGTAGGGAATCCAGGATGCTTGCCTCTGGTTTAGTGGTTGCTGGGTGACCAACTATGTCTGGCATACTTAGCCCCCAGCAGGACTTCACCTTGTTGTCATATTGTATTCCATCCGCAGTTCTCTGTCCACTTCTTCCCCTGCCGTGAAGGCCTGAAGATCACTCTTGTTCATATTGTTGAGCTTTGCCAGGTTCATGGATACCCACAGTGCCTCAGCCCCCTGTTCCCTGCACCCTGTCGCTTTTAGCTTATCTGTCATACAGGACCACGCCCTTCCTTTTACTGTCCATCCTCCTATCAGAGTACAATCCTGGTACAGCAATGTCCCAATGAACAGGTATTGTGTCTCAGTTATTGCTGCTGTGTCCAGGTCTGGCTTACTATCATTGCCTCCTGGGATTTTATTTCCTAGGCTGGGCATTTGTTACCATGCTCTGTATGTTTTGCATCCTATCCTCCTTCTTTTGCTTCTGCCTCCTGCTTCCTTTCCCTCCCATCTCTGCTTCCATCTCCCTCGCTGTCTTCTTATGTGGCTAGAATTCACTGCTCCCACTCTGCTTCTGCCTCAGTGTCCCAGATCAACTAATTTTTCCTCATGTGCCCAGGGGTATACTAAGTCACCTGACCTTCCTTGACCCCCCAGCCATTTTAAATGCTTGTCACAAGCATCTACACTTCTACTTAGGTCACATTCCTGATAGATGCAGGCCATTATCTTTATACAGGCTTTTTGTCCAGGTGGGGCCCTCGTCCCCCATGGCTTATAACCTCTATTCCATGCCATCCTTCAACCGGAGTTGAATTACTGGATGTGGAGTGTGCTTTCTCCATGGCAGTGGCATTTGGAGAAGGAGATGGAGTTTTTTTTTTTACCAGGAGAGACATGCTAAACTGAAGTTGTTTACAGGTGACCTGGGACACAGAAAGTTAAGGATTTTGCTCAGGTCACACAATGCAAATGGGGCTGTGGATTCAAACCCAGGTCTCCAGGTTCAGTCTGTTTGTGCTATACTGCCTCAAGTTTCTACTTGTCGACTCCTAACTTCCTAAATCCTTTGAATTCTACTACTTCCACTTGTCTCTGCTGTCATTAATCCTCAGGTGGATGATAACATCCAGTTCCTCCCTCCTTGTCATTACCCTGTGATCCTATTGATCCATCTTTCATCCCACCATGCAGTGCCTTCTGAAATGTACCACCCCCTATCCTTCTTGCTGATTTCCTTAATCACCTTGGGCAACTAAGTTCCCACCAAGAGAAGCTTTCTCTCCTCCCTCTGGGATTTTCTTTCCTTCTGGGCTCACTGAGGATCTGCCCCTCTACCTTGGTTCCATCATAGGAAGCTATTGTGGGCTAGCCCACTCCTCTAAAAACAGTGAGGGAATTACTTAACCAGACTGGTTGGGATGTTCTTCAAACACCTCTATGGCAACTTCCCACAGTACCATATTTGTCCTTTATGTTGTTTTGCACATAGCACAGACAAATATAGTGGCAGGTTTTGAGGTGCGGTTGTGTGTGGCCAAAGGCACCACTGTTTTTCGAGCTGGGCTCTGTGTAGAATGAAATACATGCTGTCTATGACAGCACTGCAAAAGTGAGCCACCACCTGAAATACTGGCCGCAATGAGGGTGCCCCTGGCACTGGGTGTGGGTTTGCCTGGTGTAACATTTCAATGAACATGGTTGAGGCTGTTGCATCTGCTTCTCAATCCCTGCAGCTGACTTTGGGGTGCCCAACTCTGTTGCATAGTTAACCCCAAGATTGTGTGGCACACTGGGAGCCCACCCCAGTGTGCTTCTGTGTTTAAAAGCTGTTTAAGGCCAGCATTTGCCTCTGCCCACCACAGTGTGGCTAACATCACAGCACACTCATGGGACACAGGGAACTCCACCCCAGTTGCCCAACATTTTCTTACACCTGTAAAAAAAAATGAAATGGTCCTCAGTGTTCTTTCTTTATTTTATTATGTTGAAAGAAAAATGTCCTCCTCCCCAACCTGTTCCACCTCTGCACACTTATACTTCAACCCCCACTTTATACTTACTCTCCAGAGTCCAGCACTGTGATCTTCACTGGAGCAGAACATGTCTGCACTTCAAAAACTGACCAAACTGAAGAATGCTGGTAAGCTGTATAATGGCATTTCTTAATGGGAGGGGGGTCAACTAAGTGGCTATCTCATCTACTTTTGTGATTTTTGGTTCCAACATTCTTGGGACCCCACCATTTAACTGAATACTGTCATTTCATTATTTGATCCCGAAGGTGATTTATTGTCACTGCGCAGAATCACCTTTGGACCAATAATGGAATGACAATGTCACTGTTCATAAGATGGTTCCAAATGCCTATGTTGAAAATTTGGAGAACAAAGTCCACAAATGACTGTGTTATGAGTATACTGGTAGTTTCCATGCACATTGTAATTTTGAGAATTTTTAATATTTCACCAGATTTTTCCAATATTGCATTTCTTCACACATGAACAGTAGAGCTGTATTTTCACATCTTATCCAAAAATGTGTTTCATCTGACACAGAATGCCATAGTTGTTATGGGAACAACGCTCAGACATATTAACAAAATCACAGTGTCACTGTTCATGAGCGGGGGTCCCAATGTCTCATGAGGTGGGTCACAAAAGTTATGTTGAAAATTTGAGTGCTATTAACAAATGCCTGGGCATTAAGGTTTCTAACCATAATATCCCACCCTGTATAGATTGACCGTATCAGGGTGATTTTGGATTGTCGCTGTAGTGGTCACACCATTCCACCCCACTCCCATTCTGTATGTGACAGGTCTCAAGGTGTTTGACTTTTTCCCCAGTTCACCCCATTCTCCTATACTGCATCTATCTCAATGGTTTTGTTATGAATGGGTGAGTATAAGGCCCAATGGCCCTAAGGCACAACGTGAGATTTGTCAGAGTCTGCAGGTAGGAAGAGGTAAATGCATGAGCTTTGTGGTTGATAACCAAAGGCACACCCTCAATGCCCGTTTGCTCTGCAGGTGGTGTGGGCTAGTTACCCATACTTCACTGCCATTCTATTATGCATTTTAATTCTGCACTACTACGCCAATGCTAGTACAACATTCAGCATTGATACGCTTTTCTCCTGCTTTTGCTCACTCTTCATGCAGATGCTGGTTGCCTTCCTATGCCTTTACTTAATTTCTCCACTGTTCCTCTCTCTCTCTGACAATCTCCTCTGGGCTGCTTCAGAAGAAGTCTCCATTTCTTTAAATCCAACCTACTAAAGTCTGTATTCATCGTTTTGTGGCTTGCCTCTGCACCCATCGTAATATTGAACCACACTGTACAGTCATCACTGGTTCCCTATTGGATAGCCACTCTTGGCATGACTAGGCACTCATCACAGCCCAGTAAGTCAGGATTCAGGAGGAACAATGGAGAAAGTGCATGTCCCATATAGGATAGCACCTTTACCCCATGAGCTGGCTTAACTCTCAGCATAAGTCCATAGGGCAGGAAAGGTGCTAGTGGGACATTTGCCTAGACCATATGAGCAACTAACATTTCTGCACACTGCCGCAGTATGACTGCATGGAGGAATTATACAGAGCAGTGCCAACCCCACCTCCTCATCGCAATTCAGATGCCCTGATATAATAAAATGATCCCTGGCATCTAGAATTTCCCCACCCCCAATCACCATTCAGATGCACCTGATTAGGTATATTAAGAGGATCATGGCATATGGATCACACTGATTTGCAAGTGTGAGCCTCTCCCAATTCACCCATTATGTCCTTCTACCCTCTCCCCATGGTAGTTTTATAAATTACCCCAGCTGCCAGTCCTCCTCACTGCAGCAGTGACAGGTCCAGCCCCTCTGCTCGCCACCTCAGTTGGTTACTTTCTGAGTGACACGGTGAGTGAGCACACACTATAGAAACAGATGTTCTACAGTAGGCACACTCTACTCCCTTTCACTCAGGCAGTGATCCAGCCAAGGTAATGGGCTTGGATGCTATACCAATCACTGTCACAGGAAGTGGCTGCAATCTTGGGTAAAATGGGGAATACGGGGAAGGTGGTGAGGACCTGGCTGGGATGGTTTTGGGAGGGGGCTCAGATTTGTGACCGGCAGGTGGGGCTACTAGATGTCAGGGATCATGGAAAAATAGAAACACAGAAACAGACAATGGCAGAAAAAAATGGTACATCCTGTCTGCCCCTATTTCCCTTATTAAACCTCAGAACCTGCTGTCCATACAGGGTACTAGCCTTCACTATCCATTCCCTTGTTCCCCTTCCTACTATTATCAGCCTGAGTAACCATTATACCCTTCACTTTTTCATAGCCATGCTTGAAACCATTTATGGCTTTGGTGCCTGCCATCTCATTTGGCAGACTATTCCACATTTCCACCACCATTTCTGGAAAATAAAACTTTCCAATATCCCTCTTGAAGCTTCCTCCCTTCAGTTTCTACTTGTGCCCCCATGCCCTTGAACCGTTACTCATGCTAAGTAGTTCTTCTCCATTCACCTTGTTTATTCCTTACAGGAACTTGAAGGTCTCTATCATATCATTCCTCTCTTGTCTGGTCTCCAGTGAAGACATGTTCAGTGCCTGTGAGCAGATCCTCATATGATCTGTCCTGTCAGCTCTGAATCATCCCATAGTCACCCTTTGTGTCCTTATCTTTTCTGAGGTGGGGTTCTTCAGAAGTTCAGAACTCTGAACAGTATACCAGGTGCAGCCTCCTCACTTAATGGATCAATAAAGAGGTAGTAACCTCTTTTTTTCTATTATCAGAACCTCTTCGAGCACATCCTAGTATCCATATTTGCGCTTACTGGATGCCTCACTGTACTAGCTTGATTGTTTAAGGGAGTCACTAATGATGAATACTAGGTCCCTTTCCTCAGCTGAAGTATTCAGCTCTACCCCTCCTATCTTGTACTCTGTCTTGGAGCTCTTGTCCCCTAAGTGAATCACCTTACACTTTTTTAGCATTGAATTTCAACTGCCAAACCTTAGGCCACCTCTCTAATCTTTACATGTCACTCTGCAGTTTCCTGCTTCCCCCATCACTACTCTCCCACGAGCTTGGTGTCATCTTCAAAGAGAAACAAACCCAAATTCATTTTCAAACGTTGTTAATGAGCATACAAGAGTCAGGATGGATCCCTGTGGCATTCCACTCTTGACTTCCCTTTCTTCTAATTTGACACCATAATCACAACCTTCTGCTGCCTCTCATTCAACTAAAGCCCCCTCACCCCCCCCACCAAAAACACGACTGCTTTATATTTTCCTTCAAATCCCTGGATCGCCACTCCCCTTGCACCATGACCTAAGATGCTCTGATTGGTCCCCCATCTCATTGGTCTGCTCCACTGATTCCATGCTAACATATTTCAAAACAAAATTCCTCAAAATATGGGACTGCCATGCCCCCAGAGCAGGACATGAGAAAAGGTACCCTACCTCCCCTAGATCATGGTTCAGCTCATAGCTTGCTTGCAAGTGCATGATTTGGCCTGGTCAGAAAATAAACGTAACCCATCCCCCATGGCTTCCAGAGGTATGATAACCTCCTCAACACCTGCACCACAGCAGTAAGCTTGCCAAAGGTGAGTATTTTACATCTAACTTCAGTACCAACATTGGTTACCTGTCTGCATTTTGGAAGGCTGTCACAATCTCTTCTCCCCTCCCACTCCTTTGCCTGTCCTCAAAGTCAGTGACACCCCTATCTCTAACCTCTCCTTCATCACCATAGAGATATAATTCCTTTTCATCACCTGCACCTCCTCTCTCCTCTCCCCTCTCCTCCCTCTCCCCTTCCTCATCTCCCTCTCATCCCTGACAGCCTGCATGATTGTCATCTCCTTCCTTCTCCCTATTGTTTTTTTTCTGTCCAGTAACTCCATCCTTTATCACTGACACATTTCCTGCCCTTAATCCTTCCAAGGGTAAGAGCCCAGATGGCCTGGATAGCAAACTCCTCCATCTCTCTGCTTCTGTAATCTTCTCCCCATTGGTTGACCTCCCTAACTTCTCTTTCTGGTGTTCCTCCATCCCTGCTGACTAGAAGACTGCCACTGTTACTCCTCCTCCAAAAAGTGGTGACCCATCTGGTACTAACAGCTACTGATGCATTTCTCTCCTCCCTCCAAAATACAGGAACAAATTATCTTGTCAGAACTCTCTCCCTTTCTGGACTCTTCTTCCTTCTTCACCCAATACAAGTCTGGCTTCCACAAAAATCACTCCACCACCATCTCCCTGCTCAGGCTCACCAAATCCATCCATAATGGTATGGATCACAGCCTCTGCTATCTTCATCGATCTAGCCAAGCATTCAACCCTGTCTACCACCCCAATTATTAGCCAAACTCCAGGCTGCAGGCCTCTCTGACTTAGCCATCAACTGTTCCACTCCTACCACAGGGGTAGGTCCCAAGCAGTCAAAATTGGTGAACCCCTCTCTACTGCCTGTCTGCCTGTATCCACTTGGGTCCCACAAGGATCTGTGTTAAGCCCACTACTTTTCTCCATTTTCCTTAATGATCTCCCCTTCATATGCTTGTCTGCATCCATTCACATGTACACGGATAACACGGTCCTCTTCACAGCAGGCCCACAGACTCCAGCTAGACTTTGATCAAGTTCAGCCCTGACCACACACAAATCAGCTTTTCCACAACGCTAAAAAGACTGTCTCCATGTCCTTTGGCACAAGGCACAGACTCTGTAGGCTCCCTCCCCTTCTTACTTTCCATACCCTGGATGGCTCCCCTGTGGAGGATGTTACCACCTTTAGTTATCTTGGTATCTGGCTAGACCAGCACCTAAACTTTTCTGAACAAGTGGATGCTATAGTCAAAAAGCTGCACCCCAATTTGGTGCACTTTACGGGAACTGTGACTGTTATCCCTCAGCATACTGTGCTATTATCCAGTGAATGATCCTCCAAATCTCTGACTATGGTGATGTAGTCTACAGCATAGCCCCAGTCACTACCTTTGCCAAACTGGACACACTCTTCAACAATTCTGCCATTACACTCTTGACTATCCTTCTTGGACTCACCTCTGTTTTATTTACAAATCTCTCTCCTTTTCTTTTCTTGTGGATAGATACCATGCCCACTGTGCCAGCTCAGTGGGCAAATTTGGATTATTTCCCTACCCTCCTATCTCTCTGATGTCCCCCCACAGCCATACCATCAGAAGCTGAAATATTTAAACCCTAGCAGTCTCTTCAGTTTCCACAACCATCGAGAAGCTACATTCAGCCACCGCTTCCCTAAAAAGGCCCTGAAGCAGCTCCCCTTAAGGAACTCTGCCTAGCAGAGCGGAGACTGGTCTGGGATTGCCAGAGCCTGTAGGAGGTAAAGTGTCCTGCACTACAGCCTGATTGTTGTGAGGCACTTCGCGCCCCAACCACCCCCCCACTCAGGGTCAGCACTTCATTTATTGCTGCTGGCAGGTCACATGTCACATCACGTGACCTACCCTCCTTTTTACTAAGTGTCCACTTTCCTATTTGCAGCTTATAGACACCAACCACTAGGGGTCACTGCACTCTCCACTCTAGCTCCTCTTTCAACTCTCTACCCCTCCTAGCTACTGTTTGAAAGCTGACCCACTAGAGGTCACTGCAGTTCCCTTTGAATCCTTCTACCACCTACTTTCCTCATTCCTTCCATCAGCCTACCAGCATCAAACCTGGTACCTTTTTGTCCAAAGTCTACTGACTAACCACTAAGCCAACGAACCAGACCAACACCTTCCTCTACTTTCAAACTCTTAACCCTTCCTCCCTCCTTTTCTGAATTAAAAAAAACTTTCTACACTCTGTCCCTGAGCTGTGCTCAAACCCAGTACCCGTGCAGTCAGAGTCAGCAGCTCTACCTCTGGAACAAATTGCCTACTTATTTTATTCCTACTTTCTAAGCCTTTTAGTCTCTTACCCCCCACCTGCCAAAATATAAGTTTACCACTTCTCTTGCTGCTTTTGCAGGCTTTGAACCTATTACCCTCACTTTCAAAGTCAGCAGTTCCACCACTCAGCTAGCACATCTGTCTATTATTACTGCAGGATTTCAAAACTCTAAAAACACTCTAACCCTGCTTAGTGTTATCTGAGTGCTTCTGCAGACCTTGAACCCAACTCCCTGCTGCTACAGCCACTGGCTGGGCTTCTTCCGGCTACCCTGGTCAAGGCTTGAACTTAGTACCTTGTATACCTCAGGCACCAGCCCTGCCACTACACCATAGCAGCAACTTGGCTTAGAGGTGACCTCTCACTACTATCTCCCCTCTATCATCCTAGTACCCCATTCTTTCTTCACTTCAGCTCCCCCACCCTTACCAACTGCATGTGCACCCCCTGCTCACCAGCCTCTCTCTTCTCCTCCTCCTCCTCCTTCTTTTGCCTTCCACCAATCCTATTGTCCCTATTAACCCTCGGCCTCACTACTCCAGTGTTCCTACCTACCCTCCTGTCTTCCCCTCCTCCTTTACCACTGCTCCTCCCCCCCTTCCACACACCCCATATGCTACTCTCCACCTCACCCCCCATCCAGACATTGCCTTCCTGCCCCCACCAGCTCCCTTGCTCTCTGATCGCCTGAGCCTCTCTCTGCTTGCCTGTAACTGCCCTACCTCACCCACCCCTGTGCTACAAAACCCTTCCTCATCCTATCGCCTCCCGGCGTAAACTCTCCATCTGCCATCCTCTGACCAGAGCACTTCTCCTCCTTCTACTCCCTAACAGGGAACATACATCCCAACCCAGGCCCTGCCCTCCCACCCACCCACCCAGCTCACTGGTCTTCAAGTAGCCTCCATGAACATATGCAGCCTGCAAAAGAAATTTGACGCCCTACAGTGCTGGGCCTTGGCTCATCAACCAGACATCATAGCAATGGTTAAAACCTGGCTGTCCAAATCCACCCCTGACTCATTTGTTTCCCTCCCAGGCTATACCTTATACCGGGAGGACCAAGTAGGCAAACGAGGGGGAGGCTGTGCAATCTACACTAGGGACACAATACTTGGACATGCACTCCCCACCCCTGCCCTTGTAAATGGGGCCCAGGATCTTACCCTCAAACTCACCCCGGACCCCTCTAGGAGCCCTCTCTATCTCACCACAGCCTACGTTCCCCCAAAGAACCAGCACCCGGCCCTGGTATCTTTAACAGACTACCTGGCCACCCTCCACCATAAGGCGGAACAAATCCTAGTTGGGGACCTTAATGTAAATTGGCTCAGCACCTCCTCATCCACAATCAGAGACTAATTTGCCACCCAAGACCTGATGCAACTCATCACCCAGCCCACAAGAATAAACCCTAAGAGAGGTACCAGCACCCTTCTGGATGTTATTATAACTAACCGACCCCATAAAATCCAAAACATCCAGGTCCTCCCAGACTCCCTAAGTGACCACTCCCCTATCCTATTTCATTGGGCAGTCTCCAATCCCAAACCCAAAGCCTAGACCACCCTCCGCAGGCGCCTCCGCCCTGGTGGGCTGAAAAAACTTAAAGTGTTCCTCACCCAGATAAACTGGTCCCCCATTCATCGTGCAACCGACATTGACATTGCCCTCACCTTCTTCACTCACACCTTCAACATGGCCTGTGATCTCTTTGCACCCTTCACCAAAATCCGGTCCAAAAAACAGAATGCACCCTGGGTTAGCCCGGCCCTTCTACAATTACTAAGAAATCGGGATAACCTCTGGCACCCTGCCACTGAAACGGGTCGTCTGTCTGATAGGCAGGCTTACAATGCAGCCCTGAATAAGTGCTCATGGGCCATCAGGAAAGCCAAGGCCGACCATTACCAGGCCTCCCTTACCTCCTCCTGGGGCTCAGCCCGGACTTTCTGGGATAATATTAAGCAACTTAATGGAAAAGCTCACTCCCCTGCCCCATCCCAGCTCACTAGAAATGGCACTCACCACCACCGAGCCTGCCACCATAGCTAACTGGTTCAACACCACTTTCACTGACCTTAGCTCAGTCCTCCCTAGTAATTTCTTTGACCCTCCCCCCAACCAACCTCCCCCTGTCCTCCAGCACCCCAGCTTCCACCTGTGCAAGATTTCCACCCGGGAAGCCAGACCCATCCTAATCAAAGCTTTGAATGGCAACAGTCCCAGCAGTGACTCACTGGACCCCAGTATCCTCAGGCTGGTGCTTGATGAAGTCCTTGCCCCACTCACCAGCCTAATTAACCAGTCACTCTGCCTGGGACAATTTTCCACAGCTTGAAAAACAGCCATTATCACACAATTCATAAAGGGGCGACAGGTCATCGGCCAACAACTACGGCCAATCTCCATCCTCCCCCATCTCTAAAGCCCTGGAGAAAGTGGTGGCCATTCAAATCACTGATTATCTGGCTAAGCATAACATCTTATGCCCAGAGCAACATGGCTTCCATGCTGGTCACAGTACCAGCACTGCCCTAATTGAATTCTCCAACTTCCTACACTCCTCCTTGGATACCAGCCCTAGCTGGTGCAGTGTTCATCGACCTCTCAAGGCTTTCGACACCGTCTCCCATCCACTTCTGCTGAATGCACTCTGCCACACTGGTCTCTCAGCTGGCCCCCTAGCATGGTGCACAAGCTATCTTGACGCTCGATCACAGTGTGTAAAAATCAATAGCACACTCTCTGATACCTGTCCCATTCACTCTGGGGTCCCCCAAGGCTCCATCCTGGGCCCCCTTCTCTTCTTGCTCTATCTGAACACCCTGCCCAGTGCATGCCCTGGCAAAATTCTACTGTATGCAGATGACGCTGTCCTTTTTGCCACCCACCGCAATCCCGTCTCCCTCCAGGACACCCTACAGCAGTCTTTCAACAGTGCCGAAGCTTGGTTTAAGGAGCGCAGACTCATCATCAATCTTAAAAAGACCAAAGCTATGCTCTTTTCCCACCCCCAAAACAAAGCTAGCAACCACCACTCTATATCCTTCAAGTACCAATCAGCCACTGGAACAAGTCTGCTCCTACAAATACCTTGGGGTTACCTTCGACTCAGCCCTCTCATTTCACAACCACATCGATGCCCTAACATCTGCCACTAACACACGGCTTGGTATCCTCTTCTGCCATAGAACCTGCCTTCCCCCAAATGCTCTCCGGCTCACTGTTACATCATCCATTCTGTCCCTTGTAGACTATGGTCTACCAGTCTATGGTGCTGCTGACACCACTGCACTCAAAAAAATTCACTTAACCCTGAATAAAGCCTGCAGATTGATTACTGGTGCCCCCAGGCTCACACACACCTGTCAGCTGTATGTTGAGGCTAAACTGCTTACCCTGGATGAACAGCTCCGATACCAAACCTGTCTCCTCACAAAAAAAACCCTACTCGGACTCTCCCCCCCTGGGGTAACGGCATCCATCCACCAGAGCCCTCCCACTATTGCAACACGGTCTTCCAACAAGACCACTCTAATGGTCCCCAGATCAAGAACCAGCCATGGCCAGAGGTCCTTCTGCTATAGAGCCCCAACCTGGTTTAACTCTCTCCTGCCCCCATCACCAATGCCACCACCATCTCCAAGTTCAAAACCACCCTTCAAACCACATCATCAACACTCGTAACTGCTCCTGTCTCTGAAAGTAGCCTCCACCTCTACTTCTCTTGACAATGCCCTCCGGGCAGCTCTCCACCTAGCCATCCCCACCACCACTTCCCTGTACACCGTGCCTATGTTTAACCTGGCCAGTGCCAGCTGTTTCAGTGTTTACCTATTAGATTGCTCACTATTGATACCAACTTGTGTAACACCTGTTCTCAATTACATGTACCCTGTAACCTAAATGTATTTGTCTGACCACTGTGTGATGTGGCACCTCTGTTGAACGCCTATTGTTTTGAAAACCTATGCTATGTAACCAAAAACACTATGTATGTCTTATGTGACGAAGTACCTTTGGAAACGAGCCTCTGGCTCAAAGGTTGTAAACTGATTTTACAAATAAATAAAAAAAAAAAAAAAAATCTGGAACTCCCTTGCCCCAGTCATTCATTAATCTCGCTCTCATGAGTTCTTTCAAACCACTTCAGAGATCTCGCCTCTCCCTCCTGCACTTGCTCTAGTTTTCCCTCTTGCTGTCCTATGACTTGTTTCCAGTTTAGGTACAGCTATAATTTGACCCTTATGCTTCCACTCTAGGCATTATGCACAAATGTTTATAGCCAGTGTTGATTTAAACTGCTCTGTATTTGATCGCCATCATATGTTTGTGGGTCCTGACTGAGCTGTATATGCATTGTCGATTGTTTGCTTAACACTCAAGTTCTCATGTCTTGCATGTATTATTCCCAATGTAATTTGTGGTTGTGTACCACTCTGCTCCATGAATGTTATGTATTTTGACATTTTGTGTTACCTAAGGCCCAACTGTACAAGTTCCCCTTCCCCCAGGATGCATCTAGAAATGAGCTCCCAGCTTAGTATGTCTGGGTGGGGGGTACTAGACACCAAGAATCATTTTACTATAATAACTGGAGCCATTTAAACTGTGATTGGGGGTGTAGAACCTTTACATTCCAAGGATCATTTTGGTATACTACTTGGGAGCATTATAATGGTGACCAAAGGTAGGGTGACAATATGCATCACTGTGTGCTCAAACGAGGGCAGAATTTTTGGAAGCAGTAAACAGTATTGCAATTTTCATTGTTAAGCACTTTCAAAACCTTTTATATAGCACTGTGCTCTGTACACAGGAGGGGACCCCTCATTTGCAAGGCTTTAGTAGTACATATGCACATGCACATGATTGTGTTAGTATCTGGGGCTGCTAAATGTATGGTACCTGTTCAACCATGCTGTTCTCCCACATGGCACAGTGCTTAGATGTTTATCATTCCGCTAACCTTCTGAAAATGGGACCCTAATTGACTAAAATCCCCTGCTGATGCCTCTTAAGATGCAGAAAGTAAACAAAAATGGATTATCTTATTCTATATCTTTATGTATTATTTTATGTTATTTTCCTTGGAAAACCTTTAATCAGTTTCAAAACATTGTGATGTGTCTTAAATATTTATAACAACTGTAGCTAAAATACAATTTCTTCTTTCATCTGAGTGCTGTTTTTATTTACTTACAAAAATACAGTCTAGTTTAGTGGTTTAGTTTAGGCTTATTGGTAACTGTACTGCCTCCCATGCCAGTGGCCCGGTTTCAGGGGAGGACCTGGGTCAAACAGACATTAACTGACAGGAGAGATGACTGAGCATCTCTGGGACTGCTTTCCTCTCAGGGAGGGGGAGTCTGACCACCCCGCTCTTTAACAGCCACCTAGGTGAGGAATGCTGGCAGGGCTCAGGCAGGCAGGCACAAAGCAGTACTTGCCTTCAATTGGATTGGCATCATTGCATGCTTGATGGCCCAGGGGATAATCCAAAGGTAGAAAACCTCCAATGGCAAAATAATCCACCAACCTGCCACATGCTTTACACTACTAACCAGGCTCTGCTCCTGAATATGTGGCTCCTTGTGAATGGCCCTCTCTCTCCTGGCCCCACCACGGGGGGGGGGCATGGGAGCTCTCAGAGCAGGTAAGTCCTGGTGATTTTGGGTGATGTGGATGGACAGGCCAGTGCACAAGGGGGTCAGTGGGTGACCTAGAAGATAAACATCTCATTTGAAAAAGAAATAAAACACAGTTTGGGAATCTCAGACTCAAAAACACAGTCACACCATATAAACAGCATAATTGTGCACTATGAAGTTAGACCAGGGCAGGTTTATTAGTGGAGACCAAGTGCTTGGCAAAACTCTGTTCACCTTGCAATGTTCTGCAGATACGTAATGGGGAGGTTAAAAGCTGTGAGAGCCACCAGGGAGGCATCACAGTGAAGTTATTCAGAACAGAAAGTGCAAATTATGCATATGCCAGCTGAGCTCCTTACGAGAATTGGGCCCTGCGATTGCTGCAATGTACATATTTTTCTTAACCAAGAACCTTTATTAAACAATACATTCAAATAAAAACAAAAACTAAATCAAAACTTACTCAGTAGAGTACAAACTACGAAAGCATTTGACTTACACTTTCACAGCTCCTGCAATACATTTCCCAAGCATTCAGCTCAGATAAGTTGCTTGACCAACACAGTAATTTATTACACATAAATCTAATTACAATTTTAACTTAGAAAAAAATCCCTATGTTTATATGGTATGAGAGTGGTATGTTAGGAATATCCCAAGTATTAGCTTCCTATACAAAAGTGCCTAACAGTAAATGAAGGCAGCACTTATTTAAAAGAATAAACTAGAGCATTTTAAATTAGTTCTAAAAGTTTCTTGTCACATCACAATGTTCTGAAATTTGATTAAAGGTGTGCAAGCAAAACAAGATGTAAAATCCCATAAAGAAGTAGATTGAGAGATAGCCCTGTTTTGTTTATCTGCTCTGCAGTTTCAAAAACATCCTCTCATCAAGCCAGCAGCTAACTGAATGCAGCAGACAAGCAGTTCAGCTGCAGGCCATTCAAGGGGGAGGGGCAGGGGGATGGGAAGTTTCAGAACGTAGTCCATTTCAGTAGATAGTTTATTTGTTTCAGTATATAGTGTATGTGAATTTTTCAGTCTACAGTGTATGTGTTTCAATACATAGTGTACTTGTTTCACCATGTAGTATATTTGTTCAGTATATAGTGTATGCAGATTTTTCAGTGTATAGTGTATTTATTTCACTAGATAGTGTATGTACTTCAATATAAAGTGTAGATGTTTCAATATATAGTGTATTTGTTTCAGTATATAGTGTATGTGCTTTTTTCAGTGTGTAGTGTATGCATTTCAATAGATAGTGTATGTATTTCAATATGTAGTGTATTTGTTACAGTATATAGTGTATACAGATTTTTTCCATGCATAATGTATTTATTTCAATAGATAGTGTATGTATTTCAATATAAAGTGTAGATGTTTCAATATATAGTATATTTGTTTCAGTATATAGTGTATGTGCTTTTTCAGTGTATAGTGTATGCATTTCAATAGATAGTGTATGTATTTCAATATATAGTGTATTTGTTTCAGTATATAATATATGAAGATTATTTTCAATATATAGTGTATGTGTTACAATCTATAGAGTATTTGTTTCAGTAGATAGTTTATGTGGATGTTTCAGTCTGAAGTGTATGTATCTCAATAGGTGGTGTATATGTTTCAGTACATAGTACATTTGTTCCGGTATATAGTGTATGTGGATTTTCAGTACTCAGTATGTGGATTTCAGTAGATAGTGTATGTATTTCACTATACAATGTAAGCATTTCACTATATAGCATATGTGTTTCACTATATATGTATTTCAGTATACAGTATATGTATTTCACTATATGATGTATATATTTCAGTAGATACTGTATGTGGTTCACTACATTGTGTATGTATTTCACTATATAATGTATGTATTTCACCATATAGTGTATGTGTTTTACTATACAGCCAGAGATTATGAATTATGTCCCTAATGGCTTGCCATACATAACAGCATTGCACGATGCGCTATACACTGCTTGATCATAGATGTCTATACAGTATAATGTAGGTTGTCATGTATTTATGAACTTTTTGTGTATTGTATTTACAGGCCATTCAGATATGTTGCCTATAGATGTTTTGTCTTGTGAATTTGGAAGCGTTTAGGAAGATGGAAAAGAAGAATATTCCCTTCGTGCATGGTTACCGCCATTTGTACTGCTTTCCCAGCTAATGAATATACTGGGCTAAGGCATGCACCTCAGCAATCTTCACAAGACAATAATTACAGTAAAAGGCCATTGAAAGTAACTTTGAAGTTGATCACTATAACAATTATATTGAATATGGATGGTTCCACATGTGACAGTTCATAGTTCCTGTTTCCATGATTCATGCTATTTTTAATGTGTTGTTAGTACACTGGTCACTGGTATGTGTATCTTGGTTGTATTGTGTCGGTTGTTCTTCGTTATGACACTTCAAGGTGTAGAAACCGAATTACAAGTAAGTGTTGTGAAATTGATCACATTCATATGCTGTTTTACCAAGTAATACACTTTCCTCATTATAACCTACTCATTCCTCCCCCCCCTTAGGTTGCTTACTGTCTCAAATGTATTGTAACAGTCTATGCCAGCCTCCAACAAGTGATCTGAGTTTCCCACGACTGCCACCGTAAGCAGACCCTCTATCTCCCCTTTTGCCCTGTCCTCACTATGAGCTCCCTTCCCAGTCTCTGCTGTTCTAGGGTTCCCCAGAACAGCCACTCCTGACTATTCCTCCCCCACTCTCCTTATAGGCGGAACTTTTACCACATACTTTAACCATTGGCATCAACATCCCTGTGTAACAGTCCTCTATCCCTAATATCCCCCCACCTGCTTGCTGTAACATGACCTGCTCTAATTGATGACCATTGCCCCAGCCTCCCCTCCACCACGCCCATCTGGTTTTCCTCCTCAATCCCCTCTGCAACATGGTCACTAGCTTCAACAATCACCATAAATTGTTTACTGTTTGACTGCTTTTATTGTTTTGTTTTATGTATGCCATCACTTTGCACTGCCTGTATTTCTCAAAGTGTTTTGAACTGCATTCACCAGTACATACTGTATTGTTGCTGCATTACCTGTAAACTTGTGTACTTTGTTTGTGCCCTATTACCGCATGTGCTGCGTCACATGCACCCCTATGTAAACTGTTCTCTCCTGGGTCGTGCCTGAAAATAGGCATTTTCATGCCTAGTGTACCCACCCGGTTACCAAAAGCAAGTAAATAAACATGCACTGGTAAGTCAAGGAGACCTGGTAAATATAAATTTACAACT
Source organism: Neoceratodus forsteri (assembly GCA_016271365.2). Classification (NCBI taxonomy): domain Eukaryota; kingdom Metazoa; phylum Chordata; order Ceratodontiformes; family Ceratodontidae; genus Neoceratodus; species Neoceratodus forsteri. The sequence continues at coordinate 1,552,762,246 of CM057453.1, read as the reverse complement.
GTCTCTTTGTCATACATGACAATGTGATTTTTGTGCAACAACAGTCAGGTAATACTGAAGTATGGTAAGGCATCAAATCATGTCATTCCTTATGCTAGCTTCTTAATTTGCTTTACAATCTTGCAATATGTAGCTATACATAATTAGTGTGAATGTGTAGCTGCATGCTCTGTCCACCACCTAAACAGATGTATCAACATATTTTTTTCACTATTACATTGTAATTACCATAAACATCTTGCAATACACAGTTAAATGTAATTGAGACAATATAATTTCAATTTGAAGTTGCAGTTCCACATATCTCACAACAGTTGGTTATGTGCTATGCATGTTCCATTGTTAATAAATGTTTAACTGTCAGCAATGAAACTTTTCAAATGATGTGTGAGTGTCTCTGTGTGTGTGTGTGTATTGCTGTGTGTGTGTGTGTGTGTGTGTGTGTGTGTGTGTGTGCGTGTGTGACTCAGTTTGGCCGTGTGTGTCGCTGTGTATGTGTGTCACTGTGTCTAAGTGTGTCTCGATGTGTGTGTGTGTGTGAGTGTGGCTGTGTGTGTGTGTGTTGCTGTGTCTGTTTGTGTCTTGATGTGTGTGAGCGTGGCCATGTGTGTGTGTGTGTTGCTGTGTGTGTGTGTGTGTCTTAATGTGTATGTGTGTGTGTGTGTGTGTGGCCATGTGTGTGTTGCTGTGTCTGTGTAAGTCTCGATGTGTGTGTGTGTGTGTGTGTATGTGAGTGTGGCTGTGTCGCTGTGCATGTCTGTGACACTGGCCGTGTGTGTGTGTGTGTGTGTGTTGCTGTGTCTCCATGATGTTCTGGCTGATTGGCATGTGTTACAGCCTCACCATAGTAATAAAAAGAATAACTGTTTCAACAACTATGTCAATATCATGATTTGATCATTCTGGAATGGAATTTATACAGAATGATGATATCAACTTTTTATATAATGTAAGTAACCAACACAACATTGCAGTAACATTACAGAAGAAATGTTATAAAACCTGTAAAAGTCAAGAACAAAGTATCAATCTCATTAATGTTGTTTAGTAGCTGGAATTGTGTGCATTAATAAAGAATTGAGTAACAATCAACTGATGTTATTTCTTCACATTTTAGGGTGCTGTCAGTAGTACATGTGTTAGTAACAGCTCTGCAGTTTTCTTTTTTTTGCAGTACCACAAAGTTCTATGTTAAGCCAGCAAACGTCATGGTGTGAAATAATGGCAATTCATATGGTGCATAAATAGTAGGTACAGTATTACTTAATCTAAGGAAATGTCCATCCAAATTAAATTACATATAGAGCATCATGACACTCTTTTATCTGCAGGTGTTCTCTTTCATTTTTCATGGATGAGATGAAGAAACAGTGACCATTACTGCAGAGATACATCACCCTGAAGTTTGAATCTGCTGAAATGTCTACGGAAGACATCCTGCTTATCAGGATGGCTATATTTGCTACTCAGAGGAGGTGGTATGGCATCAGAACAGCTCAGTACAGCAACCAATTTGTAGGAAGGATATTGCTCTCTAATCTGAAGGACAAGCCTTTAAATGTCAGCTACGTAACCTGAAAGGGATAATGACTAGGTGAGATGGAGTCATCACAGTATTGCGAAGTGTAACAGACATGCAACTGAAGTCATACAATGCTGATATACATTGTCGAGCTTTGCACGGCTGTCATGTAAACCTCTTCCATTGCTTACATATAAAATACTGGATGTCAACCACACACAACTTGGCATGTGTTTCCATGTCAGGGTTGAGATGACAGCATGGACCTCTCAAGCTTCACTCTCTTGGTTCATATGCTGTCATCTCAACCGCTTGACGGAAACACAGCCTTGTTGTGTATGGTTCCCCATACAGTATTCTCTATGTACTATGTACAGTGTAGTGTTGTTCTGTAAAGAATTCCAACCCTCGCATAATACTCTTCCACCACAGTTCCAAGGTGACGGAATGTGATTCTATCCTACTGTGGTATAATAGCATTATAGAATCTCTAGAGACTGCATCAGTCACTTTAATTTTGAAAGCAAAAGAAGTCACAAAACACATATTTCACACAGTACTTCACAATATAAAAAATACATGATGAACAACTCCATGCACAGGTGCTGTGTTTTGCCACCTGTGGGTTCTGATCACCATGGAGCTCTCAAGCTCCGCTCGCGACATCACAGTGAATCACAACCCCGCTGTGGCAGAACACAGTGGTTCTGCATAGTTGCCCATCCAGTCTTCTCTACATAATGCACAGTACTGTGTGAAAAATGTTATTTTTTAACTCTTTTGCTGTTCAAATGAAAGTGGCTCATGTAGTCTATACAGGTTGTACAATGCTATTTAACCACAGTAAGGTACAACAGCATTCCATGACACTGCAACTGTGGTATAACAGCATTGTTAAAATGATGGAATTGTATACAGAACAACAATACACTATACAGTGTTACATGGTTATGTACCAAACCTCCACACATAATCCTGTACATTGAGAATGTTCACTTCTGCAGTGTCAGAGGCATGTCTAAGAAGTTCAGTAAAAAACTGTGACAGACATATTCCCCTGCCATGCACCACAGAAGTGATCATGTCATACTTAGAATCTTCCAAACATGGAAACTGGTTTACCATCACTGACAGCTTAAGGATTCAGACTTCCAGTATTACAAAACCTCCCGTCAATTTTACTCACAGATGTAATGTGCGCAGCAGTGAAGCCACATACCACAGCACTACAATCACCTCTCTTAAACAACATCACCCACATGCACAACATACACATTAATTGGTGTCTTTGCTTGTTAAGTAAGATGTGAATGAATTAGAATTAGAAACAGTAAGGCGAACCACCTTTATTCCTTCATCGTGCCGTATCATGACACTGGCCGTGCACTGAAACCTGCAACTCACACAACCTGGCTGAGTTCAATATACAGGAATGTGTATGAGTAGTCATACACAATAAGAGTATTCTTCTATTGAGAGTTTTCCCTGTTAACAGCTTACCTCGAGAGCGCAGCTCAATTAGCGGTCTGTTACCAAGGAAACCTCGATATACATGAATATCCGTGTTTGTCTATCACTACTTGTACACAGTATTTTGTGGTGTATGTGAAGTAACAACCTAGAAAATAACACAAAAAAAGTGAATGAAAATAACGATGGAATTGAAAGTTTAACATTTTCTTTTTTTTTTTCAGTAGCATACTTCGCAGCATGTTATTCTTTACCTTCAGGGTTAACACTGAAAAAAAAATTTCAAATGTAGTATGTGGCAGCATTCAAAGCTGTTCAGCTGCATTGCTGACATCACTAGTATTGCAGAACAACATGATGATGTCAGTAATGCAACTGAACAATAAAATTCCATGTATGGAATTCCATGCATAAGACCATTTTCACCATACAGTGTAATACTGAATAACAGTGTTAAAGTTCCGCATCTCATTATATAATTACCATAGGTGGTTTCTGTTTTCTCAGGTTTGGCTACAGGTTCATCACCCTTTTTGGATTTTGGAAAACAAATTTTGAATTTCATTTCACCAGTTTTTGTGACAGCTTGCGACCCTTGATCGTTTTCGTTGAAATGCAGTGCCGTTAGGATGTGCCTAAGGGTGGTTCAAGACATACTTTAACATTATGTCCCTAACTTGTATCATGCCAAATTTGAAACTGCATACAGTCATTCAAAACGTTATGCTCTGACAGACACCAGTACAAGTCAACAGATCCCCAAACATTCAAGGTGTGGTAATCCATGACGTGTCACACACATGCTGTAATGGTACTGCATATTACTACTATACAATTAGCAACTGTATGTGTATTTACCACTAAACATTGACAGCTGTTGGAATTGCAACGTACCTTTCATACATGGAGGAGAAGAAGTAGCTGGAAAATTTAGGGGCAAAGTGACACACAAGTCCATGAAACACTTCCAGAGCATATGTCTGGTATGTAGGCGATATCTGCCTAAGATCACAAAGGAGGTATGAGCTGGTGATGATGTCAGTCATTAGTTTATGTGCACGACACCCTTAGTGAAGGGAAAAATAAATGTCAGTGTATATGTACGTAACATCCATCAACACAGACTTATTAAAGAAGGATCTACATTGTTAATGAAGTTGTATTCAACCCCCCCTTCCCACCTTCACAATGTCTTACACGTCAGTGCTCAGGAACACTCACCACCCTTATTTTACAGTATGTCAAGGCTATCTAATGTGATGTGATTGGATTGGTGGTTAGGAGTGCGATGGCTTTACATTGATCAGTATTATACTGTCATGTACAGCCTGACCACCACGGCACATAGATTCTTCCTGTCACCATTCCATTGTCTAGTACTATTGAATGTGTGGAAGGATGCATTCTGATTCTTGCTCAGCATTACTGATAATTGTTTAATAGTAGCAATAAGGTACTAACAGTAGTTCCATTATCAGTCATTCAATCATTCCCTAGGGGAAATATGGCTCTGAGCTATGCCTCGTGCCCACCCCCCATAGAGGGTGCTTAACAGACTGTTTATCGAACCCCTGGCCATGCTCTTTTGCAGAAGCAAACACAATTATCATTACTTAGACAATGAATCCATTTCTACAGATCTCACAATACAAAGCATTGTGTACACAGACTAAATACACAAAGCTGACGTGGGATGGAGTAGTAGTACCACATACTGTACCTTTCTTAAACCACAGCTTTGTCTGTGTAATTTGTCCATGGACACATTCCGGGAATCTGTCTCCATGACCTGTGTGTATGTTACACACATGATTGACCACGCTTAGCCATTTCTGAACTGTGAGTTCACTCTCGTCAGTGTTTCCCACAGCAACCCAAAACATACGATTAGTTATGGATTCTGACCACTGGTGGATGTCACCACAATCCTTCTTTTTTGAAATTTTTTCAAGCTTTTTGCCAACACCTTTTTTTCAAAGAGAAATATATTACAGGAGAATCTTAACTATAATAATTCTAAGCAACCTACAAATACATGATCTATTTCACATGAGGAGACATACCCTTAGACATGTGCCACACGTCAAAGTAATGTTTCACATCTGGGTATTCACGTTTCATAAATGCCTTAACTTGAACATGACGATTGGTCACAAGTTGAGACACCTTGCATCCCTGGCCATTGATGTGGGTGAGGCCATGACGCAATCCCTCCAGCTCCATTGCCGTGGAATTCTTGACCTCTGACAACTGCAATTAATGGAACCAGTTATTAGGTGCATCAGTGCTATCTAAATGTGATGTGTCATACAAATACTACATTGAAAAGCAAATTTAAAAAAATTACTGTGAAAAACACATAGTACAAAACATTTCTGTAAAAACTGTACCTGAACTAGTTAAAGATGAATTTTTTTTTCTGTTCAAGGTCCATGAATGTGTAGAGACCATATTTTGCATAATGCCCCGGGGAGTCGCATCTGGCATCACCACCCACAACAATGTTCTTCCCACGAATATTGTCAAACATCTCCTGCTGTTGTGACTGCCACAAGTTCTGCATAGTAGGTATATTGTAACATTTTTTAATTTTATGTTATGTCACATGGGAAACCACTGGAACATTAACAGTACAAAACAGCCAAAGTGCTTTCGAAGGTGTCACCCTACTACAAAAAATAGCAGAGCACATCATTATGTTCCCCTCCTGCATGGAGCGCACCATATCCTGGCTGTGCCATGTGCACGTATGTCCCCTAGAACACTTACTGAACGACACAATCATAGTACCTACTGTACGTACAACATGATTGTTAGTGACACTCCTACAGATAAGACAGGTGCCCAATAGTTCAGCAAGTTTATTTTCCGACACCATGTAATAACGTTCATTGTTATCAGGTGCAGCGTTCACATGAATCGGATGATATACGGTGTCCAGATTGACATCATATGTTTTTGCATGACGAATGTCAATTTCAGGTTGATAATCAGGGTCATTACTGTCATCAGTATCAATTCCACCTGTTTCAGCATCAGAATCATCACATATGTATGTTGCCGCATCTCGTGTATTGCTTACTTCGTGACCTGTGCCATGTGACTCAGCAATATCTCCATGCTGTTGATGATGTCCAATGTCATCCAGCAGGACACACTGTATACCCACTGAACATACACTGATGGTTTTCGGTACATCGGACATAGCTACCTGTATTCGTCATGTTCTCTGTAACGGTTTTATATTAGCCTGACATTTGACACTTCTGCATGATGGCTTCAATGGAAGTCCAGAAAAACTCACTTGGCATGATGTACTTGACTGGCAAAAAGATACATCACTCAGTTCCTCAGCTACACCACTGGGGTTTTCAGTTGCATCATCAGTTGCTCCCAGGCAGGCATCGCACTCAGTTCTTCCATTGACTGGTCAGAACACGACTGCTGAACTAATTCAATGGCATCCTCTGTTCTTACAACATGATAGGAATGTTCAACAGTTTCTTCTGGTTGTGATCATTGAAGTGCTTCAATAGAAGCATTAACAACCTGACAAGACAAATAATTCAGTATGAGATACTGTGTGTCCCACACACAAGGTAGACAATTAAAAGAAAGAAAGATAACTGGAAAGTGAAAAACATCTGCATAATTACGATTTGACATCATTTACAAACATTTTAATTACTTATTTTTCACTATTTTGAATAATTTTATACCTTGGGGGATACGTAAGCTGTACAACAATGCATGGTGTGCATGGAGCACATTTTACCACAAAACCAGGGGTGTAGCAAGCCACCAGGCCTTGTCAAAATGCCTTTATACCCTGACGTGCAGTACAATGTTCTACAAACACACACTGGAGGTTGTCATTGTGCTTATAAAACGGTCTACTATGTATGTAGAGTTTCAATGTTACACAAAAGTATTTCTTTGATGTAGAGAAAAAGTATTTATGCTGCAAATTAGCAATAAGGTGGAACCAGGGGTTTACATTAACAGTCTCTCAATAATGACACTTGGGTTAATATCCCAGTACTGACACTGTAGTGCAGCATGAGAGGGGTGCTGCACTTCTGAGGTGCCGTCTTTCGGATGAGACGTTAAACCGAGGTCCCATCTGCCTGGATTGGTGGTAGTTCAGGTGGATGTTAAAGATCCCAGGGCACTTCTCGAAAAGAGTAGGGGAATTTCCCCGGTGTCCTGGCCAAATTTCCCTCATTCACTAAAAAATACCACCAACAGCTTAATCTGGTTCAACGTCAGTTGGCATTCATCTGTATCCCCCTCCCCCGGGTCGTGCCTGAAAATAGGCAGGATTTGTCTAGTGCACTTACCCGGTCAACAAAAACTAAAAAAAAAATAAATAAATAAAAATAAAAAATAAATAAATAAATAAAAACACACTATGGAAGAAATGTGGCACGAGGCACAGCCGAGTGCCATTATTGCTCCTAGAGGGTGATTAACTGACAATGTACATAATACCTGATAATGCCTTATTGCTATTATAATAAAACTGTTTTTCCACAGATTGTTATGGTGTGGACGGCGGAACTGTTAAATGCCAGAAGCTTAGAAAATAAGATGTCTCAGCTACATGCCATGCTCATTCACAGTGAAGTGGTGACACTGGATGTGGCCATTGTCACTGACACCTGGGACCCCCAATGGCATGACTGAGACCCACACTTTGAGCACTACACTATGTTCAGAAAAAATAGGGTGGACGGTCTTTCAGGATGCAGTACGAGCCCAGCAGGGTGGCGGACCCAAGTAATGAGGACCGGACAATGGCCGGTATCCTGGCATACAGTGACCTAGTTACTGGCCTGGAAGTGAGTCACCCCTTGCCTGGGACTGATCGTGTCTACTTCTGGTTGTTCCTTGACCTGTGGGAGGTGACGAGCAACACACAATGACAGTGGTTGTTGCCTTCAGGGGTGGAGATTTCTGGGGTTTGGGAAGGATGATCAAAGGTTATCTGCAGTAGATAAGACCAGGCATGGATGATGACAGTAGATGGGAGATCATTATGAGGGGTGTTCTGAAGGTAACCAGCTACTGTGTATGATTAGGCACAAATTCAATAACAATACCATGACAAGAGGACACAGCATGAGATAAGAGGGAGGCATATCAGGGGGTAATGTGAGGTAGTTCTTTTTCACAGAAAGGGTGGTGGGTGCATGGAACAGCCTACCTCAGGAAGTGGTGGATATAAATACAGTGCAGGGCTTCAAACAGGCATGGCATCCTCACTAATAGACCGGACCATGTCTCAAGTGCTTCAGTGTTGGCTGATTCAATTACTGATCATTCCCCTACACTCTGTCACTGGCGCTCCTGTCCACCACCTCCTCCTCAACCACGACTGATCACTTTTACGAACTATGCTGCCCTGAATAAACAAGCCTTCCTATTGGATATCTCCTGTATTGACTGGACTGACATTTTCACCACTACCAATGTTGATACTGCCCTCAACTCATTTCTAACCAAGTTTGGTAATGTTCAAAAGAAGAACCTCCCAAAAGCCAAAAGGAGAGTTAGAGGCCAGCACTCTAGATGGCTGAAAAAAGACCTTCTGCACAAGTTAAAAGTCAGAGACAAGCAGTGGGGAGATACAAACAGACTGGACTTCAGCCTGATCTCATTCTGTATAAGCAATACAGAAATGACTGCAAAGGTGCATCAGGCAGGCCAAAAGTAAATACTGCCAAAACCTGCTGGTTAATTCCTCCCATGACCCTCGTAAGTTTTTGGGGTCACATTAAGTCCTTCTTAGGATCTGCTAAAGATGTCACTCCTCTGATATGGTTCTACATGGCGTACACTGCAATGACTCTACCACAATTGCTAATGCATTTAATCAACAGTTTTCGGACTTATCTGCCTACACAGCTTCCCTTCAATCACAATCTCCTGCCTCACAACCTAACTTCTCAGCACCTGGCGAACCATCTAACCTACCTAACCCCTTCTACTTCAGGGCAGTGTCTAGGCATCAAGTTCTCAAGCTGCTCAGAGCCCTCTCTGACAACACCAGCACTGGCTCCGATGGCTTGGAACCAAGGCTACTAAAAATGGCTTCTCACTACATCTCTGGCCCCCTAGCAAGAATATTCACCCTCTCTCTCTCCAATGGCGTTGTCCCTGAAGTCTGGAAAGCAGCCAGAATCACTCCAGTATTTAAGAAAGGTAGCAAAAATGACACATCTAACTACCGGCCTATTGCTATTTTGTCTGTCCTGAACAAAATCCTGGAAAAAATAGTATCAACACAAATCACAGAATACATTGAGAACTTCAGTCTGCTCAGTCCAGCCCAACATGGCTTTAGAAAGCATCACAGCACCATGACTGCACTTGTAAAATTCTCTTCTGACATTGTCCAAACATGGATAGAGGAAGTTAACAGGGCAGTCTTCATTGACTTAACCAAAGCTTTTGACCTGGTTGATCATACATTACTACTCTCTTCCCTCAATTACTTTGGGCTTCTCCTTCCAGCAACTACCTGGTTTAAAAGCTACCTCACCAACAGAACCCAGGCTGTGAAGTTTAATTCAGCGATTTCAGACAGTGCTGTCATCAACATTGGTGTCCCTCAGGGGTCCATACTTGGCCCTCTTCTATTTTCATTATTCGTAAATAATCTCCCAGAGATGGTAACCACTGGTCACTCACTGCTGTATGCGGATGACCTGGTCGTTTATGCTCACTCTGACAACGTTCTGGAACTGAATGCTGCCCTCACTGCTGATTTTCACTCAGTACAACACTGGCTGAACTCTCAACGCCTTGTTTTAAACACAAACAAAACCAAAGTCATGCTATTTGGCTCCACTCACAAGCTCAGATCATGTCCTTCAACTATCTCTGTTCCTGACATTGATGGGAACCCACTAGAACCTGTCACTTCTTTCCGTTACCTGGGCATCCACCTCGACCAAACCTTGGACCTAAAACACATCCAGGATACCTGCAAGTCAGTCAATTGCAAGTTAGGGGCTGCCTACAGAACCAACTACCTCCTTACCCCTGCTGCTAAACTGGCAGTAGCTGAAATATCTGTTGCCAACCCTACATATGGTTGTCCCATTCTGTCTTTGGCCAATAAATCTGCACTGCATCTGTGGGACACTACTTTCAATAATGTATGCAGGTATGCAACCAAAGCACCTCGACTGCAGCATCACCGCCAACTATATCAAGACCTTGGCTGGCTCTCTCCTCCTCTACCAGACAATACTACCTGTACAATCTATCAGATACCATCATAAGGACATCCAAACCTGCTATCCTATCAGAACTCCTTAGACCAGCTATTCCCACACGGAACCTTAGATCTGCAGATCAGACCATTATCCATCCCCTCTATCGGACAAAAAGGGCATGGGCTCCTTCCATTATGCTGCTCCTCACCTGTGGAACCTGCTGCCTCAGGAACTAAGGGATGTCCCTACTCATGCAACTTTTAAGGGCAAACTCAGGACTTTTCTTACTGCTTTGGACAAATGTGTTTGCTTTGATCCTACCTGATCCTTGCTCTTAACCTGTTTCCCCACTTCCTTATTGCTAGCACTTATGCCTTTCCCAATGGTTGTTTTATGTGGTGTTTACTATAATTGCTGCTTGAATCTGTTTGACTGTATGCCAAATATTAGCTTTGCCATTTACAAGTTGTTGTTTACTTCCGACCACCACTTGGCTTCCCTTGATCCCTGTTCTCTTCTCCCTCACCTCTCAGCCTTCCTTCACTCAACTCCCTGCTCCTCTCTCCCCCTGACCACATCTCCTGCACTCTCCTTTTCCCCCTCCCCTCTGCCTCCCCTTCCTTTCTCTGCTTGCTTGCCTCGCTTTACCTCCTCCGGAGTCACCCCTGCCCCGTTCGCTCCCCACCCTCCCAGCAGAGCATTGTTCCTATTACCTCCACTTGCTGTAAACATACCTCCTCCTCACGACCTCTTCTTCCTGCCCTGCCGTCTCTCGGTTCCACTGGCTCGGCTTGGCGTTGTTACCTTTTCGCTACTGCTGTGTAACTCTTTCGCTTCTCTCCTCTACTTACCCATCATCACCCTTGCCCTGCACGTCCTCCCGGTTTCCTGTGCCCGCATTCTGCTACCTTTTGCCGCTGTTGCCGTCTTTTGCCGTAACCACCTGTCACCCTTTCTCCGCTTGCCGTCTTTTGGCTCCAACGACTCGACCGCAGGTTGGAACCTTGTATCGCCGCTGCCGTATTTGCCGGCTTTCTTTTAACCCTCACTCCCTCCCTTCCCTCTCCCGGCCATCCCTCCTCTACTCCCTCCTACCGTCCCTATTCCTGCCACCGCCTCTCTGTCCTTATATTCTTAGCCATTTCTTTAGCCCCCCGTTTGGCCGCTCCCTCTATCCTTCCCTCTATCCTTTCCTCACCTCCTCACCTTCCCCTTTTGTCATTTCCATCTTGTTTCTGGCTTACCCTACACCTATCCTCTCCCTTTCCTAGGTCCTTCAATGCACTTTATGTATCGCTCAATGGAAAATGTCCTTGAAATGTATTTTGCCTTGTATTTTCCTTTGTCATGCATTGTATCCTGCCATATGTATCTTCCTGTATTTCTGTGCATCATGTATTTCGTTATCCTTACTGTATCGTTATGTTCTGTAATTTTACCTCCGGGTCGTGCCTGAAAACAGTCACTTGCTGGCTAGTGCACTTACCCGGTTAACAAAAACTAAATAAAAAATAAATAAATAAATAAAATAAAAATAAATAGACATAAGGGAGCAATACAGATGAGTATGATTAGATACGTCATTAACAGAGCAAAGGCCAATGTCACATTCATGAGGTACAAAATCAATTGTCCAGAATGGATGGGGATGGGCGTCTTGGATACTGTATCACTCACTTAAGCAATAAGGCACTCCCAGGGTTTATATTAATATCTGTTACTCACTCTCTAGGGGTGTAATGTGGCACAAGGTATAGTTGAGTACCACATGCCCCTAGAGGGTGATTAACTGACAATTGACATAACCACTGGGAGTGCCTTACTAAAATGTTTTTAAACAGTGTTACACCTTGTTTACATTATGGTTAAGCTCTACATGTCTGTTAATAACAGATAATACAATGGTGTGTGAAAATCCTATAACCTCATTGGTCAAAACATGTCACATCACCTTGGTAAATCATGCATAACCCACAGCTGATGAATGGCATTTAAAAAAAAAAACATACTTAAACACATTTTAAAGTTATTTTACACATGGGGTCCATTCAATAATCACAATAAGGCACTACAGGGTGTGAGTTACTGGGTGATTTTCCCACTTCTTGTGCATTTAAGTCACTCTGTTCCGCCTCATGACACACCACACAAGGCGTGGGTAAATCCACAATAATCCACACCTGTTGTCCCATTATTGCTTAATTAACATAAGGCTGTTACAATGTTTACAGCCAATGAGAAATCTCAATTTCTCATATCCTTTTCATAATGATTGATAGCGGACACCAGGCATGTTCCAGCACAGTGTCTGTTACAAAACGACTAAACATTATGTTACTGGAAGTTGGTGAGAGTTCATATCATAGGAATATTACATTACAGGCAATATGCTGTAATTAGAAAACACCTGACTGCCAGCCCAGTGTCGTAGAGGGTTCAGGTGCTGGAGCCTTACCTTGACCCACGCCGGCGACCCTGGTTCCAGAACGGACTCAGGTCATCGGGGGTTGGCAGGAAAAGGATAGGATACAGCATCCAACAGACTGGTCTCCTATCCTGGGTGGGTTTGGGACTGGCCTCGCTCACATAGCGGCCCTCAGTGGAGAATAGAGGCACTACAAGAAGCAATGCACATGGGGAACAAGATAACCAGAAAAACCACTCCGGAAGTCTAGCTGGATGACGAATGTCAGCCCCAGGCACCTCTGAAGACTCCTCTGGAGAGCCACAGAATGCCTCAGCAGCTCTCAGGACTGAAAGAATAGTGTGTTGGTTCCTTCCACTGGTGCCTTCCCCCTCAGAGGAGCAGGGACCCATCCAGTGAAGGATTACACTGGGATACCCTGTGGAAGGCTGCAGATATGAGGTAGGTGGTTGAAGGGGGAGATTGTAGGGGAATGCCTGTGGACCATGACAGCCCGAAGGAGAGGCAGCTCTGGAGCATGTAGGGGGTATAAATAGATAATGGACAAAAAGAAAACACCTGACCACTGAGAAGCACAAGTATGCAGGGAGAATAAAACTGCATTGAAAACTTCTGACGGCCATCCTGCTGGTGCAGAGGTTGGATTTCCATCTGCAACACCAGCGACATGGGTTCGGGAATGGACTTGGGTCGCTGGAGGGCCAGCCTGGGGGAGAAGGCAGGAGCATCCAGCGATGGCACACCATCTCCGGGGGGGGGGTTATGACCCATCGATTGCTGACTCCTGGTGAAGCTTAGGGGCATGGCACAATGTCAGGCCTTAGATGTCCAGGGGGAGTGGTGAACATTGACACAAGCCATGACATCTGTGGCAGGATGTTTCTCGGGAAGAAGATGGGAAAAAATTGCACCTTGGTCGGGTCGGATGATAGCCTCCCAGACCCTCGCTATGGAGCTCCCAGACCCCTATCACCACCTCAGCACCAGCAGCCAGGAGCATTGGTATAGCTGTACAGGCTCTTCCCCTACAAAGGTAAGGGACCCTCCTGATGCAGCAATACATCAGGGTTGCCTGGGCTGGCTGTGATGTGGGGTGGTGGGGTCAGGGGTCGCAGAGTGAACAAGATCCATGTGGGGTCTGAAGGAGAGACTGGGCTTAGCTGCGGGTGGGAGTATAAAGAAATAATGCAAAAAAAAGAAAACTTCTGACAACACATATCACGACAAAGGTGATAACAGAAACTTACCCGCATACGTTCCCTCTTGAGGTACGCTCCCCTTTTCACTGATGACTTTTGATTGATGACTGCTGCAGTTGGTGAAAATATGGATGGCACAGCAACAGGTTTCAGCCTAGCTTTGGCGTTGTCTCATCCCAGTTCAGCCACAGTGTCAGGGTGTCTGTCATATGCTGACCTTTCAAAATGGGCTGAACAGATCCAGCTATACTGAGATGGAGTAAACCATTCTCTCTTAGAAAAGTGAATCCATGCTTTTCAGATCACTGGGTCCTGGGGAAAATGAAAGAAATGGAGACCACAACCTCTGCGGCTCTCATTTTCACATCCATAAACCACACAGTATGGCATGATAACTATGAGTCCAAGCAAACAACGGTGTTATACACCTAAAAACCTGAGGCAAACTTTCCACCCAACAAATATCTTTCTGCCAAATCAATTACAATACTTGAAGACACAGTACATCAAGTAATGGAGACACACTACAGACAACAAGTGTCTGTGGAACTACTTGTTTTCCCTCCAAAACCACTGTGTCACATGATCAGAAAGGCATAATGATATAAACCAAATGAAATGTCTATGAACCCCCCCCACACACACACACACTCACCAACTCATTACAGTAACATACAGTTTTACACAAGGGCATAATATTGTGGGTCAACAACAACAAATCACACACTACAATGACATTGGTTTTACACCTTTATTATGGGAATGGTAATGGACTTTATGAATGAGAGGTGAACATGCTATGATACGTTGGGAATTGGTCACTGGTGTCACAAACATTCATTAACACATAATCATAAAGCATGAATTACATTACTGAGCAACTATGGTGTGAGTCATGCATGCTTCTCAATGTACTTGTACTACAACATGTCACCTCAGTTTGTCTGTGGTTTAGACGGCACCATCATCTGATCATCACACACACACGATCAGACTGCAAAGCACACAACAATCGGAGCAGTCACTGTTACAGGATTACCAGTTACCACTTCTGACATGGGATTCCAATTACAGTGTGCCAAATAAATATATGGAAACCTGTGGTGCAATGCACTGGGGAACTGAAATGTATGACTAGTGATATCGTCCCAAAATGAATTGCACACATATCCATAGAGTTTGTGATGAACATCCTTTTTTTTCACACATTTGAACAAAAATGAAAACACAGACCAGCACAAGGTTGCTCCCATTTACTTTTGTTTTGCAGACGCTAATATAAATCTATGGGTCCAGCCACTTGTTGTCTCGCTCCAGTGACGTGATCGACAGTTGCGAGGCTGTCGGTTGCATGCTATTTCTTGACTGGAAATGCATACTAAACACTGCATTTTGATCAGCGGGACATGGGAGAACAGCTTACAAGGTAAATAGGCACAAACTGATGCTCATTTGTCACTTTAGGTATCCTTTAAATCAGGTAACTAGAGATGGATCTATGTCAAGATAGTATATATATATATATATATATATATATGAATGATTATATAGTATATTTCATACAAAAACTTTTTTTCTGTATAAATAGATCCTGATAAAGTAATGAGAAACACTACCAAATGTTGATCAAAAAATATATATGATGGTCTAAATAAATACAAGCTATTAAAACATATCCGGTGAGTGGGTCATATTGTCATATTGGAGGCAATATAGTGCAGTGGGTTAAAGCTCTGAGTTGCAGATCTAGAGACCTGGATTTGAATCCCACAGCTGCCTAGGTCCATTCTGTGTGATCCTGAGCAAGTCACTTTTGCTCCAGGTCGCATCTGGAAACAAGCTTCAGCTTAGTGTGCTACTTCTGGTTAAACAATGTTCCCTTTCCCTTTCCCCTTGTCTCCAAATGTGCATAGATTTCATAGGGTTTTTTGGAGCTTTGATCCATCCCAGAATTTATTTTTTTATATCCTTAGGTACTGGGAGGAATACACTGTCACTCTGTGGTGTCTAGGAATGTATGCATCCCATTAACAGCTATGCCACTGACATCATATCCTGAAAGTATCTGGACTTCTAGCTCATTGTTGTTGTCATGTCGTTGGAACAAGATGGTTGAGGGGCTTGATCCAAGTCACTTCTTAACTGCCAAAAGGCGAGGCAGCAAGGCACTTCTCATGCAGGAAGTGGGATGGATTCTGGGGCGACATCTCAAAGAGACTGGCAGGTGGTCAAGTCTTGCTCTGCTCCACATCCAGAAGGACCTGCTGACTACCCCACTGGGAATCAAATCCCATCCCTTTTTACAGACTTCAGAGTAAGTATGTTATCTGGGACCACCCACTACAGGAAAGCCTCCTACTGAATGGTATCAAGGAACATGCCAAAAGCCAGGTTCCAACTACTTGGAATCCCACAACACAGGTGATGGGATGGTACTGGAAGATCAACACAGCAAGCTGGTCATTCACTTGGAAGATGGCCTCTGGTTCTGTCCCAAGTCATGGCCTCTGAGCTCCCTTAGCCACTTTCATAACAGACAACCTGCTTCCCCCCTGGTTGTAGCAGAGCAGATTCTTGCTCCTCTCCCTGTCCCGTGCAGAGAAAACCAAAGACCTCTGATGTGTCTACACTAGGAGTCAGAAGGTGGCTTGAGAGGGCCTGTGGATTGTCTAGAGGGGCATAAGAAGTGCATGATAGTACTAGGAGTAATAGATGGGAACACAAAAAAAGATTGCTGTCAAAATTCTAAATAGTCTGGGAGACATCTGAGTAACAGTCTTACACTTTGGTTTGAAACTAATTCTTCAAGGACTTTGGATTACAAATATTTGGCAAAAATGATCTTCACTGTTAGGGGTTGTGCTGTGGCCTTTATATTGTACAGGCATGAATGATGACATGGCATATAGGCAGGGCAGGTTTTAGATGTATATATTATACAGGCATAAAAATGACCCCGTTCTACCACTCTTCCAAATGAGAGCTATGGTAAAAAGATCAAGATGACAGAATTTAACAAGGTACTGAGTGAAGTCTCTACTTACATACACTTTAGGAAAGAAACAGGTACAGTATACCCGCTCCCCTTCAAAACCAAGTTTCAAATCTTTGGCTGAAACAATTAATACAGTATCCCATATGCATAATCACTGCACTTCACAGCTCCTATTATACTAAGCATACAAAAATGATAATGAGACTCTTTATCTTTTAAGAGCCCTTTAAGCTAAGAGCTACTGCAGTGGACACTTGAAAAAAGCAGAAATCTACTTGGAAACTACTACAGAAACTGCCTGAGAACTTAAGTGTCTAGTTACTATATTTGGGACATCAGAGGTTATGTGTTGCACTGTTATACTTGTTTAGAAGACAGATCTGTAGACGTCTGTCTGGTTGTGTCTTTAGTTTTTAAAGTCAAAATACAAGAGGGGCCAGTAAATTAATCACATTAAACACAGCAAACAGAATGTGTTTGGAAAGCAGCAGGCTGTGTGAAGCATTGCAGCAGCTTCAGACAATCTGATATATAACCCTACTTTTTTTTCTGTTGCAGGCTGACATCAGTGCCTGTGCAACCATAACTTTATCTGGATAAAATGTCTATGTGTAGTAATCACAATGGCATGGTCTGTGGTAAATGTATGGCAAAAGGTCCAACTTTGCTGACCACACTGCTATCTCCAAAGCGGTCACAGAACAGCCAGCCATGCACTAGGGATCTGTCGGGGGGCTGCTACGGGGTCAGCTGCCCCACAGGCATCAAACCCCAAATCCAGAAATATCAGCATTCTGTACTGGAATAAAAGGCTTTCCAAACAAAATGTAATGATGGCCAAACTTTAATGTTAAAAAATAAAGTCAATACAAATATAAATCACCAGGGGTAGAGCACACCTCAGCGTTTCATCCTCAGACTTCATCAGGAGGTAGAAACTAGTACTGCAAGGGTCAATTAAATAAAGAGTCATCACAGACATCATAGAGACATACAATCCATGCCTGCAAAATTCATTAACAGAATTCAATTGCACAAGTGTTTTTAATTGCAATCTAGTGTTTCTAATTTTACACTGTCTGTTATGAATTTTGTAAAAATGTATTGATGTATTTCTCTATGACATTTTGTTTAGAAATTCCTTTGTTCCGGTATGGAATGCTGCTACTTCTGGATTTGGTGTCTCCTAAAGCATACTGACACCACCATGCTAGCAAGGCCTAGTCCTACAGTATATCACATGTGACATGGACAGCCAGTTCTGAGTGCTGTAGTATAATTTTTTTGTAATATCAAATGGGTTATGGACTGTCTGTCATGAGAGATGCTGACAATCTGTCACTCACCCCCCCCCGCAGGTTTCAGCTCAAAAGATGAAAGCCATGAGAAAATGCTGAAACAGCATTTGAGATCACACACGCACGCGCCACACACACACACACACACACACACACACACACAAGTTTTAGATACCAGGTGTTACATGGCAGGCCAGAAGCTAATTACAGATGTTTCTAAGTTAATTTTGTTAAAAGTGAAATCATAAAAATATTTTATGACATTAGAGGGGGAAACCAGGTTTAGCAAACTGGTGCAAAGTTGTAAATGTTCCTCTGATGCCTATGTGAGAGAGGATACTGATTAAGACCAAATAACTGTCATTTGAAGAACATGAGTATGCTGAGGTTGCAGAATTTAATACTTGGAAAAGACATCCTGTTTTAATAGATATATGTTTTTTATATATTCTGACAGGGAGGAGCTAGGTAACCTCATGCAAATAGGTGGATAAAACCAGCTTTTTAATTATTATTCTGTTTTCTTTCAGAGACACTTTTATCTATACTCTGACAAAGAAACATCTGTGAGCACATTTAAGCAGGTATTTAGAGACTAAGTACTGTAGTAAGCACTGCACTGTTTAAAACCTTGTTCTTTTAATAGCTTTGTATGTCTTGTGATATAATAGTTCTGTATTGTATGTTTTACATAGTATTATCTATTTTAGTAAAACTCTTTTTAGAGCATACTTGGTCTGTCTTTGATTTTCTTTCACTTGCAAGAAGAGTATATATGGTTACAGCAGACACTGGGCAGGAGCTTGAATGGTGATACCAAACTGGAAAGAGAAGCGTTTTAAATCTGAGGTCTTTATTAATGTTTGTAAGGGTTCATTTCTGTACTCCTGGTTAGGTGCCTGTAGGCAAAGATATTTGACCCCCCCCCGAAGACAGAATTATCTGAGCCTATGCATTGTGTACGCTAGAAAGAGGTTCACACTTTGAATGCCTCTAAGACTGGAGACCAAAGGTTGATCAGAACTCACAAAACAGACAAGATGGTTACCTTGCTCTGTTAAACTGTTCACAAGACTGCGCTTGGAGGTTGGCACTTTGGGAGTAAAGGGCTGACCTGATGAGTGGGTTTGTAACAGATTGGTTGGCAGTGGTGGCACAAATTTTGGTATTACATGCTTTTATTGTTCTGTGTCAGCTTGAGACCATAAGCTCTCTTGCAAAGAAAGAAAAAGGCAGAGTTTTATTTTAAAAAGGAAACAAAACTATATATCACTTGGCATACAGTCACGTTCCTACCTGTTTTATTTATTTTTTCCTAAAGTGCAAGTCAGAGTAGCCGTAGTCAGGGAAGAAAATGGCTTCTGACTACAGAAGGCACACTGTAGAGTTCTTGAAGCAGTTGTATGGGGACAGAGGAGTCTCGTTCGAGGTAACAGCCAAAAATCAGAACCTCATAGATGCTCTGATGGTAGCAGATACCCAGAGCAGCGAGTCATGGACCGTGACTGGAAAGGACCAAACCTTGAGTGTGGCAGGGCTAGCGGCCAGTGCTGTGTCCAGGTCCAGTGAGGAGGACAGCAGGGCAACTGTCAGTGAAGAGCCACAGCAGCAGGGGATGGTCACCAGTATCCTAAATCAGGAAGTACTCAGCCTGCAAATTGAGTTGCACAGCATGGAGCTGGAGTTCCAGGAGAAGAGGGAATGAGAGAGATGAGAGGCAGACCATGAGGAGTGTGAGCACCAGCGAGCTACAGAGGAGAAGAGAGAGGAGCACCAGAGGCAACACAAACTGGAGAAGCTATGACTCCAACCAGCAGCACCAGAGCAAGTAAGTAGCTTGGGTTTAACTGGGACTGCAGGACTGGGTTACAGATTGAACTCCAAATTAATAGCTGAGTTTAAAGAAGGGGAGGATATGGATGCCTTTTTAAATTCTTTTAAAAAAGTTTGTAGTCAGGCTAAAATTCCAAGAGAGTTCTGGAGCTTCCAGCTATCCCTGCTACTTACCGGGAATGCTCGGGATGCATTGGGTCAAATGGACAATGAGGACAGCAATGATTACAGCAAGCTAAAAGCTGCACTGTTAAAAAAGTTTGAATTAACTGCTGAATCATACAGAGCTAAATTTCGTATGCTCAGTAGAAGCCCTGATATGAGCTATGAGGAGCTAGCCACAAAACAACATCAGTTTTTAAAACATTGGTGGGAAGGGATTGAGGTAAACTCTGCTGAAAAAATTGAAAATGTGATTTTATCAGAACAGTTTTATTGGGCATGCCCGGCAGAACTAAAAACTTGGCTAGAGGACTGTGATCCCAAAACAGTGCAAGAGGCTGCTGAACTCTCGGATCGCTATGCCAAGAGCAGACCTGCTCTGAGAGTGAATGGGGGCAGGCATGGCAGTGCAGAAAGGGGAAAGCGTGCCTTCAGGGCAGCTAAAACCCTCACTGCCTCCATCGAAACAAGTTAGCCCCAGATTTCAGAAAAAAAGATTTCTCTGAGAGAAGAACTGAATGTTGGTTGTGTAAGGAAACTGGGCATATTGCCAGATGGTGTCCCAAAAAGATGAGTCATACTACACAACCGGGTACTAGAAAAGAAGTAGGTTGTTTGTGTGTCCCTGGAAGCATGCCAGTGAACATGAGGGAACACATGCACCCAGTCATGGTGAATGGTGTACAGATGCAGGAGTTAAGGGACATAGGGGCATCCCTGACATTGGTGAAAGGGGATCTGGTACAGCCTGGTCAGCTTATACCCAATAAATACATCACTGTGTGGGTGGGGAGAAAACATTGCTCATCATTAGTGTTCTCTTAGACTGGGGTGAAACAGGGGGAACTGTGCAACAGGTGGCTGTAGCCAAAACATTAGCAGTGGATATGATCCTGGGCAACAATCTCCAGCAGGGGATGGTATGTGCAGTTACCCGTAGCCAAACGGCAAGGTAAAATTGTCATTCCCTGAACCCCACAGAAGCCACTGCAGAAATCACTGAGAGGCTGTTTCCCCAGCCTGTGTCTCCTGATATGGAGATTAATGAAGAGGGGGTAGAAATTTCCCCAGTAGCAAGTAACCACACAGCTACAGAGAGTTACTCTGATGAGGGAGGGGTGACCCCTTGTCAGAGGGTTGGGATTGACAGTGATCCAGAGTACCCTGATGCTAGTGCTAGGGACCCTAGTTTAGCGACTGAAGGGGACCTGTCCCATGCCTTGGGACTGTGTGAGGGGTTTGCAGCTGCTCAGAGGAGTGACCCTAGTTTAGAGAAGCTGAGGGCTTGGGCAGACTTGGATGGCATACAGGGAGGTGATGGCAGACACAAGGTTTATTGGGAAAATGGACTTATGTATACTCAGGCAGTACAGGCAGAGGGCAGGGATGTTAGGCAGGCAGCATGTTGTTCCCCAGGGGTATTGTGAGCAGTTGTTTAAAATTGCACATGATATTCCCTTATCTGGTCATCTTGGAATCGTGCGCACAATGCAGCGGTTAGCTCAGAATTTCTATTGGCCTAACTTCACCTAGCAGGTGAAAGAGTATTGCAGGTCTTGTTACCGGTGCCAAGAAATAGGGAAGATGGGCAAGAATACCCAAGCCACCCTGATTCCATTGCCCATAGTGAAGGAGCCATTCCAGAGGGTGGGAATGGATATTGTGGGACCTTTAAATACCCCAGCTCCTCAGGGAAGAGATTCAACCTGACTGTGGTGGATTATGCCACCCGGTACCCAGAGGCAGTCACCTTATCCTCACTGAGGACAGACAAAGTGGCAGATGCCTTACTTGGGATTTTCTCCTGTGTTGGGTTTCCACAGGAGGTAATCACTGATCGAGGGAGTTCCTTCATGTCGGACCTGATGAAATATTTATGGGAAAAGTGTGGGGTGGTGCAGAGATGCACGACACCATATCACACACAAGCCAATGGGCTTGTGGAAAGATTCAATGGTACCCTAAAGTCAATGCTCCGGGCTTTTTGCTGAACAGCGTGGGAGAGACTGGGAGAAATACCTTCCCCACCTGTTTTTTGCAAACCAGGAGGTGCCCCAAGAGTCGACAGGATTTTCCCCCTTCGAACTCTTATATGGACGCTGGGTATGCGGGCCCCTAGACTTGATCTGGGAGGACTGGGAAGGCAAGCACGCCACGCAGGGAACTCCCATTGTGGATTATGTCCTTAGGTTTAGGGAAAGGCTGAAGGAGCTTATGGGGACAGCCCAGAGTAACCAGGCAGCTTCCCAACAGAAACTAAAAGTGTGGTATGACCACAGAGCCAGAGTTCGCTCATACATGGTGGGTCAGGAAGTCATGGTCCTTATTCCAGTCCAGAAAGACAAGCTGCAAGCTGAGAGGGCAGGACTGTACAAAGTGGTTAGGAAGGTAAATGATGTGAACTACATTGTGGAGTTACCTGACCGAAGACAAACAGAAAGGATGTACCATGTCAACATGATGAAGCCATATGCAAATAGGACTGATATGGTGTTTTCAGTGTGTAGTCATGGGGAGGGTACGGATGAAGGAGACCCCCTTCTGGACTTGCCGGAAGAAAGTAAATGGGAGTCCTCTGTGGAGGCAGTGAAATTGTCTCCCCAGCTGACCCCAGCAAAATCCAGAAAGTGAGGGAGGTTTTAGAGGACTTTGCCCCCTTGTTTAGCACCAAGCCTGGACTAACCCCCTTAGTGACACACGATGTGGAGACGGGGACACAGACACCTATATGGTGGACAGCATATCAGGTGTCAGAGGCTGTCCAAAAGGACATTAGGAGGGAAATGGAGGAAATTCTGGATTTAGGGGTAATCCAGAGATCCCACAGCCCCTGGGCCTCACCTGTAGTCCTTGTGCCTAAGCCAGGTGGCTCTACTCATTTCTGTGTGGACTATCATGGACTGAATGCAGTCATGAAGTCAGACGCCCACCCAGTGCCCCAGTCGGACGAACTCCTGGGCAAGTTGGGAGGGGCAACCTACCTCACGAAGGGGTATTGGCAGGTAGAGTTGACAGACAGAGCTAGGGAGAGGTTGGCTTTCATCACTCCGACAGGCTTATTTGAGTTTAAAGTAATGCCTTTTGGAATGAAGAAAGCCCCAGCCACTTTCCAGAGGTTGGTGAACCAGGTGTTAAATGGTGCTGAGGAGTACTCCATGGCATACCTGGATGACATTTCCATCTTTAGTACCAGCTGGGAGGAACACCTATTCCACCTTAGGGAAGTGCTGGGCAGGATACAGAGGGCCGGGATCACTGTCAAAGCCGAGAAGTGCCATGTGGCCATAGGAGAAGTGGCATACCTCAGGCATGTGGTAGGCTGCAGACAGCTCCGTCCTAACCAAATAAAGATAGAGGTGATCCAGATGTGGCCCAGAACAGAAACACAGAAGCAGGTCAGGAGTTTTCTAGGGACAGCAGGGTACTACAGAAAATTTGCACCCAATTATAGTGCCCTAGCTGCTCCCCTATTTGGCCTGGCAAAGAAAAGGATGCCAAAGAAAATTACCTGGGGCCCAGCCTGTGAGGAAGCCTTTTCCAAACTAAAGGAGGCACTGTGCAGTGCTCCTGTTTTGACAAGTCCTAACTATAGCAAAACCTTTATAGTTCAGACTGATGCCTCAGATGTGGGTATTGGGGCAGTACTGAGTTAGACATCCAGCCAAGGGACAGATCACCCAGTAGTGTACCAGAGTAGGAAGTTACTTCCCAGGGAGCAAGCGTACTCCACGGTGGAAAAGGAGTGTCTTGCCATAGTGTGGTCCCTAAAGAAATTAGAGCCATACTTGTATGGGCAGCATTCTGTGGTGTAGACTGACCACAATCCCCTGGTTTGGCTGATGCAGATGGGGAAAAACAATGGCAGATTGTTAAGATGGAGTCTTGCTTTACAAACATATAATCTGACAATCGTACATAGGGCTGGAGTGAAAAACCAGAACTCAGATGGGCTGTCTAGGGTCTATGAGGAATGAACTGATTTGGGAAGCTCATCCAATGCAGGGGATAGACCCCCCAAATTCAGTCTAGGTGGGGAGGATTGTGACGTGGACAGCCAGCTCTCAGTGCTGTAGTATCATCTTTTGTAATTTCAAAATGTGTTATGGACTGTCTGTTGTGAGAGATGCTGAAAATCTGTCACTCACCCCCCCCAGGTTTCAGCTGAAAAGATGAAAACCGTGAGAAAATGCTGAAACAGCATGCGAGATCACACACACACAGATTTTAGATACCAGGTGTTACATGGCAGGCCAGAAGCTAATTACAGATATTTCTAAGTTAATTTTGTGAAGAGAGAAATCATAAAACAAATTGATGACATTAGAGGGGGAAACCAGGTTTAGCAAACTGGTACGAAGTTGTAAATGTTCCTCTGATGCCTGTGTGAGAGAGGATACTGATTAAGATCAAAGAACTGTCATCTGAAGAACATGAGTATGCTGAGGTTGCAGAATTTAATACTTGGAAAAGACATCCTGTTTTTATAGATATATGTTTTTTATATATTCTGACAGGGAGGAGCTAGGTGACCTCATGCAAATAGGTGGGGAAAACCAGCTTTTTAATTATTATTCTGTTTTTCTTCAGAGATACTTTTATCTATACTCTGACAAAGAAACATCTGTGAGCACTTTTAAGCAGGTATTTAGAGACTAAGTACTGTAGTAAGAATTGCACTGTTTAAAACTTTGTTCTTTTAATAGCTTTGTATGTCTTGTGATATAATAGTTCTGTATTGTATGTTTTACATAACATTATCTATTTTTGTAAAACTCTTTTTAGAGCTTACTTGGTCTGTCTTTGATTTTCCTTCACTTGCAAGAAGAGTATATATGGTTACAGCAGACACTGGGCACAAGCTTGAATGGTGATACCAACCTGGAAAGAGAAGTGTTTTAAATCTGAGGTCTTTATTAAAGTTTTTAAGGATTCATTTCTGTACACCTAGTTAGGTGCCTGTAGGCAAAGATATCTGGCCCCCTGAAGACAGAATTGTCTGAGCCTGTGCATTGGGTATGCTAGCAAGAGGTTCACACTTTGAATCACTCTAAGACTGGAGACCAAAGGTTGATCAGAACTCACAAAGCAGACGAGGGTTACCTTGTTCTGTTAAACTGTTCACAAGACTGCGCTCGGAGGTTGGCACTTTGGGAGTAGAGGGCTGACCTGCTGAGTGGGTTTGTGATACCACATACTTTGCTGAGGTCCCTCTGGACTCTTCCACTGGTGTTGTAATGGGCTTAACTCTCACTTCTGACTGGACTCATCATGGGACCATATTAACAGCTTTTATCTTGATGATCTCTTGCCGAGTCCTGCTCCCTCCCCCGACTTCTGTCCTCTGCTGAATTGGCTGACTGCTGGCTAATTGTATAAAAACCTTGGTAGAACAACTATCCAATGCCTTACTCAGTGAGCATCTGGCTGTTGGTTTACTACAGGTGTAACTGTCAGCCGTGTCAGTCACTTGAACTTCTTGTCTGCCAGGTCACACTGGGACAATGATGGATGCTGGATGGGTGAACGGACAACTGGTCCAAAAAGGGTTCATTTCAGTCAGTCAGTTGTCTAATTTATTTGCTTGGCAGGCATGGTGGCTGTCCTCAAAGGAGTCCACTGACTGGACCTCACTAGAAGGATGTCATCATCAGGATGGTGGTCAACTGGGGAATATTGCAGGCTGTGGCACTGCCACTGGCAGGTGGGTTGGTGAGGGAGCAGGGCCAGTATGAGGTGTTACCATCATTATGCCATTTTTATTTAGCTCATTGTCTGAACTTTCAGAGCCAAAGGAAAAGAAGAATGGATGGTCACAAGGTGCTAATAATATTAAACAGCTTAGCTAGATTAGTTTGCTTTTTCTTTTTGTAACTTAGTTTAGTGGTCAGGGCTATAGGCCCATGAGACTGCCAGGCTAGAAAATAGTAATTTGGGGTTATAGCTTTTGCTGGCTTAGGGAATAATAGTTTTTTGTCATATAATTTTGCTAAAATCTTTCTGATTTAAGGTTGTGAGTATGTACTTTTATCAAGTTCAGTGTTAAGAACACAAGGTTGGCTTGTCATGAGTTCAGGTATCACACAATATTAGTACTCTATTTTATAGATAAAAATGAGGCCTTGAGCATACTGGTATTGTTTGAGTGGATTGTATTACTGCTGAGTTTTACTCTAGCCAAGGTCAATTTTAGCTGGTCCCTGTAATGCTTAGCCTTGCAGAGCCTTGTTGAGGTCAAGATCCTTGATGAAGATTTCCCTGGTACAAGGCCAATGTCCCTTGGTCATTACTGACCTGACCATGGAGAAAGGAGGAGGACATAATTCAGGAGGAGAGCTATAGATGCACTAAGTCAGCCAGAGACATGTCTGGTAAGAGAAGGGGGGAGGAAGATAAACAAGGGTGGAGGAAAGGGTGAGTCTGTTTGGGTCACTGCAGGAGAGAGTCTGTCAGATGGGAGTGGGGGTGGGGGTTGGGGGAGACTTCAATAACTGGATGCAGAATTAGTATTGGAATCACATTCTTATTCTGACTTTTTCAGATTTAGGATTTTTAACTCCAAACTCTGAAAATCCTAAATCCCAAAAAGCATCAGAATCTGATTAAATCCGATTCTGCATTCTGATCATCCCTAATAAGTACATTACTATAGCAATCTCTTGGAGAATGCCAGCTCACATTTAAACTTTGTTCAGGCAGATAGAATGCTATCTTATCTTGGGCTAATAAATGTTCATGGCACCAAGGAGACTACACTTTCTTCTCACAGTGATCCAATCACATTTCAACACTGCCAGTGCCAGTAAGTGCTGGAAGGGGGTGTTATCCAGAGGGATAAATCTGTCTGTAAATGCCACTAAGAGGCTATTTTTAATGCTGGCACTACAGGTAAGTTGGGGTGGGTTCTGTAAGGGGAAGTGTTGCCCACAAGTGCTGACCACTTGCTAACACTGGCAGTGTTGATAAGTTGGGCAGGGTAGCTGAGAGGTGAAGAGGTGCCTGCAAGTGTTGCCAAATGACTCTTTAACACCAGCTTGGCTGGAAAGTTGAGGGGGGTTGTGGATAAGGGATGAGGTGCCCTCAAGTGCTGCTTTGTAACTTTTGCAGTGCCTGTATGTCATGGGGGATTGCTGGGAAGAGACGAGGTACCCAGATGTGCCACAACATTGCTTGTTTTAATGCTGGCAGTACCAATAAGTCAGGGGGTTGTTTAAGGGGAAGAGGTGCCCACAACTACTACTGACCAGATCATTTTAACCCCAAATGAGGAGTGGTAAGACTGGTCAAGAAAGGCAGGAGGAAGTTCATTTTTCATGTTCTCTCTCTCTCTCTCTCTCTCTCTCTCTCTCTCTCTCTCTCTCTCTCTCTCTGTCTCTCTCTTTCTCTCTTCTCTCTCTCTCTCTCTCTCTCTCTCTCTCTCTCTCTCTCTCTTCTCTCTCTCTCTCTCTCTCTCTCTCTCTCTCTCTCTCTCTCTCTCTCTCTCTCTCTCTCTCTCTCTCTCTCTCTCTCTCTCTCTCTCTCTCTCTCTCTGTCTCTCTCTCTCTCTCTCTCTCTCCTCTCTCTCTCTCTCTCTCTCTCTCTCCTCTCTCTCTCTCTCTCTCTCTCTCTCTCTCTCTCTCTGTCTCTCTCTCTCTCTCTCTCTCTCTCTCTGTCTCTCTCTCTTCTCTCTCTCTCTCTCTCTCTCTCTCTCTCTCTCTTCTCTCTCTCTCTCTCTTCTCTCTCTCTCTCTCTCTCTCTCTCTTCTCTCTCTCTCTCTCTCTCTCTCTCTCTCTCTCTCTCTCTCTCTCTGTCTCTCTCTCTCTCTCTCTCTCTGTCTCTCTCACCATTGCTACTTCTCTCCCTCTCCTTCCCATTTAGCTCACATACCAGAATTGTTTTTGTGGTATCTGACATCATTTTTCAGGTATTTAGATTTTAGTGAATGAATAAACTTTGTTTTACAGTGTATACACTGGATATTCCAACAGAGGTGACTAATACCTTATTTTAGGTAGGATCCTGCTTCTTCCAAGCTTTACTGCTAGGAGTACTGAAGCACTGAGAGGTCAAGTGATTTGATCAACGTCACACAGGAAATCAGTGACTGGTGGAATTTGAGCCTGTTGTCCCCTGGGTTTCACCTGAGTGCTCTAATCTCTAGTCTACACTGTCATCTCTACAAGTGTTATAAAAATCCTGTTTCATTAACTCCTACTCAATAGCGAAGACTGAACACATCCGTGAGTCCTGCTGGGAGAGGCTAGGACCACACATGTAATTAAAAAAATCCTTAGTGATGGTTCTGCATGGGTTTGGAAGTGCAAAACTGTGTCAGTTTTTCTTTTTTTTACAAAACATTCAAACCCTATAGATTTTCAGTAGACAGAGAAACAGCTGGTGTTGACAAGCAACCTTTGACAGGAAATAAAACAAGTTGTATTCCAGTTTTTACTACACTTCTTGGGGACATTTTTGTTTATTCAGTACCTTTTTCTCTGTCTCAGCTCATTCCTGGCACAGTGGGAAATCCTGCAGAGATAGAACCCCTGTGTACGAGTTTTATGATCCATATTTAAATGTCATCTGAGTGGCATCAGACTCACAGGCTACAGGTGGCTTTGTGCTGGAGCGCTTTGACCAGTGGAAAGTACTGAGCACACCAACAGGAGAAGATGCTGGCGTGTTCCCAGGTGGCCGTTGTTGGTTCGCATGTGGGAAGCCATTGATGTGCATTGGGTGTTGCATGGAAGAACTTTGATTAAGAAAGAACTTGGATGACCTGGAAGCAGGCCTGGTGGTGGAGCCAGTTCTGCTTTTATCCGGCCAAATAGAAACTGTTTCAGACTTTCATTGGGAGTGGTGAGAGCCTCCTGGGGCTTGTTGCGAGATGGGCCAGTGGATGGACTTCCTTGACAGACTTTAACAGTTTGTGTGGTGGTGTGTCCCCCTTCTGAAGGCGAGTTTTTTTTGGGGGTGGGGGATGCTGCATGATTGAACTGCCGTGTGAAGCTTATTACAAACTTGTGGGTGAGCTGCTGCCGTTGGTTGAGCTCCAAAATTGAAGCCCCGTGATAAGATATTGCAGGGCTTGAAACTAAGAGCTGATTAGTTTTATTGCTACTGGGACAGCGGTGGACTACTACCATGACTGTGGTGGATTGTCTGCACACTTGTTTCTGAACTGGCCCAAATTTAAATGGTGAGACACTCTCTCGTGTGACAGAAGAGAGGAAGTGACTGCCATGTGAATTAGAAGAGCTGTACAGTTGTACTGAGATTGCCTGACAGTTTTGGACTTTCTACCCCCCCCGGGGATATAATTGTACTAACAGTAGAGTTTTTAGTGTGGGTGGGCTAAGGTGGGGAGGTTTTTGACTGATGTTTATTTGGGTTAGGGAGGTTAGTGGGATTAGTTTGGATTGTAAGGTTGAATGGTTGTATGCTTGGCTGAATGTGAGTGCGAGATTGTGTGATTGATTATTAGTGCTTGTTTTAACTTAAATAAGTGGAGTATGTGCCTGGGACAGGAACTGACAAGGTGCAGCTACTCAGCGGCCTACCTCTGGGATCTTCATCCCTTTGAGCTTCCAGCACTTTCTGTAGAAACTTATAGGAGGTGTAGGGCATTAGGAATTGATCAGAGGGTGGGGGGGGTCTGCTCGAGTAGTTGCCGGGGAGTCATGGATTTGGATGGTGAGGCCAAGGAGATGCCCTGGGGTGAAATGGGTACCAGAGAGGGGTCCTTCCTATCTGGTTTCCAGACCCAAGAGCTCCACAGAGGGAAGTGGGCAGATTGCTGATCCAGCAGTCTCCCCTCTTCCTACTCGGGCTGTGTTGTGCAATACCAGGTTGATGAGGAACAAGACTGCCATAATGGCAGACTTGATAGCCTCAGTAGATCTGGCTTACAACATGGAGAACTGGCTGGATGAGAATGCTGCTCCCATTTTGGAGGCAGCAGCACCGGTTGGGTACTCCATGATACACACCCCAAGGAAGGATCGCAGAGGCATGGGGGTGGTGGCCATTTGTTTAAAATCTAGCCTGGGCCTCACAGTGCTACCTATGGGTCCCATCGGCTCATTTGAGTATGTTACCACGTTGAGGGGTGTCATGGCACAGGCTTCAGGGTCCTCCTGCTCTATTGTCCTCCAGGTGGGGAGGTTGAATTTTTGAGGGAGATCAGAGACTTCATCACTGGTATGGTGTTGGAGTTCCCCAGATGGTTAATTCTGGGGGACTTCAATGCTTGTGTGGATGACGAGCTCTCGTTGTTTGAATGTGATCTCCTGAGAAGCATGGAGGTGCTGAGCCTGATGCAGAAGGTTACTTCAGTGACCCACTCATGTGGCCACACACTTGACCTAGTGTTTTTTTTAGGCCTTGAGGTCATGGACCTTAGTGAAGATCTGGTAGTTTGATCAGATCATTGCACTTTGGGGTTCAGATTTGGAGCCCCCCCGAAGGTCCATCCTCTGTGGAGATGGTATGGTACCACCCTTTACAGGGATTGTCCCCAACAGGACTACAGGTGGTGCTGGACCTATTGAGTGTGGAGTCTGCATGTGCGGTTGGTATGGAGGAGGAAGTGGTGACCTATAACTGGGCCGTTACTGCTGCCTTTGACTCTGTCGCACCCATTCATGTCCAACCCCTGTCTACTCGGTGGAAACCTCCCTGGTTTGATGGGGAGCTTAGGGAGTTAAAGATTAGGGGTTGGAGGTTAGAGAGATGTTTGAGGAGATCTGGCCTGAGAGAGGACAAATTGGCCCTGAGGTCCCATTATAATGACTATCAGGGGGCAATCTCCCGAAAGAAGGTAGATTTTTTTGTCTAGGAAGATTGCTGTGGCAAGGAACACACCAGCTCAGATCTTCCACATAGTTGATGGGCCTTTACATCCAGTCCGTCTAAGTGTGGGAGGAGCAGGTTCGAGCGTGAGGTGCAAAGACTTTATTCTGTTCTTTGCTGACAAAATATCCTTTATCAGAGCACAGATCTCCTCCAGCAACACTCAAAGGGATTGCTTGGTTCTTCCTGAAACTTATCAGAGCTCTCCTCTTGAGTGGGCTGAGTTCAGTCTGGTTGGAGTGGAGGAGGTGGTGGAGATTGTCTCGAGGCTGCGACAAACTCAGTATGATCTGGACCCAGGCCCAACCCAACTTTTGGTCGGATGTTTGGATCTGATTGGATCTGTGGTGGCTGAGATCATCCACAGATCGTCTGGAGTTCCATGAGTGGGGTCTTTCAATTGGCCTTGAAAGATGCCCCAGTTTTGCCTCTATTAGAGTAACCCTCATTGGACCCAGATTGTTTCAGCAACTACAGACTGGTCTCTAACCTCCCATTCTTAGGGAAGGTTATAGAAAAAGTGGTGGCCATCCAGCTCAAGGAGCATCTTACCTCCTCCTCCATCTATGAGTCCTTCCAGTCTGGGTTTAGAACTGGGCACAGTATGGAGACCACCTTGGTGAAGGTGCTTAATGATCTCCTGATGGTGAGAGACAGGAGAGACCATACCATTCTGCTCCTTCTGGATCTCTTGGCAGCATTTGGCACTGTAGACCATGAAGTGCTGCTTAACTGACTGTGGTACGTTTGTGGCCTGTCTGGAAATATCATCAAATGGTTCAGGTCATACTTGACAGGCAGAGTGCAGAGGGTAATGATGGGGATAGCCTCATCTAACCAGAAGCCACTGCACGGTGGAGTTCCACGGGGATTGGTCTTGTCACCTTTGCTGCTCACGGTGTATATGCTGCTGTTGGGAGACATTATCAGGTGGTATGGGCTGGGTTTTCATTGCTATGCTGATGATACCCAGCTCTACTTGTCCTGTGCACTGGGTAACTAGATGGCAAACTCCATATTTAATAACTGCCTGTGGGGTGATCCGGACTTGGATGACTCACAGCTGGCTATAACCTAACCCAGACAAGACAGAGATACTGGTAGTTGATCCAGGTCATGGTGGTGCAGGGGGGAGGAATTTGGGAGAGACCTCCCCTGGTCTTGTACTGGGAGGGGTCCCATTGATCCCCTCCACATGGGTGAAGGATCTGGGCGTGATCCTCAAAGATGGTTTGACACTGGATGCTCAGGTGTCTGCTGTCATAAAAGCCAGATTCTATCATCTGAGGAATATCTCCTGGATCCAGAATCTTATACCAGCCGAGGACCTGACCACACTGGTACATGCTTTTGTCACATCTAGGCTGGATTAGTGTAATGCCCTGTACCTCGGGCTATCTGGAGGAAATCTCCACCGGCTGCAGCTGGTGCAGAACATGGCAGCGAGGCTTTTGACAGATGTATGAAGGTGTGACCATATCACGCCTGTCCTCCGTGAACTGTACTGGCTGCCAGTTAAGTGGAGGATTGTCTTCGAGATCAATTTGCTGACCTATAAGGCCTTACATGAAAGGGGACCAGTCTACCTGCAAGATCTCCTCATTCCTCATCATCTGTCCTGGGCTCTCCGTTCCACTGAGGGTTGCCTTCTTAGGGTTACCATGGTTAGGCTGTGGCATTCGAACGGCAGGAAACCCATGGATGATTCTGGCACCTCCCAGACTGCAGACATTAAATAGGGTACCAATTTATCCTAGTTTTCTGCTTCAGCTGAAATAAATTTAGACAGCATACCTTTAAAGGATTTGTTACATCTTTCAACTAAGTCATCAGTCTTAGAATGGTACACTAATGTCTGGATGAACTTAACCTTCAGTAAAGCACACACTACTTTCATAAACTTTGATGTAAAGCGAAAGAGGAAATTGTTTAATTAAGAAAGGCACACTAAGCCACAGCTTGTTTCCAGGTGCAACCTGGGAGCACAAGGAAATTAAGTGACTTGTTCAGGGTCACACAGTATGCAAGTGGGGGCTGTGGGATTCAAACTCAGGTCTCCAGGTTTGCAGTTCAGAGCCCTAAACCACTGCACTATACTGTCTCCTTAAATAAAGTTGGTGCCTGATCATTTAAGATCTCTTCTGGCTGTTCAACTCAGGAAAATACCTGCAGCAATTCTTTGGTTACTAACTGGGTTATAGTTGTGCGCATGGGAATAGCCTCGGGGTTTTAGGTGGCATAATCCATTATCACCATAATATACTGATACCCTGCTGAACTTTTTACCATGGGTTCCACCATACCAACCAAACCCAATTATTTCAAACAGGACATCTACTGTAGAACTAGAATTAAGCGCTGACAAAAAGTACTCACCATAATCGCTTTGTTCCTTTAAGGCTTGAATATTTTTTGACTGAACTTAATTGTATCTTTGATCTGTGCCATGTGATCGGTGGCATCTTCAGCGTCTTTGATTATTGGCATGACAGTACATGGGGAAGTGATAGTAAATGGAAATGCACACAGAATGTGCCAGTGCTTGTGAACAAATTTTATTAAGTGTGATTTAAAAAAAAGAAAGAATCGGGAGTCAATTTAAACTCTGCACACCTCAGCTGGCTCAGGTTGATCAACACATGTGGTCAC
The DNA here is from genome assembly GCA_016271365.2 of Neoceratodus forsteri. Taxonomy (NCBI): domain Eukaryota; kingdom Metazoa; phylum Chordata; order Ceratodontiformes; family Ceratodontidae; genus Neoceratodus; species Neoceratodus forsteri. The sequence continues at coordinate 1,552,728,643 of CM057453.1, read as the reverse complement.
CATCAGGCACAGAAGGTACATCTGTTGGAAAACAAACATTCACTTTCATTTCTGTACTTTCAAAGGGAAAAGGGATTTTGTTACAATGCTCTACCGTTATTGCTAGTGCTGGTTTCTTTGAGGCATTCAGCATGGGCTAGAGCTATTCCTTCTTGCTCAAAACCTCTACAGCAGTCCTTGGTTTGTGATGACAGCTTGGCAAATCTTGTCACAAGCCACTGGGCATGCCTATTTTTAGTGAAATTGTTCTCATGCCCATAGATATTTGGAACTGTTGCCTCTGCCTCTAGGCTGGTTTGCAAGCTAGGTGGTATACCAGTAAGAAAATTGTTGCTTGAGCTTGTCTTTGAACACTTTATTTCTGGATATGTCCAGGGGCTGAAGGTGTGTCCCCTAAACAAATCTGAGATCAACAATGTTCTCTGGCAATCAGGAAGAGTTTTCATTTGCTGTTGTTTATGTTTGGTATGATTTACTGTACAACTGCCCCATCTGGCTCCTAGTGACTTTACTGTAGAATTAAGTGCCATTGCAATGTCCTCTAGTAAGAGGGGTGGAGGGCCACAATGTTTAATGGGCAGGGATTTAGATAATGGTTCAAGGTCAGGGTTTTCTTGCAGTTTTTCCAGGTCGTCCTTTGTGAATGTTCAGACAGTGCTCTCATTAATTTTACTTTTGTACTTCGATTCTCAAAATTGGACAGTATTCATCACACCCTGCTGACAAGCATCCTGTCCAATAATTTCAAAACGGACCTCAAGAGAATACACTTTGTACTGCACTCTGTTTTTTCGCTGTCATTGCTTCTGCCATCATTCGAGAAATACCGGCAGTGACTCTATGTCCATGTCACCAGCCTGAAGTTCAGTAAAATCTCGCTTTACTGATTTCTTAGGTGGGGTGCTGAGCCAACGAATGAGTGACATTATGCTGTGCTATTAAGCAGAGCAAATAGAGTTACCGGAAGCAGCTATATTTGACAGGCGTCAGAAACAGCTGATCCTCATTGGCAGCCAGTAGCAGAGCATGATATCAGTTTGGCATGAAGACTGGACCAATCCATTGAGTGCAATATAAAGTTTATATTATTTGTAGTTCTACAGTACTATGGGTATAAGGATCAATGGGTCCCGCTTTATACTTCTGGGGGCACCAACTGACACTCTGGACAGGAGGCACCAAAATCTGCCACTCCCTTCCATATACCTGGCCAGAAAAACTGGGCAACTATGTGCTTCTTGTTTTTCTCTTTGCCCAAGAGATCCACAATAGGCATGGTATAAACAAGGCATAGTACCTCTGTTCTTGCAGACTAGGGAACCAAACGCTGGTAGTGTACAGTTCTTATTTGTTTTTCCTGTTCCATGGTGTGCAAAATGTCATTTTTCAGTTCAAACCATGGAAATATTTGTGCTTTTTGTTTATCAACCACATTGTCATTTGCAACAGATATGTTCTGAGAACTCTGGAAGTGTCTTGTGACCTCCCACTGATGTGAAAGCCAGTTCCTCCTCGGAGTCCCTCTGACCTTCCTTGAACACAGTTCCTTGCAGTCCCAAACAATTACAACCTTGGGCAGAGGGGTTCCTTTGTTTTTCTCCCTCCATTTCTGTCAGTGGGACTTCTTGAGCTTTTGTTTTGGGTCAAGTAGTTCAGCATCAGTGTAAGGAAATATTTGTTCTAAACCCTGTAGATTTTCCTACTGTGAGCAAGTACTTTCAGAATTAGTTTGACGGAGTGTATGAAACCTTCCCAATCTTGGCTCAGGACTACTGGCCAAGGTAATGTTTTTGAAATTCCCATCTTTATTATTCCTACCCAGTTGCCCACTTTTAACCACACTGGGGCTGTAGGATATGTGAATATATACCTGTGTACACAGGCAATTTTTATGGGTTCTTCCCATTGGCCTAAACTGGATCCTAAAAAAAGATTCTTTAACCAATGTCTGACTACAGTCTGAATCCACAAGAGCCAACATTTTTGATCTCCCACTTGCACCAAGACCGTATATGGATGGCTGGAATGGGGTCCACTGTTGTAAGTAGCCACACATTCCTCAAAAAGTCACAGTCCATACTGTCACAAAACTTATGGATATGCCCCACTTTACCATGTTGAAAACATATAATGGCATTAGCAGGTTGTTGACCTGTCCCCCCATTTGGAGGTCTGGGGACCAGGGACTCAGAAATGGGAGAATTACACTAGATCTTGGGCTTACACCTTTTGGGTGTGGAGCATTAACCACTATTTCACCACTTGCTCATACCAGTACACTAATTCTCATCCCCTCACTGTCCTTTTTCTCCTCTTCCACAGGGATCTCTCCATTGGATTACCACCTGAAGTTTGTCATGGATTCCACTCTTTTTAGTAACCTCTGGCCTCTTCCCTTCCAAATAATGTTCTCTGATCTTGATGGCAGCAGCCAGGGTGGTTTCCTCATGATGGCTCACCCAGTCATATACTCAGTTTGGCAAAATGTTCAGTTACTGCTCCAACACAATTAAATCCAAAATGTTCTCTTTAGAATGTACCTCTGATTTTAACCACCGGGTAGCCAAATCTTTAAATTTTTGAGCCGCAATTCTGGGTCAGGTTTCAGCTTTAAAATGAAATATGCAAAAGCTCCATTGATAGCGCTCGTCAGTTATTCCAATCTAGTCAAGGATAGCTGCCTTTACCTGGTCTCCGGCAGTGGCATCATCTGGGTGCCTATGTTCAGTGTGTGCATCTCCAGACAGACATGGTGTAATGCAAGAAGCCCAACTTGCTCACAGCCTGGCAGTGGTACTGAAAACTCTGTCAAAAGTCATAAGGTGGGCTTCGGGGTCATCTTCAGGACCCATTTTTGTTAGCATGGGATGAGATCCTGCAGCGAATGGCTTCCCTGTGACCTGGAGCTGGGGCAGTTTCTTTCTGTGCTTGCAGCACCTGCTTTATAAACTCCTGCTATTGCTGGTCTCTTTGGGCCATCCAGTTCCTTTGCATCTGCACCAGTTGTGCCAGCTGTTGGTCTCTCCAACTCTGCTGCTGCTCTTGCTGAGCCATCCATTCCCTTTGCACCTGGGCCTGTTGTGCTTCCATCTAAGTCTGTTGTACATGCTTGTCTGCCAGCCATTTCAGTACTTTGAGTTCATCTTACCCCTATTTAGACAAGGGGAAGTTTGATCTTACCACTTAAGCTAATCACATGTAACATTGTTGCAGCAAGCCGAGACTTCTGGGGGAACCCTCAGAAAAAAAAAACCTCCAGGCAAAGTTCAGTTAAACTAAAAGTTGCTTTAATTTAGCACCAAATAAAGGTTCAAGGCACTTTACTTCAGCAGAGCAAATACAGAACAATATACGTTTAGCTTAATGTAGCTCTTCACTTCATAGCAGCTCTGCTCTCTCTCTCAAAGCCCAAAACCTTCCTGCTTGCTTTTCATGATTATCTCTTCATGCATCCCAAGTGAGGCTCCTTTGTGCCATTTCCCCTCAGGGATTTCCAAGATTGCATACAGCCAGTGCATATTGCCTTTAAAGGGCCAGGCCAGAAATCAGCAGGGCTGGGTATCAATTCATCCTTTTCTCCTCTTAGTGGAAAGGAAGTCATGGGTGAAGGTTGTACAGACACCTTCACAACCCTGCTGCAAAGCTTTGACTCATCCACAAAGAGGCAGATCTTTTGGATAACCTACCTTATAGCCTTGTTTACACTACCAACATTGCAGCACATCAACCCATGCACATGGGTTGATGCACTGCAACATTGGCAGTGTAGGCACTTTCTGGAGCACCTTAAGTGCCCTTTGGAGCCTTTTTTGATCTGAATCTGTTGTGGGGATCAGTAGCGGAGCATGCACGTTAAATGGTGGTGTGGGCACTTTACTTCACTCACTCCACTGCAAAGGCTGTTACTCTTCATCCTCCAGTGAATTTATAGCCCCTCCTTGGAGCAACCTGCAGCGCTGTAAGGGTGGGCTGTGTAAATAGTGAATTGAGAGAAGCAGCCAGCACAACGGGAAGGGAGCAGCACAGATGCCTGAGTGCTGCCAACATGTAAACACAGCTTATATCACTGATGAACATATGGGAACAGGCCTCAGGACTGACTCTTACAGTACTCCATTTGTGGCATCCCTGGCTTCTGATTTAGTCCCATAGAAACAAAGAGACAGAATTTGTTGGCAGATAAGTATCGCTTGGTCCACGCAGTTTGCCCAGATGTTCCCTCCCTAATCTGTGTCTGCAGACCCTAACTAGTTTCTGGCAACCCTTCCTCCTCCCTGCCTATTTTCTAATGTACTCCTATGTCCATCCCACACATTCTTGAAGATCCCCACTGCTTTCACCTCCACCACTTCCACTGGCAGTCTGTTCCATGCAGAGGCAGTATAGTACAGTGGGTTAAGGCTCTGAGCTGCAGATCTAGAGACCTGGATTTGAATCCCACAGCTGCCTAGGTGCATACTGTGTGACCCTAAGCAAGTCACTTAACTTCCTTGTGCTCCCAGGTCGCATCTGGAAACAAGCTTCAGCTTAGTGTGCTACTCCTGGTTAAACAATGTTCCTGTTGCCTGTTCCATGCATCTACCACTCTTTTAGTGAGGATCTATTTCCTCATATCTCTCTTAAACTCCCCCCAGCTCCATTACATGCTCCATGGTCCTGTTGCTTTTACTTATTTGAAAGAGACTCCACTCCTGCACCATGTTCACCCTTTGAGCAGGGCCAGATTAATGCAGGGGCTTTAGGGGCTGCAACCTTGGGCCCTGGATATTGAGGGGCCCCAAAAAATGAGTACTGGATTAACAATGGCTACATTGCACCAGGCATACACTCGGAAGAGGGGCCGGGACAGCCTCAATAGTATTATTTAATTTTGCACAATAAGTGCCCGGGGCCCCTGTCACTGTGTGTGCTCATGCTGCAGCTGCAGTTGTGCACCTAAGTGAACTATTCTCCATCAATTAGCATCAGTGTTGAGTTGTCAGTGATGTCACAAGACATGGAGGAGCAAGAGCGCATGACACACAGTTTCCCACCACAGGCTTCAGCTCGATGCTCTCACCCGCACTAATGCAGGTGGCGGCACCAAAATTAATTTCAGTCAATCTCCCTCAGTCTCGGGTGATGGTGGGGGCCTGTTATCTATCTTCAGCCAGAGGAGGAGCAGAGGAACTCTGGCTGCACTGCTGCAGCTACTCGAAGATTATTCTGAAGGCCCTTCCCCACAACAGAGGATTTACCTGGTAACCATTTTTGTTTATTAAAAAGTAAGTTTTTTTCCTGCTGGGGTGGGGGCAAAATGAAACATGCTGGTGTCTGAAACTAGCTGTTTCTTTTATACTGATATGTGCTTCATCAAAAGTTAAACATTAAGAAGCTCAGGCATTGTCCTCTCAAGATGCAGGTACCTTGCGTTGCACTTCACTTCTTTTGTTGCACTTGCCTTTGTCTGCTTGGTCTTATAGTAATGGAAGATCGCCTCAGTTGTGTTATTGTACAGTTGAGTGTTTTTTGTTAGGATGCGGTACAAGAACCTGAATCTGTGCAGTGAGCTTCTGAGCATGTTGTTCTCTTTACATTTTAACTTGTGTATTTTTTGTTACTTGTGTAATAATTCCAAAGGTTCCACAAACTCTGTCCCTGAGCTGTGTGCTTGCAGAACTGCAGGTGTCTGGACTCTGTGGAAGCACCTGCTTGAAAGTGTTGTTTTGCAGCTGAGTTGCAGAGCTCAGGTGGATGTCAGTTCACCCCAAGAAACAGATGAAACTGTAATTTTGGAAGCTGGTGCTGCTGGTTCTCCATGGCGGGGACGTATGTACCAAGAGAGCTGATGCTGGCTAGCCACTGCACAGAGAGGCCCCCAAAACTATAACAGCCCTGGGTCCCCATCAAATTTAATCCAGTACTGCTTTTGAGACACTGTAGGTCTCTATTATGTCATCTCTTGCTCTCCTTTCTTCTAGGGTGTACATGTTGCGATCCCTCAGTCTGTCCCCACAGGGCTTCTTGTGCAACCCCTGCATTGTTTTTGTTTCCTTCCTCTCATTTGCCTCTACCTTATGCCCTTCCTGAGGTGCGGCCACCAAAACTGTACACAGTACTACAGGTGGGGTCTCACCAGTGAGAAATGCAGTGGCAATATCACCTCCTCTTCCTCCTGCTGGAGATACCCCTCATGCAATCCAGCATCTCACTAGCGCTTCCTACTGTTTTGTCATACTGCCCTACCATTTTGTAGTCATCAGGTATAATCCCAAGGTCCCTTTCATGTTTCATGACTGTTGGTACCTTCCTCCAATCCTATACTCAACTGCTGGGTTCCTAAGACCTAGGTGGATAATTTTTTCACATTTTGGCATTGAACCCCAACTGCCATGCTTTTGATCACTCCTCAAGTTTCCCAAGATCCCTGCACATTCTCTGAACTGCCTCCAGAGTGCTCACCCCATTGCAGATTTTGTTATCATCAGCAAAAAGGCATGCTTTCTCCTTTACTTCTTCTGCAGTGTCACTTATGAAGACATTGAAGATGACCAGTCCCAGTACCGAGCCCTGTGGCACCCTGCTGGTCACTCTCCCATCATTAGAGTTAGTGCTGTTAACCACTACCCTCTGCTTCCCATCTGTTGACCAGCTTTTAACCCAGTTCACCATTTTGGGTCCCACCCCTAGGCTGCTCATTTTCTTTAGAAGACTTCAGTGCAGCAAAGTGGTGAAGGCCTTGCTTAAGTCCAGATAGGCCATGACCACAAGCCTCCTCTGATCTAGTTCCCTTGTTACCAAGTCAAAAGATCTCTGTGCATTTTCTGAGTGCTCACCCTATAGCAGATTTTACCATCTTCAAAAATGCATACTGTCCCCTTCATGTCCACAACCCTCCCCTAATCTATTTCCCTGATTACCCAGTTAAAGACATCTATCAGATTGGTTTGCCATGCCCCCCTTACCCTAAATCCATGCTTCCTGTTGTCTTGCAGCCCAATGGTTTCAAGATACTCTACCTGTCTTTCTTTCAGCAGGGTTTCCATTTATTTCCTCACCACTAGGGTAAGACTGACCAGCCTATAGTTGCTAGCCTCCTCCCTGCTGTCGTTCTTATGTAGAGAGACCACATCAGCTCTTCTCCAGTACTCCAGAACCACACTTGTTTGCTGTGAGCTGTTAATTAGGACTATCAGTGGTGCAGCTAACACCTCCCTGAGTTCTTCCGGTACCCATGGATGTATCCCATCATGTTCCATAGCCATGTCCACCTTCAGAACTGCAAGTCCCTTCAGGACTCTTCCCTTTGTAAATAGACTTATATGCATCCCCATCCCACCTCTGTTTCTGCTACTCTTTGGTGGTCTATGCCTCTCCTCTCATCTGTGGAGATTGAGCTGAAGTTCTTGTTCAGAAAGTCAGTTATTTCTTGGTCACCTTCTGTGTAGTCTGCCCCTTCTGCCCTTCTTATCCTCAGTATTTTGTAAATTTACCAATTCTGGAGGATCATAATGTTACCTGCTATACTATCTGCACTAAATCAAAAATCCAAAAACAACCAAAAAAGCCTGAAAGACTCAAGAGGGTTTTAAAAAATATAACAAGTAAGTTTTCAAAACTGGATTTCAAATAGTAAAAAGTATGCAATTTCACTAATTCTAGATTTAGATGTAGCGGTAGAAGAATTTACTAATATGTTTATGGAAGTCTGTAGCTTGTGTGCCCCTGTAAAAAAGCAAACTCAAAAAATAAATCACCTGCCTTGGATAAATGAAAAAAATCAAAAAAAAAATAATTAGACTAAAAAATGATTTGTGGAAAATGGCAAACAAATCATTAAGTCGGGAAATTTGGGACCAATTTAAAAGGATAAGAAAAAGGTTACTCAAAAAATCAAGAAATCTAAAGGGTTCTATTATAAACAAAAAATAAATGAATTGACAGACCCCAAGCAATACTGGTCACTAGTTAAGTCATTAACAAATCCCTCCAAAAAGTACAACAGAGATAATTATTCTAGATAGTGGAAAACCTCAAACATCAGAAAGAGCAGCTGATCTATTAAACAAGTACTGCATTAAACTCCCCGATTTAAATGACTTAAGGAAGAGCAGTTTGGATCATGAGACAAGCAGCACCTTAATAAGCAACACAGCTAGAGAACAAAAAATAACCCCGACGTTTAGATTCAAAAAGATTCTTAAGTGGGAAGTAATCAAAGTAATAAATAAACTAAAAGTAAATAAATCCAGTGACCCTGATAACATAGAAATTAGGTTAATTATTTAACTGAAAAAAAAGAAGTTAGGATCATTAAGGATTCTGTTTTTGAAATTGCCCAGACTTTAGCAGACATTTTCAATTGGAGCCTAATAGAAGGCACTTTTCCAAGCAAGTGGAAATTGGTGAAAATAATCCCGATACACAAGGGTTGTGATGATTGACAACCCACAAACTATCAGCCAATTGCATTGTTATCAACTGTTTCAAAAATTATGGAAAGATTAGTACATAGTCACTTGATTGACCATCTTGAGAAATACAATGAAGTAAACAATTTCCAATCAAACACCACTCTCATGGACTTCATTGACCTGGTGGCAACTCCACTTGGGGAGGCGAGCACTGTGGGCATGGTGTTCATCAACTTGCCAAAAGATTTTGACCTTCTGGACCATGAAATTCTTATGGACAGGTTAACAGATATAGGCACAGCAGATGAGCCATGCAGATGGTTTACACTGTATTTGACAAATCAGACTCAGATGGTCTCTGTGGGTGGAAAATATTCTAATATATCACCAGTAATTGGGGTGCTCTGCAGGGGTCCACCCATTTTATATATATATATGTGTGTGTATATATATGATTTACCAAATTACAGTCATAGCCAAAGACATGGTCAGATGTATCCTGAAATGTCTGTGATATTTCCAGAGAAATCTCCTGCTTTCTGCAGTTCCACAGTAGGGGCAGCGGAGAGAAACTCTCTAGAAATTTTGCAAAATATCTGGAAATATCTGACCACGTCTCTGGCTACTACTGTACATGAAATTTGCTAATATATGACTTTATGCTGATGATACAGTATTAATCTCAGAAGGGCAAGATGTTAGAGAGGTGGAAAACAAATTACAATGTGATTTTACCTCACTGCAAGATTAGTTTGCTACCTCAAAGTTGATACTGAATACTAAAAAATGCAAACAATGCTTTTCAGGCTAGCCTCCCCCAAAAATCTTAATACAGAGAAGTTGGAAATAAAAACACTCAATGGATCTATATTAACCCAGGTATCTACACATAAATACTTGGGTGTAAATATTGTCGATAAATTGCTCTTTGAACAACATATTAATGAGTTGGACAAAAAAGTGAATATTAGAATAGGGTCTCTAAGAAGGATCTCAAACTCTCTTTCAAAGAAGGCTAGAATATTAGTAGAAAACCAGCTAATTATTCTAATACTAGATTATGGATGTCAAATCTATGCCCATGCTAATTATGATACATTACATAAACTTGATATTTGCTATGATAGATTAGCAAGATTTGCACTTAATTGTAACTACAGAAAACACCACTGCCAAATGTACTAATTATTAGATTGGAAATCATTAGTTAATGCTTGGGGAATAGTGATAGGATATTAGTGCATGTGTAACTTGTAGTACTTTTTATGGCTTTACTCTATACCTACCCTTGAGTAGTAGGTATGTAAGTAGGAATTTGTAGGGGACAGAAGGCCCAGGAACAGGGTGAAAAGAGCTCCAGAGAAGGTGGATAAGGGGGTGGAGGTGGACAAAAAATACTCCTTCAGCAAGGAGTGTGTGTGTGAGTGGTAGGTTTAAGTAGAGGTGGGAGGAGCTATTCCCCACATTGAACCTCAGGCTTAAGCCCTCCCATTCAATGTTTGGGGAATAGTGATGGGGTATTACTGCTTGTGTAACTTGTAATGCTTTTTGTGGCTTTACTCTATTCCCACCCTTGAGTAGTAGGTATGTAAGTAGGAATTTGTAGGGAACTGAAGGCCCCAAGAGATACCTCCTTCACTTCACGGAGAGTATGACCACTAGCACTCAGGAGAAGAAAACCCCCCAGGTGAAGGAAACCTCTGAGGACCTATGGCCATTGGTCTGCCCATCATCTGGGCATACTAAGAAGAGACAATCCTAGGTTCTAGCACCCAATACCTACTTTTGAAGAGGTGAGCTGATTGGAGAGATGATGATCTATCCTCGATCCATGGGTGATGTATTTTGGAAGGACGATACTGAGGTTGAGGAAGTAGGTCTTTTTTGAAGGAGCATTAGAATCCTGAGAGTTAAGCATATCCAGTCAAAGAAGGGCGAATGAAGTTCAGATTTCCAAGGTGATGATAGATGATTGTCCAAAGGGATTACAGGGATGGATGAGCAGAGAGAGCATGATTTGATTAGTATGCCACCTGACTGTAGACAGTGGAAAAAGTGATGGTTTGTGAAGTCATAGGTAAAGGATCCCACTTGTAGGAGGTTTGACATTTACGATAGAGACTGGAGGTGAGGAATTCAGTGGTGAGTGATAAGTTACTAAGTAAGCATCCCTGAAGTGGATGAAGGAGTCTAGCAGAGTTGTTGAGTGCTTGATAGGAGAAATGACATAAGTGATTTGTAGACCAATGCAAGAAGATTGGCATATGCAGTCTAGATGGTAACTGAATATATAGAGAATAACTGGAAGTTCAGTACAAGGAATTTGATGGCTGATTTGGGTATTGATGTCATAGTTATACTTGAATAGGTTCTTGCTGGTCCACTGGCTGAAGTAAATAGGGTATTTCTGTGGTTTAATTGCCCGTTATATGCACTGAGGTGGCTGGTTAGCTTTACAGGTAATCCAAAGTCTAAATACTTGTGGGAAGGCTGGAAGTGGATATATGGAAGAGTCTATATGTTGGGGTGGCAGTGGAGTCCAGAGTAGTGTAGAATGCCAGGGGTACCTAGAGCTATAATCAATTAAGGATCTGTTGGGAGGCAAAAATGGGATAGTGAAATCGACATATCGGTTGCAGATTTTAGATCGAGAATCAAAGGAAGCTTGTTCTCAGTGCATGTCACAGAAACATGGTACACACAAAACCATGACTGGGACATAAACATACCAGGATACACTGTCTACAGGAGGGACAGGGAGGGTAAAAGAGGAGGAGGAGTAGTTCTTTACATAAGGGAAGGAATAAAAGCAACAGAACAAAAGAGTAAACAGGGAGGAGAAGAAGCACTGTGGGTAAATTTGGAGACAGGCAATGGCACCACAATACGCACAGGGGTTATATACAGACCCCCTTCTCAGGGGAGGAAATGGACAGGGAAATGATAGAAAGTATACTTAGAATGGCAGAAAAAGGGGAGATATTGCTGATGGGTGATCTGAATATGCTGGATGTTAACTGGAGTGCAGTTGCAGCTGCCACTTCGAAGAGTGCAGTTATTCTATATGCCCTACAGGGGGCATGCCTTAGACAACTAGTACTGGAGCCCACTCGAGAGGGAGAAATATTAGACTTGATTCTCTCAAATGGAGATGGAGAGAGGATTACAGATGTAGAAGTGGGTAGCCATCTGGGAACTAGCGACCATCGAACAGTATGGTTCACAATAAACACAGCAATAGAGTCAAGCTATACAAAGACAAAAGTACTGGACTTTAGGAGGGCTGACTTTGCCAAAATGGGTGAGTGCCTAAGGAATGCACTAGCAAATGGGCAGGAAGGAGGGTGGAAGAACAATGGGAATAATAAAACTGCCATCACAGAGGTATCGAGCCTTTGTGTGAAGCAAATAAACAAAACAAGGCGATGTAAGAAACCACTATGGTTCTCAAGGAAGTGGCAGTGAAGGTTCAAGAGAAAAGAAAGCATTCAGGAAGTACAAGGAATCGCAGAAGGAGCAGGACAGAGAACTGTATCAGTTAAAGCAAAAGGAAGCTGGGAAGGCAGTCAGAACAGCAAAGGCCCAAACCGAGGAAAAAGATAGCCAACTCAGTTAAGAAGGGGATAAAACCTTTTATAGGTACATCAGGAGTGAAGGAAGACCAAGGGAGGGATAGTGAGGCTTAATAAAGGGGTGGGAGGTGGGCAGAGGGAGACTGTGAAAGGCAGAGATACTAAACAAATATTTTGCTCAGTATTTACAAGGAAGAGGGGAGGTACATAAAACAAACAGTAGTAACACACTGGATACAGAAGTTGATACCGGCCCATTTACAGAAGAAAGGGTTCTGAAAGAACTCTTAAAACTGAAGGTGGACAAAGCAATGGGGCCTGATGGGATTCATCCCAGAATTCTAAAAGAACTAAGGGTAGAACTAGTGACACCACTGACTACCCTTTTAACAAATCATGGGAGGATGAGGTGGTACCAGAGGACTGGAGGAGGGCAGATGTGATTCCCCTTCACAAAAGTGGGAGCAAGGCAGAAGCAGGAAACTATAGACCTGTTAGTTTAACCTCAGTGATAGGGAAAATGATGGAATCACTTCTAAAGGAAAGAATGTCGAGTATCTAGAGGCCAGAGGGGCACAGGACCTAGGCAGCATGGATTCTGGCGCGGAAGGTCATGCCAGATGAATCTGATAGATTTCTTTGACCGGGTGACCAAAGTAGTAGATCAGGGAGGGCTGTGGACATGGCCTACCTAGACTTTAGCAAGGCATTTGACACAGTCCCACACAAAGATTAATATACAAGTTAGCCAGCCTGGGTGTGGGTCCCAAGATGACAGCCTGGGTAAAAATTGGCTGGAGAATAGGACACAGAGAGTAATAGATAAATGGAATCACTCAGAATAAGGAGGGTTACTAGTGGGGTACCCGCAGGAGTTCAGTATTAGGACCGGTCCTCTTCAATGTCTTTATAGCGACATTGCAGAAGGACTGGAAGGAAAGTATGTCTCTTTGCAGATGACACTAAGATCTGCAACAGAGTTGATGCACAGGGTGGGGTGGAAAGGATGAGAAGGGACTTGGCAAGGTTAGAGGAATGGTCAAATGTATGGCAGCTTAGATTCATGCTAAGAGTGCAAGGTAATGCACTTGGGAAACAAAAACCCAGGGGAAGAGTACAAAATGGGGGGTGAGATACTAACAACAACAAAAATGGAGAGGGACCTGGGGGTAATCATATCAGATGACCTAAAGATGGGCAAGCAATGTGAGAGGGCAGCAAGGAGGGCTGGGGGGATACTGGGATGCATAGGGAGGGGCATCACCAGTAGAAAACAGGAAGTTATTATCCCTCTGTACAGACAGCTGGTGAGACCCCATCTGGAGTACTGTGTGCAGTTCTGGAGACCTAATCTCCACAAAGACATAGACAGGATGGAAGCTGTCCAAGGAGGCAGCTAAAATGGTGCAGGGTCTGCACTGGAAGACATATGAAGAGAGACTTAAGGAGCTTAATATGTATAGCCTCGAGAAAGGAGGGAGAGGGGGACATGATAGAAACTTAAGTACCTCAAGGAATCAACAAAGTCCAAGAGGGTAGCATCTTTCAAAAAGAGGTGCGCAAGAACAAGAGGGCACAATTTGAAGATAGAGGGGGCTCAGAGGTAATTTAAGGAAGTATTTTTCACAGAGAGGTTGTGGATGCATGGAACGGCCTTCTGGAGGAGGTTGTGGAGTCAAAATCAGTGGTGGAATTCAAGCATGCATGGGATAGTCATAAGGCAGTTCTGGGGGGTGGGGGTAGGAAGAAGTAGGCTGCTGGTTAACTAGGATCTGCAGCTTATTCAGTAGGTAGGGAAATAGGCAGACTGGGTGGGCCAAGCGGTCCTTATCTGCCATCAAATTCTATGTTTCTATGTTTCTATGTCTCTATGTTTCTATGTCTTCACTGGAGGGAGTAACGGAGATAAATCTGAAGGATGAGTGGCTGACTTAACTGATGGCAATAAGATGAAGGAATGCAGATGATTGTATAAGATATGGTGATATCCAGGAGTTAAAAGATAGTGGTTTGGATAGAATGACGTTAGTATGGTAGCTAGGCACAGGAGATCCAATGATGAACATTCTGGGAGGGCAGTTATGAAGGTCTTAGAACAAGCAATGGCTATTGAGAAAGTAACATGGTCAAGAGAATCAGTACTAGTAAAAGAGGCTTCAGAAAGGTATACGAATGATTTCAGTATTGCTATGAGGCATCTTGTGCTTCCCAGTGTCCATAGCAATGATGATGGTTACAGAGTCAGAGCATAACAGAAGGAATTAAGACTTTTCCATGTACAAGAATAGCCTGTGAGACATGATGGATAGGGAAGTCCAGTGCTTGAATAGACAGGATATGTAGGGAGTATCAAGTAGAGATGGATGAGATCTTTCTATTGTCCAGTCGAATTGGGATTCCAGGACTGATCCTGAGGAGATAACTGGGTAGTATAGAAACCTTTATGGTGACTTAAGAGTCTATAAGGCATGTTATTCAAGGGATGCTTGCTAGAAGTAGTTTTCCTCGGCTGAAATGAACAAGTGCTCCATCGAGTAGTGGATGGGAGCTGTTAAAATGGCCAGAGTAGGAGTATAAGATGGGTAAATGGGAGGGGTAGTTGACTAGGTAGGAATATTGGTCAGAGATAGGGTAAAATGCCTAAAAGAGCCACAGCAAACAGGATGAAGCCCTGAGCTGCAAGGCCGGGATGAGAAGGGAGCTATCCAATGATGGAAGGACAGTCTGGAGTGAACTGGAATGGACTGGAGGAATGATCCAAGTACCAAGAGCAATGGAGTTGAGATACATGAGTCCCACATCTGACAAAGGCATTAAACAACAAGTGGAGAGGACAGAAAGTGCCACAGTGAAGAAGGATGAGGTTCCTACATCTGATGGAGAAAACAAACTCACATAGTAGTTGGAAGGAGCAACCCATAGCAAGGAAGTCCATGAGGTAGTTGAACTGGATTGAGGTAGAGACTGAACAAGCTGGCATGATCCAAATCAAGATGGAAAGGAGGCCAAGGTGGGGTCAAGTATGATGTTCCATGTAAGTGAGGGTGGAGACTGGTGAGGAAGGCTATAAGGCAATCCAGGTATGGGGGTCCCGTTTCTGGAGGGAAGTGTCAATCAGGTAGTAGGTAGAAAATGCAGAAGGAGGACCAGTCAATTGCAGACGCAGGCTCTTAACCAAGGTAATTGAGGTTGGATGACCTGGACATGACACACCAGATAATGTAGGATGGTGAAGGCTACAAGGTAAATGGTTCCAGCCCTGGAGAAGCAGCACTGGTCGTCTGGAAGAAGTGCATAAGGTTGAAACAGTCAGTGCAGATACAAGCTTCCAGTCCTGGCAAATGAGGTGAGATGACTTTCATATGTTACCACCAGGCAGAGGTAGGATTCTGTCATGCAGAGTTGGGAGGAGGAAGGCAAATGGGGTATAGAGGTCCTGTTCCCAAAGGAAAGTAGCAACCCATATCAAGTAGAGAATGCAGAAGGTGGAACTGGTCGAATGCAGACTCAGGCTCCCAGCCATGGAAGTCAGATGATAGGACCTTGATTCGAGGCCACAGGCAAGGTAGGCTGGAGAAGACAAGTAGGACAAGATCTTGTTCCAGAAGGAAGTGGCATTCGGGTATCAGGCTGAGAATGCGTAAGGTTTAAGCAGTGGAACGTAGATTCAGGCACACATCTGTGATGGTTGAGGTGGGATGATCTTGACTTGAGGCAGCTAGGCGTAGGTAGGATGATGAGGGCACATGGGGTGAAGAAGTTCTGTTTCTGAAGGGAAGCAGCAACCAGTATGAGGTAGAGAAGGCATGGTATGACACAGTAGATAGTAGACATGGCTCCCACCCATGGTAGTCAGGGCAATCTAACCTGCACTCGATGCTGCCAAGCAGAGTTAGGGATAGAGGATGTTAGGTTGTTAAGTAGTAGGAGGTAGTAATTGTAATGGAATCCCCTCTCCGCTAGACAGGGGAAGCCTACCTTCACTCAGCACTTCAGAAGACGCGAGTTAGAGATGGAGTCCAGAGTACTGCTGGTATGGGCTGGCAGAAAGTGCAGATGCTAGAGAAAAGAAAGAGTATATGAGGAAATTGCATTGTAGACAGGCATGAATGAATGTCACATAGATATGGTAGGACAAATGAAGGAAAGATGGAAGGTGGGCACACAAACAGGATTGATATGTAGAA
Organism: Neoceratodus forsteri; assembly: GCA_016271365.2. NCBI lineage: Eukaryota > Metazoa > Chordata > Ceratodontiformes > Ceratodontidae > Neoceratodus > Neoceratodus forsteri. The sequence continues at coordinate 1,552,712,491 of CM057453.1, read as the reverse complement.
AGGAGAGGCTGGACTGGAAGCAATAACAATGGAGTGCAGATGAGGACCTAACATTAAATGGATGCACTCACCAAGGAGGAGTACTGATGTGAAGGTAGGTGATTGAGATCATGGGTAACAGCGTGGTAAAGTGGGAGGAACCCCAGGGATGGCAGAATGGGGAGTGCCCCCCCGCCCCCCCCCCAGTAACATCCTGGAGAACAGGAGCTGAAGCACCATTTTGCCCTCATTGAGCTTCTCCCCACTAGCACCTGGCTATTGAGCAGGAAGGGTAGCAAATGCAGATACAGAAATAAAACTTTAACACAGGTGCTGACAAGGGCCAATTAAGGTAGTATTGACGTTTCAGGGAATTCACTGCACGCTAGCTAGTGAAGGGAAACAAGACTGTGGCAGGCATCAAGAGGAGTTTCTAAGCTTGTTTGAGAGATGGTAGATAGTACGTATATACCGTTTTCAACAAGGAAAGGCACAGTAAGCCCAGATTTGTATTCAGGTGTGACTTGGAAATTCATGGAGATGAAGTGACACGCTGAGGTTTACACATTATCTAAGTGGTGTTTGTGGGATTCAAATCCAGGCCAGTCGGATATCCAGTTGCAGTCTGGGAGTAACCTCTGGGCTAGAATTCCTTGGTACAGGTCCATGGTCAGACCTGACTTTAAATACAATATGCAGCTAGAGGGAGTGATATCAGTACAAATATCGCAAATCCTGCCTGGTGAGTGGCTTACACTAACTTACTGTGACTAAACCCTTTTCTGCTCTCTGGGATGGACATCATTACTGGCATTTGAGGAATAAAAAGGCAGTATGTAGTGAACAATTTACAAGGAAACTTAAATATGGTTCAATGTTTGCACAGCTATTAGAGAAGCATTAGACCCAGATATGTTAGAGCTGGGGTTTGGTGATAGGCCATGGGAGAAGACAGCCAGCATAGTAAATACGCAGCATGCAGAGTGTCATCAATATAGCGAACTAACTGATAAAGAATGCTAATCCCACTCACCACTAATCGTATCCCGGGTCCATGAAGCAGGGAAAGCACCCAGTAAGAAGGAGTGCTGAACTGTCATGGAGCAGTGGGCGTACTACAGGTCCGCAACAAAAATCATGTGAACTGGAACTGGTCACAAAGCATAAACTGCAACTCTACAAAAGCATTAAACAGTTTCAGGTGGGAAAGCTCCTTTCCACATATGACTTAAAGTAAAATATTATTATTTCGGTTCAGGTCAGGTTTCTTTTTGGTTCTGAGAAGCCAAAAGATGAAGCAGGAAATTGTGCTGGTATTGCCACAGAGGAGTCGAGGAGGAGATAGGGACAGCTGGCTGGGGTCAGATAGGAAGCAGCTGTGCTTCGGGAGGGGCGGCTGAGACAAGTCGGGAAAGTGGACTGAAGGAGCTGGGGATGCTCAAAAGCACTGAGAGAGAGATAGAGAGAGAGAGAGAGAGAGGGTGATTGATGCAGATGGAGAAGCCCAAAAGAAACACAAAGGGGGAGAATCCAGGAGCCAGCAAGGGATGGAGAGGAGCAGAGGAAAGGAGTGGGGAGGCGGAACGGAGCTACTAAGGCGAGGAGACAGGCAAGACAGAGGAGAAGAAAGGCAGGTAAAAACACAGAACAGGAAAAATGATGCATGAGAGGGAAGGGGAAACACATAAGGTACAAAGAAACAAACCAGATAGCAGCAGAGAAGGGCACAGGAGACAGGAGGCACACCCACACAAGCCACGCAAGGAGCTCAGGGACAAAAAACACTCCTGAAGCAAGAAGTGTGTGTAAGTGGTGGGTTTAAGTAGAAGTTGTGGGAGGAGCTATTCCCCACATTGAACCTCGGGCTTAAGCCCTCTAAAAATGAAATGGCATGAAATTTGGACAATCTCTGTATATGAAATACTTAAAAATAATAGACCCTCTGGACTTTCAGATAAAATGATTAAACCAAATAACCCCTACCAGTTAATGAAAAAGGGAGCTAGGGAACTGGCTGTGCTCAAAATATGCAATAAATATGGAGAAATTACCTTCCAATTTAAGGCTGCTATAACCTGGAATAACTTGCCCTTAAGTTAAAGAACACACAAAATTTCTATTAGTGCTTTTAAGATGCAATAAAGCAAGAGTTAAACTTTCGATCACTTGCAATAGATGAATTAGGTGCCAGTTTGATGAGCTGCAACTAAATACTAGTTATGTGTATGTGTTTGAAGTTTTGTAACTACCAGTTCAATGTTTATACTGTCTTGATCATCATTTGAAACTTTTTAACTTTTGTATAACAACCTTATAAATAGGGTATATATCGCCTGAATGGTGTGTGAAAATGTTTCACTCCTGTATAAACAAAATATTTTACTACTACTACTACAACTGCATTTTCCTGTTGATTTTCTCTTCTCACATTTGTATCTGAAGAAAGTCTTATCTTGTTTAACAACCCTTTGGATTATCCTTTCCTCTGTCTGCATCTTTTTCCCCCTCATCGCCCTTCCTACTTCCCTCTATTTTACTTGGTATACACCCCTGTCCTTCTCCCTATGTGTTTCCTTATACCTCCTGAGTGTCACCCTTTCTTCCTTCACCACCTTGGCCACTGTCTTTGAGACCCATAACCACATTTTTCCCAAATGTGCCTCTACCCCTTCCTGGCAATCACCCCATGAGGTATTCATTGCCACCCTCTGTTTCTTCCCTCTCGACCAGTTCCCTATCCACCTTGTCAGCCTTTCTCCCACTCTTAGGTCCTTAGGGTATCTAGGTAGTGAATTCTTTGGTAAGCAGGTAGTGAATTCCTTGGTGAGCAGAAATATTTTTAGGCTTACCTTACAGACTTGTTCAGTGTGTGTGAAATGTTTCTACAGGTAGGCTATTCAACAGGTTCCATGGCTTCTCTACCCTCTGGTAGAATAAGTTCTTTCTTATGTTGTCTGAGATTTTACTACTTCTGGCTTAAGGGCATGTATGCTTCCCTCTTGAGGACATCAGATTAAACATATCTGTTTGATCTTGTCAGTACTCTTGGTGGTACGAAATCTAAGATCATGTCCCTTCTCACCCTCCTTTTTACCACTGTAAAAATGTTAAGGCCCACCAACTTTTCCTCATAGCTTGTGTTGTTCATACCCCTAATCATTTTTGTGAACTTGCATTACACCATCTCAAGAGCTTTAGTGCCAGTTTTGTATTGGGGTGCCTAGAACTGCTCAGGGTTCTCCAGATGGGGTCTGACCAGGACCTTGTAAAGAGGCAGGGTAACTTCCCCTGCCTCACATATCACCCCTTTTCATGTGCTCAAGGATTCTAGTGGCCCTTTTGACAATGGCTGTGCATGGCATTTCCTGCTTTATCCCCTTGTCTATTATGACTCCCAGGAACTTTTTCCTCCTCCACTGCAGTGAGAGGAGCCCTTCATAGTTGACAATGTCAGTGGCTCAGTAGGTAGCACATTTGCCTCTGAGGCCAGGAGATCAGCTGTGGGTTCAGTTCTCACATCTGGCACTTGGGTTAATATCCCAGGACTGACACTGTAGTGCAGCATGAGAGGGGTGCTGCACTTCTGAGGTGCCGTCTTTCAGATGAGATGTTAAACTGAGGTCCTGTCTGCCTGGATTGGTGGTAGTTCAGGTGGATGTTAAAGATCCCGTGGCACTTATCAAAAGGAGTAGGGGAAATTTTTATTGACAAAGAAACTACAAACCAAAATCACATTGACAAAAATAAATACAAAAGACTCATGTAACAGGAAAATCAGAATCAGTCACCCATGGTAAGCATTTCCATAAAGCAAACAATGATCCAGATGACAAACTTCTTAGTTCAGAAAAATAAACATCTTTTAAATCCTGTTCAATACTTTGGACCACCAATAGGTGGGACATATCTTTTTGCTGCAAGGTGAAAAGACAGCAAGCAGTCCATAAATGCCATTTAATGATGGTAAACAATAAGTTTAGGCTGTCAATATTCCACTTTTTCCAGGTCGCTGGAAACCTAGCATACAATAACATCTCATAAGTAACAGAAGTAAATTAAGGTTCCTTCCTTCTGTTCACTAAAAATAACCAAAAACCAGTGATATAGGAACAAAGAAAAAACAGGTGTTGTATTGTTTCATCCTGATTTACACATAAAGGTCTGGAACACAATCTTTCATTCAGCTGTTTATGTTTATGATTTACCTTAATATTGATCCGTTCATGACAACTAAGCCAATGTAGATCCCACATCTTCTGGGGGATGCGAGAATTCCTTAACAGTGTGTATAAAGCAGGTAAGGAAGTAGGGGGACATTTGGGAAAAATTACAAGGTCTGCACAAGTGGTATCTATCAAAACATTATAAATGGCTTTCCTATTTTGAGTCATAACCATATGGCTAGTAATCTTCCATTGTTTTAAACGGCAAAAGGTATCACGAAGATAAGAAGGGGTAGACGATACACGTTTAACCTGTTTCAAAGTGTTAAGGTCCCAAAGATGAAACCAGGGTTGACAGGATTGAAAAAAATAAAATTCCCATCCCACATCATAATTAACTAAAAGTGGTTTAAGATTAGGCACAAAAAATAAACTATTATAAAAAAAAGTAATTGGTGTATCATATTAAGACCATCTTCCTTGAAAGGTAAGCAGGTAATGGAATGCTTAATGGGATTCAGGCGCCTGCCCCATAAGGCCTGAAAAAATATACTCAGAAGTTTGGTTTCCAAAACACGGGGAGGAGGAAAAACATAAGCCAAAAACAAAAAAATCGGGAGCAAGTGAGACTTTATCAAGTAAACCCTCTTTTTTACTGAGTTTCCAGGTGTTCCAAAGAGAAACTTTGGCCTGCGCTAGGTCCAGTTTGGGAGTCCAGCTGAGAATGTCTAAAGGACCTGAGCCAAATAGAATGCCCAAAATCTTAATAGGGGTGTCACAAAGTGCAATACTGGAAACTATTACATCATTCGACTGCTGAGATCCAAGCCGTCGACCGACACATTTCTCTAAGTTCGGGGATGCTCCTGAAACAAGACCAAAGGACTTACAGAGATGGAGAGATGCATCTACCGAAGGAACATCAGCTACTATTAAGCTCATGTCATCAGCATAGGCTTAAACAGAAAGTGGTAAGGAACAAATGGGCCTAACATTGTGTGCTGTATTAATGGTGCGAAGTAAGGGATCCAAAAAAAAGATATACATGTAACCCCCTTGTTACCCGGGGTTACTAGAATCCCAGTAAGACCTAGTGGTAGACAGGGAAGGCAGCTTCTGAAACTCCAGTTAAATGGGTTGCACACTGTCTCACTCTGTTCTCAGTCACAGCTGAGACTGAGAGATGACATCACCATAGAACTGTTGCAGCTGGATAAGCCACATTGGAATCTGCAGCAGAGGGAGTGAGATGGAACTTTGGGAGTTTTCAAAGTCAGTCTTCTGTTTGTTTTGAAGAAGAAGGAAGTTTCCTGTTTTGTTTTGAAGTGAGAAGGAGTGTGTCCAGTTTTAAGTGGTGGAGACCGCTGTCCAGGTCTCAGTGCCCCCTTCCTCCAGGAGGGGAAGTAAAGTATCCCTCTGTGGATTCCAGGGGCAATCCCCTGATTTCTACTACAGGAGGAAAGCTGCCTTTTTACCATTTCTGTTTTGATCTGATAACAGTGAAAGAAGTTGTACTTCGCCTGTGGGGCACCTGCAACGAAAGGGTGAGTGTTTTGCTCTATTTTGAGAGGGCAAACAATATGTTTCTTCAGTTTGGAAAATGTGAAGAAAGCTGGGATGTAAACTACTATTTGGGAGGCCTATTGTACTAGGACAAACAAATGGAGTAGGTTCAAAAGTTAAAGTCTGTATGGATTCAAGTAATGTTGTAGAGGGGGTGCTCCAGGTCATCCACCGTTTAATCTACATTTTGAAGTTTTAGTTTCTGTTTGTCCAGAGAAATGGCCGGGTATGGGCTGTGGGAGCTGGAGGTGGGAACACCCCCTCATCTTTAGTAACCAGGTCCACCTCTACGGATTTCTACTGTGATTGCTACTTGCCTCATGCGCCTGGCCAGTGATGAGGTAGGTACCCAGACGTGGGTCGCAAATTGGAAAATCTCTCTAGGAGTCACAGACTCTAAGTGGTGTGGGGAGCCACAACTTGGGAAAATAATTCTCCTTGTTTGATGGGAGCCACAACAAGTAAATTGGGTTCATCCTTTAAATGGACCATCAGTCAAGTTGCTGGCAGGGGAGCCGGGCCAGTCGGGCTGTGTATCCAAAGTGCATGCCTGGTAGGTCCAGAGCCAGAAAACAGTAGAAATTGGTTCATTCTTTAAGTGGACTGCCTTGTAGTCTCTAATCTGCATTTATCAGTAACTGTAGCCCCTTGGGGGCCCATCTATGATTTGTTAAGTTCAGCTAGTTATAAATAAAAGCCACACTGAAAAATCCCAATCCTGGTTCTGGAAATTACAGTTATTGCTTCCTGTAGTCGGATTTACTTGGGTGCCTCTGTGCAGAGTAGCCAAACCTAGGTCCCCTTGTGCCAAGTAACCTCATCCTCCCCAAACCCAGGTCCCCACCAGGTATAGCTGCCAACGCCAACAGCATGCCACCTGTCATTTTAGTAAAAAGGCAGGGGTGAGGGATTACATACAAAAGGGGACTGAGTGGACACCCTTGTCTAACACTTCTCTTTAAAGGTATCAAAGGACCCTTCCAGCCATTAACAAGAGGGATAGAAATGGCTGTAGAATATAATAAGTGTAACTAGGAGAGAGTAGTCACAGGAACCCTATAATGTCTCAAAATCTGCCATAAAAAGTCATGACTCACCGAATCAAATGCCTGTCTTTGATCCAATGAATACAGGAGGCCTGTTAACCTATTTGAATTGCCATGTTCCACCAATTCCCGTAATAAAAGGACATGATTATGTATACTTCTGCCTGGAACATTACTAGATTGAGCTTCCGAAATAACAAGAGGGGCCAGCTTTGCTAGATGGAGAGCAATAATTTTAGTTAAAATTTTAAAGTCCGTATTCAATAGGCTAAGAGGCTTCCAATTAGTCAGTAATTTTCTGTCTCCTTTCTTATGGATATAGAAGGTACTACCCATATTAAATTCTAATGGTAAAGTATCAGCTTTTAAAAGGAAGTTATAAATTGCGGCCAATTCCACATTCAACTCAATATTAAGCAACTTATAAAGCTCATTCAGAAGGCCATCCAAGCCTGGAGATACTCCAGATTGCAGAGTTGTGATGACCTCAACTACTTCTCGTGCCTGAATATCCCAAGCAAGCATATTAGATACTGATTGTTGCACATCAGGAACAGAAATGGGTCTAAGGAAGGTCAATATATCATGTAGACATATAGGGAATGGAATGAATAAGTTTTGAGTATACTCGGCCACATAATTTTGGATAAGCCTAGAATCAGTAATTGTATGACCAGCTTCAGTCACAATAGTATCAATGGTTCTCCCCGTAATCTGTTTAGAAAAATGTGCAAATGGGCAGATCACATCATAGGCACCTTTTACACTAAAACGTTGACATTGTTGCATTGAAGCATATTTTTTGGAGTGATATTCCATTAAAGATTTTTTCAGGGTACTAATTTGTGAAGAAAAATCTGGCTAGTGGTATACGAAAGGGTAAGGAGTTTTTACAGCTGATGTCGTGTCCTATGGTATGTGATATAACAATCTTCATGATGGGTTTTGCTAAAAGATTTCAGTAATTTCATCAAATCCTTCTTCGTATCTAACCACCACCACCAAGGATCATCGTAAAGAAAAAAACACAGATTTTCTGTTTTGAAAAAAAGATTTAAGAAGTGTTAACAACAGAGAATTCTCTAATAAGGAAACATTAAATTTCCAAGTGCCAGGACCAAAAGTTGCAACATTCTTAGGACCAAGAAAAATGGTAAGCAAATCATGATCTGAAAATTCAGCCACCTGTATTTCAGCTGCGGAAGTTTGTAAAAAGGAGGACACAAAAAAAAAAAATCTATCCGGGTAGCTAAAGAGCCTTTATGAAAGGTAGGGGTATGTGTCTGGGTGAGAGAAAGATAAGCATCCTTCAGTTTTGCAGAAAATAAAAGATTTTTGAGAAAAGTGGTATCACAAAATAATTTTGTGGTGTTTGAGAATGAGGACCTGTCCTTAGTGGACAACCCACAGTTGAAATCACCACCAAAAATGACGTGCATAGAGGTGTAAAGATAGGGTCGAACTACTTTCAAGAGTTCAATCCTAAGCTACTTGGTTTGTGGGGCATAAATATTGATAATCCAAAAAGGGATAGAAAGGAACCTAAAGTCTATCAATAATACTCTGCCAGGGCATAAATCTAGAATCTTAATAATAGAGACATTAGGAAGATGAAGCAAAATACCCACCCCAGAACATGTCTCCTGTCCAAATGACCAATAGGAGGGGCCTAAATGCCAGGATTTTTGGGCCCTAGAAATTTCAGGCAAAGAATGGAATCTAACATCTTGTAGAAGTATGAGACCTGCAGTAAGGCAAAACAAAAATGAAAAAACTGAATCCCTCTTATGTTGTTTTTTTAATACTGTTAACATTAACAGTATGTATTGCAAAAGAAGTAGACATATGCATAGCAATCATCTCTGTCTACCCTTTCTCGGGGTACATTCTTTATGTTTTGTCTTGGCCTTGGCTTTCCTTTTTTGGGACCCCACATTGTCGATAGGGACTTCAGTATCTGTAGTAAGTTCAGGGTGAGAGGACTGGACAGAAGAAGAGTCAGAGTCTATGTTTTCAGAAGTATGTCACAGCAATTCATATTTATTCATAAAAGGGAGAGTCTCTACTCTCTAAGCCTTAGAGGAAGGTGAACCAAACTTTCTTGAACCCCCTTGTAATTCTAGAAGGTGTAGTAAAAGGGTCAGAAGGGGAAGGTTCCATTGTTTCTAATGGTGCCGGGGGGGGGTCCCATAGAAGAGCCACCTGAAGTAGAACAGCTAGGAAGAACTGTGGAAGAAGGAGGGTGGGGAGGTAGAGAAAACATAACAGGTTGTGGGACAGGCTCAGTCAAATCCTCCCCAGCAGTTACTACAGTGGCAGTGGAAACAACACTATGTGATTCAGCTACAGTAGTAGGAGGGGAGAGGGGGGGGCAACTGTAGAAGTAAAAGAAGAGGGACCCTTAATGTTAGAACATTGGGCCACTGTAATAATAAGCCATTGCTCCTCTCCATCAGCCAAAGTAGGAGAATTATGGGCAGCCCAGGAACATTGCTGAAAAGTATGTCCCAGGTCTTCACATAAAACACAGAGAGGTTCTTCAGTATACTGTGAGCCTGCATGACCAAGACCACCACAAACAGTACATTTAATAGTGTCACAAATGCTGCTGAGATGAGAAGTGGAACCACACTTATAACAGGCTTCAGGTTGTCCAGAATAGAACAAAACTCCCCTATCCCTGCCTAACAGAAAACTGTTGGGTAGGTGTTGAATACCAGTATCAGTAGTCCGGAGCATAACCCTAACCCTCCACCCTCCCGTCCACAAATTTTCCTAATCAAAAATAGCTTCAGGGTCAGAGAGCACTGTACATCTTTGTTTCAGCCAAACTGTAATATCGTTCAAACTAACACCTTCATTTCTAAACAGAATAGTGACAGTCTTTTGTGCAGGTTTCATTAAAGGAATTGCACTGAAAAGTGACCATAAAGGGGTATTTTTCAACAGATGAAATTGGGACCAAAATTTCTCTAAACCTTTTAAGGTTTCAAAACTTACATCAAAATGGGACTCATTAGAAACATGTATCAATGTGTGGATATCATAAGCAGCAAATTTAATGGAGTCTTTAAGCAAAGTGCTTCCAACAAAAACCCTATCAGACATTTCAGGTAAACCCCCCAAATACTGTAATCTGACAGCATTGTGTCTCTTAGCCTGTTGGGTGGGAACAGAAAAACAAGATGCATACGTTTTAGTAGATGTAGAAGCAAGAGAAGTCGGTCGTTCAGTCCGTTGAGGTGGTAGACCAGGGCCTTGGGGTGGTAAACTTCAGTGAAGAGGGTCGGAGTCTGAAAACGGAGCTGCAGAAGAAGTGGAAACCAGTAAATTGAGAATTGGATTCTGTGTTAAGTGCAAAGCAGGCGTAAGCATAAAGTCCAACTGGTCTTGCACAGGAGAAATAGCTGGGGCGTCTGCAGGGGTGATCTGAATGGGGGGAAGGACCGGAGCACCAGGTACTGACAACTGGATCCCTCTCCCACCCTGCTGCAACAAAGAGCAGAGTCAACTGACCAGTCTCCCTGAGGAACAACCTCTGCAGGGGGCAAGTCAGACACAGAGGTTCGTGGAAGAAGATCAGGGGGAAACAGCAAGGTTTTCAGGAGAAGTTTCAGCAGCAGGAGCAGAAGAAATCATCGAACAGACCACATTGGAATGCGGAAATGTCAAGGCTGTCTTTCAGGCATCTGATGCAGTAGTCTGCAACAGTAAGTCAGAAGCAGTAGGCAGCTGCAAAGCTGAGTTCTTAAGTGCTAAAAGCTCCTGTTTCTTTGTAAGATAGCGTGTTTCCTCAAGTAATAGCAAAGCGTCCACATCTGTAGGTCATAAACATTCAGTATTCTGTAGATACTCTTTAGCAGATGCTAGCTGTTGCAGTATAGGACAGACTGGGAAGAAACAGTTGTTTGCTTACTTTGATCCATCGAGGTTTCTGAGGAAGGAAATGAACTGGGAGATGCATGCAACTTAGATCCATTAGAAGAAGCTTGAGGAAGAATCGATGAGGTCTCTGGCAATCCAGAGAGAGGGGAGGAGACCAACTCCCCTGCCTCCAACACCTCCATGTCCTCCACAGCATGTCCAGAGGCAGCCATCTTGGTCCCACATGAAAATGGGACCCCCTGCTCACAGGAAGCAGAGTAGGGGAATTTCCCCAGTGTCCTGGCCAAATTTCCCTCATTCACTAAAAATACCACCAACAGCTTAATCTGGTTCAAGGTCAGTTGGCATTCATCTGTATCCCCCTCCCCCGGGTCATGCCTGAAAATAGGCAGGATTTGTCTAGTGCACTTACTTGGTCAACAAAAACTAAATAAATAAAATAAATAGTGTGTAGGCCCTTCCTCTGTTTCTCCTGCCCAAATGTAGTGCCTTGCTTGTGGCTACACTGAATCTGAGGCTCCAGGAGTCTGATCTGCCTCCCAGTTTATTAAGACCCACCTAAAGTGTGTTCCCATCCTCAAGATGCATTACTGTCCTGCTCAGCTAGTATCATCAATGAACTTAATTAGTCTGCTAGAGACCTCAGCTTCTAGACAATTGATAAAAATGTTGAACAGCAGTGGTCCCTGAGTATCTTCCTCCACTTGAAGAGGACCGTTTACCTACCTGACAGTGACAGCTCAACAGCGAGGTCCCCCAAGCAACTACAGTGCCATACCACTGTAGGGGACCCGCTGGAACTAGGAACTGTCTGTTGGGAGTCCTGCATCCCCCCGAATCAACTCTGACTTGGAGTTGATAATCCTTAAGTGGGGAGAGTGGGGGATCCTGCGTGTAAAGCCCCCTGAAGAAAACACAGCCAGCACCTAGAAACCGGCAGCTGACTGCAAAATGCGGTCGACCTGCCGGTTTCGCTGTCAGGGCGGTGAAAGGGAAATTTGTCAACCACCCATCGTAGATCTGAAGAAGACTATCTTTTAGTCTAATACATAACGGGAATTTTCTTGTTGTTTGGACAGTGGCATCTGTATGACTGGGTATGCATCTAATGTTATGTAGCACCCATGCCTGGTGTGCTGGTCTTTCATTTTGGTTCCTGTCTTTGTTTGGGGACCAGCAGCCATTTGGCAGTTTCAGTGATGGAGCTTTCTTTGTTGCAGTTCACTTGAAGTAATGCCTGCCCACCACAACACTGTGCTTCCTGACCCATAGCAAGTTAGCATTCCACCTCATGTATGCTTCATGTATACCACTCTGGAGTGATTTGCTCTGAAGCTTTTAAAGTGTCACAGTGTTAAAGGGAAGGTCCCCTCAGCTTTCCACTCTGTTTACATGTGTAGTTTGAAGGCATGAACAATGAATGCCTCTACTGCACTCTCCTAATTTAATCTGGATTTAAATGTAAATGAAGGTACCTAAGTCTGGTGAGAAAACCTGTTTGACTCCATTGCAAAGGTCGTGACCTGACTAATATAAGGGATCCTGGAATTTTATGATGTTTTAGTACTAAAGCCTGCAGTATTTATACTGTATTAGTCAGTGCTGTTACTGTCCTCCGCAGTCCCCCTATGTTTTTGTCTTATGTGGGCCATGAAACATTTCAATGCATACTAAGTGCCCTGCAGTGTTCTGTAGTTTAAAGTGTATCTGAGTTAGAAAAAATGCTTTTAGAGAATACAGGAAATTAACAAGAAATGGAACAGAATTGACTGAGAGTATAACTTCTGCTGGCTTGTGCAGGTATGCATCAGTTCCCATGATGCCTTGCATGAGTAAGGTCATGGTCTTTGCAATGGAGACAAACAGGTTTTCACACCAGGGCAAAACAGAGTAAAAGAAACCTTATTTATATTTAAATTAGGATGAAATTAGGGGGATGCAAGAGAGGGAATCATTGTTCATGCCTACAAACTATGCAGGCATACAGCAAATAGGTTGAGGAGACTTTATTTTAAAGACCTTTTTGAAGCCCTAATAAACTATGTCTACAGTCAAGCTCATGTACTTTTTCCTGGGTTACCCCCTCAAAGAAAGTGATCAGGATCAGCCCCTAATAGAGCCATAGTGAGAGTAGGCAAGACCTGTTACTTAAAAGTGCTTATTTATTCTATCCTTGATAACTGCTTCTAAGACATTACCCAACACTGAAGGTGCTTTGCTTAGTCATGCTCCTGGTTAGCATGGTTTGTAATTCTATACTTCTGAACTTATTATGCATCCTTGCACTTTGAAAACAGAATTATGTGCAGTAGCAAAGTAAATCTTTCATGTCTCTGTCCTTTGATACCACTAATTTTTAATTTGTGTAACACTGAAGGGAGACTGCCCCACATGTACTGTATTTATCAGAGTCAGACTTTGCTCCCTTTGGATTCTAATTGTTCCCATAGCTCTACAATGCTCCTGTTTGTATCCAGTCTGCCCACTGTTACTTACTTGGCTTGTTCCTCACCTGGTAATCAGCTACTAGAGTGCATGTAATGCCCATAGGCTGTATCATGGTAAAAGCTGATGCCATGGACCCTCTCCACAAGGACTGTACCTCCCTCAGAGGCCCCATGGTGAACATTGCCCCTGCAACTATCACTGATTCCTCCCACATTTCCCTGTTTTCAGAGGTTCAGTCCCCCCTTCACTTTCTTTTTTCCATCTACAATATATAATGAAAGAAGATTATGGATTTGTGTGCAACTCCTACTGCTGTCCTGGCTTCTAGTTCCTTCTCGGCTTTTTAATTTTAGGCTTGTAGTTCTGCAGTGCTGCTCTGTACTCCTTGCAGGCCTGGAGACAACCAGTCCCTTTCCAGCAGTCATAGGCTTTGTTTTTGTTCAGAATCAGTTGCTTTAGGTCCCCATTGAACTCTGGTGGACTACATTTTGCCCCTTTTCCTCTTATGTCATACAGGGATGCAGGCCTCAATGGTTTCTTCTAGTACCATCTTCAACAAATTCCTCATGTGCTCTGCATTACCAGCTCTTTGCAGCTACTCCAGACCTTATTAAACCAGGCCCTTCATCTTGACAAGGGTCCACATTTCTGAAGTTCCAGGTCCTGTTTTCTGAGGCATGGCTGGTCTTCCCTTTCACCAGGGAGAATGCTACCTGTTTGTTGTCACTGAGTCCTACCGGTTCCTTGACATTCCCACTGGAAGTGACCCCCCCCAAAAAAACTGTTGAGAACAAGGTCAAGGGTGGACTCAAACCTTGTCCCCTATCTGATATGCTGCTGTAAAAAACAATCTTTGAAGGTAGAAATAACTCTGAATGTGACTGGTGATGATGTCTGGAGGATAGAAGGGAGGATGCAGATTGTTGCCCTTTCGAGAGGAGCCCCTATCTAAAGAATAATTTTTGAGATGGAATGTGTATAGAAAATGGAATGGAGATATGAGTCAGTTGGTTAAAGTGTTGAGTAGTATAGATTCTAGGCTGTGGAAGTGGTTATACAGTTTTGATGAGAGATGAATAATCTGAATTTCACTTTTGCATTTCTGTATGCCTCGTACCAAACTAGCATCTTGCAGTATAAAAACACACCAGTTCTCATAAATTCTGAACCCAGATATAGATTTGAGACTGAATAGGCACAGAAAGGCTCACCTCCTGATTGACAGTGAAGTAAATGGGGGGGTTTTAGTCACAGGAAAAGGTTTCCACTGTCATCGTAGCAGAATTATTACAATTGTCTCAGAAGTACTGCAGTTTGACTGTCTATCAGCACTCTGACAGCGTTATATTCATCTCTGTTACATTGTCATGTACAGCCTGATCACCATGGCACATTTATTTTGCACATGAATACCGCTCAGTGTTCCATTTGGTTCTTCCATTGTTTTTGTATTTTTATTCCTGGCAATTTGTACATTATGCACTTTACATTGATGCCATTTGTTATAATATTGTACTCCCTTCCTCTTTTCCCCAGGTCAACCCTGGAAATGAGCCATGATTCAGTGTACCTTTCTCAGTCACCAGTTTTAAAAAATATAAACAAACATGACTTCTTCCAGAATGCATTATTCCAGTCATTCAACATTCTATCCTGTAGCACTGCTGAATGACTGGAATAATGCATTCTGATTCAGAACCAGCGTGCTGTGAGGGAATTTTTATATATCCTAAAGCTATATTTGCTATTATATGCCTTGAAGCTATGCTTGCTTTGTAAGCCATGCTGTAACAAAGTCATAATGAATGTAGTAGAAATTTCTGAGTTCATGCTGTTTTCTACAAGGTTATAGAATGTTATTGAGGTTACTTGAGGTACATTTGTAGAAACAGAAAGCAAGATAAAACTGGGCAGAACTGGTTGTACCAGCCTGAATAACAGACTCGGACAAAGTATAAGATAACAACATGCTTGGGAAAAGTATAAGATAACAGCACATTGAGGCATTGAAGGCAAGCTGTACGTTGTTGTATGTTGCTATGGTGTGAGTGAAACTCATTGTTTCACTCAGGTCAGATTGACCCAGGCATATGTATCAAGAAGTATTGGGAAAGAAATGAAATAAGCAGTGGAAAAGTACACCTCACATTGGTATCAACTTGCTATTCTGTTACATTGGTATCAACTTGTTATTCTGTTTTATGATTGGCTTATAGTGAAATGTTGGTATTTTTCAAGATAAGAAGTGCAGAATCTAGCTTATAAAAAGGTACTGTAAATTGTAATCAGGGAGCTTTCTCCTTTGCAGAACTCCCGCATGCATGTGAAAGATTTGATCAAATAAAGCGACGTTAAGACAAAACCCAGTGGTGTGGTTTTTGTCCCGTGACGATGGGAGCGGTTGATCAGGTAATACTTACAGTGAGAGAATTTGAGATCACAGTTTTAGCGTAGTCGGCAGGATGAGTTCTTCGGTCCATGTCACCTCGTGATCGGGTTGTTTCCCTTGGACAAAAAGAAGGACATTTTTGTGGAACCCCATCAGGACGTGATGCCTAGGGGCTGGCAACACTCATCATCACTGTAAGTACAAGAATACCTTGGAGCGAGTGTGCACTATAAAGGACAGGCCTAGATCAAATGGGAAACAAGGGAACAAAAGATAACCTAGGTCCAGAGTTAGTATTATCTGGACCAGCAAAATGTATGGTTGATAAGTTTGGCCAGGATTCGGTCTCTGAGATAGGACAATGGCATAAGTTGACCAGGGGAATATTTCCCCTTATAGGTACTTTTAGTATAGATGTACTAAAGGAAGCAAGGATAGCATTGGAAGAAAAAGAAAAGAGCAAACAAAAAGGGTGCAAGGTAGACTGGTCAAGGTTTAGAATATGGGAAAGAGAGGCAGAAAGGCGACATGAAAATCAAGTGAGAGGGTTAATGGTAAAACAAGAAGGGGAAGATACTGAACACCGTAGGAGGGTGTTTCATCATCACGATACCCCTCCACCATATCGGCCCCCTTCCCCAACTGTTCTGCCAGTCCCACAGGGAGGGGTGGTGCCAGATGCGCCACCAGAACCGGTTGCCCCGGCTGTGCCTGCTGCTCTACCTGCTCAACAAGCACTGATAGTCCAACCGGGCCAAGCAGTACAGTCGGATGAGGAGGTAGGGAGTGAAGAGAGGGAAGAGGACCTGGCTGAAGCAGTGAGATCTATGTCACTGGATGGGAAGGTACATGGCAAGGGAGATGGGAAGCTTTGGGTATTTAGGCAAACTGATGCAAGGACTAAGGGCCCAAAACAGGCAGGGGGAAGAAAGAAACTAACACAGCTGTTGCCTTTGATACGTTATCCCAACCCACACCCCGAGTCAGGAAGACTGGCTGCCAACGACCAGCCTGCAGCCCCTAAATACATTGAAGTGGACTGCCCATGGAATCCTGAGGAGTTGAGAGAGGCTCTGAAAGATGTACCAAAGCCTCAAGATAACCTAGAAGAATATATAAAGGAGTTAACAAACTTAATAAAATGTATGAACTGTCTACTACTGAGGTTAGAGAGTGCTTAGACGGACATTAAAGGGCAGGTGGGAGGAAGTAAAAGAGGCCTGGGACCCAGAGAAGCCAAGGGACCAAATTATGCCACAATTTAACGCGGTGTGCATAAAACTACGGGAAAAATACAGAGATGTGACAGACTGGTCTCGCATCCGGGATACGAGACAAAAAGATGAGGAATCAGTACGCGATTACAAGGAACGATTAGAGGGGGTCTTTAGGCAATTTTACGGTATTGGACTGGATAATCCCGCATACCAGCATCAGTTGGGTATGGGTTTTTGCACCGGACTGAGTGAGCCAATTAGATTGGGAGTTACCACAGTGTGCATTGGATGGGAGACAAAGAAAATGGCCGACCTAGTGCCGTATGCTGAACATACTGAAAGACAGCAGAAGGAGATACAAAAGGAAAAGAAAGAAAAGCTGGAAAAGGCTCAGCTAATGTACTTTGAGAGAGACAATAAGCAGCCCCAACCAGGAGGTGGAAATGGCAACAGAAGAAGACAGAGAGGACGAAATAATGGAGGTTATCCACAGGGAGGACGGGGAAACGGGCAACCATCGGAAGGATCGGCAGGACAAAGACCCGGACCGGGAGGTGGTATCATCTGCTTTGCTTGTGGAGAACAGGGACACATAGCAAGAAATTGTGTAAAGGCAAAACAGTGGCAGCGTAATCAAGATTCCAATGCCCTCTTGCCTCCGCCACCACCCCCTCCTGCTCCACAACAGTGGCAGCCAAATCAGCAGCAAGGATGGGGTGGAAATCCTCGGGATCCTCAGTTCTGGACTAATAATGTTGGCTTTGCCAATGACAGCTGAAGGTTAGAGGAACACTCCCCCTTCCCCTTTTCACAAATGCTATGTGCTTCAACAACGCCAGAAGGTAGTCCAGTAATAGACTTAATAATCATGAACACCAAGTTAACCTTCTTGATAGACACAGGTGCCTCGATGTCAGTAATTCAAAGAAGCAAGTTAAATGCACCCTTATCCAGTTGAATGGCGACAACAATAGGGGCATCAGGAGTACCACAAAGAGAACAATTAACAATCTCATTACCGGTTCGGTGTAGAAAAATGGAATTACAACATACTTTCCTCAGTAGCACAACCTGTCCTGTGAATTTATTGGGAAGGGATCTCCTGTCAAAGGTAAATGCACACATTACTTGTACCCCAGAGGGGGTTAATATAGAAGCGCCAGGGGTGGGTTTGTATCCATGTTTAGCAGAAAGAACAGGGGATTGGCTGTATAGTTGGGAATTAACAGAACCAAAGGAGGTGGGTTGGCTACAAGAATGGGCAGAAGTAGTAACACATGGCCAGTTGCAGTTACAGACAGATTTGCATTGTACAACACATTATGCAGTGGGAGGTCGGGACCTAACTTATGAGTGCAAAGAGTGGGGAAAACAGCCAGTAGAACACGTCATCTGGGTGTCAGAGATATATGTGGCAAAGGATCGTTGTGCAGCCTCAGTGAGGCTGAATGCAGAGCAATTAAAAGTATTCCAAGAGCCAGGGTCATACCCACACATTTCCATGGCAAGAGAACCCCCCCTTGAGTGGAAGGAATTGGGGCCATGGGTAGCAAAAATGGTACAGTTGTGTGATTGGGAACGTGTAGGAAGCAAGCTAATATCAAGGGCTGGAAACTGTGAAAAATACATAATTAACAGAAAGGTTAAGGTACGAGTGGATGAAAGAGAAGTGAATGTGAAAGGTTTGTGAAGAAATAGGCATGCAGGAGAGTGTAAGTTGGATAAATGAGTTACCAGCAAAGCTATGGGCAGAATCAAAGTATGATGTGGGATTACTGAAGAATGCACAACCCCTTATGGTCAAGCCAAAGTCCTCTTACAGACCGAATAGGCATCAATATCCACTGGGTAAAGAGGCGGAGGAGGGAATAGCCCCAGTGCATGCAGCATTAGTGGAAAGGGGAGTAATCGTCCCCTGCCCATATGCAACAGCAAATACACCAATTTTACCAGTGAGAAAACCAAATGGAAGTTACCGCTTTGTGCAGGACCTGAGAGCGGTAAATGAAGCAGTACATGTACGTACTCTGGTAGTGCCAAACCCGATTACTGTATTGTCATCCATTCCACATAACAGCTGTTATTTCACGGTCATTGATTTAGCAAATGCATTTTATAGTATCCCCGTAGAACCCAGTAGCCAGGAATGGTTTGCATTCACCTACAAAATGGAAAAGTGGACCTGGACTCGCATGCCCAAAGGCTATGCTGAGTCTCCAGCAGTATTCTCAGCTCAAATGAGAGAGAATCTATCTGCTTTTGTGGCCCCATCAGGCAGTACCCTAATACAGTATGTGGATGATCTATTGCTTGCTAGCCCCAGTAAGGAAGCAAATGAACAGGATACAAAGGTTTTATTACTTTTCTTGGCTGAGAATGGGCATAAAGTGTCTCGAGAAAAATTGCAATTGTGTAGAGAGCAAGTAAAATATTTGGGTCATGTGTTGTCTGGCAGTGGTAGAAAGCTAGACCCTGAGAGAATTAAGAACATAACAGCATGGCCACGTCCAGTTACCAAGCAGCAAATGATGTCTTTTTTGGGTATGGTGGGCTATTGTAGAGCCTGGATCGTGGATTATGCTATGTTGGCACAACCCCTCCATGAAGCCATATTTGGCAAGAAAATGCAG
Organism: Neoceratodus forsteri; assembly: GCA_016271365.2. Classification (NCBI taxonomy): domain Eukaryota; kingdom Metazoa; phylum Chordata; order Ceratodontiformes; family Ceratodontidae; genus Neoceratodus; species Neoceratodus forsteri. The sequence goes on along the minus strand of CM057453.1, from coordinate 1,552,693,171 downwards.
ATGACTGAGGAGATCAGGTGGACACCTGATCTGGAGATCTGTTTTGCAAAACTTAAAAATGTATTGGTTACAAGTCCATGTTTGGGACTACCAAATTATGAGAAGGGTTTTAATCTGTTTGTGAATGGTAAAGGAGGTTACATGTCAGCTGTATTGACACAAGAACATGGAGGGGAACAGAGGCCCATAGCATATTACTCGAAGCGTTTGGACTCAGTGGTATGTGGGATGGTGTCTTGCTTGCAGTCAGTGGCAGCGGCTGCTGAAGCGGTGTTGGCATGCATGGACCTGGTAGGATTCTGTGCTTTGACGGTGCATGTGCCTCATTCTGTACATTCTATTCTGCTACAAGCTCGCACAGCTCATTTAACGCCTGCACGATTGCTTCAGTATCAAAATGTGTTACTAACCATGTCTAACATAACTTTGAAAAGGTGCACCACTTTAAACCCAGCGACGTTGGTCCCCACCTCGGAGGAGGGGGAGGAGCATGACTGTGGGCAAGTGATTGACTTAGACTGTAAGCCTCGACCGGATATCACTGACGTACCCATACAAAATGCAGACTTAGAATTATTTGTTGATGGCTCAGCACAGAGAGACGAAAAAGGATCCCCATTGGTAGGTTATGCAGTGTGTACTCAAAACTATGTTGTAGAAGGAGAAAAGTTACCCCCACAAACGTCAGCCCAAGCTGCTGAACTCATAGCTCTGACGAGAGCTTGTATAATAGCCAAGGGTAAAACAGTTAACGTATACACAGATAGTCGATATGCATTTGGGGTAGCTCATGATTTTGGCACCCTATGGAAACACAGAGGGTTTTTAACAGCAGCTGGAAAACCTATTGCACATGCGAATTTGGTAAAAAATCTTTTGTTAACAATCCAGAAGCCAGAAAAGTTAGCAACTGTAAAATGTCAGGCCCATACTTCTAACCAAGATTTTGTTTCTGCAGGAAATGCGAGAGCTGACGCAGCTGCAAAGGAAGCAGCTCTTTCTGGGAGTGTTCCGAAATTTCAAATGTCTTTGACTGTAACTAACCAACTTGATTTATTTTCAGTAAAGGATGTTGCAACTTTACAACAGTCAGCCAGTGCAAAAGAGAAACGTAACTGGCAAACAAACTGTAAATTTGATGCTAGCACTAAGGTGTGGACAAACCCTGATGGCAGGCTCTGCCTGCCCTCGGCAGTATTTCCCTTTTTGGCAAAATTGGCCCATGGGGCCGATCATGTTTCAAAAAGTGGAGTAGTCGATCTTGTAAATAAACATTGGTATGTTGTTGGCTTTACCATATATGCTGAAGATTTTTGTAAAAAGTGTGTAATATGTATGCAAAATAATGTTGGCAGAGGACTCCAAGTAACCCCCTCTGCCCATCCTTTTCCTACAGGACCTTTTGAACATTTAGTGATGGATTTTATTGAGCTAAACCCGTGTGAAGGGTATAAATATTGCTTAGTGATTGTAGATATGTTTTCAAAGTGGGTAGAGGCGTTCCCAGTATGGAAAACCACGGCCTGTACAGTAGCAAAGGCCCTGATTAGAGAAATCATACCAAGGTGGGGGATTCCCACCCGGCTCTCCAGCGATAATGGCTTGCATTTTGCAAATGAAGTCATCAGAACCTTGTGTGAGGCACTGCAAGTGGATTCTGATTTAACGATTGTGCATACCACCCACAATCGGAGGGCAGTAGAAAGGGCAAATCAGACATTAAAGCTGAAATTGACCAAAATTATGGCAGATACTGGCCTTAGTTGGTAAAAGCACTACCAATAGCCCTAATGAGTATGAGGGAAGAGCTGGCCCCATGAGTTTATCACTCATGAAATTTTGATGGGAAGACCCCTCAGAATGACAAACGTCCCCTTCCCACAAAACCGAATAACATTGCATGGTTTAGATAATGAAATGATTGCCTACTGTTTATCTCTTAATGCTGTTTTAAGATCTCTCTATCCTAGGGTAAAAGCTGTACTTCCAGTTCCCTTGGAGGGACCCCTGCATAGGATACAGCCAGGAGACTTTGTGGTTATCAAGGACTTCCGAAGAAAGAAGTGGTGCGCCCCGAGGTGGCGAGGACCATTTCAAGTGCTCCTGACTACCGCCACTGCCATAAAGATCGCGGAGATAGAAACGTGGATTCACGCATCTCATTGTCGCTTGGTGACAGCCTCTACAGTCGATACCATTACACAGTGAACTGAGCAACCATGAAAATTATTATCGTTCTGTTTTTGTTCAGACTATCGCTGCTATTTTTGCTATGGGGCTCTGGATACGAGGGGGACAACTGCTCCCACTGCAGCACAGAGCCTTTGCACATTACGAACACTTGGTGGACTTCAATGAACTTACATGCTAATAATGCTAATGTCTCTGATTGCTATGTATGCACTAGCTCTCCTTTCTCTGCAGCCGTAGGGCTCCACCTAAAACCCAAGCCTGTAAATAGCACTGAGGCCAGCAAGATTCTCGGTGCCATCAGGGGAAGAAACATCACTAATGCCCCAGATTATACTACAAACAAAATAAAAAACCTAACTGTGTTTCGGGGGCACGATTTTACTGCATGGTACTGCCCACCGAATGATACAAATGTGTCAACCCCATTGTATCTAGACATTAGACAGCAGAATATATCAGCCAGGCTCTGCCTGTGTAATAAGCAACTAACCATGAGTTTAGCGCCACTGGGATAGTCCACGTGCCAATATTGTAGGCACTATAACAGCACCACCAAGTCCGAGTCCACCATAACCAACTGCTCTCAAGCAGATGCCCACACAGTACATCCTGATTTCACTGCCGTGGGCAGTCTGTCAGGTCTATACTGGGTATGCGGGGATAGGGCTTATCTTTTTCTACCTATGGGGTAGATGGGCTGCTGCTATCTAGCCACACTCCACCCTGCGGCTCATGTATATATGTACAATGCATCTGCTATACATCAGCGTGTAAGCTATATAAATCAAGTTCAAAAAAGGGAGGTGCCGGATGTGAATAAACGTGTCCCAGTGGGAGAAAAATTTGAGGCAGGAATCTTCCCATGGTGGGGTGTTGTTCAGAACATGCATTACATTGACCAGTTAAGCTATGAGTTGGAAACATTAATTACTGATACCTTGAAATCAACTGCCTTGCTGACAGCTGAAATTAAAGCCCTTAGAATCGTAGCTTTGCAGAATAGAGCCACACTTGATTATGTATTAGCTTCGCAAGGGGGGTGTGCGCTATTATAGCGGAAGAATGCTGCACCTATATACCAGATAATTCCCAGGAACTGGAGCAAGTGATTGAGGGAATACGAATGCTACAGCAGCGTGTTCTTAGTGAGCATGCACCTATATCACAGGGCTGGGATCCCTGGTCATGGTTCTCAAGCATATTTGGTGACTGGGGCGCTACCCTCCTCCACTGGGTAGCAGTAATCGTGGTGGTGATACTGGCATTATGGCTCCTGACTGTGTTGCTCAAATTTCTCTTGCGACGCCTGTGTAGCACCTTGTCGCCACATGCCATCACCCAACTGCACCCCTTACTACACCCCAAGAACCAAGACCCTAGCGAATTAGTCGGGGTGTTCCCGTTCTATGATGTACCAGACGTGACTAAGTTGTAATAGTTCACAAGTTGATACAAAGTATCAAAAGGGGGGAGAGTGTGAGGGAATTTTTATATATCCTAAAGCTATATTTGCTATTATATGCCTTGAAGCTATGCTTGCTTTGTAAGCCATGCTGTAACAAAGTCATAATGAATGTAGTAGAAATTTCTGAGTTCATGCTGTTTTCTACAAGGTTACAGAATGTTATTGAGGTTACTTGAGGTACATTTGTAGAAACAGAAAGCAAGATAACACTGGGCAGAACTGGTTGTACCAGCCTGAATAACAGACTCGGACAAAGTATAAGATAACAACATGCTTGGGAAAAGTATAAGATAACAGCACATTGAGGCATTGAAGGCAAGCTGTACGTTGTTGTATGTTGCTATGGTGTGAGTGAAACTCATTGTTTCACTCAGGTCAGATTGACCCAGGCATATGTATCAAGAAGTATTGGGAAAGAAATGAAATAAGCAGTGGAAAAGTACACCTCACATTGGTATCAACTTGTTATTCTGTTACATTGGTATCAACTTGTTATTCTGTTTTATGATTGGCTTATAGTGAAATGTTGGTATTTTTCAAGATAAGAAGTGCAGAATCTAGCTTATAAAAAGCTACTGTAAATTGTAATCAGGGAGCTTTCTCCTTTGCAGAACTCCCGCATGCATGTGAAAGATTTGATCAAATAAAGCGACGTTAAGACAAAACCCAGTGGTGTGGTTTTTGGCCCGTGACGACGGGAGCGGTTGCTCAGGTAATACTTACAGTGAGAGAATTTGCGATCACAGTGCTTAAATGGGTGGTGGCTGAACTATTTTATTAAAAATCTCCATTTCAATGAGGAAAATATTCAAATGATTGAAATATAACACTTTTCTTTTGGAAAAATTTTATAATAGCAATAAAGCACTCCTAGGAGTTAGATTAACAGTCAATAACTCCTTAGGGACAATATGACACTCAGCTGTGCCTTGTGCCATAATATAGCCCAGGCGGTGATTAACAGACTGTTAGTCTTACTCCTGGTCATGCTTCATTGTTTAATAGATGAATGGTCTCTGGTTCTTGTAGAAATGAAGTGGAGACTTTAACAAGTGAAAATGTTTTGACTCGCATAGCGGGGAACCAAGTCCTCTTTTTGTTCCAAGACAGAACAAGTGATAAGCAACACTCATTTCCTCACACATAAAACAACAGGCAAATCTAAGATTCTAAAGCTAGCTGCTGAATTAAATGAGAGCCATGTTGGTGAGAAGGAAGATGAGAAGAACGCTGAAACCAAAAGTGCAGAATGAGATACAGTCAGCACTGCTGCTCAAGAGGAATAAAACCAAAGAAATCAAACAGGAAAAACAAAAATTAAAACAGACATAATTGCACAGAACAGACAAGAGAGAATTAATTAACAGAGACCTGAGTGTACACTGAAAGTGATATTTTTTACGGGTGGTAGCTCGCCCCATTTTTCTGTGCACTGCTCCCGCTTCATTTGCAAATCATGCTCAATAACATTGGAGTCTCATGTTTGATTCCCACTTTTTTGAGTCCTTTACTAGACAGAGAAATGGTGATTTGATTTTTCTCTATGAAAGATGCGGTAGAGCTGCATCATGGTAGCTGAAGGCAAATATGGTCAAATAAGAACATAGTCTGCCTGGGTTGTCTAACCCCACTATCAATTTGTCTTGCTAAGGTGACTATACTGTCTATCCCACACCTGTTTGATTTCTAACAAGAATGAATTTAGATGCATATACACAAATAGAAAATAGAACGGAGAACAGAGATTGAGAAGCAGCTGTAAAACAGTCATACTCTGAATATGCAACAACTATGTTGGGCAAAAAAAGGATGTCCAGATAGGCACTGCAAAAGGAAGACAAATCAAGTAAAACAGATTTTACTAATGTGAGAGCTAATATGGTCAGTGTTGTGGGCTTTAATGAATCTGAAATGACTGCAACTAAACAATAGATAATGTTAAAAAACAATAGCATTATACAAATGGTAAAGATGGCTTAGTCAGTATTGAAAATACCTCAGCAGATATTGAAGAAAAAGAATCAGCAACTAAGCAAACTGAACAAGAGAGGAAATGGCCTTTAGATATAACAGAAAACAAAACAGAAAAGGCCAAGATATAATACAGCAAGAGGAAAGAAACAAATGGGAGAGGAGGAAAAATAAATACAGGAAACCACAGAAATGCAAGGAAGGGGCTTCTTCTGATGATTAAAACAACTCCAATAATACTAATTAGAGACAAAGAAGCAATAGAGGTAGAAATCAAGTAGAAACAGAAAATGATGGCAGAAAAAGACTGAAGGTCCATCTAGTCTTCCAGGAGTTCCCTATCTGCCCAAGGATCTATTGTCCATATGAGGTGTTATCCCTCCCAGTCCACCCTCCTGCTCCCCTCACTTCTGCTATTGACTTGAGCAAACACCAAAACCTTCAGTCTGTCCCAGCCATGCTTGAAACCATTTATGGTCTTGGCACCCACTACCACTTCTGGCAGACTGTTCCACAGCTCTATCACCCTTTCTGTAAAGTAAAACTTCGTCGTGTCCCTTTTAAACCTTCCCCTCCCAGTTTCCACTCATGACCTTAGGTTCATGACTCTGTAGTTCTGCTAAATAGTTCCCTGTAATTCACCTTGTTTAGTCCCTTAAAGAACTTGAAGGTCTTTATCATATTCCCTCCTGTCTCACCTGGTCTCCAGTGAGTACATATTAAGAGCCTCGAGAAGATTTTTGTAAGATCTGCCCTGTTGGCCCTTGGCCACCTGGCACTGCACCACCTCCAGCCTGTCTCTGTCCTTCCTTTGGTGACGACTCCAGACCTGAGCATTCTACCCCAGGTGCAGCCTCACCAGAGGCTGGGTGGTCTGAGCCCTGATCCCTTCTTGCTCCAGTTCTGTCTTGTTGGCCACCCAAAAATAACTCAGGAAGAATGGCATTTCAGAACACAACACTACATGAAGTACATTTTTTTACCTCTATACGTTTTATTTTTTATTTCCTATCTCTATAAAGGCAACACTTGCCTTTGTCTGCACTGAACCATATTGGCAGGCTTCTATTCTTCACCAATATGGGCCTCAATACACAGGTTGTTTAATCACTTTTAAGTTACAGATTTAAGTAGATTAATAGTGGAATGCAAAAATAACCTATTTGTGATGTGGCATTTCTAGTTTTTTCTGTCATGAAAATGTGAAATTATACCTGCTCTATGCTCTGTTATGTTGTGGCATATCTCCTATACTAGTAGCTAGCAGTAGTAGCAGAGAACAAACAGCAGGTATAATTTTAAATTTTCAGAAAGTGATGTGAATAACAGAAGCATGCCACTATAGGCAGTGCAGACAAATGTGAAGTGTTGGCTAAAGTGTATAGATTGGAGATGGAAGATTTCAATGCAAAATGAAATATTGTACAAAGGTGGAAAAAATTCTACTGCATGCAGCTTTCTACTCTGAAACACCATTCTTTAGTGTTCATATAATACTACATAAAACATAATACACTGCTTTCACTTGACCTGCACTGCAGATTACTTAATCTCTGCTGTATGACACTTTATCTATCCTAATCTGCCACCTCTGCTTCTCAATACCTCCTCCAGCAAACAACTGCATTACTGGATGGCAACTTGGCAAAGTCACTTGTCTCCTCCACATAGCTTTAACAAGAGAAGCAAAACAAATTAACAAGACTATTTATACCAGGCATTTTAAAAGATACCCTATGAAAAGTAACCACCATGTACAGAATAAAACTTTTAGAAAGAGGTTAGGGCATCTAATACTGACATTCTATATACATCCCCCCACATCTGAGTCCACATTTAACATAGTATACAGAAAAAAAACTGAACAGCAACAGGATGGAAAACAGAATTACTTTACATACCCCAGGCTCCTCAGTTGTCTGTTTTCAGTCTGACTCTGCACAACAGAATTGTGGTCCCATCCCACTGCTGAGTGAGTGGTCATCGGTTAGTGGGTTAGTGGCTCAGTGGCTGCCCGGTATTGTGGTGCTGGTGGTGTCTGTTTGATAAACAATCACCCAATGCAACGATACTCCTGTCTTCTGTCCCCACAGCTGACCTGACCCAACTAGTGATGACACACAGTCCCAGTCACTGACTCAACACAGGGCAGGTACAATCAGCAGTCAGGCTCCCCCCCCTCATCTGCTCCACCGACTATGCTGCCTCCTGTCCCAGTAGCCTGGCCTGCTGGTAGAGCTTGGTTGCTGCAGTCCAGAGTGCTGTGTTGTACTCGCTGACCTGGCTGGCTTGTTCCTTACTCAGAGGACTGGTGGCATCTGTGGAGTGTGGAGAGGCAATAAGCAGAGCAAGAGGACCTGGTATTGGGCACAGCACAGGCAAGCAAGAGACAAGACAGACAGAGTCAGTCAGTGGCAGAAGAACCAGCAAGAAATCAAGGTAGCAGGCAGCGCCACAGTGATGATAAAAAAAAAAAAACAGTGAGTGAATTACAGCTCTTTTTGGCTTTGCTGCCGCCTGTGCCATGCCTGTAGGTAGCTTGCCTTCAGTTGATTCTTGCCACTGCACTGACCACTGCTGTTTATTCTCTTCTGCCAAGTTAAGGTGTTCACTTTGCTGACTGCTGTAGGCTGAGTCAGTGAAGTTAGTGCACTGCTACTGCACTCTTCTGTTGCGAGTTGTGATGCTCTGCTCCGCTGCTGCTCTCGGTCCGGTGCTGCTCGCTGATCTCCATCTCCAACTGACCGACACTCTGTTCGGTGGCATCTAAACTGGGCTGGCTTGAGTAGCTCAGCTCTTGCTCCTGTACACTATGGCATCCAAGTAATCCACAGCTGCAGCACACCGTCTTCACCCGGCAATTCTCCCTCTGGCTCCAACTAAATAGAAAGATAGAAATAGTGTACTGGGGCATTTAAACATGGCACCCCATTGTAGCCACTCCTCCTACCATTGTATCAGCCAATTACAGAAGTGCTGCACCACCACAAACCTGACTGAGAACTGACTTTCTCAATCAGGTCCCTGGGCTGCACCCTTCCTTCCCTCCCCTCCCATGATGATGACAAAGGGACATGGTAGGTCATGGAACACTAGCACCCAGCTGGAAAAACTAAATACAAAAGGAGACAGCGCACAGAGTCAACAACACGGTCAGCTGCTACCCCCACTGTTTTTGGCAGCATGCACAGCGTATTGGTAGCTACACCCTTGACTGCACCAGCAGGCAGTCCTGCAGTGTATACAACAAGGTCTGGCTTCTGGTTCACCTGGCTGCTGTAATATCCCAATAGGTATCCAGCAGGTTCAGAGCACCCACCACCATGTCCCCCTTCTTCATTCCCTTTGCCAGCTCTTCCCCAAGCTCCCTATCTCTCTCTTCCCCTTGCCATGGTTGTGTATAGAACACCCCCACCTGTATTTTCTTGCCTGGGAGGCTGTGAGGTGAACCCACAGCGACTCTGTTTCTCTTTTGTTTCATCTAATGTGTCCATCCTCCACAGCCTCAATGCCCTTTCTGACATATTGGACTATACCTCTCATTGCCTTTCCCGCTATCCTGTCTAAACATTGTGTAAAATGTCCCAGACATTATTTGCAGTGGCCCACATTTCTGTGAAGGCTACAATGTCTGCTTCATGTCTGTCACCAATGTATGGAGCTCACTGATTTTATAACCCAGACTCTTAGCATTAAGGCAACTAGCTATGGATCCTCTGTTGCTCTTTTGTGATCTTATACTTGCATTCCTTCCCCTTCTCCTTATGTTCTTATTTTTCCCATTGCTTGTAGACCCTGACAGCCTTCCCCTTTGCATCTTCCACTACTCCTTTTTTGAACCTCAACCTTATTTTTAGCCTTCTTACTGCTACCAGTCCCCAGTATAGACGGAGCACTAGCTAGGTCCCCTTCCCTCACTCCCTTTACTGTGGTTCCCCTAGCCTCAGAGTCCCCCAAATTCAGTTTACCTGTCTAATGGAGATCTCAAACATCTGCCCCAGTATGCTGCCTCTCTTGTCAGGTAAAGGCCATGACCTTTGAATGGCTTCATGTTCCAGACATCCCCCCACTCCCCCACAAATTGGTACCCTTTCTTCTGCCATCATCCCATTAACCACCTATTTAATTCCTCTATCTCTTCCCTCCTTACTCTATCTCCCCCCTTCCCACTCCACATAGGAGGAACTTGGAAAAGGCCAGGCAGACTAAGTGTGCCTGCAAATCCTCTCATATGGCACCACAGTGCTCCAACAACTCCCAGTGTGTGGCCAGAGGGACGGCCAGTCCCAAACGACTTACAGGTTTCAGGCAGGCTGCACTCCAAGGAACAAATTGACTAGAGCCAAAATTTTTCAATTCAAAAATATTTATTCAGACTAGTGCCAAAAGATTGCTAGCCAAGTCACCAACATGAGATAAATTCATCCTCCACCCCTGCGCTTCGCTCTTAAAAGAGGCTTTATCAGGTGTGCCTGCAGTCTGTCCATAAGCCTCTGAAAGTTCTACTTCACTTGCTCCACAGGCTGGTTCACCTGATCATTGGTACCCATGTGTACCAGCACCTCCAGTTCTCCCCCTCGCTCTCTGCTATCCTCCCTATTCTGTCTATGTCCCAGATGGCCAATGCCCCGGGAAGGCTCCTGACCATCCTCCCCCCCACCGTCCCCTCTACTCTCCTGATCATAGAATCCCCAACCACTTTGTCTCTCCTATCTGCCTTACATAGAAACATAGATATTGACAACAGATAAGGACTGCTTGACCCACCTAGGCAGCCCATTTTACCTATCCACTGTAATACCGCAGACCCTACTTGATCTCTGTCTTAGCCCTCCCTTCCCTAATCACTAAGGTTCTCTTATGCCTATGCACAAAGGGAAAACTTCTCCACAGCTGAGTGTGCTATAAGAAAATTTCCACAGTCACAGAGCAAGAACATAAGCACCACCCGTCATCAGAAAAATAAAACCAGAAACCAAATAAGTCAAATCAATATGTTTTATTACATAAGGTGTCAAGACCTCTTACCAAAAGGGTGGACACCAGTGGGACCACACTGACCTCCACCCATTTCCCTAGATGATGCTCTAGCGAAAACTGGTTGGAGGTCTGTGTGGTCCCACTGGTGTTTACCCTTTTGGTAAGATGGCTCGGTACCTTACGTAATAAGACATATTGATTTGACCTTTTTGGTTTCTGGTTCTATTTTTCTGATGATGGGTGGTGCTTAAGTTTTTGCTTTGTCCATTGTTCCTATTCCATGTATTCTTGAATCCTGTTGCAGTTTTTGCCCCCAACCCACCTCTGCTGGGAGGCTGTTCCAGGCATCTACCACTCTTTCTGTGAAGAAGTACTTCCTCATGTTTCCCCAGAGTCTACCCCCTCCAGCTTCATAGCATAACCCTTTGTTCATGAGCATCTTTTTTTCTGAAAAAATGCTTCCCTCCTGTACCTTGTTTATACCTGTGAGATATTTAAAAGTCTCTATCATATCCCTTGTTTCCCCCCTTCTTTCCAGGGTTTACATATTGAGGTTTTTTTAGTCTCTCTCTCCTCATAGGGTCTTTGGTGCAGACCCAGAACCATTTTAGTTACCTTTTTCTGGACTGCCTCTGCTCTATCTATATCCTTCCAGAGATGTGGTCTCTAGAACTGGACACAGTACTCTAGATGAGGTCTCACCAATGTTTTATGTAGCAGTATCACCATGTCCCTCTTTCTGCTGGTAATACCCCTTCCTACGCACCCCAGCATTCCACTGCCTCTCCCTACTGCCTTGTCACACTGTTTGGTCACCTTTAGGTCATCAGATATGATTACCTCCAGGTCTCTTACCTGTTTGGTGGTCATCAGTACAGCTTTCCCCATCCTGTATTCTGCTCATGGGTTTCTGTGCCCCAAATGCATGATTTTGCACATCGTCTCATTGAAACTTAGTTGCCACACTTTTGACCACTCTTCAAGCCTTCTTAGATCCCTATTCATTTTTTGCACACCACCAGAGCATCTACCCTATTTCAGATTTTAGTGTCATTTGTAAAAAGGCATACCGATCCTTCTAGCCCCTCTGCAATATCACTAATAAAGTCATTAAAGAGGACAGGTCCCAGCAGTGCTCCTTGTACAAGGAGATAAAAATAGATATTATAGGTTTGCAGGAAACTCCCATGTTAAAACAAAACATTCCAAAAATTAACAAACATTGGGTACAAAATATTTGGACATCAAAGAGGCCTAATACTTGCTACAGGGTTGCCATAATACAGTGGAGTCCATCAGCATGCAATGTAGTGTCACACAGTCCAGCTTGACAAAGATATTAACTGCCATTATAAAATGGGAAGAACAAATCTAGAAATGTCATTGGGTGGGAGAAGTCACCTGACTGTGCATTAAATCTCCATAATGCACACCCTGTCATGGCTTATTATTTTGAATAACATTGCCGTGTTTCCTGCAGTAACTGTGCTACAGAATTTTCTAGTATTGTATTGCATCCTGGAGGGCTCCACTGTAGTAAGTAAAGAAGTAGATTTTCAATATTTAGATAAATATTCAGACCAAGATACTCAGGTCATGTTAGTTAAAGAGGGAATTTGTATGGGACAAGAGCAGTTATTAGTTCTATATATAACACCCACCTCTAGAGGGGGCTTACCTGGACAGCCTGCTGCTGCCTCTCTCCTGAGTGCTACTACTGACAGTTGTTGGTGTTGGCTTCCTCCTGCTCAACAGCGTGTTTGGTGGAAAGAGAGAGAGAGATAGAGAGAGAGAGCTTGCCAGAGATTGCATCAACACCTCCTATGCCCTTTCCAGTGGCTGTGTTTCTTCAGTCCTCATCCCCTGGTTCTGGTCAAAGGGACTGGAAGCACCAGGCTGTTGCTGCTCTTTGGCCCCTCCTGCACCATGATAGTGCCACCAACCCAAGTGGGAAAGCATGCTGCAGGGGATTCTACCACATACTCCCAGCTCCACCCTTCCCTGCAAGCATGCCCCACCATTGACCCAACACTCACCTGACCACCACCACCTGCCTGGATAACAGCCCATGAGGGCTGCAATGGAATCCAGGGGCTGGCACACAATTAGAAGGAGCAGAAACAAATAAAATAAAAACTTTGGAGCAAAGTGTCTAACACAACATGGTTGCAGCCATCTGCATGACCCCCAACCCCAGCAGCCATCCAGTCAGATGGCCAAAATCCCTAGCAACCACATCAGGAGATTGAGGGGAGGATGATGCAATTGGATACTCCCAAATGGATGGGTGGGTTAAAGAAGCCAGTCACATGGCAGGACAGGGCAGCAGCCCTGTCTAACCAACAGGACACTGAATTGGAGAAAAAAGTTTCTGGACTCTCGAGGAGTTTGTGGCAGTCTGAGAGGGATGCTGAGGTGTTCAGGCCTGCTGCTAGTGGAACTAAGTGAGAGGCCTTGCCAGGCCAACCATGCTTTAAGCCCTCACCAGGGTTCATTCAGTAAACTCAGAGACTGTGCCAGATGAGCTCCTGTGGGAAGAAATTGCTGAAAGTGTGAGCCTGTGGGCCATTGCTGTATACCGAAGCTACTGAGCTTTACCAAGTGGAAACAGAAGCCTTTATCCTACTCAGGGTGCTCTGGTGCCAGCTAGGGGGTCTGCTAGCCCTTTTCTAGTGGGGTGGATCAGGGAACAGGGAGCCACAGGGCACATGCCCTGAGTATGAGGGCACTTTCAATCCAGAGAGGAGTCAGAACATGGGGGGTCACTCTTGGGGTCTGGGCTCCTTGGGAACTGTAAAGCCACTGTGTAGTGCTCCTGTGTTCTGAGAGCTGAGCCAGAAGGGCTGTATCCTGAGAGGTATGAGCTAAAAGGGCTGAGATGCTGGAGAACATCTGAGAGAGACCACAGTGTTTCATCTTCAGTCCACTGGGACCAGTTCCTGATTGCTGCCTGATCTGTTAGTGTGTGCTGTTCCCCACCTCAAATCAACTGCTCCGTCCATGAGTTAAGTGAGTGTGGGCATTGCTGCCTGGGGTTTTTATACTTTTCCAGCTTTGGATTACCCTTTCTGCATGTGTATGACAGTTGTGTTTTAAGTATTTTCCTGTTGGATGTCAAGATCCTTAAAATTGTGCTACCACACTAAGGCCCTGTTAGGGGAGTTAAATCAAAAGCTGCCAAACTTTCATCAAGTGCACTACTGAAGGAACCCAGGCAACATAGCTACCCAGCCTGCACTGGGACTCTAGTGTAATTCCTGAGTACCCAGAGTCATTGGTATTTGTGTCACACTAGAAACTATAGTTTTACTACTGGTACCAGTTAAAGAGTTTACCCCATCCTGCGTAGTATAATTCATCTGTTTGTGCCCCTTGATTGGGAGGGTGCTTCCTGAAACAGTGGACTCTGAGAAGGTGGTAGTGACCCACAGCACAGTGACACTCAGGTGCCTTGATGTAGGGTGGGAGTGCTCAAGGTGACTTGCAACTGCTTAACCCCCTCTTTTCTCCCAGCTGCCAGGCCTGTGTTCTTAAATAAAAGCACTGTTAATTGGTTGAATTTTACTTTAGTATGTGTGTGTGGGTGTGTGTCCAGTTTGTACAATCTGATTGAAGAGTTTATTGGTGAAGGTAACCACTTAGTGGTCCGCTGAGGGTGATCCAGTCCAGTGTATGGAAATGGGTAGGTACTGCATCCCAGGGGGTGGTACTGCACACAACACCTGCCCCACTTATTCTGTCTTGGTGGAGGTATCTCATTATTTGTTACTTGTACTGGGACCAACCCCCCCCGCCACAGGAGAAAGATCGAACCCACCCCCGTCAACATGGTGGTCTCTGTTCAGTCACCAGGCAGGGGTGTGAACCTGGACATGGCATCCCAGCATTCACATATTGGAGGCACCACCGAGATCTCCTGTTGAACACCTAGAAACACTTTTTTTTTTTTAGAGAGACTTTTTTGCCATCTCCCCCAAAATGTCTGAAAAAGTAAACAAGGCTGGTTGTGACTATTACTGATGCCAAATGATTTTTTTTTCTGGCATCATCCCCACCCCTGCTGTAGAAGATGATTATGAAACCTGGGTACATTATGCTGACATAATGCTTAATGAATGGCAATGCACAGAGGCAGAAAAGCACAAGAGATTAGCCTAGTGTCTGAAGGGGCTGGCATTAGATGCTGTATGATCCTTGCAGGCCACGGATCCGGAGGCAGATGCAGATGAATGTCCTTGCCACCCTAGACAGTGCGTTTGGAAGTACAAAATCTTGTGATGACTTGTACTAGAAGGTTAAGGCCACCAAATAATGCCAGGGGAAGTCTCTCACTGCCTATCTACATCAACTGGAGAGGGCCCTACAAAAAGTGCACTGCAAAGGTGGGATAGAGTCCAAGGACCTGAACAAGGTGTGACTAGAATAAGTATTGAAGGCTGCCTGATTTTCAGAGTTAGTGATGTTACAGTTGTGCTTAAGAAAGAGATTCGATTCACTCTCCTATTGAGTCCTGCTGTGGGAGGTTTGAGAGGCCAAGGAACAAGATGAACAGGGGGAACTCCACCAATTTCTGTTGCCAGTGCCCAAGTGGGGGCTCCTGTGCTGTCACCAAATCACAGAGACTTTTTCAAGAAATGGAAAGCGAGATAGTCCAACAGGGTAAGACCAGCCTATTCCCTTGGGGGCCTGAACTCTTAGTTTCCAGTATGCCTGTTTCAAGAATTGAGGTGTCAACTTCTTTGGGCAAAGGGGTGTGAGAATGAAATGCTGTCTCACTGGAGAAAGTCCATGCTTAGCTGACTGAGCTAAAGAAAATGATGGGAGAATTAATGAACTATCAAGTGCTGCAATAGTCTAGGACCCTTGCCCAGGAGGGAAGGCCTCCATAGCACTCTCCCTCAAGAAGGTGTCAACAGGAAACACATAGAGGCAATGTTTATTGCTACATCTGTGGTGGGGATGGACATATCAAAAGACAGTGTCAGTCAGAAAGCAACTTTCAAAGGGTGTCTGACCTGCTGCTCAGTGAAAAATTAGCCAAAGACACTGCCAGGTCTCTGTACTTCAGTGGACCTCCAGTTGAGGAGTGCTCTGATGCCTTGGGAACAAGTCATTTGCCAGCAACCATTGCTAAGGCAACATGTTGTATCAAAGCCTATTCATCAGCGACCAGATCCAAAGTTTCAAGGAATTGGGACAAGTCTGTGGGACCTACTGCAGATGTGGAAACTCGAGTGGATGGATGGCCCAACTGAGCACTCCAGGATAGTGGCTCTCAAGTCACCATAGTGTTCAAAGACTGATATGGTAAGTATCTGTCTCATAGAAAGTTGGAGCCTTTGAAAGGCTTGGACGTGAGGGTCTTAGTGAAGCTTCATACCCAAATTTGGGCTTGATTCATATCTGGATTTCTTTCCCTGTGAACACTGATAGAACTCCTACTGCTGTGGAGACATGTGCCTTGGTGTACCCATGGATAAATAAGTATAATAAGATTAGGATCATTGGGGGATCCAAAGCCCATATGTTTCACTGCATAGGTCAGTTGTGCAAAGGGTTTGAAGCCTGACAAAGAAAAGCATCCGTGCCCTTCCATGGAGTTGTCAGACAAACTTACACTTGCAAAAGCCCTGTTCTTGTCATCAGTAGAATAGTGTGCCTCAAGGGATCTTGCCAAAATCAGCAGCTAATATTGGATGGCCCTGAAGAAGCTGGTTTGCCAGAGGGGCTTATAGTCAAACCTAGCATACTGCCAACTAAAGCCCATACACATGTCAGACAATGCATATATCAGTTCATGTAACGAATGTTAATAGATAACCAGTGACTAACTGAAGAAGATGAGCTCTCATCAGGGTCTATTGTGCTGATCTGGCCAAGCAAAGAAAAAAGACAGAGAACCCAGCTCCAGGACAATTGGATCTTTCACTGTTCAAGTTTGGCGACCCCTATTTGCCCACTGAGTAGCAGAATAGTATTCAAAAGAAGTTGGCAAAGCAAGCAGAAGTTTTCTCCCTGAAAGAATGGAATGTTGGATATGCAAAGGATGTACAGCACTGCATTCAGATAACTGATGAGTGTCTATTTTGGGAAAGGTTGAGACAACTGTTTCCCACTGACATAGATGATGTTTGAAAGTATCTGCAGGACAGGCTGGCCACAAGCATCATTCAGGAATCTACTGTAGGAACCCCTAGGTATCAGAAATTGTAGTTGTCAGAGAGAAGAGTGGGGCTGTGAGAATGTGTGTGGTCAGCTGAACTCTGAACAAAATGACTGTACCCAACCAATTCACTGTGCCACAAATCCAAGATGCCTTAGATTGCCTGAACAGAACCCAATGATTTAGTGTGATGGATTTGAGATTCTACTATTATCAAACCCCCATGGCTGAGCAAGATCAATAAAATACTGCATTCCTGTGCTCTCTAGGGTTCTATGAGTTCCTTCAAACACCACAAGGTACTGTATCTCAAGGGTGCCAGCCACATTCCAATGGCTGACAGAGGGAGCAGTGGGTGATATGAACCTGTTTGAATGCCTTGTGTACCTGGATGCCATTACTGTATTTGGGAGAACCCTGGAAAAGCACAAAGCCTGGTTGTTCAAAGAACTTGACATACTGGTAGAGTATGGCCTCAAGCTGTCCGTCGACAGATGCCAGTTCTTCAGGTTCCCAGTCAACTATGTGGGTCAGCATCTGTACCAATCCCACCTATGTCCAGGCTGTCACAAACATGCCAAAACCCACCTGGCTGAGAGAACTGCAGAGTGTCTTGGGATTCATCAGCTAGTACTGCAGATTCATTAAAGACTACACCAAGTCATCAAGCCTCTACAGAACCTGATCCAAGGGTATCCTCCTGGCAATAAAAAAGCAAGCAGGTGCCACGGTCCACTACTGAAAGTTTACTACAGAGAGTATGAACTGTTTGGCCCCAGATAGACACAGGTGTGTGATGAAGCATTTGAAGAGTTAATTGAGCAGTTGACCAATGCCCCCATGTTGGCCTATGTGGACCCCAGAAAGCCATATATGTTTCACACAGATGCCAGTCTCGATGGTTTGGGAGCAGTGTTTATCAAGAACACCCACAATGACTCTGGCTAATAGCTTAAGCCAGCTGCAGTTTGTCACCATAAGAAAGAAATCATCTGGTCCACAAACTGGAGCTTTTGGCACTCAAATGGACAATTGTTGATCCATTCCATGACTACCTGTATGTGGCCCATACAACAGTCTGCACTGATAATAACCCCCTCACCTAAATGCAAGTGACAGCAAAATTGGAAGCTGCAGGCCATCGCTTGGTTGTCAGCCCTCTTGACATACCATGAGTGTGTGGAGAATCGCCCCAAGAAAAGCAACAATGACACTGATATACTATCCAGAAGATCCCACCTAGGGACATCAAGGCCAGAATGGATCCAAATCCCAGCGATTGCCTTTCAAGTGTTGTGTATAAGTTATGGCCCCAAAAAAATTGTCAAACTCCAGTGAACCATCTTGCATGGTATATAGCTTTGTAGCCCATCAGACTAAATACCTGTGGCCTATTGCAATGTTGTGTCCCTTAGTAAACCCACTTTGCCACAAATGAGTTCTCAGGACTGGAGGAAAAGAGCAGATGTAGGACCTAGCGTTGTCAGAACTAGTTCGAGAAAGATTCAAACCCTCCTCAAACCCTGGTGTTCGAGTTCTAATTTAGAACTTGAACACTGCAGGGTTTGCAAAAGGGTTCGAATCATCCATGAATCTTCTCACTTCTGTGTGCTTTTGCTTTGCATCCCTCCCATTCCCGTTGTTCCTGATTTTGCACCAGCTGAATAATGCAGCTCAGTTCGCTCCCCCTCCCATCAGTGTTAATGTTGGGGGGGGGCAGCTGTTGTCGGTTTGTCACGCTATTGTAACTGTACCACCTGACCATCTGCTATGCAGTCAGGTGGTGGTGGTGGTGGTAGTGTGACTCGAGTCTGTCTCGCGAGTTGAGGGATCCTGCTGAAGTCATCTGTGCAGCTGTTGCTCCATTGCCATTCAGTCTTGTAGTGGGAGAAGGAGGAGTCTCAGCGTCTGTGTGCTCTCAGTTCAGTTGTGCGTGTGATGACACGAGTGACTGTTTTTATTAAACTTGGTCCTGTATGAGTGTGTATGTGCCTGAAAATTGAAAAAAAAGTTAATGGGCAGGTAAGGAAAAGGTGGGAGTTGGGAATCTCGGGATTGGGACCTGAGGAAAGAAACTAGGGTGGGAACCGAGAAAGGAGCTAAATGGTTGGGGCTCAGTACTGTCGGGAGGACTCAGGGTTGGGAATTAGTTAACTTGCAGACTGCTGCCTGGAGACTGCCTGTGTGCTAGTGCTCAATCACACATACCTCAAGTTGCTTGCTGAATTAAACACATTTTCTTTGCAAATCACAATTGTGATTCATGGGTCATGGCATTCTTGGGAGAGCTCCCTGGCTGGGGGAAGGGTGTTTTAATTTGGGGAAAAAAGAGGTTAAATTAAAACACTTTACTGATTGTGTGAAACTGGATGTTCCAAGCCCACAAAAAGGAAAAAATAATTTGGTCCCAGTCCCACCCAAAAGTTGTCTGGAAGGAAGACACGGTTCTCTCAGCCAGGACTGTGCTGGGGGGGGAGGGCTTCAGTAAACTTTCTCCCTAAAAAAAATCTCCATTGCATCTTCTGTGAGGTGGTCAGCAAGTCACCCTACTGCTGTCTGTGCCATTTGACTGCACTTACCTGGCATTACAGTGTGTGTTACCGTGTGAAGTCCAGTGGCCAGTTTTGTGGTGGCATCTCTTTCTTTGGTTTGTGTGTGTAACTCCGTCTCTTGTGGTCAGCCCATCAACCTGCTGCTGTGCGCCCCTTGACTGCACTGTACCTTACCCAGTGTGTGTTACTGTGTGAAGCCCAGTGGCCAGTTGTGTGGTGGCATTATCCTTCAATACACGACAGAAGCCTAAAAATATATTTCTCCGTAGGGAGGAGAGACAGAAAAATCTCTTTCCTCGGTTTGTGTGTGTAATTCCGTCTCTGTGGTCAGCCCATCACCCTGCTGCTGTGCGCCCCTTGACTGCACTGTACCTTACCCAGTGTGTGTTGCCGTGTGAAGCCCAGTGGCCAGTTGTGTGGTGGCATTATCCTTAAATACACGACAGAAGCCTAAAAATATATTTCCCTGTTGGGAGGAGAGACAGAAAAATCTCTTTCCTCGGTTTGTGTGTGTTACTCCATCTCTTGTGATCAACCCATCACCCTGCTGCTGTGTGCCCATGTCTGCTATGTGTATGCCTATGCCCAGCAGCCCAATCATTCTGTAAGCCTTGAACCTGGGATCCTTTAGTTGCAAACCGTCATATTCTTCAATTACTTTCAGTCCACTACATCACAGTGTCACACAACCAAAATAACATTTTGGAGTTGTAGCAGGCAATCACAAATCACATTGCTTTCTTACACAGGAATTGTGTGGTGTGTGGGTGTGGGTGTGTTCACTGCAGTATACTGGTACTGTTATGGCTGACACCAACATAGATGAAGCATCTGGTGCTGGTGTTGGTGGTTGTGGTAATCCTGGTGCTATCAGAAATAACCAAAATGTTTCACATGATAAAAATTCAACAAACAGCAAAAGAGCAACAGCAAAATGTGGTAAAGGGGGACCTTTTAAGAAAACCTGTGCAGCTGCTGGGGTCACATGGAGAGGCACCATAAGGTATGCCATTCATGCTGTTGAAATCCCAGTGACTAGCAGTAATAATGCAATAATGAAAGTGACAGTGAGTCCCTCTCTGACTCAGACAGTAGCTCTTTGTCTCAGTCCGACACTGTTTTGTCTTGTGACGTACCATTACTTCCTTAACAAAGTGAAATGAGCAAGTCTGCTGATAACGAATCAGGTAGTGCACTTGCAAATACATCCAGCACTGTTGGCAATGAAAAGGACATATCCATTGAATCCATCACTTCTGTGTCCGCCAGAAATGAAAATCCATCAGAGTCTTCTGCCCACTCTTCTAGCACCAAGGAGCATGTCCCAGGTTCTGTTAGGACAGGTGAAAAGAAGCAAACAGTCTTTAGTTATCTTCCTAACACTCGAACAAAATCTGTCACATCTGAGGTGTGCAATTATTTCTCTGTCAGTAAAACTGATCTATGCAGAGCAATTTGTTCCCTGTGTAAACAGAGTGTAAGCCGTGGTAAAGTTGTGTCATGCCTTGGCACTACAGCTCTTAAACGCCATCTGAAAAAGCATTCAGTTTTGCTTGATCATCCAAAACCCATGTCCTCCTTCTTCCAGACCTCACGTGAGAAAGGTCACTAATCTGAAATGGATACTGAATTGTCTGAACTTGATGCAGACAGAACCACTGCCAGCCCTAGGATCACTGTTACCACCAGTGCCAGCACCATTAGTACCAGTTGCACATCCAGTGGTGGCACTGAGTGTATAAGTCCTAGTCCACCATCCCAGTGTCCATCTGCCCATCGAAGCACGGTGTATAATAAACTGGCAGGGATATGTTGTAAACAGCTAACACTGTCTCAGGCATTTGAAAGGAAGAATGCCTTTACTAAAAATCATCCAAAGACCCTTCATCT
Organism: Neoceratodus forsteri; assembly: GCA_016271365.2. NCBI lineage: Eukaryota > Metazoa > Chordata > Ceratodontiformes > Ceratodontidae > Neoceratodus > Neoceratodus forsteri. The sequence goes on along the minus strand of CM057453.1, from coordinate 1,552,671,957 downwards.
TAATCACAGAATTTGTGAACTGTTAGCTAGAGCCCTTCTCCCATACTCTTTGATAGATCATGAGGATTTTAGGGAGCTCTTGAATCTAGCAGAGCCTTGTTACAATGTTCCTCATTGTAGGTACTTTTCCTATGTTGAAATAACAAACATTTATGAGGCTTTAAAAGCGACAGTGATGCTTGCACTTAAAACTGCAGAGGGTGGGGTTATTCATGTCACAACAGATATGTGGATCAGCACTCAAAACATAGATTACATTTCCCCTTACCACTCATTGGGTCACATTTTCTTGTGGTTCTTCAAAAACAAAGACACCCCAGAAGATGGCGCTGCTGCATATAAAGAAGTTTGGGCAAAGTCATACAGCTGCAAACATTTTGCAGGAACTAAATGACCTCCTTGATGAATGGGTTTATTCTCATGGTCTAAAATATGGCTTCATATTAAGTGACAATGGAGCCAACATCTTGAAAGCAGTACAGGATGGAGGATTTCTGCATGCTTCTTGATTTGCACATTGCTTACATTTAATTGTCATGGGATTTCTCAGCAAAGAAACACAAGTGGATGGTATAATTGCTGTTTCCAAAAAAATTGTGACTCACTTTTCACATTCAATCAAGGCTATACTGACATTGTCTGAACTGCAAAAAAACACAAGCTGCCCCAGCAAAAGCTGCTTCAAAATGTTTTCACTCGTTGGAACTTAACGCTTTATATGCTTCAGTGCCTCTTGGAGCAAAAGCAAGCTGTACATGAGTATTGCTCCAGTTACATTATTGGAGATGGCATTATGCAGTCTGTGCTGCAGTGGAAATTAATGGAGACAGTGTGCTGCATCCTAGCTCCTTTTGAGACAGCAAAAGAGACATGTCTTTTGAAGGTGAATCTGTGAGTCAGGTTATCCCACTCATAATGCTGATTTCACATCATCTTAGTGTTCTAAAACTACAAATAGAAAAAGACAGATCTGAAGCTCAGACAACATGTCTCCTGTATCACGGGAATCTCGTAAAGAGAATGAGCGAGCGCTTCAAAACCAATGACAAATTAGTTGCAATGACAAAATCAAAACACTGCATCCTTGCAACTCTCTTAGATCCCAGGTTCAAGGCTATACATCTTCCAAAAATGGGTGATATAGAGCAGTACAAATGTCTGTTGCAAGATGAGCTGCAGCACTCACAGGAGTCAAACACAGACACGCACAGTACCCTCAGGTTGTCATCACCACAACATGCAGATTCATCTTCACAAAGGGATGCAGAACTGGAAAAGTCACCAAACATTAACAGTAGTTGTTCCACAATTGCCACTTCTTCAACCCTTAGTAGCAAGCTAAATCTGTAGCAAAACCTTTCCAAAATTGCTGCCATGCCAGCTTATGCTGATTCCTCTTCTGAGTGGTCTCTGTCCATCATGGTAGACAGTTACTGGCAAGAACTGCCTATTCCTATTGATGCATGCCCTTTTGAATACTAGAGATCAAAAGAGTTGATTTGGACAGAACTGTATGATGAAGCCTGTAAATATCTTGGTTGTCCTGCAACAAGTGTCTCTTCAAAATGCATGTTTAGGACAGCTGGCAATACTGTGACAGACACCAGAAATAGGTTGCTGCCAGAAAATGTACACACGTTAACTTTTATTAAAGTTAACAATTCAAGATTTTCGTATCCCTACAAGAGTATACAAACTGATCCTGAAGTGATTGATGTTGTGGATGTTGATGGTGATGACAACTCAGATGGTGGTGGTTGGTAAATACTGTGTGGGACAGAGTCTCTCTGCACCAAAAAGAAAACTTTTACAGACTGTGATGACTTTGGTTGTCTCTCTCCTTTCTCGATCTACTACCTTGACTATATACCCCAAAACTTTCACCATTTCATGGCAAACTGCTTTGTAGCTAGGGTCTAAAGTCAACAAGTTTTATATACAGGGCAATTTTAACATCAGTGGAACAGGCCCAAATTTGGTAAAAGGACACTGTCATATCAATCATTTCTGTATCATATTATTTATAGTTAAAGTGCAAACATATATTTTTGGATTTACCTTCTGTGACATTTGTGGTGCATCAGTATGGGCTGGGACTGGGGCGGTCTATTTTTCAATTTTAAAGAGGACAAAACAATGAGTTCTAATTGGTAGCTGTTTATTATTTTTTCAATTACAGAAATGTTAGCCACAAACCAAAATGATCCATATGTAACTTATCTTACTGAATAAAAACAAGCATTTGTCAATGCCGAATGTTTGCTTACTGGCATTGGCAGTGGTAGTGTAGAAGTTACAGAGCTGCGTAATAGGAATGGCAGTGAAGTATTGAACTGAAGCCAACCCCACCACCACCCTGCAGAGAGTGACAGGCATTGGGGTGTGCATTTGGGTCGTCAGGCATAACGGCCACTCCATTTCACCACACCCCACTCTGCAGAGACTGACAAGTGTCACGTGTTCCTTGGGGTCTTTGGCCCTTATGCGCACCCCATTTCATTAGGAAATATGGTGAGATGGGTGCGATATAGGAGAATGGGGTGAAGTTTGGGGACGAAGAGTCCAAGGCATACCTCAATGCCTCTCAGTGACTGCAGGGTGTGGAATGGTATGAGCATCACAGGCAAGAATCGCAAGTCACACCCCTGATTCCTGTCATTCTATAGAGGGTTGGGCGATTTAGTTGAAAAGTCTAATACCTCAGGCATTCATTGGTATTTTAACTCCAAATCTTCAACATGTTTGTTTTGTGACCCCACCTCACGAACAGGGGGAATATCACTGTGGTAGCCGAAAGCTGCTTATGCACAGTGACTATGGGATTTAGCACCACAGATGCAAACATATTCTGAACAGGCTGTAAAAAATGGCAGCTGTACTCTTTCATGGGGAGGTGTAAAAATGGCTATGTTGCAAATGTGTAGTAAAAATATTTAAAAAAATGGTGAAGTCACAAGCGTAGACATAGAAACTGTGCAACGACAATTTATAAGTAGGTTGGGGATATTTTATAGCAGATTGTCAACTCAGGCATTTTGGTGCCTCCGATCATGAACAGTGTCACTGTGATTTTCTTTATCTGTGCCGAACAATGATTTCCATAACGACCACGCATCTTCTGCACTGAAAGTGTGAAAACACACTTTGGCCATGTTGTGAAAATGGCAGCTGTACTGTTCATAAGGAAGTGTTGAAAAATGCCACTAGTAAAAATCTGGACTGGAAATATTACAAAGTCATGAACTAACGAGGATGCGTGGAAACTGCACAATGCTCACTCGTAACACAGTCATTTTATGGACTTTTGTCACCAAATTTTCAACATAGCCATTTTAAGACCTCTGCTCATGAACAGTGTAACTGTGATTTTCTTAATCTGTCCTAAACATTGCTTTCGCACACCAACAGCACAATTGTGCGCTACATGTGCGATAACACATTTTGGGTGACATATGAAAAATTGCAGCTGTACTGTTCATAAGGAAGTTTAATAAAATGGACATGTTGAAAATCTAGAGTGAAAATATTAAATTTGCAAACTAACGAGCATGCATAGGAACTGTGCAACGCACGCTCGTAAAAGTCATTTTTAGGCATTTTTTCACCAAGTTTTCAACATAGCCATTTTAAGACCTCTGCTCATGAACAGTGTCACTGTGGTTTTGTTAATGTGTCCCATACGTTGAGGTTGCACACCTACTGCGCCATTGTGCACTACATGGGCGGAAACACGTTTTGGGTAGGATGTGAAAAATGACAGCTGTACTGCACATAAGGAGGTGTGGAAAAATGGCAATGTTGAAAATCTGGAGTGGAAATATTGAAAATTCGCAAACCTACGAGCGTGCGTGGGAACTGTGCAACGCACACTCGTAAAACAGTCATTTTTAGGAATTCTGTCACCAAATTTTCAACATTGCCATTTTAAGATCTCTGCTCATGAACAGTGACACTGTGATTTTCTTAATATGTCCCATACACTGAGTTCGCTGTGACTGCGCCATGTGTCGCTACATGGGTGGAAACACATTTTGGGTGAGATGTAAAAATGACAGCTGTACTACTCATAAGAAGGTGTGGAAAAATGGCAATGTTGAAAATCTGGAGTGAAATATTGAAAATTCGCAAACCTATGGCGTGCGTGGGAACTGCATAGCATGCGTAAATAAAATAGTCATTTTTAGAATTTTTCACCAAATTTTCAACATAGCTATTTCAAGACCTCTGCTCATGAACAGTGTCACTATGATTTTCTTAATTTGTCCCGAACATTGATTTCGCACACCGACTGCGCCATTCTGTGCTACAAGGGTGAAAACACATTTTGGGTGAGATGTGAAAAATGACAGCAATACTACTCATAAGACAGTGTGGTGAAATGACAATGTTGAAAATCTGGAGTGAAAATATTGAAATTTCGCGAACTTACGAGCCTGCGTAGGAACTGCGCAACGCACGCTCGTTAAACAGTCATTTTTTGGAATTTTGGCACCAAATCTTCAACATGGGGGTTTTGCGCCCCCTTCTCATGAATGATGTCACTGTCATGGTGGTATTCAGTCCTGAAGGGTGATTTCGCAGTCACTGCACAGTCACTGTGCGAAATCACCCTTCAAGCCCTAATAACGCCATGACAGTGAAATCATTCATGAGAAGGGGTCCCAAAAACCCCATGTTGAAAATTTGGTGCAAAAATTCCCAAAAATGCCTGAGATATGCAATAAAGTTGAACCCCTCCTATCTAGCCCATTATACAGCTTACCGGCATTTCCTCAGTTCGCGGTCGCCTTTGAAGAGTGCAGACGTGTTCCCGGTCCACCAAAGATCGCGCGCCAGAGTCCGGAGGTAAGTATGGGGTGAGGGGTGTGGGGAGCTGGGTGAGCAGTGGGTGGAGTGCGGGTTGTGGGAGGGGTTTGAGAGCGCTCCGTGGGACAGTTTTTGTTTTACAGGTAAAACAAAAAGGCGTCACGGGACCGCTTGCCACGCTGGGGTGGCTCCCAGCGTGGCAGGAGACTGGGCGTTCAGCCGGCGGGGTTGGGCACCCCGCCGGCAAAAACGCAGATTGTTTGCCACGCTGGGGTGGGCCTCAGCGTGGCACAATGACTTTGGGGAGGGGACGCTGCTCAGCTGACAGGGATTGGGCACCCTGCTGGCAACATAATGGATTGCCATGCTGGGGTGGCCTCAGCGTGGCAGCAACTATTGGAGGAGGGAGACAACAGTTCAGCCGACGGGATTGGGCACCTGTCGGCTATACGCTGCGTGAGGGGGGCGCGCACGCCTGTGGCTGGGGGGGGAGCTGCGCGTGAGCAGCTCCTTATCGCTGCTCACTCAAGCGTAGCATATATATGTATTTTTTTTCTTATTAAATACATTACAAACTGCTGCCACCTAGCACAAGTGTCCTGTCCCCTTTAAATAAAAGAATAAAGGAATCAGAAATAAAAGCAAATCTGCATCAGCAGTTTTCACAGAATGTGACCTATCATAAAGTGTTTTTGTTTTTACAAGTAGTGATATAGAGAATGATGGATGGGGAAGTGTGTGTTATGAGAATTTAATGCTCACCCAAGGTGTGGGATGCTACATAAACCCCGAGGGCGAAGCCCCAGGGGTTTATCAAAGCATCCCACACCGAGGGTAAGCATTAAATTCGAATATGACACACTTCCCCATCTTTTATTTTTTATAATAAAAGGTCAGCAATTTTTCTCCTGTTTGAATTCAGTGTTCTCACACACACACACACACACACACACACACACACACACACTCTCTCTCACAAACACAGACACACACACACACACAAATCTCTGACTTCATCTGTCTTCTGCCCTCTAACTCCCTTCCTTAACATAGTTCTTTTGTTTCCGTTTTGTTTATTGCTTACAGCTAGTCTCTGACCTGATCGTGTCTACCACGCTTCCCTGGCACGCTCCATTGTAGCTCTAGTCATTTTGTCCCGAAACGGACAAATGGCAGGATCAACCAGATATTTTGCTGGGGAAAAGGCTGGATCAACTAGATACATGAAACAAATAAAAAAAAAAAGGATGGACGCGTCTTGTTTCGGAGGCTCCATGGGACGCGAGAGACGGAGCCGCCATGTTTGTAAGAGCATTGAACCTGCCCCCACGCTGAACATAATCCAATGAGCGAGCGTCATCGACTGAGTGACTGGGGGCGTGAATGTCATAATAACCAGCCGGTTATTACGGCAAATAGCAACTGGTTCGGCCCATAGAAAAAATTGCTGACCAGTAATTATAATTTGATACATAATGGGGTTGACAGACACTGTCCCTTAAACATCACATGCCAACTGCAGCTACACTAAATGTTCCTTAAGCCAGTATGTGGTGAGGAAAGGACTTTTTGTATTTATGTGACTGAAATACAGATTTTATCGACGTATCAGCTGGAAAAATGCATCATCTTAGAAAGTTGTATGTATTACTTTAATTTGCCAACAAGAATGTTGGTATATGTATGCATTATCTTAGAAAATTGCATGCATTTTTTGCCAGCAACAATGACTGGCATATTTTTTTTATTCAAATGTCTTGACTGACTACGTTATGACATAATATGTTTTGCAACAGTTCCATGTGCTGTGGCTGCAGTACCTTGGCTTGACTTTGTTATAAAAGCTTTCTTTTAAACATAGCAACTTTTGATATATTCATGTAAAACACAAAGCAGCAAATAGCTGAAATTAGGTAATATCAGTAATTTTTTCTAATAATTCATGACAATGTGTATATATAACTGAGTACATAAATGGCTAATGTGCCTCTTTATTTCACTAAGGAATTATGATGCAGCTGCAGCAGGAAAATGTTTAACATATGGGTGGGGGGTGGTGGGCCTGTTACGTATTAAGTTGCTGGCTTTAACAAACAGAAGAAACCATAGATAAACCTAGTTGTATTCCTATCAATGTCACACATGATCATTTCTCTCCCCCTTATATTAAACAGTTTTTTCTTTACATGTATTTCATTACTACCTTCATTACTGGCAGCACAATTAAAAAATAGGGTTTGAGTTCTAAAAAGTTCTAAAAAAGATTAGAATCCTAGAACTTTTTCAAAAGTTCTAGACTAGAACTAGAACCCAGAACTTCAGAGGGTTTTGACAACCCTAGTAGGACCCTGCGATCCAAGATATTGTCAAACCTCTCCAACAAGGGGGACACCCAGAATTTATCAAAGTGAGTCATGCTGATATCTCCCTGCTACTAAGAGAGTAGAATAAACTGAAAATGTGTAAAGGTGTGATTTATAGAGAGCCACAGAGCAATGATGTACCAACTCTAAAACAGTTGTTGCCAGTCAAATTCGGAAAACTGTCTCTCAAAGCCTTGCATAATAAGTTGTGACACCTGGCGATTGACAGAATGTTGAGTCAAGTTAGAAGGAGGTTCTATTGGCCCGAGATGAGTACAGAAAAATTAAAACTATTGCAAACAGTGTATGAAAGGCATCCAGCAGAAAATGCTACCAACTCGGTGAACATTACCAGAAGTGTTCCCATGGACTTGGTTTGCACTAGCATTTTGAGCTTGGAACCAGACAAAAGGAATATTGCTAATATACTGGTGGTTACAGACCACTGCTCCTGGTATGCCCAATCATTTCCCACAAAATACCAAAAGGTGGCAATCATAGCCAAGATTCTGGTTGAAAAGTACTTTGTTCAGTGTGGACTGCCAAAGAGAATTCATTCTGACCAGGGTCAGGATTTTGAAAGTTAGCTGATCAAAGAGTTGTTGTCTCTCTGGGGAATTAAGTAGTAACAAATAACCCCTACCACCCTCAAGGTGACCCACAACCAGAAAGATTCATTGGACCTTGTTAAATATGTTGGGTACATTGAACTGTCACAAAAAACACAAACTGGAGTCAACAAGGGAGCATGCACATCCATGCATACAATTACACTCACAATGACTCCATGGGGTAATCTTTTAATTTCAGAAGAGAACGCTTATACAGTGTTGACTATTAAAAAAAACAATATTTATTTAACAGATCATTAACTAACCTAGATAGAGTTTTTACTGACTAGATATAGATTTAAAACACTGGTATGGCAAATGGAATATTGGTTAGTCAGAATACCTACATTTGTTTCTAAAATGGAGAAAACAAGATAAAGTTTTATTTTTTCAATTATGGCAATTCAACGTTACTAATAGATTAGTGAGATGTCATCAAGGCCACCTTGCATGGAGCTATTATTTCCTACCAAATAAAGAACCATATAGAAAAGAGTGCTCAACTAGATGAATTGGACAGGAAATAAGTATGTAAAATAACTAAATAACACAGTGAGACTCTAGTATGGTAGATTTAATTCAAGAAAAATAAAAAGAATGACATTTTATCTTGGGAAATTGAGATAAATGTACTTAAAGTGAAGTATAATATATACATTAATGGAGAAAAGCTTAAAAAACTGCCTCCCATATGAGGAAAACTGACAAACAAAAGAACTTATTTGTAAACATTATAAGTGTGAATGGGTAAAACTTATCCAACAATTCACAAATCACATAAGAATTGTTGCTTTATTATTAGCAAATTTACCAGAAGAACAGAATCATAAGGACTGGAAAGTTTTTAGGAGACATAAACACACAACCCATGAGATTAGAGGATACTCCTTATACCTTGCAAGAAGAGTAGTATTTAGTATTCAAAAACTAAAAGGGGAAACTCCCAGAAAGAATGGGATCTCACCAAAATCCAATGTTGTTCTTATTAAAGAGCTATCACCATGATATTGAAAATGATACTGATGGATCCTTTCTGAAATCTTTCTCAGAAGCAAAAATGGTTTTAATTCCTGAAAAAAATAAACATATAACTCATACAGAAAACTATCATTCAGTGGTATACCATTACCTGGGTGACGCAATTAGGGTGCTGCAGTTAGAGCAATGAGAAAAGTTTGTGAGTGACAGGGGCTTACTGGATTTCTCAGTGCCCTGCACTCACAATGTTTTCACTGCCGACACTGTTCTCTTCTGGTTCACTCATGTCCTGATCCTGAAGAGATTATATTTAGTGTTGGAGGGTGCGGGGGGGGGGCCCCTTCAAATATGACCTCTTCACCCCTGCCATCCCTTGTCGGTGAAGCTGGGTTGTGGTGGAATGTGGTAAAGTGGTCATTGTGGGGGATGTGTTTCTGTCACCCTAATTTACAGAGTCATGTTGCAGTGCAGTGGGCGAACCTCTTCCAGTAGTCCTGTTGAATACTGACTGTAAAATCATAGTTAAGAAAGTTGTCCATAGATTAGAACAACATATTCCAATGTGCATCCATAATATAAAAAATGTTTTTTTTATAAAAAGCCAGACTATATATGATGGATTAAATACAGTCCAAATACAAATGGAATTAGAGAGAACAATTCTGAAGGAATCAGTAGTCTTAATTTTGAATTATTCTAAGCACCATGTGATCTACTGTAGTTAAGCACATCTCCCCCAGTTCATCATTCACTACTCCCTAATCCTCATATCATTGTTTTATTGCTCATAGTTTAATGTACTTTTGCCTGTTTTGTAATTTACTGTACAGTAAATACGGTAGGGCAATTTTATTCTGAAGCATTGTCTTTTAATTTGCATATTTTGTCTTACTTGTCTCCATATTACTGTTTATTTTTATTATGTACATTGTATGTTGTATCAGTTCTGTTCTCTTCCCTTTTCTGGCCAGGACACATTTGGAAATGAGCTGATACCAGCTCAGTAAAACTTTCCTGATAAACTTTTGAAATAAACAAAGAAACAAACAAAAAATATTAAATGCATAAATAAGTAAAAAAATGCCTATTATGTTTGAAACTTTAGAGATTCATAAGGGTACTATATAACAAACCAATAGTAATATCTACAATAAACAACTACAATTCAGAAAAAAATTGGAAAGTTCTGTGGAGCGTGACGAGGTTGGCCCTTGTCCCTGTTACTATTTATTTTGGCATTCTAATCACATTTGACCAGGATCAGAAAAAAATGTAAAGATTAAAGGAATTAAAATAGACCAGATTGAACATAAATTGATTGTCTTAGTGGACATCATAGTTCTGATGGAGGATCCAGCCATAAAATATGTGGCCCTTATGAGATTGAAGTATACTCCCACCTCTTGGGAGACAAATTAAATTTAACAAAACACATCACACTGCTAATATATGAGTCATCTGAAAGAAGAAGGATAAATTAAAAGAATTAACATTTCAAGATACAATGAACAATTTAGGAATCATTTTGATGAATAATGTAAACTGCACTACACAACTAAATGTTTTTAATAGTGTAAGAAAAAATGAAAAATATCCTGGAGAGAAGGGAAGGACTATCAGTCTCCCTTAGAACTAATCAAGATGATGATTATGTGCTACACACGTCATATGTCATACACATGAAACCCAGGGAGATCCAGAAAATATGGTTAGACAATAAAATAATTATATGTACTAAATTCCTTTGTGAGGTGGGTCATCCTGAATAATCTTGAACAAAATTGTTGTGCCTGGAGCAAAAGGGAGAATGGGATGCCAAGACTCATACTTTTATTACAATGCAAACAAAATGAAATTGATGACCACATGGACAGATATTTCAAACAAAATAAATTCTAAGCGTAAATACATATTTCTACTTCAGAGCCTATTAACTAAGGAGAAAGAGGATCATTACACTAAAACAGTATCATAGACACAGATGGCCCGGATATTCAAACTGCACTAGGCTGTGGTGCAAGCCTTGGCGCAGCTCAACTTTGTTGAGCCGGGGTGTGATCTGGGCGATATTCAATGGAGCTGCGCTATGGCGCAGCAGCTTTGAATATCGCACCCTGGCCACCCTCACTGTGCATGGCACAGTGGCACTGCGCCAGTGCAAGTGGCCAGAGTGGAGCATGGAGATGCTATGCCAAGTGCCATTGCGCCATGCACAGCACCCGCGATATTCAAAGGGGACATGCAAATGGGGCCATAATTTATGCAAGGCACACAGGGGACCATTTGCATCTCATCATGGCCCCATTTGCATGCCATTAGCATGCAGGTGCGCCGATCCCCGAGGACTTGTGCCTGGCACCCTGCCAGGTGGCATCCGTCGGGGACCGATGCCCCCTCCAGCCCGATCGTGGGCATTCGTGTAAAAAAAACCTCCTATATCCCTGGTGGTCCAGTGGATATCTATGTTCCCAATCATGGGCATCTGTCCTGACGATTACCCCCCCCAAATCTAATACCCCTGGTGGTCCGGTGGACTGCACTGAGCCCGATCGCGGGCATCAGCAATAGAACCCCCCAAGTCCAATATCCCTGGTGGTCCAGTGGACCAATTGCTGCCCAATCACGGGCATCTGTACCTCATCAAATACCCTAAGACCTTGGTGGTCTGAGTGTACCCACCCACCGCCCACTGAGCCCCCGCCCGTTCCTCCCGTCAGCTGGTGGGCAGCAGCTCCACCCACCTGCCGCCCCGCCGCCTGCTGCCGACAGCTCAGTTAGCTGCATGCCCATTGTATCGCAGCGAGCCAATGGGCATGCAGCTCATACCAGATTACTCAGTCCAGATATGTGAATGAACTCATTCACACATCTGGACTGAGTAGTATGAGCGACGCCCATTGGCCTGCTACATTGTGAACCAATGGGCATGCAGACCTACCAAGCTGTCAGTCGGGCGGGTGGTGGAGTGGCAAGCGGTGGGATGCTGCCGCCGCTGGCTGATGGGGAGAGCGGATGATGGGGCTCCAGTGGGCGGGGGTGGGGGTACACTAGACCACCAGGGTCTTAGGGGTATTTGATGAGGTACAGATGCCTGCAATTGGGAAGCAATCGGTCCACTGGACCACCAGGGATATTGGACTTGGGGGGAATTTGCTACATGGATGCCCACGATGGGGCATGGGGGGGCGCCGCCAGGTGCGGAAGGAACTCGGGTGGCCACCCACAGGTGACAGCTGCGTGTTATGCCCTGCAATGCAGCAGCTCACCTGTGGGTGGCCATCACTTGTTCCTTTTTTTTTGGCGTAACTTTGTGCAGGCGCAGATAGGGGTTGCGCATGCATGACTCTGCACATCTCGGGTTGAATATCAGACTGTGCAGATTATGCATGGGCACGCCCCCCTCACCTGTGCCTGCATACATTACTGTTGCACTCCGGCACATCAGGATTTGTGCGGTGCACTTTTCCCTTTTGAATATCGCGCCGGGGCGCATCAGTGGGTTGTGCATGGCGCAACACTGTTGTGCCATGTGCAACCCTTTTGAATATCTGGGCCCGATAGTTTGCCAGGACTAAACATTTAGGCCCAGATATTCAGAAATGCACCAAAGACTGGTGCAAGTCTGGCACAGTGCAAATCTGATGCACCGTGGTACAACAGGAGCCATATTCAGAGATTGCATCAGTCGCACTGTGCCAGTGCAACCCCGGCTGAATATGGCACAGTTGCACCATGGCGCAACCAGAGTTGCACCATAATGCAGAAAGAGATGCTCCAGCACAACTGTGGGAGCAGAACAGCACAGCAACTGAGGGGGACATGGCACAGAGAAGAGACCCAGGGACAGAGCCAGGGAAGCACAGTGACAGGCCACAGGAGGCCAACACCAGCAGGGCAAGCAGGGCACACACAGGCACCCAGACACCCCAGAACACAACAGTGGCACAGATAGTAAGTAACAGGAGTTGCCAATGGCCAACGGAGGGCCATCAAGGGAGCCCTCCCCCCGCAGACTGCAGGCCATGCCCCCCCACACACCCAGACCAGAGCAGGCCATATCCAGGACCACACAGCCAAGCACACACACACGACACAGACAGCCCACACAGTAGGCACAGAATGTGTGGGGAGGCATGTAGCATGGCAGACCACATGGGACAGGCCACACAACTCCAGGCAGGGGCCCCAACACAGCATGTGGCCAGTACCCAACCAAAGACCATCGTTGTGCCATCACCACACACACCCCCACCACGCACCCCTGACAACCACCCCATGGGCACCCCAAGGCATAGCAAGTGACTGAGGGGAGGGACACCACCACAGTGGAACACACCACAGCACACAGCAGTGAACCACAGAAGCACAACACATGCCCCAACATATGCACATCACACAGACAGGCACTGGGCCATTGCAGCATGGCTCCTCATGCCGCCTGCAAAGCAGACACTGATACAGACAGGTGAGTCAAAGAATATATAATGCAAAACCAAACTATGTACAACAACAAGGGGGTGGGAAAGGGTAGGAAAGCGAGGGAAGAGGACAGGGAACAGGGACTGTACAGTGGGATGGGGGACTGTAGGGGGGGAGGTACAGCAGGGGAAACAGGGAAAATGAGAATACTGGGGCTATTCTACCAGCAGCCATGGCCTGCCACCTCTTGGTGCCCTCGCTGCTTCCATTCCTCCAGCAGCAGGCAGCGAACCTGCAGGACAGCCTCCATCATGGTGGATGTAATAAGAATAAGCTGCTGGAGCAGCCTGCAGTAGATGGGCCTCCATCATCATCGCTGGACACCTATGACAAGGGACAGGACAGGTGATCAGTGCAATGTCCCAAGGAGCCATGCCCACCCAGAGCCCACAATGGGCAGTGGGAACACACACCCCTGGAGGGCCCGTACAAGACACCGGCAGGAGGGTGCGCCAATGCCTGCTAGAAATCCAGCACACCACGACAGTGCACAGAGGTAGTCCTGGCTGCACAATGGCCACCCGACTGTGCAGTGACACTCACATGGCACAGTGCACCAGCAGCACCACAGCAACGTCAGTGGCAGACAGGTGCACACCCACCCCACCAACAGCTGGCACACGTGTCCAATGGATGTGTCACAGTGGCAAGCACCATGCACAGTGTGACACACACAGATGCCATGGCACATGGCACAGGTGGCCATTCCCACACCCATCCCCTCACCACCCCCATATAATGTGCAAAGGAAAAATGACAGTGCCTACCTGCCCTCCGTGGCCCCACTGGTGCTGGAGCTGCTCCTGTCCTGCCTCTGTGGCCCGCTGCACCTGCTGTCTTGCTGCCGCTGCTGCCTGTGCCCTCTGGCAATTCTCAGGCCCTGGGAATGGAACATAGACAGGTACACATCAGTAAACATCCACAGCAGCTACCCCCACCCCATCCCTGTGCACAGGGTGAGCCCCTGCCCGACACGTCATGCACAGCTTCATCGCAATGCAAGTGGCGGCTGACAATGCCACCCCATGATGTGCACAATGAAAGTGTACCACTAAGCAGGGCATGCCAGGCAGCCTAGCCAACTCCACAGTACAGCACCAGGGCACACAGGCAATATGGGTCAACTCACCTGGCTGTGACACAGCCCCATGCCTGACACACACCTCAAGCCTCCTCAGGCACTCTGGGTCCCTCCGCACAAGGTCATCATACCAGTGGCGGCACTGCTCCCCCATCCTGGCCACCCTGGTCCTCTGCTGCAGTGTGGCGGCAATCCCCTGCTACACCACGACCCTGGGCTACTGCAGGGGCACCTGGCCAAAAAGGTGGGGGGGCATGGGGCTGGACACAGGCAACCAGGTTGACCAACTCAACCTGTGTCCAGTTCTGCACTCTCGGTACCCATTGTTGCACCATGCTGTGAAATGAAGCCATGACCAAGATGGTGGCAGTAAAGCACACACGGCCACAGCATGCGCCAAATGCATGATGTGAGGTAACATGCATTGTGTCTGCCCATCGCGCAGTCTTGGAGATGTGGGTCAAGGGCAAGGCTAGGTGGGGTCACCAGGTGAGGGGAGTGACCCAGGGGTCAGGGGTCACAGCAGGGGTCAGGAGTCGCCCACCCCTGTGCAGTGCACACATGCATGATAGGAGGCTTGGCACATCATGCACTATGCCCCATCTCGCTGTCAACACACAGTGCGTGACTGACACCATAATACCATTTGGCGCATGTGCACTGTGGGCCTGCACACTGTGCATGCGTGAGCACTGCGTTGCGACTTGCTCTGGAGCAATCTCATTGTGCATGGAGCAAAATCATGATATTCAGATGCCACATGCAAATGAGCTCATCAGCCAATGTGTGGCACACTGGGTGCATTAGCATGTCATTGCTGTTGTGACAAACCTCATTTGCATGCGTTGCACTATGTAAGCACCAGAGAATGGCACAGGCCATGGACCAGTACTGCATCCTTTTGGGTAAGTTGCGCATGCTGCTGCAGCTCACTGGGAGCACCCAGCACAGAAGGTTGGGACAGAACAGGGTGCTGCTGCCACTGACGCACTGTGCTGTCCATGTCCACAGGAAGCGACATGTCGGAACGTGAGGAGGGTGAGAAGCATTTCACAAAGGCAGAGACAGAGGTCCTGTTCAATGCTAACTTGACAGGGTGCCCCTGTTGAGTGGTGCCACAGGCACACCACAGGCCAGGGCTGGGGCCTGGAAGGAGGTGGCGGCATACATCAACCAGCATGGCAGCCACCAGCAGTCAGTGCAGAAGTGCTGGAAGAAGATTGGCATGGACAGGAGGAACATCAAGGAGAAGGTGTTGGCCATCCATGCATCCCAGAATGCTACCAGAGGGGGGCCTGCAGATGTGCCACTGCTCATGGTGCAGGAGGAGTTGGTGGCAGTCACCATGCGTCACAGCATGGTGGAGGGTGTGCCTGGTGGCAGATTACAGACAGGTGACAACCCATCACTGCATGGTAAGTATGTCAGCCATGTACAGCTGGGGGTGCAGAAGGTTTGTACATGGCCATGCTGGCATGCATGCAGCTGGCATGCATGTCATGTGCATGTGTGTGCACCCACATACATGTCATGCTGCAGGACACATGCAGTGGCAGTGTGTGGGGGTACACGTGGGCAATGCATCACTAACACACCTCTCTTCCTCTTGCAGCACTAGAATGCCTCCGTGCAGATGATGGGACAGCAGCAGCAGCAGCTGCCATGGATGTTGGAACAGCCCCGGAGGACCAGCCGTCCACCTCCACTGGCATCCAGGGGCCCAACAGGCAGCAGCTCACCACCACTGTGCAGGTGGATGTCTTGGACCTGGAGTTGGACTAGGCCCTGGATGTGTTCCTGCAGGATGCCAGCCTTGGTGTTCTCTGCACAGAGACACAGATCAGGGCCGGGTCCAACACCGATGATGATGTCATGCTCATCCTGGACAGAATGGCCACCACTGTGGGTGAGACACCCCTGCTGGTTCTGCCAGCATCCAGTGCTCTGCCAGCGGTGGAACAGCTGCCCGCCACAACTGTGGGTGCAGTGGTGTGCACTGCCCTGGCTGTGCCCTGCAGTGGAGGTGGTGCAGCAGCAGAGGTGCTGGGTAGTGTGCAGCAGCTGGATGGGTGACGGCAGCAGGTTGCGAGTGCCACCAGGCAGCCGGACACAGGGTCCACCACAGGTGCACCTGCCATGTTCATTCCCCCTGCAGACCCCACTGTGCAGCGTCCACCGGAGTGGGGAGCTGTGTAGCATGGCTGGTCACCACACTGGGATTGGTGTCTGGCCCGGGAGCCCCAGGACGCTGACCCGCTAGCTGAGCACACCCATTTGCTGTGGGTGTCTTTTCAGCAACATGTGCTGCTCGCTACTGGGGTGCATGCGCTGTGCATGAAGGTGTGCCAGTTAGCCAAGCAGCAGGAGAGGGGCACTGCACATATCCTGGTGGGGGTGCATCACATGCAGGAGGCCATGACTGCATCCTTGGATTGCATTGCCACTGCGATCTCAGATGGCTTTGAGCTGCTGGCTGCCACAGGGCATAGCCAAGCACAGATGACCCCCTGCAGTGCACTGTCCACCCCACGAACCCGGCATCGGGTGACCTCAGTGCAGTTGATGCCGGGTTCTGATGTTGGCATCCCAGGCCAGCCTGTTTGGGTGCTTAGACACCCCTACATGGACACGGTCATGGTCCCGCAGTTCAACCATTGGGGGGCTGTTGCACCCCCCATGGAAGATGCGCTGCCTGTGGCTGCCGAACCGCCCAGGCGTGGCCGGCCCATGGCCATGGTGGCCATGGTTCCATGCAGCTGACCTAATGTGCGGCCCACTCCACCTGCAGTCTGCGGCAGCTGCCCAGTGCACACATGGGCAGTGTGTTTGTGTGCCTACCACTGATGTGGCGCCTGTGTATCATGCCACACACTGCCTGTGTGTGTGCTTGCTCGGCCACTGGGCCATGTAGCGTGGGCATGATGATGGCAGTCTTGCACCGGTTGTGCCTGTGCACCGGTGCGATGCATCTGATCCATGCCACATACCCACGCCTGTGTGTGGGGGTGCATGTGTGTATATGTGTGTGTGTGTGGGGGGGGTGGCTGTGAGTGGTGCTGTGTGTGGTTGTGTGTAGCTGTGTGCCCCTGTCTCCCCTACCCCTGCTTCACACCTCCATGTGTGCATGCCCCTGCATGCATGCTGTACCTGTTTGTGCGGCCCATGCATGTGTATCGCACCACCTACCTGTGTGCACCATAGTGCTGCCATGCAATGGTGTCCCAGTGTCGTCCATCTGCTGTTGCAGCCGGGGATCCCTCCACCCAGGGAGTGGCTGTCCACCTCCCTCTGGCCCATTGTCTCCATCATCCCCACTACTGTCGCCCTCATCAGCCTCGACAGCTATCCCATGGTCAATGACCATGTTGTGCAGTATGCAGCTGACCAGGAATAGGCCACAGGCTTTTGAGGGGCTGTATTGTAGGGCACCAACTGACCTGTCTAGGCAACAGAACCATGCTTTCAGCATGCCAAAGACTTGCTCAATGATGTTGCATGTACTGGTGTGTGCCTCATTGTAGTGTTCCTCTTCTGGGGACGATGAGCACCGGTTGGGGGTAAGCAGCCAGGGCCTCAGTGGATAGACACTATCCCCAGTTTGGATACTAACATGGTTAAACCCTCTGCTGTTCTATGCTGTGCCCCTTGCCTGTCCCTGGCACCCACACCAACATGCACACCCTGCCCTCCCCATCCCAAGGTATGCTTTGTCCATCACCCCTTCCCATGCCATACTCACCCATTGGTGGCCCATGGGGATGTCCCCATGTTTGAATCTGTGGCACAGCACAGAGCTGTGCCAGATGAATGCATCATGTGCACTCCCAGGGTGTGTGGCACAGGCATTGGTTATGCACCCCGTGGCATCACACACCACCTGGCAGTTGACACTTGGGCTCCCCTTCCTATTGATGTATGCCACACCCTCAGGGCCAGGTGGCATATGGATGCCCACGTGGTTACAGTCAATGGTCCCATTCATGACAGGCATACGTGCTACCCTGTGGAAGTCCTGCATGGTTGCTGTACACTTTACCTGTGTGCTGGGGAAATGGATGTATTCTGACACACGTGGCAGCAGAGTGTTGAGGAACTGTGGGAGGAGGTAGGACGTCGCCGTATGCCTCTGGTGTTCCCTGTTGGTCTCTGGAAGGTAACCATGGTGAGCAGGCACATGACGGCTGTCACCTTCATCTCCACGGACATGGTGTGGCTCTATCTCGTGGGTGCCTGCATCTCCTCACTGCACAGCTCACAGAGCTGCCTCAGAATGGCCCTGTTCAGGTGGTACAGACCCACAATCTCCATGTCACTGTACTGCTCGAAGGGGATGTGGGTGCGGTACCACCTGTGTTGGGCATACCACCGAAGGACCTTTCTATGGTCACGTCACTGTTCCTCCTGCCCCCTCACACCCCTCATTACAACCTCCATCATAAAGGGTGCACTATCCCTGGCCCTTGCTGTCCAATATCCCCCTTGACAGTTGGCTGCTACTGTCTGTGTGCCACCCTGGTGCACTGCCTGGCAGTGTGTCTGTCTGTCTGTCTCACTCTCTTTTCCCCTGTCTCCCTCTTCAATGCCACCTATGTCCCTCTCCCTCTGTGTCTGCCTTGGTCTGTCTCTTTCTTTCTTTCTTTCTTTCTTTCTTTCTTTCTTTCTTTCTTTCTTTCTTTCTTTCTTTCGTTCTTTCCTTCTTTCTTTCTTTCTCTCCCTCACTCTCTCTTGCCTGGCACAAGTGCTGTCTGTGTGCTTGCACCCTGTATTTGTAGAAACAAGTCTGCATGGCGCATCTTTGATTTGCTCTGCACTTGTGCCATGGTTTCAAGGTTGACTATCCCACTGCGCTGGATATTCATGGGAACGCCCCCTGCACTTGAGCCTGCATTCATTATAGTTTTGCAGTGGTGCACTGAGATCTGCACTGCACACTGGCTCCCACTGAATATGGCTCCTTGGCGCAAGTCCGCACTTGCGCCGGTGCAACTCGGTTGCGCCATGCGCAACTGCTTTGAATATCCGGGCTCTCATGTTATCTTCTATACAAAAGAGATGTAAAAGTTGACAAACCAGTAATATGGAATATTTACTATAGTTATACTGCTCGCATTGGTGTATATCCAGTTATAAGGGAAATGTATTGGGAGGAAAACTGAAGACTGAAAACTAAGTTACTTAGTGAGAGGATATATTATTGTGACAAATTTTTATGTAGATAAGAACTCCAGAGCTTAACAGAGTTAAAAAACAAATTGCCACGAAACAGTAAACTGATTTTTTGGAACAACAGCAATATGAGGACACTAACTTTGCTTTTTTCTCTTTTAGATATTTTCTGATGAAGACCTAAGGTTGAAACATCAGTTTTTAACTCTATATTCTATTTTTGGTGTGCATTCAATATTACCACTTTGTTTTTCTTTCAGACTACATGCTGACACAGTACCTTGTTTTTGTATCAACAATAAAAGTAAATTAAACCATAAAGGGAAGAAATTCTATAATAAAAATACATCGGACAAGATAAACAGAAAACAAAAAATGTAAGGAAGACCTGTTAAAATAACCACTGAGTAATATACACATGAAAATGTGAGTATGCTCAAAATAAAACAAATGCTAGTGACAGAGAAACCCCATGAGAAAAAGAACTGATGCAGAAAACATCTTCAAATATTTGGATGAAAAGGCAAATTGAATAAAATCAACCATATATTAACACCAAAACAAATCTATCAGTACAAATATTTTAAAGAGCTTATCTGACTCAAAAACAATTATAGAAAATAAATCCAGGGTACTTCACAAATGCTAGCACTTATGTGGTAATATAGGTACTTCAAAACAAGTTAAGGAATTGTACTATTATTAACAAGTGATGGCAAGCCACATATAAGGAATTAGAATCTGTTATAACGAGGAAAATACCTTTCTATAAAAATGTATTATTCTGTAATGGTTTTTCAGCTAAACCAAAAGATAAAATGATTTATAAAACCCTTGCTTGGTGCATAATGACTACAAAAGGTGCAAGGTCATGTACTTAATCAAGGGAAACCCCAAGGTGGGATATTACCTGGGAGGGGAGCAGCTGGTATGCACCAACCAGGAGCGAGACCTAGGAGTCATTTTATCAGATGACTTAAAGGTGAGGAAGCAGTGTGAAAAGGTGTCACTAAAGGCCAGTGGTGTGCTGGGCTGCATAGGGAAGGGAAATCGAGTCGCAGAAGGGAGGTGGTGCTGCCACTTTATAGGGCACTGGTGCCCTCCCACCTGGAGTGCTGCATACCAATCTGTAAGCCGCACCTTAGGGAAGACATTGATAGGACTGAGGTGGTGCAGAGGAGAGCCACAAAAATGATTCAGGGTCTGCATCAAATGGCATATGAGGATAGGCAGAGGTAGCTCAACATGTACTCCCTGGAGCAGAGGATGGAAAGGGGGGACATGATTGAGACATTCATGTATATCAAGGGTATAAATAAGGTGGGGTACAGGAGCTCCTTCAGGAGAAAAAAAGCGCCAGAGCTAGAGGACACAATATGAAGCTCAAGGATGGGTGATTCAGGATCAGAGTTAGGAAGTTGTTCACTGAGAGGGTGGTCGGCCCATGAAATTGCTTTCCCTGGGAAGTAGTGGAGGCCAAAATAGTAAATGGGTTCAATAATTCCTGGGACAACCAAAAAGGTATCATTTCAAGAAAAGGATGGGGGGTTGTTACCCATCTCGGGCAGACTAGATGGATCTTGCGGTCCTCTTTTGCCCTCAATTTCTATGTGTCTATGTAATACTAAAAGAGTGGTACAGTGATATATTAAAGGATTTTAATAGGCAAAAGTGGACTAATATCTTTGAAGAAATGCTCATTTATCAAAAAAACTGCTTGATCATGTATACAATTTAAAGGACATTTGTTAAATTAAATGGCATGAACTAATGAATTTATTACCCCATATTAAGATTATAACAGAACTGCACTACTAAAGTACCCCCCTTTTGTCACCATCATGGTGTCTTGCTTTCCACTCCCTAACTGTTGCCACCTTCACCCCTGCAACCACTACATGCCCTTGTGGGCATGCACCATGTATCTCTCCTTACTCACCATCTTGTGTCCCCCTCCCCAACCCTCCCATGCCCCTCCAAGCTCCTTCAGTCAATAATTATGTCCAAGAATGCATCAAATACACACTGTAATTATAGTTGCGTACGTTTAACCTGTACATACTGTACTGAAGTTGCTATACGTTTTAGTTGCATACCCTTCATGGTCTTGCTTAATGGCTTTCTAATACTCTGTTTCAAGTGTATTATAAACTTCCTGGCCCAGATATTCAAACTGCGCCCAAAAAGTTCTCAACAGCAAGAGCAAGCGCAAGTCCACTGCGCCCATGCGCAAGAAGCACGATATTCAAAAACTGCTCAGGCCAAGATGCGCCTACGGCCGGCGACTGAATATCACACCACCTGCACCATAGTGCAACTAGGGAGGTGAAGCTGAGCATATCTGATGCGCCATAGCGCAACAAGGGATGTTCAGCTGAGCAATCCAGATGCGCATAGCGCAACCAGGGATGCCCCCAGCAGCAGGGCAGCAATGCAACAGCACAACCAGGGATGCAGTGGCCCACCACCCATGCCACAGATGGGCAGAGGAACACACAGCAGAGCAGACATTGTCCTCCACACCCCATGCACTGTACAACTGGGGGAGAGCTGGAATAACCACCGGCCCATGGATACCAGCGACCAACCCACAGCCAGGACATGGTGCCCCATCACACCCCCCTGGGAAGCTGTGACTGGCACACAAGGATGGCCGACCACCCTGTACCACACCATCCCACAAATGCAGAGCACACCCTGCACCATGATCCCCATACACCCTGCCCAGGAGTAGCACCCAACAGTGCAGGACACCCCATGCATGCCACCACCCCCACTGTGACAATGCAACCCTGTGCACCATGGATCCATGCAAGGGCAGCCCCACCATGGGCACCCTGCAGCGGGTGGCAGCAGACAGTGATGTAACAGATGCATACACAGTGCCGCCCTGTATGTCCCCCCCGAGGTACAGCTGAAAGACTGACCATGCGTCAGCACATGAGGTACCCCACATGTGACAGGGCATGCCCTGGACCCCACCTCCAGCAGTACAGCACCCTGCACACCTTCCCAAGGACACATCCCATCCCAGCACTGGCCACAACAGACAGCACAGACACGCACAGTGTAGCATGGAGACATGCACCACACAGGATGCAACACAGTGCATGGACAAACACCCACACATACCCAAGGGCACACCAACATGGGGGACACAGTAGCGGGTCAACCAAGCCACTGGCATATGGCCATGGCTGATGTGTACACACAGCCAGCACCCCTACATTGCACAGGTGTGCCAGCCACCCTCCGCAGGCACCATGAAGCTGTATGCCACCAGCATGCCGCCGGAGCACAGGTGACAGACACTGGAGCACATCCCCTGCAACAGACACAAGTGACAGCATGGAGGGGGGACAACAACAGCAGAGGCCACAGTGCCACCGGAGGCAGAAGTGCACCATACTGGTGATGGAAGGCAACCTGGCATTGTGCCAGGTACAGTTGTTATCCAGCATGGACAGCCACCACTGACACGCCAGCAGACTGTGCATATCACAGACATGCAAGGATGTCAGCTGCACAGGCCATGGACGGTCTGACAGGGGTGCCATGCACACTGTGCAGGCCCCATGGACCACTGCACACAGGCATCCAGTGCACAGGGTACAACACACAAACCACAGACAGTGACTGATCCCCTTGCCCACACCATAGGTGGTTCACCTCTGCACACACACACAAGCACAAGCCCATGCATGAACCACCCCTGACGCCATGCACACCACTGCAGCTGAGTACCTGTAGCCCACTGCAAATCAGAGACCACCACAGTTGTCATAACAAAATGCTTATATTTAAAATAAGTATCAAAAACTATTTACAAGTATTTACAAGGGGGGGGAAAGGACACATAACAGGTGGGGGCAGGTAAGGGGCAGGGGTGAACATATGGGAGAAGGAAGAAGGGGTGTGAGGGTGGGTCAAAGGGAGGAAGGTGGTAGTAGGGGCATGGAGTGCTCAGTGTGTGCCCCGGTCCTCCTCCAAGTGGCGCCTATGTCTGCCGCTCCTCCTCCTCCTCACCCCATGGCGGTGGATGTGCACCAACAGCTCCAGTGTTGACCTCGCCACCTGGAGCAGCTCCCTCACATTCCTCTCCAGCACCTGGAGTTGCCATCCACCTAGGACGAGGGAGCAGAGTCAATAAGTGTGACTGTCCAGCCCCCTGCAGCCCACCCATTGTGCATGGCATACAGCCATGTGCCAGGCCCCTGTGATGGTGTGCGACCACCCACAGTGACTGTGTCCACAAGACCTGCCTACCCAGGCAGCCATAGCCATGTGGACCACTGCACACACCCACCGCCCATGTCCTGCACCGCACCACCACGGCAGTACAGTGACTTGGCTATGCGGTGTGAAGGCAGTGCTACAGCCAGGTGCCCGGTACATGCATGGACCACCATTGATGCACTCCCAGACATGCAGTGCCACTGGACAGTGCTGACTGTAACAAGTTGCATGCATGGCAGTGGTGTCAATGGATGGTGGCCATGCCCCGCTGCCCACCTAGTTATACAGCATGCAATAGTAATCATGGATGTAAGGCACCCACCATCATCAGGGTGGTCCATGCACCACTGACCACCATTACCCCTCCTGGCCTGCTGGTCCTCCAGGAGGCACCTCTGGTCTTTGGCCTGTTGGCGTTCTGCAGGACCTAAGGTGCAAAAATGGAGAGAGGAACATCAGTACAATCCAGTAGCAATGTCCCCCCACCCCCATGTGTGTGCAATCCCACACAGCCAGACCCACCCCACACCCCAAAACCACCACCAGGGCCAACACCGGATGGCCCCCCCATGCCGGACACATGCAACCGTGATACCCATATGGACGATAAAAGTGTATGGATGTTGCACCTACCTGGCCGTGGCACCATGCCCCTCCTGGCACATGCCCTCAGGCAGGCAAGCAGGTCTGGGTCCCTGCGCCTCAGGTCCCCAATCGGTGGCGGCACTGCTCTGCCATCCACCTCATACTGGTGGCCTCCTCCAGGGTGTCGGCCACCTCCTGCCACACCTGACTCCTGGCCCTGTCCAGGGATGCCTCCCCAAACAAAGGCCCAACATGTGGCTCCACTACGGCCACAAGGTTTGCTAGCTCTATCTGGCTCCACTGTACAGCATGCCTCTGCACCATCTCTGCTGCTCAGTTCAGTCAAAATGGCGCTCTGCAGCGCGGTCCTGCCATGTGCAGATGCTGCGCAGT
This sequence comes from Neoceratodus forsteri, assembly GCA_016271365.2. Taxonomy (NCBI): domain Eukaryota; kingdom Metazoa; phylum Chordata; order Ceratodontiformes; family Ceratodontidae; genus Neoceratodus; species Neoceratodus forsteri. Next base: position 1,552,647,259 of record CM057453.1, on the reverse strand, counting down.
ACAGCGCTGCCATTCTCTATCACACTGTCACTGAACAGCGCAATAGTGGTGCACCCATGCCTGACGCATGGTGCCTAGGGGGCAAAGGTCGGGCACAGGGTCAAGGGTCTCTGGCACATGGACAGCCACAGTGCGATTGGAACCCAATGCATGTAGCGCGATTGGGTGCCAGTGTGCCACCTCCTGTAGCAGCCTACCGTGCTGTTGCCCCAGTGTGCCTATGATGCCCCAGTGCCACAGCGCCATAAAGTTGAACAGTGCTGCAGTGCCACTGGCACAATGGTGGCCATGCCCTGCATTGCCTCCCATGCACAGCACATCAGCAGCATGGCAGGCACCTGTGTCATCAACCCGGGCATGTGCAGTTAGGTGTGTACTGCGCATGTCACAGAACTGCGCCCTTGGCTCAGCACGCTCAATACAATTGCGCAACAGCGCGATATTCAGCCAGCATATGCAAATCAGCTAATCAGCCATTCAATGGCGCAGTCACTGCATTTGCATCCACTTAAAGATGCGCCTCGGCTCATTTGCATGGGTTGCGCTATAAAAGTGCGGCATTGGGCTGTACTGGCCATAGTAAGTTACTGCAGTCTATTGCAGTGAGTTGCATGCTGTTTGGGAGTGTGGACTGGATTTTGGGACATGCATAGGACTGCACAGTCACAGGTAACACCTGTCATTCTCCCTGGCTGAATCATGACCGAGCGTGTGGTGGGGAAGAGGAAGAGGAACAGAGTCGTGGGAGGAAGAGGAGGCCGAATTTCACTAAGGCCAAGACAGATGCCCTGATCGAGGTCTACCTAGATCAGGAGCCGCTTCTCAGCAGACGCCAGGGAACACCACAGGCCCGTGCTGCTGCATGGGAGGAGGTGCGCGTGCTGTAACCCTGCATGGCAGCCACCAGTGTTCTGTGCAGGAGTGCAAGAAGAAGATGGGCACAGACAGGCGGAGGATTAAGGAGAAGGTGGCTGCCATCAGGGCAACATGGTCTGCGACAGGTGGGGGACAGCTGGAGGTGCTACACCTGACCCCACAGGAGGAGCAGGTTGCTGGCAGCATGCAGTGTTGCACCATTGAGGGTGTTCCTAGTAGTGGATTCCAGATGGGCGGTAGCCCATCACTGCATGGTAGGTCATGGTCTGTCTATTGGGGGGGACAGGGTAGGTGACATGCAATAACACGACTTTGTTTTCCCTTACAGCTCCTGAGCATCTGCATGGGTCAGCGGTGGTGGGCTTCTCCACTGAGGTAAGTTACATGGAGATGGAGGAGGGCTCATCCACCTCCACAGGAATATACGGGTCAGGGTGACAGTGGGCCCACCTGGACATCCAGACTGATGTTGGTGGAGCAGGTGTGAAGGAGGCCCTGCCCATGTCCCAGCATGCCAGTGTCCACAGCTGCCAGCATGCTGAGACTTGGGCTGGTGCCGGATCCATCACCGATGATGATGGCGCTAACATCATGGGCAGTGACACATGTGTGACACAGGATGGCCACACAGCAGGTTACATCGTGGCCATGGCTGTGGGTGGTGCCGCCGTGGAGTCCTGCGTGTCATCACAGTCCCAGCCTGTGCCTGTCAGCACCGGTGGGGCAGCACTGGTGTGTGTACAGGACAGTGGGACTGTTGCAGCCACTGTGGTGGCACCATTGAGCCCTGGGGAGTGGCAGCTGGAGGGGCAGCATCAGCAGTCAGCCAATGGCCATGGGGGTACAGTGTCAGGGGACGGCATCAGTGCACTGCCTGTGGACATGCCCAGGCCTGGCCCTGGTGTGCAGCACCCATCCTCAAGGGGTGATGAGCATCAGGGCCGCGAACACCCCGAGGGACAGCATGCCGATCAGGCAGATGACCTCTTGGATGAGCACACCCACATACTGCAAGCATCAGTCAATCAGCTGATGCAGCTTGTGACAGTGGTGGATGCACTGAGTGTGGCTCTGCACCAGGCAGAGGAGCGTCGTAGCAGAGACACCGCTCTGCTCCTGGTAGAGATGGACCAGTTGCGGGAGGATGTGGCCGCTGCCATTGACAGGCAGGCACAGGCATTCACTGCTGTCATGGCCACAATGGGTACACAGTTATTTGCCCATGCATCGCAGACACCACGCAGTGCGTTGTCCACCCCTGTTCCCAGCATCATGCGACACCATCCTTGTTGACACCAGGTTCAGCTGTGGGCATCCCGAGCACACCTGGCTCAGGCATGATCGGTGTGCTGCAGACCCCTGCGTGAGCACGGTCGTGTTCACGCAGTGGAACCCCTGGGGGACTGTCAGTGCCACCACATGAGGCCAGTGGTCAGCCAGTCACTGCTGGCAGGTCTCGGCGGGGCCGCCCACACATCCACAGTGGCTGGGGCACTGTGTCGCGTGACTGACCTGTCTCCCAACTCGGCTACTGTTTGGTGCTGCCCTGTGTGCATTGTGTCTTTCACTGGGCAGTGCACGGGTGGGTACCTGGCCCTGCACGCACACACACAGTCTATCAGCACACCCTCCCGGCTGCTGTCCACAGTTGCATGTGCATGATGATGCCTGCATTGCGATGTATGCCACTGCACTATGGTGCCCAGCGTCTGACACACACACAATAACAGGCAGTGGGCGTGGTGGTCTGTGGACATGTGTGTGGCTAGGGGTGGCGTTCTGGGTCCGTGTGCCTCCTACCTTTTGTGCATGTCTGGTGAGTTGTGTGTGTGTGTGTGTGTGTCTGACCATGTGCCATGTTAGACCTTGCCCATCCCTGGTGGTGTGTGTGGTTCCATGCCCGGCCACTTCCCTTAGACGGCATGCACCCCTGGTGTGTGTCCATGTGTGTTTGTGGGTTGTGCCTTTGCCACTGGTGGTTGCACATGGCCCCATGACTTACCTGGGTTGGCTGAAGTGCTCCACCGTGATGGTGTCCCGGTGCAGCTGTGCCAGCCAGAGCAGTTGAGGATCCCGTCGTCCAAGGGAGGGCTGCCCATCACCATTGTCACCGGCGTCCTCATCGTCCCCATCGCTGTCCCCCTCTTCAACCTGTATGGCTATCCCACATTTGTTGGCCATGTTGTGCAGGATGCAACAGACCAGGAATAGCCTGCAGGCCTTTGAGGGGCTGTACTGTAGGGCACCGCCGGAGGTGTTCAGGCAATGGAAACATGCCTTCAGCATACCAAACATCCACTCTATGACATTACGTGTGGTGGCATGTGCCTCATTGTTGTGTTGCTGCAATGGGGTCACAGGCCACCGGTATGGTGTGAGCAGCCAGGGATGGAGTGGGTATCCACTGTCACCTGTGTGTAGAGGGTGGAGGTTAGTTTGATGATCAGCATCGCCCTGCCCTGGGCCATGTAGGCCTCTACCCATGTCACCTCTGGCTATGCCCCCCAGGCCCTATGATTGTCCATGTGGTTTGCATACTCACCCACTAAGTGGCCAGTGGTGATGTCCCCACTCTTGAATCTATGGCACAGTGTCAAATGGTGCCAGATGAAGGCATCGTGTGCTCCCCCAGGGTGCGTGGCACAGACATTGATTATGTTCCTCCTGGCATTGCACACCACCTGGCAGTTGATGCTAGTATAGCCCTTTCGATTCATATATGCAGCCCCCTTGGGGCCAGGTGGTGTGCGGATGGCCACATGGGTGCAGTCTATTGCTCCTAGCATGCCAGGCATACGTGCTACCCTGTGGAACTCCTGTATGTTTGCTGTGCACTCTGCCGGTGTGCTGGGGAAATGGATGTGCTCCGAAGCATGTGGCAGCAGTGCACTGAGGAATTGGGTGAGGTGGCATGACGCAGCTGACTGGGTTATGCCTGTGGTGTCCCCTGTTGGTCTCTGGAAGGTACCCGTGGCAAGCAAGCACATGCAAGCTGTCACTTCAGTCTCCACTGACAGAGCATGGCTCCGTCATGTGGGTGCCTGCATCACATCACTGCACAGCTCACAGAGCCACCTCAGAATTGCCCTATTCAGGTTGTACCGGTCCACGATCTCAGTATTGCTGTACAGCTCGAAGCTGGTGCGGGCTCGGTACTGCCTGTTGGGGGCATACCGCCGACAGGTCCTTCCACGGCTGTGCTCCCCTGCTGCCTGCCTCTCCCCTCATTACTGCCTTCATCTGGATGGTGGCACTGGCCATGTCCCTGGCTTGTGTTCACCCCCCTGGCAGCTGTTTCTGTGTTCCCCCCGCTGTCCTGGCTGCTACTTCCCCTGCACCAGGAACACCTAAATGTGCTGGCCTCTGTGCTGTGTGGCACTTCCCCCTTCTGCACTGGCTGTGGCTCCCCACACCTTCCCTGTGCCTCACTGTTCAGGGTGCCCTTTCCCTGGCCTGTCTTGTGTGTCCCTCCTGCCCTGTTTGTGCAGCTAGAGTTCAGCCTTATGTGCCTTCCCTGTAGCGTTCTTGCGCCTCTCCCTTGTTCCTTTTTATTTTGGATTATTTCCACTATCACGCAACTTCCACTTGCTCCCCTATTGCGCTTGGGGCATGTTTTTGAATATCGCACCGCGCCATTTATGCATGGTTCCTCCCCCTTCAGTTGCTCATACATTCATTATCATTGCGCTATTGCTCAGCGTGATTTGGGGGGTGCAACTGTCTCCCGCTGAATATCGCAGAATGGCGCATTTTCGGACTTGCTCTGGTGCAATCCTATTGCGCATGGCACAACCCTTTTGAATATCTGGGCCCCTGTGTATAATTACTGCTCTATGTTAATACTATGTAAGTTTGAATTCATTTTGTGTATATTGTTTATCCAATTACAGAGGAGAACAACTAGATGGATAAATAAGGCTAGAGGACTGGACTACAATAATGGGCTCAAGAGGCTGGGGCTATATTCCCTCGAATACAGCAGGTTGAGGGGGGATATGTGCATGATCTACAGGGCACTAAATGATATGTTACTATGGGAACAACTAGGCCTTGTACTTAGGGGACAAGTATATAATACCAGAGCTCATCCCCTACAGTTGGAGGGTGAATGCTGTAGAATAAAAAAAAGAAGGATGTGGTTCTCAGTAAGAGTGACCAAGACATGGATTGAGCTTCCAATTGAGGTAGTGGCTAGTAGTAACATGGACACATTTAAGACACGTCTTGATACTCATTTTAGCATAAAAAATATTTTGGACTATTCATGAATAGATGGCGAGCTAAAATGGCCAAAAGTCTCCAAAGCTCTGTGACACCTATGATACCTATGATTATGATGTAACTGAGTATTCCTTTGTATGTATTGTTAACCTCTCCTTTCCAGGTCCATCTTGGAAATGAGCTTGCTCAACGATGTTTGCCTGGTTAAATAAAGATTTTGATTGATTGATTGATTGAAAGTCAAAGTAAGTAAAGTTATTTAACTCAAATAATGGAATAATTGTATTAGATAACGCCTCTTCTTCACAAGCATATTTATTTCACATATGGCTGAAAATTATATATGTGTGGTGTACCATGATTAACTTAAGACAAATAAATTAAAAGTATTTTTGAAAAAAAAAAAAGACAGGATCTGAATCTGCCTTGTCATTAGCCCTCTTGAGATGCCTGTCTATACTTAACAGACTGAAATTCCCCAGGATCACCACTGCATCTAATTTGGTTATGCTTTCATTTTCCCCAACCAGTTGGGCATCATGCTCTACTGAGCTATTTGGTGGGCTCTAGCACACTCCAAGGGAACCCTTTCACCCTTCTGAAAAAAATAAATTGATACTGTTTTCCCCCAGTGTCTTCCTTGCCCTCCACAGTGATGATGTCCTTTTCAAAGAGAGTCACCCACCCCCTTTCCCGTCAGCCTTATTCCTTCTGAATAGACCAAACCCCTCTGTTGGGATGTCTGAGTTATCTTTTCTCCCCACCAAGTCTCTGTGAGTGTCTTTAAGTCTGGGCATTCAAAATGCTTTAGTCCATCAAGCTTACCAATTTTGCTAGTGATGGGCCTCATTGTGGCCAGTGTGAGGCCTCATTTGGTACCTGCAGTGAGATTAGTTGTCCCTGTATGCTTTCTTGTCCCCTTCCCCAACAGGGGTCACCTTTCCTGGCAATTCCCTGTTCTGCTGTCCTTCCCTCTTTGTTTCCATTGATTTGCCTCCTGTGTTTCATGGTCCCCTGCACCAGTCCCTCCTCCCATCCTCTAGTTTAAATCCACCATGATTGCCTTGCCCATTCTCCTGAACTGAACTCCCACTCCTTCCTGATAAAGGTACAACCCATCCTGGGCATACATGTGTCCCTTGCCCCAGAAGGCCCTCCACTTGGCTCCCCAAAACCCTTCTTGTGCCAAAACCTTAGTCAAGCATTTTACTGCATAATGGTCTGCTGTTGCTTCTCACTAGTCCCTAGGACTGGAAGGGTCTAGGAAAAGAGCACCCTTTGCCTTAACCTCCTTTCTAATGGCTTGCACTCCCTATGTCATATAGGCCAACATGGAAAATGACGATCTGCTTCTACCACCAGCTGTGCAGTTTTGCCCTAGATTGCACTCAGATGACCAGTGATCCAAGGAGGCACACCACCACACCTGAGTGACCCTCCTGGTCCAGCAATGCTCTTTTCACTTCATACACTGCCTTGGCATTCATGTCCCCAATGACTACTATGTATTTTCCTCTCCCCACCTTTTATTTTGTCCTTTTTGGAAGGTCTGGTGTTCTACTGCCTGGACTGCCTCTACCAGCCCCTGCTGCCTCTCATAATGCCTGCTGCCTCCCTTATGCACTCTGATCCATTCACCATCCCTTTCACTAGCGATCACATTTTGAGCCACCCTCCTCCCTACCCTACCTGTCCTGCCAACTGGCCCCCAAGCCTAAAATGCCAGACTTCTCTCCCCCATCTTCCTCAGCTGCCTGCTCACATCCTTGAACCCCTGTGGTGCCTCCATCTGCCACTTATGTTTAGCAGTGCACTCATGACAGTGTTGACCATCCTTCAGTGGCCACAGATGTATCCCCTCTTCTTTCCATAGGCATCGGAGGCAGTATAGTGCAGTGGGTTAAGGCTTTGATCTGCAGATCTGGAGACCTGGGTTTGAATCCCACAGCCACCTAGGTGCATACTGTGTGATCCTGAGCAAGTCACTTAACTTCCTTGTGCTCCCAGATCATATCAGGAAACAAGCTTCAGCTTAGTGTGCTACTCCTGGTTAAACAATGTTCCCTTTCCTTTCCATAGGAAGGATGGTGCACATTGCACAACACTGTCTGTGCACAAGGTGTGCATCCATCTGTTTACTGGACATTAGTCCCCCCCAAAAGTCCCCCCAACTGCCACCTGTATTTTCTGTGCCTCCATAGTGCTGTCATTTTCCATTTTAGACCATCGACATGCCTCTCCAGAGCAGTGTCCAGCTCACAGGAACTTGCCCTCAACCAGTCTGATGGTATACATCATTCTATTCTGGCAGTACTCCAAGTGCACTTCCATCCTTTATCATAAACAACACTATTAGAAAATAGCACAGTAGTTAGCCCCATGACTCACAGTCCAACTTCCATTCAATCAGATTTGTCACTGATTGCCTTGTGACTGTTTGCCACTGCGGCTGTGCATCGCTGGCTCACTTACTGTCTTACTGGTAAGGCAGTGAGCCAAACACAAAAAAAGAATGGCACACACACACACCATGCTAAAAGACTGTTATATACTTTTATTGCAGCAAAGTCTCCATGAGGACAAACACCCCGACATAGCACCAGTGCTACATAGGGATGTTTGATTTCATGGAGACTTCGCTGCAATAAAAATATAAAATAGTCTTCCACCGTGGCATGTCCATTGTTCTTTTTATGTGTGTAGCATTCGATACTTTTAAACAGCAGCACCTTACAGCTGCTTCATGGGTATTAACTAGAGTCTCAAGCAGGGTGATCAGCTGGGAGGGGGATGGAGTGGCCTGCATCATTGATAAAACTAGAAAGACTGATCAATCAGCCTGCATAACTTCTTCAGTGACACAGAATGCTCTGCCCCCCTGCCACTTGTGTGCCTGCTCAACACTGTAGCAGGCACACTACAGAAGGTGAAGACTGTCCTACTTAGGATATTGAACTATTCCCCCTCCCAATCAAGGGTTGGCGGCAGCCTTAATCCTGCCATTTTGGAAACTTGGGAGGCACTGGGACAGGGGTCTTTGAAAATATGTGTTAGCTCCAGGTGCAGTATCAGAGAGCTGTTATTTTTAAAAAAAAGTCTGAAAGAATGTGGGAAGAGGTGTTGAAGATGGAAAGTTAATGGTGTGGGAAGGGGTGGTCAAGAAACTAGCCCTCAACATCTGGGGAAGGAGAGGGACTTACTGATTTTATTTAATTTTTCATTATCAAGGCTAAATGTCATGAATAATGAAAAATATTCTATACTCGGTAGAGTGAACCCCATTATTCCAGGTATTCAGGGATTTATATTAGGGGTGTGCACACCCATAGTCACAAGCCTATATTTGTGCTGTTCCAATAGGCATTGTGACAACCTAGGAGAAGTTGCGGAGGCAGCCATGTTAATGTGGAGGCCAGCTTGTAAATGGTGTGCTGTGCTATACAGAGTCACATGCCAGACCCCACATATCCATGTCAGATTCTGGAATTCCACCCAGCGTGTTGAACTGTTACAAACAATTCTCCAGGGTGGCATAAGCATGTCACAGCAGGGGATAGTTTAACTGGGGGACCAAGATCAATGAGGGACCAGCAAATGTGAGACATTGCCTGTAGCAATGTGGTTAGGGAGAGAAATTCCACTGGATGCCAGAGATAATACAAGGCTCTGGGGGCAGGTGGGGGGAGGGTAAAGTACTACTAGGAAAGACCAGCAATGGGCCCAAGATGTTGAATTTGCTATGACCCACAAGCAAAGCCTAAAGGTACAAGTTAGGCGGGTGGGAAATAGAGGAAGTAGCATCCCTAATCACATACTCTGGCCATGGCATAGTGCCATGAAACTATCACTATATCATGCATAAACCCCCACAGAGGGCTGCACAGCAGTATCTTAGTGGGCAACAACAGTCCAGTTTGTACCCACTAATATCTGCAGCCAAATCTATATTGCAACTTAGTTGCTGGGTGAGACTCCTCCCCTGGTGGCTAAGTCATGACTCTGTGTATGGCAGCACTGCCCTTGTACAGCACATCACAGCAAGCAAGCCTTGAAGGCACAAAAGCTTGTACTAGTGTATGCAGATTGGCAAGATCAAGACAGGGCCCCAGCCGGGTGACATTCTGGCAATGGTAAAAGCAGCACTTGACCATGGCAGTCACCTTAGTAACAGACATTCATCAAGGACTACCACTGGCTGCCAGCTTCCCTAACCACCACAACCTGGATCCAGTCAAGTATGGGATACTTGTGGCTGCACTTGAGTGATGATAGCTGCCAACCCAGGTCAACCAGCATCAGTTCTGTTTGCTCTAAGTTAAGAAGCACCAGCCAACTGGTGTTCATCCAGATTCTAATCTTATCAAGGAATTGCTCTGAAAGCAATGGATGAGAGCCTGTCAGAAGTAAAGCACAAATACAACTAGGTGTCATCTGAATGCTATAGTACCTTATGGCCACTCCTAGCAGAAGCAAATACAGCACCAACTGCACCCTTCCCAAAAGAATTACCAAAACCATCTGAGAACAGTACCCAATAGCTCCACATACAGCAGCAGTCTAATCTCTTCTTACTGCAGTGCAAGAGAACAGGACTAGGAAATTATAGCAGATAAGGGGATAAAACATGACAGTGTGCAGCTGATGTCAAGAGGGTCAACAGAATATTGGAGTACATCAAAAGTGGACGATCAGCAGAGCATGGGAAGTAATCCTGCCACATTACCAGGCCCAAGTCAGGCTAAATGAGCACGTAATTTATGTCAAAACTTTATCAGCAAAAGAAATTAAACTACCTCATCACACTATAGTAGTATAGCCTCATTTGTTTGTTTTGTTTAAAATTTATTTTTATACAGGTTAATCTGTTGGAGAATAAATCCCCATTTACAACAAATACCTGTGGTGTATTACAAAAACAACAAAACAAAACTAAAAAAAATACACACAATACGAAATCACAATAACCTAGAAACAACTACAACAAACACTGAAATAGTTATACAGTTCAAGTTTAAAAATATGCAGATCAGAAATTTCAATCATTTGACAAGATAATTCATTTCATGTCCTTGCTAAACTATTCTGTAAAACCATATCCCCAATACAATTTATAATTTGAGTCATAGGCAGTTTTCTAGTTGTCCTCCTAAACATATCTAAATATTTTGAGTCTGAGTTCAAAATTTAGGTGTAGCTCCTAATTATTAAGAGTCAGAGCAACAGCAAATCCAAAACCTAATGGGCCATATTCTCAGTCAGCATGGGCGCAGTGCAAAAAGGAGGATTTAGTGTTGCTATGTAGAGCTGACATCTGTTTGGTTTTACACAATGAAGTCTGAATCTCACAGAGGGCGGAGTCCTCACCGGTAACAATGTCAGAATGTAAGCAAGAACTCCAGATGGTTTCAGGCTCTTTGGTTATCAATAACCACTAAGTGGCAGCATGGCATAGTACAAGTCACATGATGCCATGCTGAGAATCCTTAGTGACGGGGTGTTCTGCCTGGAAGTAATCCCCCTCCAACCCACATATATTAATGGCCCCACTAAGCAAGACTAACCCTACCTGCAGGCCTGGATGTCCTATGACTGCCCCTCCCACTCATTCTCCTTCCCCAATCCCGTGGTGCCCCCTTCCTAAAACTATTCCTTTTAGAAATCCATGCTTCTGTGGCACCCACTCAAGTGTTTTTATTTTTTTTTGCCAGCCTCTTTCATCCAATTGCAGCACCTGCCTGTAGGAGTTATATAGGCAGGGGGTTGCAGGGGACAATGACTGGCAATGTAGGGGCTATCTCTCTTCTGAGTATGGTTCTTCAGGCTATTATCATGGCTAACCATGCCTCCCTTTACTGCACAGTTTTGAACACTTTTGTGACTATTTGGTGGACCTTAAGGATAGGCAACTAGGCAGCTGAATAGCTTAGACATGTGACTGAAAAAATAAATAAATGCATAGGTTTTGGCAATGTTGCAGATTCACCACTGGTGGGATGGCTGAAATGCTCCTACACTCGTGATTGCACCCAGCATGAGGACTACATGGGTTCCCATGCCTCTCTTCCAGCCCGGTGCCTACCTAGTGTCTCCTCAGAAAGACAGATAAACAGAAAGACAGATAGACAGGACACCTGATGGCCAGGATTAGTTGGAAATACTGAACATAAGTAGAGGACAGATGGAGAAAAGCAATAGTCAAGAGAGACCAGAGAGTGAGAGGTGAACTTATAGCCTACATCAGTGTTTGAGAAGGGGGTACCATTCCATTATCAGCTGAGAGAGCTGATTTCCTTGGTGGCTGGGACTGAGTCTAGATTCAGTAGATGGTGTTCTCAAGACTTGTCTGTGACAGACTGACTGGTCACTACTAAACTAATGGTTGAGCAATGTAACTGGGCTGTCTAGGGACTTCTGTGTGACCATCACTGAGGCAGTCGCTGTGACAAGTGTGAGAGTGTCAGTGACCGAATGCATGATCAAAGTCAGCACTTTAGGGCTACCACAGTTGCCTTTTTATTTCTAGTGTCTTCAGGATTTGACTCTCACCTTTACCATCACTACTAATCATGCCACACTTGACTCAACACATTGAGTCTATCTTCAGGCCAGGATAAATTATGGAACAGAAGAGGGTGAGTACTGGGTATTTTTTATTTGCAGTGTCTCTTTACTGTCTAACTACCTGAACCTGGGTTTTGTGCCAGTGCTGAGGTCCTTGGTCTGCCTGAGAATTTTCCATCTGGCTGAGAGAGTGTACTGTCATTGTTGCTGTTGCTAAACACTTGTTACCTATAGGAACCCATTGAATTACAGTAATAAACAGTATGGGCAGACAAGATAAAGCATTGGTCTTTGTCTACCAGCAGCATCTGTTTCTCTATATTTCTAACTGACTGCTAGCTACTGTGTCCCCCTGACGAAGCATCATGCCTATGGCACAAAGTGCCAGAGGTTTCTAGTGCTGCACCTTCTGCCTTTTACATTAATAAACCATTTGCCACATTTTGCATACTGTACATTTTATTTGTTTTTGCTTTAGTCGCAGACTGGAGTGTTACCCAGTTTGTTCCTTTAGCTACAGAGCTGTAGTCTGAGTGAGCAAGATGGGTATATGTGGGCAAAAGGAACCTGCAACTATTCCCTGAGTACATGGCCCCTAAACCTTCCATTGCCCACTACAGAGCAACAAAATAACATTAGCCTCACACAGATTTGTGGAACATAAATAAATAAAACATACGAACATACGAAATTTGCCAGCAGATAAAGGCCTAGAGGTCTATCAAGTCTGCTCAAATGTGCAGCTAGCACCCCTTATTCTGCAGCTGCCCCTTCCTTCCACCCTTCCCCTTCATTAACCCTCCCCCTTGTCCTGTCCCATCCTCATTTGAAGCAGTCCACTGTTCTACTGCATACCACTTCTGCAGGTAACGATTCCACCCAGCCACCACCCTCTGTAAAAAGTGTCTCCTCATCTCCCTCCTGAACCTTCCTCGCCTCCAGTCTCATATCATGGCCCCTGGTGGCCCTCCCCTCCCTTACTTTGAACAGCCCCTCTGTACCTGTCTTGTTTATTCCTTTCATGTATTTAAAGGTTTCAATCATGTCCCCCCTGTCTCACCTCTCCTCCAGTGAGTACATGTTCAACTCCTTCAACCTCCTCTCATGTGATAAGTCCCCCAGACCCTTGATCATCTTTGTTGCCCTGTGCTGCACTCCCTCCAGTAACTTAATGTCCCTCTTCAGATACGGACGCCAGAACTGCATGCAGTACTCCAGGTGTGGTCTAACTAATGACCTATACAGTGGCAGAATCACCTCCTCCCTCCTCGAGGATATACCCCTTGCAATACAACCCAGTATTTTGTTGGCCTTTGCAGTTTATTAAGATTTATTAAGGAATAAGAAGAAAAATGGTGGGTTGGAAACTTGCAGGGTGATAGGCACCCAGCAAGCATGAATACCTTTCAAACCAATCAATACACAATGCATTATGCAGCAGTTTTTATTTTTTTTATTTTAGTTTTGTTGACCAGGAAGGAGAACTAGACAATTTTGTGCCTATTTTCAGCCTCGTCCCGGTGGGGGTGGGGATACAGATGAATGCCACCTGAGATTGAACCAGATTTTAAGCTGTTGGTGGTATTTTCAGTGAATGGGGGTTATTTGGTCAGGACACTGGGGAAATTACTCTACTCACCAGTAGGGGAATTGCTGGCCGTCTCCAAGATGGCCACTCTGCAGGAGTCACTGGAGGTGGTGGAAGCCACAGACATAGAGGAGCAGGCCTCCTCTGTTCCCTTACCACAAGAGACTACACTTAATAATGAAGCAGATTTGGATATAAAGAATGATGATGGAGGTAATGACATTTTCGTCTCAACGGAAGATTTAAGTGTAACAAATATGGACACTAATATGGAAAACAATGCAGAGTTACAAGAGAAAAGGAAACAAGACCTTCAAGAAGAAGAGGAAAGGCCTGAACACCGCAAGCTCCAGATCCAGAGACCTCGCTCAATTGCAAGTGAAGGTGATGTCTGTCAAAGGGCGAGGTGAAGCTGTCATTGCTCTGGTAGGCTCCTGTAATGCAGGAGCATCAAAGCCTGTGGCTGCTCCGATTGCTGTCAAAATCTTCTCTCCCCAGGTAACGTCTAAAATTTCTTACCCTTTACCTAATAGGCTGGCAGTGAAACCGCTTGCAAACGTGAGTGCCTAGAGCCGCGGGAAGAAAAACTTTGTGAAAATCCTGGGAAGGAAAGCATGGGGCAGCTATTAGAAAACACAGACTTGTTGGATGCCTCACACCCTAAACTTGTCCACATTACAAGTTCCAATGCACAAACAGAGATTAGTTCAGTGGCTAAAACAATTCCAGGACAAATACAGCATAAAATTAACTCAAATAACTGTACTAACCCGATCTTATACCAAACAGACATTGGTTAATCAAACAGGAGTCACAATATTTTCCTTTACTGCAAGAGGCTCATGCCAAATAAAAAAATTAAAAACAGGAAAATAAAAATAAAAGGGACACTTTGACCCTGGCCAAAAGCAATCTCTCCTCAATGGTCACTACTGACAGCGATGATTCAGCTGATAATTTCCCATCCCATACCAAAACACAAACAGTGGCTTCTGGAATTCAGTCTGCTTTCGATATTCAACCACAGAGCGTGGACCCCTTTTTCTAAATGGATCCCTGAAAAGGCCTTAACAGAAGCAAGATGGAAGCAGTTTCCAGATGGCACTAGGCTGTCCGACCCTGAGTGGGACAAGGATCCCTTAACTCAAGCTTCCCCAGCATGACAACCAGCTCGTCAGGGTCAGGACCAACAGGATGTTATTACATCAGCCTCATCAGGACAAACAGATATTACTAATAAAAAATATGTATTCATCTTACCCTTTTAAACTACCAACTGTTCTGGAATCCAAGAAGGCAGTACCCCCCCCTTGTCTCCCACTAATATCCATTAAGCTGAAAGGGTGCACCCCAATGAACAGACAGATCAGCAGAATAATTTAACCAGTATGGAAGAGAGTCATCCACACAGACCTTTGTTGTCAGACTTTTTTTCCAAAACAAGAAAAAAATCAGCCCCAAGACGTAATGCCATTCGTGTTAGGTACAAGGGAGGCCTAGATGACAGGCCTGATAGGCATTATGTTGAGAAAATACTTCTGAAAGAGTCATTACACTTTTCTCCTAGGGAGGTTTTCACTTTTATTAGCATTTTAGGTGAAGACAACTATGATATGAGCTTTTGCTCTTCATATGCACTAGAAACTTTTTGGCATATTTACAATCAGGTTAAATGTTCCCCCCACGGACTCCCTTTTTGGTGATCCCCTTAACTAAACCTTTGATTAAATATGTCACTATCGTGTTTAGGGATGAAGGAGTCCATGTGGAGGACATAACGTATTGGATCTCACAAAAATGTGAGACACTCAGTTCTACAGAGGCGATTCTGGACTCGGAGTTATTTTGGACTGGAGGGTGGAAATACAAAATAAAGCTATGTCAAAATGATAATGGCATAGAGCATATCCCAAATTTATTCTTGTTGGGGAGGGACAGGGGGGTCTGCTTCTATGCTGGGCAGCCCCATGCTAGCTACAAGTGTGGAGCAAGGACTCATCTGTCAAGTGTATGTGATAATCCCCGGTGTGACAACTGAAAGGAAATTGGGCACAACAGTCACCAGTGTGCAAATTTAACAAAATTTGATTTATGTGAGGAAACTGGTCACGTGCCTTCTGAGTGCCCCTGGGTGGTCAAAAACAAGGCCTCAGTGATCAGCCCTGAACTTTTAATTCAAAAGGCACAGGCTGCCACCTCATCGACCCAGTCAGAGGCTCAGGTCCCCCCTTCCTCCTCCTACTCCCATCATCTGCAGGATGAAACACATGAGATTATAATTCAAGTGGCAAAGGTTCCAGATCAGACTTTAAACAAGGACGCCCCCCCCCGACGGTAGCAGCTGTCACCCCAGTACGTTACCAAAATCTGCCAGACACAACCCCTAAGGAAATGAATACTCCTCAAATCCTCCCATAACCTGTGCCCACACCGAGAAGGACAATTACATGAAATTCAAAACCTAATCCCCCCCCCGAAGGTTCAAGAAACTTCAGTAATAAAAACAACCTTTAACTCATATGCTGCTATAATAACTGGTCAGCAATTTCTCTCAATGTACTGACCAGGTTGATATTTTCCATAACAACCGGCTGGTTGTTATGACATTCATGAGCCATGCCAGTCAAACTATGCTGCTGCCTCATTGGCCAACATTCTGTATGTGGGTGGGGCCAAACAGTCTCACAAACTGCTGGAGAAAAATTGCTGGTCTGTTATTATAAAAATAAAAGATGGAAGGGTGTTATGAGATGACAGACACATTGTGGATTGATTAAACCTCTTGGGCTTCGCCCTCGGGGTTTATGTAGCATCCCACAACTCGGGTGTGCATTAAATTCTCATATCAAACCCTTCCCCATCCATTATTCTCTATTTAGCCACTAGTTGGGAAGAGTCTAACAGGGCAGTGGGTGAGCTTGACAATCTCAACCCTCCTCAGGCAAACACTGAAACCCAGGACTATAAAGGGAAAAAGAAAATGAGAAAGCAAAATTCTTGAGTTTTCCACCCTCTGACTCATCTCTCATTCATATCTTTCCATTGGGTCCTTGAATGTTTGTAGCTTAATCCATAACACAAAAAGACATGCTGTATTCCAATATATATATGAGTCACTTATAGATATCTGTTTTGTGCAACAATCCTGGGGGTCTATACTAGATCAGGCGCATCTTTTTTCATCTGAGTGGCTATGGGGACCTTCTTTTTGGTCATTTGGCACAGGCAGAACTGATGGAGTGGGGATTTGTTGTAATTCATAGTAATTTTCACTGACTAAACTTGTAGACATAATTACTGGTAGGTTGTTGATTATAGATGGTAGGTAGAAGCATACGGCCTTTCGTCTCATAAATGTTTATGGGCACCAAGTAAAATCTGAAAGAGTGGCATTATTTAATCTCCTTTGGCCATACTTGACCACCACACTACATATTGTTCTAGGAGGGGACTTTAACTGTGATTTGCTCAAAACAAGGCAGGGTCTAAAAGAAAAAAAATCTTACTGTTATTCCAACTCCTTACTTTATTTGACTAAAACAGCCGAATTGGTTGATTGTAACAGAAACCAGAGCAAAGGTCCTCAGTACACATACAAAAGAGGGAAATTCTTCACCTTCATAGATCACCTTTTTATCTCAAAAGAAATGCCAATTCCACTTCTGAAAATTTTTCCCACAGAATTGTCAGACCATTTACTTCTCAAAATTACTTTCATTAGTCATCCTTCTGACATAGTACACCACAAAAGATGGAAATTAAACACTTCCATCCTACAAGACCCAGAAGTTAAAATTAGTATATCTCAGCTTCTTGCAGTCAGAACTTCTGTCCAGTTGTTATATGATGACTTATGTACATGGTGGTAGATACCAAAATGGATCTTAAACTATGCTTCGAACAATATGGGAAATCTAAAGACAGGAATACATTTTTAATATAGTTACAGCTTCGGAATCAGCTCCAATATTTATTCTCTCTAGCTACAAATTCTAAACACGACTATGGATCACAAATTGAAAAAATCAAATATGAAATAAAGGACTATCAATATGACAGAGCCAGAACATTAAGGATGGAATCGCAGTATGGCACCCAAAAGTCTCCTATAGGGTACCCATTTGACAGTTTCAAAGCCTGAATCAAAAATATGACAATGCAGGAATTAAGAGACAGTCATGGATCCCTGATAGACTCAGAAGAAGGGATGTACAAAATAATTTTAGACCATAAGCATTCACATTACATTTGTAATGCTCCTTCGACAGAAGATATAATATCCTATCTAGCAAAGGTTACAGTTCCTAACCCTCTTGATAACCTTTCTGGAATGGCTCTTCCCATAACTTCACTTGAAATTGAACAAACCATAACTTCCCTTAAACAAGGAACATCCCCAGGGCCTGATGGCCTTACATGTAAATTGGATAAAGCTTTTCCTTTGGTATTTGCAGCTTGTCTGGAACTTGTCTTTTCCTACTTTTTTTAAAGTTAAATCCATCTCACCGCAACTCACCTCAGGTCTGATTGTGTTCCTATTTAAATCAGGAGATAGGACCTGTATTCAAAATTAGAGACCTATTTCTATTCTAAACTCTGATTTTAAAATTCTATCTAATATACTAAACAATAGACTAAAAACAAAGCAGTTCAGTTAATACATTTTTCCCAGTTTTGCAGTCTCCCTGACAGAAAAATTCAATACCCCTTCATGATCATAAGAGATCGAATAGAATACTATAAAATATGGAAAAAACAGGGTTGTATTATTTCATTAGATCAGTGCAAGGCCTTTGACCGTGTCTACCACCCTTTTTTGTTTGCCGCTCTGGAAAAATATGGCATTCCATCTGACTTTGTTGAATGGATAAAATTACTATAGTCCTCGGCCAGCGTACAACCAGTCATAAAGCAAAACATAGGAAGGCAAGGTGTCCTTTGAGTCCCCTGCTTTATATTTTCTCTTTAGACCCCCTACTAAGAATAATGCATGAAACATCTCAGTGGCAGGGACTCAGGGGTCCTACCCCTGGAGATCTTCTACTAGCACAGGCATATGCAGATGATATTGCAATATTTATGTTCCAACCTACTTACATTACTTCTCTACATAAGCAATAATACCTAATAGGGTGGGCATTATTGGGAAATACTGGACTGCCCAGGGGCATAATGATGCCCGACACCTCAGGCGGAGGGCATTATAGCCCCTGGAAGCTTCGGTATTTCCCAATAATGACCACCCTGGAGGGTATTATTGTGCTTAGAAAATGGCCCACAAGTTATATTTTTTAATAATTTTTTTTTTAACAAGTGTAATAAATGTCTTAAAAAAAGAGAAAAATACATTTCTCTTGTAAAGTAGTTCCTGTATTGTGCTGTCCTTGTCAGTAGAGGATGCATTTTTTTTTAGGAGATGCTATTTTGCTGACTGCATAGTTGCCTCATGGGTTTATGGGACCTGCAGTCTTATAGTTGGGAGTATCAGCACACTCAGGACTGAGAAGGGTATTTCTGGTTGTGGGGAGGATGGGAGAATTGTGATATTATGTGCATCAGTACCGAAAGTGGGTGGGGTATAGATCGTCATGAGTCCTGGCAGCGATGGAGTCTGGCATGGCTTGTAAAAGTGGAGAAAAGAAAAGTAAGAAAGAAAAAGTCTTGAGCCTTTAAGAGAGGATGCAAGAGGTAAGGAAATGTACCCAAGAGGTTGGGGATTATCGGGGCTATTACAGGTTTGGGAGAATGGAACTGAGGATGATAGACAGTCTTGGCTGGTTTTGGCTCCCCAAAGTTATGGGTTGCTTGCCAGTTTCATGAAGAACTACAGGTGTTGGATTTTAAGCAAGTAGGAGCTGCGAGTACTTGTGTCCGGTTTTAAAACTGTGCTGTGGCTTAAAAACTGGTATGTTAAGGAGCTTGTCTTAATTGTAAATGCATGGTTTGGCTCTATCTACAGGATGTATATGGGGTAGGGTGAATTTTCTCTCTCTCTCCTAAGGGAGGGGTTCTGTCCACGTCGTTTGTTCTGTTGACAAGTGGTAAAAAAAATGGCAGCCACTTTGTTTTGATTTTTTGCACAAAAGGATATCGCGTTTCTTTTTGGGAATTCAGTTGACACTAGTTTTTAACAGGGCATCTATTGAAAAATAAATGCCCAGTTGTGGAGTGTTGACAGCCAATCAGCTGCCAGGAATTTTCTTTGCCATTTTCTAATTCGAGTTATTAATGATTATTCTAGAGTCTCAAACTCTTTTTTTAAATGTAGAGAAGTGTAGGGGTCTCTTTAGAGGCCCAACTCCGCAGCCAGATATATCTATAAAAGGTGTCCGGATTTTTACATCTCCCTTAAAAATTTTAGGCGTGACCTTTGGACAGGAAAATATGCCATTGCATAATTGTGAAATGGCTTTACAAGGAGTAGAATCTAAAGTTTCCAAATGGAGAGGTTGGAAATTGTCTAAGATAAAAAAAGATTCAGGTCATTAAACATTTTATAATGCCTTGCTTATTGTATATTGCAATGATTTTCCCTCCACCAACTGTTTTAGAATCCATGCTTTATGCTTCCTTCTTCCAAATGCTGTGGGGAAACAGGCTGAACATTATTAAGAGATGCTTCACTTATCTCCCCAAGAGGAAGGGTGGGCTAGGGATGATTGACCCTGTAACCTTTTTCACTTCCCTATTTCTCACACTCAGTATTAAAGCTGGGCTCCAAGGCTCAGATCCCTTATGTACTAAATGGATTCTAAACATGCTAGGCGATTTCCTTTCCCAATAGGTAGCATCTCCCACCAAAGTTACAGCCAGACTTGTTATTCCAGGATTTTTCAGACCAGCTGTACCTAAACTGTACATATGGGGGGCTGATAACATCCCAAATTTGTAGAAAATCAGGTTCTCACCTCTATACATTTGTCATCTCCCAAATATATCCTGAGGTCCCAGAATTTAACAAACATTTGTCAATGCTGAATGTTTGCTTGCGGGTATTAGCACTGGAAATGCAGGAGTTAGAGAGATGCAGAATAGGAATGGCAGTGAAGTATTGAACTTCATGCCAACCCCACCTTCACCCTGCAGAAACGGACAGGCATTGGGATATGTGTTTGGGTCGTCACCCATAACATTCATGCTATTTTACTTCACCCTATCCTGCAGACACCAACACGTGTTGAGGTGTGCCTTGGGGTGTTTGGTTTTACAGTCACCCCATTCCATAAGGACATATGCTAAAATCAGTGCAGTATAGGAGAATGGGGTGAACTCTGGGGCTGAAGAGTCCAAGGCACATCTCGATGCCTGACACTGGCTGCAGGTTGGTGGGGGTGGAATGGCATGAGCATTACAGTCAGCAATCCAAAGACACACCCCGATGCCTGTCAGTCTGTACAGGGTGGGACATTATGGTTAGAAACCCTAACACCCCGGGCGTTTGTTGGTATTTGCACTACAATTTTCAGCATGGCCTTTTTGTGACCCCCACCTCATGAAAGCATTTGGAACCTCTTCTCATGAACAGTGGCACTGTGATTTTGTTAAAGCTGCACTGTCAGATTTTTCCAAGAATCTGTAATCTCACTCAGCATTCTGGAATTAGGCTCTGTGGTGCTCCATATTTCATCCATCAAGATACAACCATTTGTTTGTTTTTCTTCCTTGCACTTTTGTAAGAAATCCAAATATAACTTTGGCATTCTCTGCTGTGTGAGACCCCACCTTTGGTTTGATAAGAACCTGCCCTTGGCTCTGCCTGCACTTCTAACAATGTCTAAAGCAGGTGGGGGAGGTGTGCAGCCACTCTCAGTAACTCAATCCTACTTCCTTCCTCCTTCAGTCCCTCTCTATTTACTTCCCCATTTCTGTCCCATTCTCCTTTTGCATGACAGCTAGTGTCATCCTGCCTACAAGCTTCCCCAAAGTCCTGCAATTTCACCTCAGAATGGCTAGAGAATTGGTAATTACAAATGATCTAATGCACAACGAAACCTATTATGTGTAGCTTTATTTATCTATCATTTCTGTTGTACTGTATCCAGCTGCACTTTTCACACATTGTATTTATTAGTCATCAGTGTGTCAGTGAGCACACCATGAGCTTTAGGTGTTTACAAGTGCACTGATGATGAGACACACATTGTAACATTGCGTTGTAACACAGCTGAATTATACTTTTTGTAACGCACTCGGAAGTCATGTTCCCTAATGCAGCACTTAATATTTTTTGCATTTATGCTATCTCCCTCCTCAGAGTCTTAATTGTTTCCTTGATGTAATAAATACCACTTTTCAGCACCCTGATTTAGTGCTTACTAATAGTGATATGCAATCACTCTCCTCAATGTCGGGCGTCTCAAACCACTCTATAGTGTTCTGCTCCTTGCTG
Organism: Neoceratodus forsteri; assembly: GCA_016271365.2. NCBI lineage: Eukaryota > Metazoa > Chordata > Ceratodontiformes > Ceratodontidae > Neoceratodus > Neoceratodus forsteri. The sequence continues at coordinate 1,552,625,624 of CM057453.1, read as the reverse complement.
ATGTTTGTGATACAGATGTTTATTATAAATCCATGTTCCCTTTCCATGATGCTGACTTGTACTTCTTTGAGATCACCCTCCCCTACATCTGAGGCCACCAGTTCATGTTCCATATACCCCCTCAAAAAATGCACATTTTCTGTGGTCTACTTGACAGAACCACCTGCTATCATGCATAATGTACCCACCACCTTCGACGAAACCCCATGGCATCGCCTTGACACATTGCCCCTATCACCAACACCTCTGTTTGCTGACTGCGCTGTGCATGTGTACTGTTGAAGTTCACTATATGGTTAATGGACTGTACATTCCCACTCATGACAGTCAGTCATCAGCTCGTGGTGGTGGTGGTGAGAGGATGATATGCTCTCTGCACCTCCTTTAGGGTTCTGTTGTAGTAAGTGTTGTGAGGTGGTGTGAGGGTGGTTGCACTAGATCACTGTTCGCTTGTTGTGTGTCGAATTTGTATTACTGTATACATTTTTTTGTTTGTTGTTGGTGGGCACAGGAACATGAAGATTTTCCATACCAGTTTGTGAGTGACATTACCTAAATTCAACTATCTGTGCAATGTAAAGATGCCCTGAATAGTGGTGCATCGCTTATCTCCTTTGTTTACAGGCAATGCAGTTCAACACATTCTACCACCTCTGAGACAGCATGGTGAGAATGAGATTCACAAATGAAACTATTGCTGCTGCTTGTTGCATAATCTAATTTTCCTAAGTGTAACCCCATTATACATTGTGTTTTACTAGAATGCCTCTAGTGGTCTCTTTAAGAGCTGCCAGCTTGCTGACCCAGTCAGTTTACTAAGAAGGGAGGGGACTGTGAGTTCTCTTGCTCGAGTCCCGCCTGAGCCATGGTGTATGTGCTTTATTGTTGCCATTGCTAAGTAGGCATAGTGGGTCCCTTACTGGGCTGTAGTATTTATGTATTATATGTTGACTGAGTATTAAGGAATTTAGTTTGTCTAACCTGTTTTGCCTTGCAGCTGGGACTTTGTGCATTTTGCCCCTCCATTTTTTGACCCAGACTTCTATGGGGTACAGTGAGGATCCCAGGGCACTTAAAATGGAGCATTGAGCTGCCAGTTATGGCTGGGACTCTTTTTTTGGAGCCGGCTGCAAATGTGATGTATGGCCCTTGATCTGTCAACTAAAGTCCAGATGGTGGACAATTTTTTTCACCAATAGAAGGAGGTAGAGGGTATTGGCAGTGGTATCCCTCTCCAACCGCATTGGGTTGCACCCGAATGAGGACCCCCTGCGTAATGGCTGATGGAGCAGAGTCATTGTGGCCGTGCTGACAGAAGGAGCTCTGTGCTCCTGCGCCATAGAGTCTTTGCACAGGTAGCACGTGTGGAAGGCCAAGTAGTCATGCTACAGTATTGTCATAAGCTGCCAGACAAGATCCTCTGTGGTGTGCCAGCAGAGGATGCTGTATACATGACAGCTACCTACCAGGCTCCCCCTGTAGAGAACTGGAGAATCTGCTTCAATCATGCTCGCTCTGTCCGAAAAGTGAAGCTGCATTATGCTACCCGACTGCGTAATAAAACGCTCAGGAGTTTAAATAAGCTGCCTGGTATGGTACCCTCGTTCTTACATATAAATGCGCGTTGAGCAGTGTTTGGATCACAGGTCTTAGCATCAGGACAGGCAGTGAGTGGGTGTGGGAAGGCTGAAGTACTTAAGGAGCACTTCTTTCATGGTTCACAAGGGAGAGGGACTGGGATTGTGCCATTCCTGCAGGGAAAGGTGTGCGGGTGGGTGGAAGAGAGCCACAGATGGGATCATCATGGTGGAAAGGCTGCTGGGGGTCCTTCTGTCCCTGTGGATACACAAGGCACCTTGGCCAGATGGGTTACATCCCAGCATGCTTCGGGAGCTGGCAGGGGTACTGGCATGGTCACTGGTGGATCTGTTAAACACTATGCTAAATACAGGATGTGTTCCCAGAGACTGTAGGTAGCCACATGTGGTACCTCTCCACAACAGTGGGCCCCTGGACGATCCTGTGAACTACAGACTGGCGAGGCTGAGCACAATTGAGGGAAAACTGATGCAATCTATGCTCAAAACAAATGATAGTGCAGTTTCTTCTGGCTAAAATCTCTTGTAAACTGTAATAACCTCTTAGAAGTATTTAGTTGCTAAAATTTTTACCTCAATTAGGAACTGGTTATAAGGGCTGTGTGTTATCTACTACAACTGAAAAGGGTTCTTCATCTTGGACCAACCCAGTTTGGCCACTTGGACAAGAGTGAGGGGTGTTAACCCGGTGGGAGGACACCAGGCCCAGGGGGGAACGTCCCAATGTTTATGGAGAAGTACAATTGTGGTGTCTCAGCCAACAGGGCATGCACAGATGGAGTGTAGGCACACACTGGCTGTGGGTGGCGATAATACTAAATGTAGATTGTTGGTAGTAAGATTGCCGACTGTGCAGTCAGCTCTTGCAGACCACTGGAGAGGTAAACTGGCTTAGCATGCAACCTGCTGCGTAGGCGGGCAATGAGTGACAGTGGGAGGTGAAATGATGGACAAGTTGTACTTGTTGGTGCGAGACCGGGACAACTTTCATCCAACAGGAGGCGAGCAACTGTGGCAGGTGGACATTGCCACAGGTCTAGGAAAGTGACCAGAGGTGTCTATGGGGATCCTCGATGGTTGGCGGGGGTGGATGGGCATTGGTTGGCATGCTAAGTCTCTCCAGTCATGTTAACCCGCTACACCTGTCGGTATAAGAAGTGAGCGGCGGAGTGGAGGATGCAAATGATGATCACATATCATTGATGTTAAGACAGGGAACTATTACAGCTGAGCATGTACCAACCAGGCAGGGTGAAGTAACACGGCAGAGGGACACATCAAGGAGATCGGGAGGCATTGAGGCACATACGGTTCAGGAGGGGTGGAAGACAGTAGGTTCAGGAAAAAGAAGGAAGACGCTGCATATTGTGTGCCTATATTCAGATGTTGCCACAACAAACATGTGAAGGACAAGCCTGGGTGTCCAGCCGGAACACAGTTATGCACCCCTCATCACACTGACAGGGGAAGGAAGCAACTGATAGGAACCATTGGAGGAACGAGCAGCAGCAAGGAGGAAAGGAGACACTCCCTCGGAGGATGTTTCCGGGGCACACAATCTGGGAGACATGGGGGAACTTCTCTTGGGGGAATTGAAATTTCACCAAAACCAGAAAGAAAATATTTTTTTTAGGGGGGGGCACCTGGGGGAGACACAAGTAAAGCTAGAAAAGTGTTGGCATTGGTCAAGATGGAGGGGAAATGAGCTGGGGGCTGGGGGGTCAATGTTCCAGTAGGAGATACTGTGTTGCCCAGAAGCATCACTGCCAAAAGAAAGGAGAGTCAGGGTGGCTGCTCAGTGAGGAGAAAGCTCTGTAGATGGGATGGGTGGTGTTGCCTTGCTCCCGGGTGTACAAACTGACATTGTCCACAGTGATCCAGCAGGATGTAATGGATCCAAGGAGGATCAGTACAAAGGGAGATATTGGTTCGAGCCTGTGGGGATGGACATGGTTCAAGCAAGAGGGAGGGTGGTGGAGACACGCAGGCTAATGTAGGGGGAAGGGGGGACCCACAGGTAGCCAGTGGTAACAGGGATAATGAGGCAGTCACAGTGCTGCTCTTGGGTGACTCCTTGACTTCCCAGGACACCAGAACAGGCACCAGGAATTCCGGTGGCCACCAGAGGACTCTTAGTGAAGCTGGGAGTTGATGAACAGTGAGGGGGGAACCCGGAGTGGCTACTTCATTGCAACAGGGATGTATACCTCTAATCCAGGACTCCTACTGGGCTGGCGTGAGTTGTAATGAGACATGGATCACTTAGGGTGAGCAGATGCTTACCTGTATTGGGCCTGCTGGCAGATGGGAATGGCCTAGTAGTCTTTGTCTGCCACGAATATCCATTTTTCTATATTTGCTTGTGTCATCATTCCGTGTGTGCTGGTTCCAGTTTTCCTCTTGTGCTATGTATGTACCCTGTGTCACACTTTGTGGTGCCCGTCCACTCATAGTGCTTTTACTGTCCACCCAAAATTTAAAAAAAAAAGACACTGATATTTGTTTTTCCTCCATGGTATTCCCTACAGCATAATTATACTTATTTTCTTCTTCGCTTTGGGTGGGTGTGGGGGCATTTGGTAGTTCAACAGTCCCATTGTGTATAACTGCATCACTTGATGGCAGTTGACTGCACTCATTATGACCCCCACTGAGTCTCAATCAGGGGCTATTCTCACCTGCTTACCCTTGGTAATGTGCTTCAGTTTATGTGTTTGAGTACAGCACAATCACACAGACAATTGGGTCATCAAGCTAAATCTAGTAATTTGAACACACTGCAAGACACCATGAATTGAGCACATCAGTGTCTTTAACATCAGATTGCCAGTCACGCTGTCATACATATCTGTGTTCCTTTGTGGACTATTTGTTTTTTTACTATGACACACAATTCTGCTTGGGATGAGCACTGGGAAATTATCCACAGTGGTCGATATATCTATGATGCACCGTCCCGGTGGCACTGTTGGTTGAGGCGCTGTACGCCACACCACGCACTGCGCCGTAAATCCGTATTGGTTTAGTTAGTGAAGCTGATTCACCAGCCATTGTTGGCAAGGAGAGAAGCCAGGACACAGACCGGAGGAGGCAGAAGGGGTGAATAGCTTGGGGCTAGGGAAAGGAAGCTTTTTTGAGGCATTGAAAAGCGCTCGCAGAAAAAGAGAGGGAGGGAGAGAGAGAGGTAGATAGAGGGAAAGAGAGAGTGAGAGAGAGAGTCAGAGAGAGCCCATAAAGCAGTCAGTCATAATTCTGGAGGACTCTATAGTAAAGTGGATCATATGGTAGTGGTGAATGGGGACAGAACAAGCAGCATCTGGGTATAGTGCATGCCTGACATGACAGCAGATAGGGTACAGCAGCATAGAAACACATACTTTGACGGCAGATAAGGACCGCTTGTCCCATCTAGTGTGTCCATTTCCCTACTTACAGGATAGGCTGCAGATCCTAGTTAACCAACAGCCTATTTCTCCCTACCCCCCAGAAGAATTGCCTTATGTCTGTCCCATGCATTCTTGAATTCTCCCTCAGTTTTAGACCCCACAACCTCCTCAGGAAGGCTGTTCCATGCATCCGCTACCCTCTCTGTGAAATAATACTTCCTTACATTGCCCCTGAAGCGCCCTACGATCTTTAAATTGTGTCCCCTTGTTCTTGCACATCTCTTTTTCTGAAAGATGCTACCCTCTTGGACTTTGTAGATTCCACTGAGGTACTTAAAAGTTTCTATCATTTCCCCCTTCTCCCTGTTTTTCCTCAAGGGTATACATATTAAGCTTTTTTAGTCTCTCCTCATACGGCTTCTCTTGCAGACCCTGCACCATTTTAACTGCCCTCCGCTTGACTGCCTCTATCCTGTCTATGTCTTGTGGAGATGGGGTCCCCAAAACTGTACATAGTACTCCAGATGGGGTCTCACCAACTGTCTCTACAGAGGGATCGCAACTTCCTTTTTTCTGCTGCTGATGCCTCTCCCTATACATCCCAGCATACCCCCAGCCCTCCCTACTGCCTTCTCACATTGCTTGCTAACCTTAAGGTCATCTGATATGATTACCCCCAGGTCCCTTTCCTTTTTTGTTCTTGTTACTACCCCCCCATTTGCATCGCATATGGATCGTTGTGTACGGAAGGTGGTGGGGAACCAGGCATCATCATTCTCGTGAAGATAAGCTGAATTCATTTTCAGCTGCCATGTCAAGTCACCCCCCCATCCATCGAAGTAAGCTCCAGCCAGGGTCAGACTGATGGATCTTTAGATTGTAACATTGCTCATGGTGTTATAGTGTCACTTTAATTTTTGTAACACCTCGATTCCCTGATGAACCGTATAATCTATCAGTGGTTCTTTGTTCCTGCTGGTGTCCTTTTTCCAGTCCGAGACCGTTTCTGCACTTTTCAAAATTTTTGAAATAAATAGGAGCAGGAATGCAACGATAGTTCCTGAACAGGGCACCAAGCTTGGGACACCATTTTTTAAGGATGGCGTCGATATGTCCGGAGAAGTTTCGGTGTTGGTCCAGCCAAGCACCAAAGTACCTGAAGCAGGATGTGTACTCAAGTAGATTATCATCAAGGTTATGGAAGTGGGCATGGAGGCAAGCCTATAGAGTTCTGCATTGTGACAAAGGTCATGGACACAGTCTTCTTGGCATTAAGAAACAGTGATGGTTAGGAAACCAGAGAAGAACTTTGTCAAAATCATGCTGTAGTTGATTGACCTCCACAGGGTTGAAACAGATGTATAAGAACCGCTTTCAGCAGCTGCATGTGTATGGTGGAGGGTGAGCAGGTGATGGAAGGTCATTTAGAAAGATGGAGAATAATAAGGGCCCTAACATCTGAGCCCTGCGACACCAGTTCCAATCTGGATGTGAGGGGAAATTTCAGCAGAAATCTTGACTGGTTCTACCAGTGAGTTTTGCTTTGAGCAAGTTTGTGGCTGAGGGAAATAGACCAGCTGTTGATCGGTAGTCTAAGAGAAGGGAGTGGGAGTCAGTGTTGAAGGCCTTAACCCGGATGACCTAAACTGATGAGGTGATTTGGCCATTGGCCATCTCTGTCGGTATATAGTCAGTGAGGTCAATTAAGGAGGTGGCAGTAGATCATATTTCCCTGAAAACAGATTGGGAAGGGGTGAATGGATGTGTCATATATGAGTTAGGATGTGAGAACACTCTTTTCTTTAAGTTTTGGTAGTGTATGAAGGATAGATAGGTGGTGGTTACCAGAAGAGGAAGGGACACTGCCTTTGGGAAGGGGAGGATGTAGATCTCCACAGAGATAGAGAAAGAAATGATTGAAGTTATGAGGTCAAGAATAATAGAGGGCTGGACGGTAGGACAGCATTAGATACCAGCTACAAAGATTGGGATAGTAAATGGAATGGACACATGAACTTGCTAAAGCATCACGGGTCACTGAGTTAGAGGAGGAGTAAACTGTTGAGAACTGGAGGGAGGTATAAATGTACATGGCCACACCACTTCCCCTGCCTGCTCTATCTAGCCAGGAATGGATACTGAGTGTCAGCACAGGTGAGAAACTGACCAAGCAGAGATGTAGGATGCTGACTGAGCTGTCACTAAGTGCATACTGTAACAGCAGGTAGTACAACTTGGTTGGTGGCAGGCCATGATGGATAGCTGACAATGCTGATCACCGCGCATGATTGTGTGGGATCAGGTGTTTTTGGGCATACATTACAGTATGTGTGATCCAATACACCTGTGAACAGCATTACTTAGAGGGACACTGTCAGCTTTCGAACCTGCTGATTTTAGTGTTTTCAAACAGCAAACTTCTATAATGACTAATCTATTATGAGGCTACTGTCAATTTTTTACCTTTACGCTGGGCTAGCCCAAGCGATATCTTTTTTATAATCAATAATTGACATTCCCTCGGGTCCGACTTAATGCCCGTCTTTGTGGTGTACCTCCCACCACACACAGCACGTTACTAACCACCCAGGTCTCATGCACCCATGCAATCAGTGTGCTTGTGATTGCGCATTCCAGTCATTCTTTCCTGCTGTCTTGGAAACAGGCACTGTGTGCTGCTCGTTCCCACTGCTCCCATCCTATTGCTGCTTCTGCTGTTTGGTAAGTTCCTATCGTAGGTGCTGCATCTAGTGTATTTTTGGGCTGTTTCTCACACATGTACGCTTCTTATCTGACCTATTGAGCCCCATCATCAGTGGTAGGTTCACATATGCCACACCTTACATGTACAAAGGCTGGAGCCGGTGTGCAATGAGTCTGGCTACAGAGAGTGAGAGCTACAGCCTTCCACTATTAGCTGTCTCTGTCCGCCAAGTAATGGATCCATGCAATTTCGGGACTAGCATTTACTAAAAGGCAGGGAAAGATGAGAACAGGAACCAGTATTAAAAAAAAACAACTTCCACAGAAATGACTGTCTTGCAGGTTGAATTGTTGATACAATTCTTTACCCGGGGTATGATGTGTGCTATAACACATGCTGTAGTTTTGTGTGTATGTCTTTCCATGCGGAAAACTGATGAACAAGGTGATCAACTGACTCCGCCATGTTCCCGAAATGAGTCAGTAGCTTGTGCTGAGGCTAGACTGGTGTTCGTTATTAAAAATCACTGTACTCCAACCTTAGGCCATGCTATCTTCCTCAGATCAACCAGATATGGTGCCTTATGATTAGTGCTAGGGAATTGCTTTACTATGCGCATGCCATCCGCCTGCCTAAAGTGAGAGAGAGGGACATACACTCGGTGTAGTTATATTCCTCCAAATGTACTGCTCTGGCTGGTTCTGTGCTGAATTCTCTCACTAAGCACACTAACCCCTCAGCAGTAGCAGCACTGCTGCAGCCTTCCCTGACACATTTGGTGTTACTTTCTAGATGCCATAGAGGATATCTAACACTGCCACAAAGCAAAACAACCAATTTAGTCATGTGGCTCAGGTGTTCACTCCTCAAATTTATCACATTTTAATTTCCATTGCATGAATCTCAAAGTAAACATATTATCACTGCTTTTTTTTTACCTGTATGACATTTGTTGTAGTGTATGCTTTCCTCAAATGGAGAACTAATTCTTCCTTTTAAAAAAGCATGTTATTAATTTTTGTTTCCTTATCTTGCACAAATTCGAATGTTTTTTGTTTTCCAGCAACAAAACCGAATAAAAAAATTATGTTTTTGTTGACCTAGAGAGCAAGATCACTATGTGGTGGTGGTGGGGTGGTCTAGTAAAGCTTTGCAGTCCATGTCTTTCATAGTTTCCCCTTCTCTGCCTCAGTTCAGCATTTTTTTCATTTGCAAGTAACAAAACCAAAAGAAAAAACATTTTTTTTTTTTTACCTACACCAAGATCACTATGTGGGGGGCCTAGTATAGCGTCCCAGTTCATGTGTTTCATTGTGTTCTCTTCTCTGCCCCAATTTCAATTGTTTTCGCTTACATCAACAAAACCCAAAGACACAATATTTTTCGGTTGACCTAGACCAAGATCACTATGTGGTTGTGGTGGTGGGGGTGGTTAGTATAGTGACCCAGTCCATGTCTTTTACTGTTTTCCCCTCTATGCCCCAATTTTCAATTTTTTTCTTTTGCCAGGAACAAGAAGAAAAATGGCCAAATATTCTTCTGTTGACCGAGACAAAGAGCACTATGTGGTGTGTGTGTGGTGGGGGGGCTAGTATGGTGACCCATTCCATGTCTTTCATTGTTTCCTTATATGCCCCAATTTTTAATTTTTTTTTTTGCCAGAACAAAACCAAAGGAAAACATGTTTTGTTGCACTACAACAATATCACTATGTGGTGTGGGGGGACTAGTATGGTGACCCAGCCCATGCCTATCATTGTTTTCCCTTTTATACCCCAAATTAGCATATTTTTCATTTGCCAGGAACACAACCCAACTAAAAAATATTGATTTGTTGACCTACACCAAGATCACTATGTGTTGGGGGGGGCTAGTATGTTGACCCAGTCCATGTCTTACATTGTTTTCCCTTATATGGCCCCATTTTTGCCTATGTTTCATTTTCCATTAACACAACCAAATGAAAAAATATTGATTTTTTTCACCTAGACCAAGATCACTATGTGGTGTGGGTGGGGGGTTGATAGTATGGTGACACAGTCCATGTCTTTCATTGTTTTCCTTTTATATGGCTTAGTTTTGATTTTTTCCATTTAGCAAGAATAAAAAACAAAATGACAAAAATACTTTTTGCTGGACCTAGAAGAAAAATCACTATTTTTTTTTTTTGGGGGGTATGGTGACCCAGTCCATGTGTTTGTTTTCCATTATATGCCCCAAATTTTCATTTGTTCTCAACAAAACCAAATAAAAATATTGTCTTGTTGACCTAAACCAAGATCACAATGTGGTGGTGGTTGTGGGGGGGGGGCTACTAAAGCTTAGCAGTCCATGTCTTTAATTTTTTTCCCTTCTATTCACCAATTTTGCACTTTTTTAATTTACTGGGAACAAAACCGAATAAAAAAATATTGTTTTGTTGACCTAGACCAAGATCACTATGTGGTGTGGGGTCAGGGGTGCTAGTATGGTGACCCAGTCCATGTCTTTCATTGTTTTGCCTTATATTCCTGAATTTTGCATTTGTTTCATTTGTCAGCAACAAAACCAAACAAAGAAATGTTTTTGGGTTCACCTAGAACAAAATCACTATGTGGTGTGGGGGTGGGGGCTGGTATGCTGACCCACTCCATGTCTTTCATTGTTTTCCCTTATATGACCCAATTTTGCATTTCTTTAGTTTGTTAGGAACAAAACCAAACTAAAAATATTGTTTTTTTGGACTAGACAAAGATCACTAAGTGGTGTTGGGGGGTGGGCTATTATGGTGACCCAGTCTGTGTCTTTTATTTTTTTCCCTTCTATGTCCCAATTTGTAATTTTTCTTTGGCAGTACCAAAAACAAAAAAGGAACAATATTTTTTTGTTGACATAGACCAAGATCACTATGTGGTGTGTGTAGGGGGGGCTAGTATGGTGATCCAGTCCATGTTTTTCATTGTTTTCCCTTATATGCTCCAATTTTGCATATTTTTCGTTTGCCAGGAACACAACCAAACAAAAAAATATTGATTTGTTGACCTAGACCAAGATCACTATGTGGTCTTTGGGGGGCTATTATGGTGACCCAGCTCATGTCTTTCATTGTTTTCCCTTATATGCTCCAATTTTGCATATTTTTCATTTGCCAGGAACACAACCAAATGTAAAAATATTTATTTGTTGATCGAGACCAAGATCACTATATGGTGGGTGGGGGGGCTAGTATGGTGACCCAGTCCATGTCTTTCATTCTTTTCGCTTATATTCCCCAATTTTGCATATTTTTCATTTGCCAGGAACACAAGAAAATGAAAATATTTTGTTTTGTTGACCGAGACCAAGATCACTATGTGGTGTGGGGTTGGGGTGCTAGTATGGTGACCCTGCACATGTCTTTCATTGTTCTCCTTTATATATGTCCCAGTTTTGAATTTTTTTCATTTGCCAGGAACACAACTAAATGAAAACATATTTTTGGGTAGCCCTAGAACTAAATCACTTTGTTTTATGGGGGTGGGTGGGTAGTATGGTGACCCAGTCCATGTCTTTCATTCTTTGCCCTTATATGCCCCAATTTTGCATTTTTTTCATTTGTTATGAACAAAACCACATGAAATGATATTGTTTTGTTGACCTAGACCAAGTTCACTATGCGGTGATGGTGGTGTGTGGGGGCCAGTATAGCAACCCAGTGCATGTCTTTTATTTTGTTCCCTTCTATTCCCCAATGTTGCATTTTTTTTATTTTCCAGGAACAAAACCAAATGAACAAATATTGTTTGTTGACCTAGAACAAAATCACTATGTGGTATTGTGGGGTGCTAGTATGGTGACCCAGTCCATGTCATTGTTTTCCCTTATATGCCCTACTTTTGCATTTTTTTGATTTGCAAGGAACAAAAACAAAGAAATATTTTTGGGTTCACCTTGAACAAAATCACTGTGTGGTGTGGGAGGGAGGGGTAGTATTGTGACCCAGTCCATGTCTTTCATTGTTTTCCCTTATGTGGCCCAATTTTGCATTTTTTTCATTTGCCAGGAACAAAACCAAACCAAAAAATATATTTTTGTTGCCCTAGAACAAAATCACTATGTGGTGTTTGGGGATAGTATGGTGACCCAGTCCATGTTTTTCATTGGTTTCCCTTCTGTGCCCCAATTTTTCATTATTTTTGTTTTCCAGCAAACAAACAAAATTGAACATTCTTGTTCTGTTGACCGAGATCAACATCACTATGTGGTGGTGGGTGTAAGGGTTGATCTTAGCCACCCAGTGCATGACTTTCATTCTTTTTCCTTATCTGCTCCAATTTTCCTTGTTTTTTGTTTGCAAGTAACAAAACCAAATGGAAAACTTTTTTGTTGTTGACCTAGACAAGATTGCTATATGGTGGTGGGGGCTAGTATAGCATCACAGTCCATGTCTTTTGTTGTTTTCCCTTCTCTGTCCCAGTGTATCAGTTTTTTTGTTTGCCAGTAATCAAACCAAACACTGAGAGTGCTATGTGGTGGTATTTTGGGGTGCTGTATAGTGCCCCAGTACATGTGTTTCATTCTTTTCCTTCTATGCCTCTAATTTTGCATTTTTTTCATTTGCCATGAACAAAAGCCTACACCTATGTGCTGTAAAGTGTTGTTGTGGTGTGTGGGTGCTAGTACACACACCCAGTCCCTGTCTTTCACTGACCCCTCTGATTTGTACGACCCTGAAGTTTGTTTCACTCACTGTCTAGCTGCAGCACTTGTCCCAAGACAACCCCACTGATTCCACTTACATGTGGATGCACTACACTGGTCACTGGACTTGAAAATCGCTTATTCTCAATGTTGTTTGTTCATGCACCCTTCTGTCTAAAATGTATTTCCTGGTACAATACTCAATAATGTCCTTTGAAGCAATAGTAGCATTTAGTTCTAGCTAACTGAACATGAGTATTGACTAGTGCATACTGTACATTTCCGTTGATGGGCTTCATGTTTTATGGCATATTTTCTGGTTAATTTTTTGACTCTAAATTGTGCATGCACCATTCATCCTTATAATAAGCTCTTGTCCCCTTGTGCTTTCACTGCACACGTTGCTACTGTTATTTTGACTGCCAACTCAAAAAAAGCCACACATTGTCTTTATATACATGGACATAGTGTTACCACTGCTGGATGCAGTTATCCATGCAGTAAATCATGGTATGCTATTTGAACATGTTTTTTTTGCTGTGTGAGTATGACACAGTAATGAGTATGGCATCGCCGCTCTGTGAACTCGCTGGTCAGCATTTTTTTTTGTCATGTTTTTCAAAGAAACTTCTATAAGACAGCATCATGTCTTTCACTACCCATGGCTTACAACTTGAGTGCGTACATTTGTTTCTTTTGTTGTGTTATATTTTTGAACAGTTAGTCAAACGCACTCTTATATACCATTTATTGGTTGTTGTACTGTTTGATGCTTTTCTATTTTTTTTTGCCTAATTGTTCGTAGGTTTATTCCATGTGCCCAAATCGTGACTTTTGTCTACCCTTTCTACTATTCAAGTTTTATGTTGACTGCTTTCAAACCATGTTTCTCCATCAAATGAAACTCTTTCCTAAATATCTCCCCAGGGACTACTCCACTTCACAATACTTATGCAAGTAAATAAGATAACTTCTCTTCATCTATCAATGGCCTCTTGTCAGACCTTTGCAGACAAACAATTGATGCAAGTAAATTTGTTATTGTAATTCACATGGATCTTTGTGTGCCTAGATCATGTGTTTTTATTTCCACATGTTATCACCTCTTCCTGCTACTCCTTTCGGTGTAGCCCACTTCAAGGCTTTCATGCTGTCTTTGACTGTGCCTTGGAATGTACATGACATTGCTGCAATATAAATATAAATAAGCAGCTTGAGCTAAGCTCATTATCTCAAGCCACAGTCCTACCCCATTCAGAGAGCTTTGTGTTCCTTCTTGTAGTGCCAGACAAGGATGAAAGGCTTTCTTTACAGTTTCCACAGAAAGTGTAATGCCTTGTCTCAGGCTAACAATGCTCTTTTGTAAGTCCCTTATTGAAAATGTTTTGATGCACTTAGGTACCTTCTTGTCTTTGTCTCTGAGTCTTGCTAGCAGTCAGTTGTCTACAAGGTACCTCACATTGAGTGCCTTGCTGTAGTAGTACTTCTTGTCAAATGCCTTTTTTTGTCTTACAGTACATTCAATATCGTGTCAGTCATTATTATTTATTTATGAATGATCAGGGAACTAGACACACTAGTAACACTTTTCTGTCCTCATCCCTGAGGTTACACAGTGCAGAGAGGATAGAAAGATTATTTTTAATGCAGATTTCATATGATGCAACATACACTGTTACATCACGTCCTGCTGTATAGTTCTGATATAAAATATTGTACAGAAAAAAGGGCACATCATTTGACACAATGTCAGAAAAGCTTGTAAGTCAAAGAACACATACTAATTCTACATCAGTGCCATGGCTAATACTACATAGTGCGAGCAGAATACTGAAAATGTATCTGATACTGGTGTAAGGCTTCAACCATGCATAGCCATGAAAGGTCATATGTGTGGTGAAAAACATTTAGGTGAGACCAGTGGATGGGTAATAGTATAACTGACCATTGTACCAGTGCATCTGATTATCATAGGACTTGTGGGGGGGTCAGGTAAACGAGAGATGCGGAGGTCACTGGTTTACGTGTGGGGAACATTGAGCGACCAATTACCTCTTTATAGAGCACTCTTCATTGAAAGTTAGTAGTTTGTATGGTGCAATTGCATTGTCATGTGACTGTGTCATACCACAGTGTGTTAGTGTACTGCAGCAAGCTAGTGGCAGAGATGTAGCTGGCCTTTTCAGTTGCAATAGTAACTTTCTCCAACCACACCATAGGTGTGCATGCATATGTGTGAGTGTGTGTGTGTGTGTATGATTCTCAGTGTGTGTGCACCTCACCGTGTCTCTCTGTGTGCATGATTGTGTGTGTGTGTGTGTGTGTGTAAACTGGTGTGACTCATTAATCCACCCCTTGTGTTATCACGCAGGTAGGTGGTTACCCCCACACACCCATGTCACCCTCCGAGCATCCACCCATGCCAGACAGTTTCCTACCCACTTTTCCATCCTCACCCAACTCACTGATACACTCTCAGTTTCCACAATAGTCCATGATGTGGCATGGAGTTAAAAGTTCTGCTCAAGACCTGAAAGAGGGGATCCACTTCACTGCCCTTATCAAGCATACTTTCACCCTCCATTGAATGACACCCAATTTCTGTATCCCAATCTGCCATTAACCGAGCTCTGCTGTCCACTTTTGACTATCGCCATGCCCTCATCAACCCTCTCTCTCTTTCTTCTGATTCTCTACATCACTTTCCCCATGACCAACATCATGCTAACTGCCCTCTAGTCACTCTTGCTCATCTTGCACTCCCCCTTTGTAAATTGTCCACATGGGCGGTCCACTATTTCTGAGGTAACACACAGACTGCAGACATTAGTTACAATTATCTGCTAGTGTGCTGTACAGGTATCCATCATCTGGAGCACCTGGTAATGTATCCCAACATTGGCCCTTTTCTTGTCCCATTTTATGTCCTTGACTGTGTCCATCAACCCAACTCTGGGTATTTCCTCCGTCCCTTTTTCCTCTCTTTAACCATGGTAAACACCCAGCACCAACCTCCTTACTAATGAAAGAGGCCACTGTCATTCAGTCGCCACCTTCGCTCATGCCCTCAAATGTCCCCACCACCCATCATGAGATGTTGTTGCCTGGCACGCTACCTTTCATCTTCTCTCCCTGCTATAATTTTACCTACCGAGATTAGCCCTCCCAGGCCTATAGGGTGAATTTTGTACACCATCTCATTTGCTGATCGCAACACCCGGGGGCGCCACATGGCTGCCATGTCATCCTCCACCTTGTCTATATGTCCTGAGAGCTTTTATAATGTCTATAAGCATCCTTTTTCTTCATCTGTGCATCCAGGTTATCTCCTTCATCAGCTATCTTCGCTTTGATGCTTTTCCTCCCTTACATCTTTCTCGCAAGTATTCCATTGCAGCCTATTGGAACCTATTATTTATCATTTATCATCATGTCTCCGTGATCATACTTTGCCTAATCCAATCTCAATTGCCACTCATGATCTGCTCCATCCACCAAAGGTCCACCACTCAAAAATACTCCACCTTTTGTCCTGTGTCATTTGCCTCATGCCATAATTATAGGGATAATCTAAACATGGCACGCCGCTACCCATCAGTGGGTTCCTAATAACTATCCACAACATGAGGTCACTGCCTGACAGGATATCTATGATGCATCCTCCCTTGTCAACCTGCTGAACAACGTGGCAAGCAATGCCCTTGAAGACATCTGGCTTGAGTTCTGTGGTTTGCTCTGCAGACCATGTATCCCCAATTTGTTTGGGGCACAGTACAGTTTCAAATCTCAAAAAGGGATGTCACTGCCTACACCTTAGTGGTTCTTAAGGATTGCCTCCATGCTTTCCTTCAGTTCTTCCTCCTTGCACAGGGGGTCTATATACCACCCCCATCTTCATCATTTTGCCAGTGGCAACCTTCAATTTTTCACCCAGACATCATGTACCTGGTCCACTGCTTCCTCCACCTTGCTTGTCAATATGCTATCCCTGGTAACGACTACCTCACACTACCTCTATCCTTTCGGCATCTGTTGTAACGAAGTATGTTTAGTTCAGTCATGTCTGTATGACAGACACATATCTCTGTTACTGCCAACACACACACACACCCTTTACGCCATCAGGGTCTGCAGATACGACATCTTTTATTACCAATGCTACAAGCATATAGCATGACCTCACTTTAACCCTAGGCATTTGTGATAAGGCTCCGTGCCTGCCATTCTCCACCGCTACCACACAAGTTTAAACACAAGATGGAATCGATCTACTATACCAGTCTCGCTGCAAGAACCTTTTTCTCTCATTGCTATGGTGGAGCCTGACCGCCAGCATCAGACCCTTGTTCTTCCAAGTTTGCTCACCAGTCTCCCTAATCCCAGCCATGTGCTGCCTGGCTTACACCATCTTCATAGCCATGCATTTATATCCTGTATGTGTGGCTTGTTCTGTCAACTACATAATACTCGCATGCACAACATAATATACCAACATACTAAAATGCCAACAGAATAGGCCTAACGGCCTTCGTGTTCTGCTCGCTTGTTTAGCCTCCCAGCCTGGGTGCTGGCCTCATGCCCCTCGCCTTCTTCTTTGGCTTCTCCATTCCCAGTTCTGAATATTATTGCTGCATTGGGATTTTGCTTCAGAACCCTTCCCTGTACCTGTCCCACCTCTCTGAACCCCTCCTCCACCTCTTTGCTCCACCAGCCCCTAGGCAGTGTATTTGGTCCTCACCACCCTCTCAGTGAAGTAGCACCTCCTCCTTTCACCCCCAATCTTCCGCCTCCAGCTTCCATCCATGCCCTCTAGTGGCCCCCTCCTCCTTCCTTCAAAACACCCTGACTGTTCCTCCCCTATTTACCCTCTTCATGTACCGGAAGACCTCTATCATGTCCCCCCTGTCCCTTCTCTTTTCCAATGTGTACATATTGAGCTCTTCAAGCCTCTCCTCATAGGTCCTGTCCCCCAAGCCCCAAATCATTTTGGTTGCCCTCCTCTGCACCCTCTCTTGGAGTTTAATGTCCCTCTCTAATGTTGCCCCAAAACTGCACGGATTACTCAAGGTGCCCTCATCCAGCAGTTATGTACAGAGGGAGTATCACTCTCCTTATGGAGGTGATCCTAACAATGCATACCAGCATCCTGTTGTTCTTGGCTGCTGCCCTCCAAGTCTCAGAGTTGTTCATCTTGACATCCACCAACACCCTCAGATCCCTCTCAGCCATCGAGACTTGTAGCATTCCCCCACCATGGTGTACACTTGGCTCGGGTTTCTGGCCCCCAGGTGTAGTACCTTGCATTTCCCTGCATTGAACCTCAGCTTCCACTTTCTAGACCATCTTTCCAGAGCCTCCAGGTCCCCCTGTAGGGCCACCCTCCCATCCTCCCCATCCGCCACCGCCCCCAGTTTTGAGTCATCCGCAAAGAGACTCATCTCACTCCTGATTCCTGTCCTTATGTCTGAGACGTAGTCGCTGAACCGGAGGTTCCCAAGGACTGATCCCTGGGGAACCCCACTAATGACACTCTTGGGGATGAGACTATCCCGCCAACTACGACCATCTGTGTCCCGTCCTGGAGCCAATTGCCTATCCATCTGATCATCTGGTTCACCACCCCCATTTCTCCGATCTTATCCAACAGGCCCATGTGATGAACAGAGTCAAATGCTCTTGCTAGTCTAGAAAGAGAACGTCCACTGGTATACCCAGGTCCAAGGTATCTGTCACCCAGTCATAGAACTCCACAAGGTTTGTCTGACACAATTTCCTCGCATAAACCATGCTGTTCATCATCCAGGCACCCTGACTTGTCCAGGTTCCCCCAGCCTCCTTGACAATGCCCTCCATCACCTTGCCCATCACCGATGTCAAGCTGACAGGCCTGTAGTTCCCTGCCACCTCCCTTTGATCCTCTTGTGGATAGGCACTATGGGCCACCGTCCAGGTTCTGGGGCACCCACCTGTCCTCAGAGGGGGATGGTTAAAGCTCCACCAGGGGTTTCGCCAGACATCCGTCAGTTCCTTCAGCTCTGTGATGTAATTTATCTGGCCCAGTGCTTTCTCCATGTTAAGGGAGCTGAGGGCTTCCTCAGTCTCTCTGTGTGATTTCCACTCGGTACCTCTTCTCCTGCTTGTCTCCCCTCTCCCAGACCCGCCCAATCAGTATGGGTCCACCCCTTACTCAGTATGTTCGTCTCCTCCCATGTATCATGCAGCACCCCCATTTTCCTTGGTGAAACTGAGGTGAAGTACTCATTTAGTACCAGCCTGCTTCCTGGGTCTTGTGCCCATCGCCTCCCTGATTTAATCCTGCACTGGCCCTTCATCCTTCATTTTCCACAATGTATCTAAAGCATCCCTTGTTCTCTCTCCCACTTCCCGGCCAGGTTCTGCTCCTTCCTTGCCTCAGCCACCTTGCCCAGTTCTAGGTGGCCTCTAGCCACTGTGGCCTATACCCTCAACTTTTCACTCTTGAGCACTTGAATTGCTTATAGGCTAGGTTCTTTCCTTGCACCACCTCCTGTCCCTCTCTCTGTTCCACCTGCAGGTTTTTGGGCCATATCGCATTTCGCCTTACTCTTGCACAGGTGCTGGTAGCATCTGCACCCCTCCTGATGATTTCGTGACTCTACTATCAGCTCATGTCTGACCCAATCACATGTAAATACTCCTTGCATCCTTCCCATTTCCTTAAAATCCACCCCTGAAGTCAGTTACCTCTGTCGTTGTGCAGCTTTTCTAGTCCTCCTGGTCCAGGCAAACTGGACCGTGGCATGGTCACTCCCGCCACGGGTTCTTTACCACAGGCACCCAATCTGGTCACCGTCTGGTGGACCACATCCAGTACCCGCCCTCCCTGGTCAGTTCCCCACCGCTGATTTAGAATGCCTTGAAAGACATTCCAACAACTTCTGTTCCTGGTCACAGAGGATGTCATAGTCTCCCAGTTTGTTCATGGCAGTTTTGAGTCCCCAACACCACCACTATTCCTCTGCCCAGTCTGCAGTGTCTCCCAACATCTGCCACCAGACCTCCTCCAGCTCCTCCTGGGCCAGGCAGGGGGTGTATACACCACTCATTGTTCTCTTGCCCGCCTTTGTTATCAAGGTGATACAAATTGCCTCCACATTTCCTCTGCCTCCTACTCCCCCCATGCCAATCATTAACTATCATTACCCTCCCCTTCCTCCCCTGTTTTTCCTGAACATAGTGTAACCTCCAGGTTCAGATACCAGTTGTGTCCTGTAGTGGCTCAGGTCTCTGTGTAATGCTGCCACATCCACTGCCCTCAGTTAGCATCGCCTGGAGCTCAGGCATTTTATTGCCCAAGCTCCTGGCATTGTTTGTGGACTACCTTCCATCGCTCCTCTTTACTTCCATTTCTGCTTGGTGTTCCCATGGGATTCTGTGTCTCTGGTCTGCACTTTACCAGTCAGCCTTTTTCCGCAATCCTCCAGCTCCCTCATGGGTGTGGAGAAAGAGTCATTCTATATCGGCACCCCTTGGCAGCCTTTTTCTCCCATCCTCACCCCTTCACAAGTTTAACCCCACTTTTCACCAATGAACCTCTATTTTCACCTTAAGGATTTCTCCCTTCAAATTGAGATCGAGTCTGTCTCTAGTATACAGCTCCTTATCCTCCCAGGTCTCCCCCACCCCATCAACCAATACCCTCTGGCCCTCACACCACCCCTGAGCCACTGGTTTATCTCTCTAAACTTCCTTTGTGTTCTCCACTAGCTCTTGGCACCAGCAGGATTTCTGAGAAGCAAACTGTGCATTCTATGTCATGACAGACCATGGCAAGGTATATGACTCATTGCTCTGTGCCTACATCTATGTTGCGTGTTAACGTACGTCTTATCTGGCATCACCATAGAGTTTTAAATCTTATTGTGTCGTTCATTCATTTTTATGATTACTGCCCATCTGACCGGTGATGTGTTTCTATTACATTAACAAATCAACCTGATTGACTTGATGCACTACGTGCACTGTGCCTCAATATGGCAGTGATGCACACCGGACTCACCTTTGATATTTTAGGAGGACGACACAAGGACACAAATGAAGCACCTAAACTAGTCGGTACAGATGCTAACAAATGTATCATTTTCCAGGGGGGGACCTATGAGGACAGACTGAATATCCACACTTCCAAATTGTCAGATAGGGATGAGTCCTAGTAGTCCTGGTGGAGCTGTGCAAATAACTTGATAAAACGGCTATTGAATCAATCCACTGTACTTTTACTGTACAGCAAACTACTTGCAAGTGCAAACTTGCATAGACGTGGATGGAAGATAAGGCCCGCCTGGGCATCTAGTCTTTCCATTTCACCTACAGTATAGGCCACAGATCCTAAGTTAACCCACAGCCTATTTCTTCCTACCCCTGAACTTAACACACTACATCTTCCACTCCTGCACCTGGATAGTTCACTGCTTTGTACTATAGAACAGCTCCTTGGCACAATCCTTATTTCCATTTCTGTAATTGTAAGATTCTGATCATGGCACCTCGGTCCTCCTGCCTTGCAATACATACAGCCTTAGTTCTTCCAACTGTGCCTCTCTTGCTCCAAACCTACAATGACTGTATCATACTTTCCTCCTCTGTTTCCTCCAGCAGTGCTATGTGGTTCCAGATCTGCAAACATGATTGATGTTGTGGCCTATACATGGAATTATAGAGTCATCATCGCCAGCTCGGTTGGCAGGTAACGCCTGGTTATGCATCGAGTATCTATTTACCTTTCACTCAGTTTCTTTGTAGATCTCACTCAGGTCACTGTCACCTGTTGTTGACTGTGGTGTTACCACACAGAGTGTGTTCATGGCATTGGTTTTAGCCAACCCCTCCCACAGATGCAGCACCTTTCTTTTCCCCTGCTTAACCACACTTCCCACCACTCCTGCCCACATCGACATGGTATCCAGTTCCCTTGCCTTCTCTCACTTCATCATGCTCCACCAGTTAGCCAAGTTTAGAGTACTGCACAAAAATAATCTGCCTACTCAAACCCTCCGATGACCAAGCCATTGTTATTGAACCGGATGTGCACCTTACTCTGACATTGGGGACCATGTTTGGGAGATGGGACTATACCACCAACAGTTTTCACCCACCATTTCAAATGGTACCACACCCTCATCCACTGTTTCTTGCCAGACCGTCATGTGTACCTAATGAAACACCTTACTGAAATTCAGGTTGGGGACCTACAAGAGTCTGTGTTGGTCTTCTTGTGCACCTATCACTATTAGGTGAAAACTCTAGAGCTGCCACTTTGGCACAATTAGTTACAAGCTTCCAGTTGTAATGCTGTCGACCATTGTTCGTGAACTGAGCCGGGTTGCTGGCTGTCAGGCCGGATGTACAAAGCTTGAGCATTCGCAGACTGCTTCCACTCTCTGTGGGTAGAAAAAGAAATGGGCAGACTGGATGTGCCTTAAGGTCCTTATCTGCCGACAACTTCTATGTTTCTATGTAAAAAAAGCCTGCAGGCTACTGCTGGGATCCCATTGGCGCACCCATACGTGTCTGGTCTACTCCACAACCAACTTGCTCAACCTTCAATAAAGACTCACTCCAAACCTGCCTCTTGTAAAAAAAGGGCCCTGCTAGGGCTCTCCTGCCTGGTTGCCACCACCCTGCATCATGCCTCCAACTCAGTCTCCACCGCAGCACTGTCAAAACCAATTTTTATTGTCCACAGGGTAATGACCACTATGGGCCAGAGGATCATTTTGCTATCATGCTCCATCCTGGTCAGTTCCTCCCAGCCAACATGTAGCTGACCTTACTATGCTTGGTCCTTTCAAGTTTTCTCAGAAACCATCTCACAAGCACTTGCAGTCTAACTGCACATAATCCACCGCCCGATCGCCACCTCTCAACCTTAGGTTGGGTAAGCTGTGTCTGCTCGTAGATGCCTGGTGTCCCAGTCAATATCTTTGACCATTGTTAAACCATCTCTGGTTGCTACCTGATGCGGTACTGCATGTTGTATATTATGACTACTGTGGATCTACCTGTTACCAAGCTGCACCACCATTCAATCTCCATTGACAATTTTTGCTTTTTTCATCTCATTGTTATGTTGTTTCCTGTTTTGTTTGCTGTGACTTTCTTTCTGTCTTGATGAGGTGCCTTGTAAGTGAGTCTATATAAGTCAAAGGTCCGTGAACCGAGGTTGTAAATTCAGGTAACAAAAAAAAGCGCTATAATATTGAGGGTTTCTAGGTAATGTGTACATGGACACTTACATGTAAACTTCATGGGAGTAATAAGAGGAGAAAGGCAAGACTTGAACCTCTCTGTATGTCTTTTCAGTTACCATTAATGCAAATTATTAAATTCTCCTGCTACTGTCCTTTCTCTGACCACATATCCATCACCAAAATATACACTATGAATTCAAATATAGTTTTCCAGATTTGTAGGAGCCAGCCCACTTTCCAAATTGAGTCTGGCCAGAGCTATTATCCCACTATAATCTTATCACTGTGTATGTATTTCATTACATGGAACATCATTCATTAATTACATCAAACCTAAACTGCTATTCAATCACCCGCTATTGTCACCTGTTTTCTCTGACCCATTTTGGCACCACTGTCCATAGCATGCCTTTCTTGTTGTAAAGGCGTGATGCTAATACAGATAGAAAGTTATGTTAGAATGTTTAGTACTGGGACATTTAAAACAAGCATTTATTCAGTGTCCAGTGGCAGCATCTAGCATATCACTGGACCATAACCAACGGGTCAGATGCGGACAACCACAAACAATGTATTATTCAATTGTATGTCTCAGTGAAATAGGGTCACAATATGTACAATGCATTCATTCCTGTAAATTACTTATTACGTTGTATCATGACTAACTTGATGACTATGGTAATAAGTCATTGGCAATGAAGGAAACAATATTATACTGATTTGAACCTGTGGAAACCTTTGGAGCAATGTACAAGATCATGGTCTATCAGAAATAATACATTAAAGCCATGATACTTTTTGCTTTGTATTCCTGTATTTATTCTCCTAACACTTTGTTCATGGTGCATTGTGTATTTGAAATAATACCAGATGCATACACCCACTGTAATGAAAACTGGCTTTCATGGCAATGACTGAGACACACACATAGAGCCTGGGCACTTGAGCAAAAAAGAGACAATTGACATGAAAATTGTTTGATAACAGACACTTGGAACTGTCAACTAAAGGCGAGTCGTGCACACCCACACACTGCCAGCTGCACTGCGAAAGAGAGCACAGATTGAAACATAGAGAAAGAGTTAGCGTAGAATGACAAACAACAACGCCATGTATCCGCACAATCTATAAATCATACAACCATGTGATACTTACATTTTTCTCCTTTGGCATTATAAGAACATGATCTGGAGACATGATGGTTAGTAGTCTAGGAAGCAAGAAAGTTGCAAGTGCACGGTACACAGGAAAGATGTCACGCATAGCGCTTTACACAGTACATTAGTATATGTTGCTGAAACTAGTTCAAGGTTGGCGGTGCTACTGTGGATGAAATAAACAAAATGAAAACAGTAGTATTCACAAACTGAGCTGACATCAAGTATCTGGTGAGCAGTTATTTCGCGGGAGCTGTAAAATGCTATTTGTATGTAAGTACCGGTATGAAATGAAGTATTTCAGTGAATTTAGTAAGCGCTTGTCCGTCACAATTTTAGCTAGCTCTCTATGTGGCACTGAGCCTGCCTCAAGCCATGGCTTTTCATGCATGGATTCCAGCTCAGAATGACTGCATTCTCCAGCCCCTACTCCATTGCCAAAATTCCAGTGATGTATGTCGGTGACGTGATGCAGTATGCCTACCCAGCGGCCCTGTAAATTAAGAATAGTGAATAAGTGCATGGTAGGTGATGTGACAATACTATACACTCACAGCTGTGGAAGGTGATGTGTAGTTACCATGAAGTCATTGTAATTGTGAGATTCTTGGCAGCAGTGCCAGAGTGATTGGCTATATCAGACACCAAATCCACAGTACTCGACATTGCGTTGCTGGCCGGCCTGAAAAAGGCAAAGAAATGGAAACCATCAATGAAAATGACACTGACACAGACTACAAGGCATTATTAAGAAGCTATGGCTACGGTGCACTTACTGCCATGATCGTTTCCCAAGATTTTGGCACCATGCCAGACGCCAAGAAATGTCTTGTTCGCAGGTATTCATTTCCTGGAAAAATTTTTTATTGACACAGAAATTAACCAGGATGAACTCAAGCGCAGCCATGTACAAACTAACCTAACTATAGATTGATACAGGACAAACTGTGGTGGAGCCCCATTGCTAACCCTTATAGGGACAGGACAGTGAGGCAAAGCAGTACTGTTTGTATACAGCAGACTCGAACATTTTTTTTCTAACCAACCCGATACAGTGACCCAATCTCAGCCACTTATCTCCAACACTAATGCTGACTAAGGGAATGTGAAATGTCAGGCTGTTATCCAGGCATAGCAATCGCCTGTCCTACACGGATTACATGCCACCCGTCAGTCCGCAGGGAAAACTCTAGAAGGGTGAAATGACATAATGTGAGCAGAACAAATGAATACAGATATGGTAATACAGGCACACTTTAGGAAGGCTGGTCAACAAGCCTCACCTTGATAATGCCCTGCAGTGCAGCTACCACAGACATAAGGCTTACAAGACGCAATTACACCAACTATACCGAGATGGCCCTTTGTGGATCGCATCACAAAGGACACCCTCCAGTCATGAGGAAACCCATCCAACCATGGATAGAGATGCTGAAGATTGCAGCCTGTGCAGCTACCAAGGTCACATGCCAGTTATTTCATAACCATCAAAGACTGCCCATCATTGCCCGGTGGCCTTTAGCTAGCCGATGGCCTGCCTAAACATGTCGACTGATTGTATTCACAGGTCACATACACATGTACTCACCCTGCCCCAGCTCTGTCCGGCGCATACCTTATCTGTGCTGACTGCTGTCCTCCAGACTACAAGTGAACAGACGATTATGTGCTCTCTACTGCAATCAAATCGTTTGATGAAAATCCCCCTTGTATGTGATCCTCTGCTCCATCGAGATTCAACATCTCTCGCGGTATTGTGCTGTCCCATGCCACAATTACTGCATAGTTCTAACAAGCGTTGCAAAGCAGCAAGAAGATTGCATTTATGGTTTATATGGCAATGGCTGCATTCAATACCCAACTGTGATGTAGAGAATAAGGTAGCGCAATGAAGCCGGAGGGTTGTGGGAGCAAAGATTCACTAAATTGCATTTACTAATTTTCCAACCATTGTGCTTTATGGTTGATGCTGTCACCATAACCTATTAGACTGTTATCTGTTACCACTGTAGGAGACGGGAAAAATGAAATAATGTGTAGATGCAGCATAAACATATGTTCTGATTTTGGGTCTAGGATGTACAGAATGCAGGAAGAAAAGAGCTGTCTTCTGTCCAGTGGTTGCTTCCTGAATACTATGCTGAGAACATTGTCCCTAACTGTTATGGAAAGCTCAAGACTCTGTATTGGAAAGACTAGAATTTGATGGTGCATGCAGCAAAAGGGAACAAAAACATTCACAAACAATGTTCAGATAGTCTTGCATGTTTTCACCATGAAAAGAAAATGGAGTGAGATACATACAGCATCAAACATGAGATGGGACCATGGGCATCTGTAACAACTCAGAAATCTCAACATGTCTCTGTCGAAAACATCCATAGTGCGTTGGAATGCCAACTTCTCCATATTGGGGGATTTCAAGCTGTTTGAGATTTGTCCACAACTACCATGTGGAAGAATTTGGTTAGTGTATCTACATCCATGGTACAGTGTCACGTGCGATACCTACGCACAATGTCTGACGTGACGGACTATCCATCGTCCATCACCTGTGGTCAAGAAAATTTGTTGCTAGGGTGACATGCTCTGATAGTATATTGATACTGTAAGCACGATGATCATTAATGAAAAGCGAATGTACATACCCCAGGATACCACCGGTTTGTTTCTTCTGGCTTCCATGAGCTCCCTCTCCATTCGACACCAATAGTTCTCAATCACAGGCACCATGTACAGTCATTGGTAACGGTAAAATGAAGAGGTGCTGATAAATGCATGCTTCATAAACCGATACATGAGAGCAATTTTCCCAAAGTTATTGCCAGACATCAGTATGGCGCTTGCAGTGATCAAATCACCTGCATTTACTCCATTCCTCAGTTGAGGCTGACTCAGCCATTTGTATGCTATGTGCCCTGCAGGACATACCTTTAAAAGTGAAAAAAATAGAGTTAATTGTGCACTTACACAGGTAAACTGATAAGAAAAATATATAAATGCACATGCACAAACCCAAGTCAAGGTTAAGCATGTTCCTGAAGTTCGTGTCTTAACGGTGAATCCATGGCAGCATGATTTGCCTGATGTGAATTGACATTTCTGTGCAAGTTCAAGGATGTTGTCCATATGAACCATAATCATGGGTTGTTTGACAATAGACTGTGTGAATGATAGGTCCGGAGTGGAAGTGTCTACACATTCCATATTGTCAGGGTTACAACTCTCCATCTCCTCACCACACTGTGTAATGACGTCTCCTTCAATAGATGGCTCTTGAGTATTCAACAGCAGATCAGAACTAAAATAAATCAAAAAAAAAAAAAGGGCAAACATGCCAGTTTAACAACATGTTTGTGATAATGGTGGCAATACATTGCTGCAACATATACTTGTTGGAGCAAAAGGAAAGGTGGACAATGTTACCTCTGGTCATTCACACAGTCTTCCGGCAGTATCATCTGTTTGTCACTTCCTGACATTGCTGCATGCAACAAACGTAGTATCACTGTCCTGGCTAATGCTCAGCCTGTGGAAATAAATACAGAATACATGAAATGTTTCATAAAACATCAATTAAACGCTGCTGTTATAGGTGCATATATATGTGTGTGTGTGTGTGTGTGTGTAAATGTCTGTGTATGTACATGGAAAATACTTCGTCACATTACCTCTGAGACGTCCCCCCTCTATCTTCAAATTGTGCCCCCTTGTTCTTGCACATCTCTTTTTCTGAAAGATGCTACCCTCTTGGACTTTGTTGATTCCCTTGAGGTACTTGAAAGTTTCTATCATGTCCCCTCTCTCCCTTCTTTCCTCAAGGGTATACATATTAAGCTCCTTTAGTCTTTCTTCGTATGTCTTCTGGTGCAGACCCTGCACCATTTTGGTTGCCCTCCTCTGGACAGCCTCCACTCTGTCTATGTCTTTGCGGAGATGGGGTCTCCAGAACTGCACACAGTACTCCAGATGGGGTCTCACCAACTGTCTGTACAGAGGGATAACAACTTCCTGTTTTCTACTATTGATGCCTCTTCCTATGCATCCCAGTATCCCCCAGCCTTCCTTACTGCCTTCTCACATTGCTTGCCCACCTTTGGTCATCTGATATAATTACCCCCAGGTCCCTTTCCATTTTACTGTTGTCAGTATCTCACCCCCCATTGTTACTTTCCCTGGGTTTTGTTTCCCATGTGCATTACCTTGCACTTCTTTGCATTGAATCTGAGCTGCCATACATTTGACCATTCCTCCAACCTTGCCAAGTCCCTTCTCATCCTTTCCACTCCATCTTGTGTATCAACCCTGTTGCAGATCTTTGTGTCATCTGCAAGAGACATACTTTTCCTTCAGTTCCTCTGCAATGTCACTTATAAAGACATTAAAAGGACCGGTCCCAGTACTGAACCTGCGGTACCCGCTAGTAACCCTCCTTCTTCACTGTACTCCATTTACTACTACCCTTTGCATCCTGTTGTCTAGCCAATTTTTATCCAGGCTACCACCTTGGGACCCACTCCAAGGCTGGCTAACTTGTGTATTAATCTTTTGTGGGGACTGTATCAAATGCCTTGCTAAAATCTAGGTAAGCCATGTCCACAGCCCTCCCTGGTCTACTACTTTGGTCACCCAGTCAAAGAAATCTATTAGATTCATCTGACATGACCTTCCCATCATGAATCCATGCTGCCTTGGGTCCTGTGCCCCACTGGCCTCTAGGGTACTCAACAATTCTTTCCTTCAGAAGTGATTCCATCATTTTCCCTACCACTGAGGTCAAACTAACTGGTCTGTAGTTTCTGCCTCTGTCCTGCTCCACTTTTGTGAAGGAATCACATCTGCCCTCCTCCAGTCCTCAGGTACCACCCATCCTCCCATGATTTGTTAAAGAGAGTAGTCAGCGGTGTCACTAGTTCTTCCCTTAGTTCTTTTAGAATTCTTGGGTGAATCCCATCAGGCCCCATTGCTTTGTCCACCTTCAATTTTATTAGTTCTTTCAGAACCCTTTCTTCTGTAAATGGACTGGTATCGACCCCCGTCTTCAGAGTGTTTCTCTTGTTTGGTTTAGGTACCTCCCCCTCCTCTTCCTTTGTGAATACTGAGCAGAAATATTCATTCAGTATCCCTGCTTTTCACTGTACCTCTACCCACATTCCTCCCTTTATTAAGCCTCAGTATCCCTCTCTTTGGTCTTTCTTCTCTCCCTAATGTACCTATAAAGGTCTTATCCCCTTCTTAACAGAATTGGCTATCCTTTCCTCGGTTTGAGCCTTTGCTATTCTGACTGACTTCCCAGCCTCTTTCTGCTTTACTGATAAAGTTCTCTGTCCTGCTCCTTCTGTGTTTCCTTATATTTCCTGAATGCTGTCCTTTTCTCCTTAACCTTCCCTGCCACCTCTTTTGAGAACCATAGCGTTTTTTTCCTTCATTGTGTTTTGTTGATTTGCTTTACACAAAGGCTTGTTGCCTCTGTGATGGCTGTTTTGATTACTCCCCATTGTTCTCCCACCCCTCCTTCTTGCCTGTTTGCTAGTGCTTTTCTGAGGCACTCTCTCATTTTCCCAAAGTCAGCCCTTCTAAAGTCCAATACTCTTGCTTTTGTATGGCTTGATTGTATGGCTGTGTTTATCGTGAACCACACTGTTTGGTGGTCGCTTGTTCCCAGATGGCTACCCACTTCTAAATCTGAGATTCTTTCTCCGATCCCCATTTGAGAGTACCAGGTCTAAGATTGCTCCCTCCAGAGTGGGTTCCAGTACTAGCTGTCTGAGGCATGCCCCCTGTAGGGCATCAAGAATGACCCTGCTCTTGGATGTGCCTGCAGCAAAGGTGCTCCAGTTAACATCTGGCATATTCAGGTCCCCATCAACAATATCTCATTTTTCTGCCATTCTAAGAAAGCCTTCTATCATTTCCTTGTCCATTCCTCCTCCTGAGATGGCGGTCTGTATACAACCCCATGCGGATTGTGAAGTCATTTCCTGTCTCCAGGGTGACCCAGAGTGCCTCATCTGCTCCCTGTGTTACTCTTTAGTTATGTTGCTTTGATCCTTCCTTTACATAGAGAGCTACTCCTCCTCCTCTTTTACCCTCCCTGTCCCTCCCAGATTGTGTATCCTGGTATGTTGACATACCAGTCATGGTTCTCTGGGTACCATGTTTCTGTGACTGCCACAATATCCAGGCAACCCTCGGCCATCAAGGCCACTAGTTCATGGAGCTTGTTACGCAGACTACGGGCATCAGTACTCATCACCCTCCACTTTTTGAAATAATTTACCTTTAGCCCCATTCCTGTCTTTACTGCCTTTGGCGTTTTTTACATTTACCTCTGTTCTGCTCCCCAATAACAAGTCTAACTTGTTGTTTACCTCAATGATTACCATGTTTTGTGGGGGGTAGGCTGGGATTTCCCTGCTCCTTTTCAGTGCCTCCCCCCTTGGCTAGTTTAAATGCTTGCAATAAGCCTTAAACCTTCACCTAGGATCCTGGTCCCCCATGGACAGATGCAGACCATCGCACCTGTATAAATCTGCATCCATTCATGCGGCTCCCCAGTCACCAATGAAGCCAAAACCCTTATATCCACACCATTGTTTCAAACTTTATTGAATTCCCTGATGAGGAGTGCCCTAGCATCACCCTTTCCATAGACAGGCACCACCTCAGAGATGGGTACAGTATGCGCCAATTGTCTAAGTCCCCTCCCCAACTCTACAAACTCCTCTTGCACTGCTCTAATACCATTCATAGCCAGGTCATTTGTCCCTAGGTGGACAATGACATCCAGCTCCCTCCCTCCTGCAGTTCTTCTGATGATCCTGAGGATTAGCTTCCTGTCCATCCAAGCCATGGCACCAGGTAGGCACATTACCTCCCTCGCCCTAGACCATTTCTACCACGCTAATGATTGAGTCGCCCACCAGGAGTTGTTTCCTTCCACTGTGGTGTCCCATGCCACCCTCCTGTGGGTCTCCTTTGTGAAGGTTCCCAGCATCCTCCTTGGTCTCCACTGCAGGTTCCTCCATAGAGAAAACAGTGTCCACTGGAAGAGCGAATGAATTGTGGAGAGGTACAGCTGGAGGGATGAAACTCTTCCAACACCCTCTCCCTCCCTAAGCCCACCCAGGTGTAGCCTCTCCTCTTTCTTGGCAACCTCTGAGGTAGTGGCATTGGCACTGGTGGTCCATGGGTGAGGGAGGAGGTTTCACGAACCCTAGCCAAGTCAGCATGGAGACTGGCAACCTCCTCTCAGACCAGAGAGGTGGCTGCAAATAGTGCAGCATCTCAGCATGCATAATGTCTCCCGGAAACACTACCACCCCACAGCCATTGCACTGCACCACTCCTATCATGTCTTATTTTGTGTCCCCCTCTACTGTTTCTCAGTGTGCTTGCTCTCCTCAAAACTGTCACCATTCCTGTTCTGGGACAGCAACTTGATATATTCTTCAGTAGCCTCCTTGCTCAATGGCAGACCATCGGCAGCTGGTGGTGGGAGAAAGTGAACTACTGTTTTCCTTTAAGGTTGACAAAGCCAATGTTCCTCTATGATCCTTCTCTTCCTACTGTGAAACAGGAAGTTCATGTTGACAGTAAAATCCAGTGGCTATAACAGTAGAACTGGCGTAGGGTGGGTGGTCAATGTGGTGTGATGGCGGTCAATTAGTAAGAAAAAAGGCTAGCAACAGGAAGTTGTAATTTGTGTCACATGCTTTTATAGTGTATAAGCAACACCTCCCAGTTAAGCTCTGTCCTCCTACTGGTTTAGCAAAGTCAGCAGATACAGTACCCTTCCCAGCACAGAACACACACTGACTTTCTTTCCTTCCTTTTTTTGTTTTAAACCATAAATAAGACCCCTTCTACTTCTAATAAAGTATCTGTCAACTTAATCGCAGACAATGACTACTGATGAGGTATAAGTTTAACATAAATACGAAAATGTAGCTTCTTTTAGTTGGCTGCTTTCAGCTCGACAAGCAAGGCTAGCAGCAGCAATATGTCTGTATGTATATGTGTATGTATCTGTATGCATGTATATGTGTATGTATATGTACAGATATACAAGTCTGTATATGAGTGTAGGTACTGGTAGTTATAGAAAAATCGGGCAGTAGTAACATACATCAAGATGTACAGAGGAGGAATTAGGTAGTACCACAGTACAATCAGTGAAAATGACAGAAGTGGTACCTCAAAGTTACCGTTAGGTAACTTCGATGTAGTAAACTTTTGATAAATACACAGTGTATATAGACACAAATTCGCATGCAATGATGACTTACTGGCTTGTAGGCATGTAGAGAAATCGTCGTTGATGAGCGTCTCTGTGTAGCCGTAGAAAGTGACAACGCTTCTGGTGCATCTGGGGTGGACATGTGACTTGGAAAATTGCAGTCAGCATCACACCTGAGTTTGAAATACAGTGAGTTAGAGACTGAGGAAAACACAGAAGAGTCTGACAAAGCTCTAAAGTGAGATGATGACACAAGAAGCTTACTATTGTTGGATGCAATATCACTAAGATCACAGGAACGATCCTTTGTGGTGCCTTTGATGGTATCTGCTGGGGGTAGGCCATCTACCGTTGTTAGTCTTCGCTGGGGTAGAATGTAACATCGGTTCATTGGCATGACATGTCTCATTTCACTGTTGCTTTGATGATACCTGATGTAGAGAGATACATAGTTAATATTGCTAACTACCACGGGTGACAGAGGAAGAAAAAAAGTATAATGTTCACGTGAACTGACATCTACTCACATGTCAAGCAAAAAGCATGCAACCTGGGCATGTGTACTGAATTTTAGGTCATTCTTGAGCTGTACCCAACGCACTATTTCTGCACCAATTGCAATACATGTCTTCGCTCATTTTGAATCCAGTTCTTTTTTCTGCCTTTTTCTGGCTGAATCTGTCAACTTGACTGGACGACCCCTCTTGGAGCATTTAGTGGTATTCATAATTTTGGTGATAGCTGCTTCCATGTGTGCACAAACTGTGTTCTTGCAATGGATGTAGGTGAAAAAAATTGTGTGAGTTTCAATACAGCTGAAATAACAGTATTGGGGCAATAGATAAGGACAGCAATGAAATATATAGTTTCCTGCTTCATAAGACAAATGACAGGGAATCAATTCAGAATGACCATCGGTGAGGTGTGGAATTAACAATCTGTGTTACAACAAAGTGACATTTTACTGTAATGGAAAATAATGCATTACCCTGCTGTACTCATGTGATGTTGTGTTTAGAAATGACTCTAGACTGATACAGCACCACTGCACAAGTATTTCAACACCATATGTTCAGCCAAGGGGAAATGTTCTAATTATGTGCCAGTGACATCAGTGCAATTCATTGAGATAGAAATTACATACAGTTGTGGCACAGGAAGCAGTATCAAAGATGGTTGAGCATCAAACCTTAAGGATGGATACATGGTTGGAAGGGAGAATAGGGTAAGAAAGACTGTACCAGTACATTTGTGCAGTGCTTAAGTCAGTTCACATGATGGATGCAAAGTAGCTGAACTGCCCATTCAAAGTGAATATTTATCACGGTCAGATGAGGAGCATGCATGTTCTGCTCTATTCTGTCATGCAAGATAACCACGTAGCTGACTAGTAAGGTGGCCATACCAATGACATGGAACCATCAATAGAGATGTCATGGGATGCAATGTCCTCCAACATTTGGTAAGGCAAATTCCAGTTACAGCCACCCAGGCTGAAGTGTCCACAGAGTCGTACGCTGATCGGAGGACGTGGGAACTCACATCTGCGCCCGTTTATATAAGCTTTGCAAACTCCACCTTTGGAGGGTAGTAAGGCACACCTTGCAGGATGTCCAGTCTTGCTGACAAAGGGCATTTGGGAACTGGACCATGTCCATCAGATAAAACTGAGGCTCCATATGCTGCAGGTGGCAGATGGACACCCTACAATCTAAGTAATGCATCCAATTAGACTACCTGTCCGGCAGCTAGGTACTCAGGTGTTTGAGCCTCTGCAAATAATCATGTGCAGCCAATAACCATGGAATCAGCTGTGGGATGTTTGGCTAGGTAGGAGTGGTCCTAGGGGTACCGGTATAAGTGATTGGAATTTTTGGCCACCGCAGAGGAAGCGTGTGAATGCCTCCAAGTGGCCAAGGTGATGTTTTGGAAGGTATCCACTAATGGGGGGGAAAAGCACTGGCGTGTGGTCTTTTTGACAGAGTCACCTTGCTGGATGCAAGAGTTAGCGGTCCAGGGCCTCTGTATCTCGTCACATATTCTCATGTATGTATCACATGACCTCCATAAAGCTGGGGTCATTGGGTGAGGACTAGGATGTTCCTCTGTGTTGCTAGGAAGCGAGCCAGGGGTCAGAATCAGGAAGGATGTCTCCGATTCCCCCATAAGCATCTGAGGAAGAGGAGGAGGTGTCTTCTCTCTTCTTGTGTCACAGGATGTTCTGGGAGAAGGAGTGGGGGAAGAGGAAGTAGATCTAGTCCACTTGCACTTGTCTTTGTCCTCCTTGCAGCTAGCAGGAGTCTTATCCCCCCGGTTCCCAGATGGGGCAGGAGTAACCTGAACATCTGGATCAGGGACTGAAGGAGGCAGAGGAGTATGAGTAGGAGGTGAGACCAAGGCTTGCTTGATGGTTTTCCACCAATAGGTGAAGAGATCCTTCACCTGAGACATACCCAGCTTGTGGGACTCCGATTTAGGAGGAGACGTCATGAGGCCGGCTACCACACTGTCGTTGGTTGGGTCCTGTGTCCGTGGAATGGGTGACATCAGTAATGTCTCCATAGTACAGTCATTGGATTATGGCATCAGGAGGACCAGAGTACAGTCAAGAGGAGAGATGTCAGGGCTGCTGACAGGTGACATTGAAGGGAATGACAAAGCTAGAGATACACACACACACACACACACACCCAATGTTCCAAACCCCCCCCAAAAAAATAATGGCCAGTCAGTAGTTGCTATAACAATATCCAGGTAGTAGTATAATCATTTCTTTAGGGTGCACGTTTTAGAGAAAGATTTTTTTTGCTAGTCTTGTAACACTGTATGGGGGAGAACACAAAAAAGATATCGCTTTGGTTGTGTTTGCCAGGCAATGAAGACAGAGACAGCAAGGCCAAGAAATCTGTCTGTTTCACCCCTCCACAGTGGACAATCGAAGAAATCAAAAAAGTGAAAGATTACTTTTACAGCCAAGTAAAGGATCAGGGGGAAATAATGTTTCAACATTTACTAATGTTCATATGCTAGCGGCAGGCACAGGTCAGTGAGATATAGTCCTTGACAGGTAAAAGATGAGGTGGAAATTACGTTTTAACATTTACTTATGATTATATGTGAACACCCAGTCAGCAAGCACAGAATGTCCACCCTCCTAACCAACACAGACGGTTCACCAGAAACCCAGTCAGCAAACATGGACAGTCCCCCCTTAACCCCACCTACAAGGACAGTGGCCCCCATACACCTGAACAGTCCCCCGCTCCTCACCGGACACCGGTCTAGCGAGCATAGAATGTCCCCCTCCCAACTGACAAGGACAGTCCCACCAGACACCCAGGCAGCCAGCAAACATGGATGGTCACCCCATATCCCACCAACGATAGTCCCCAACCCTCGAAAAAATAGCAAGCAAACACAGAATTTCCCCCAGCCCCACCAACATGAACAATCCCCCAAACACCTGCCTAGCAAACATGAAGAGTCCCCTCCCCAGCATTGATAGTCTGTCCTAGACACACCTGATCAGCAATCACCAGCATTCACTCCCCATAAGCCAACATGGAAAGATCCCCCAGACACCCGACCAGCCAATAGTCCCCCTCCCAGGAGATGCCCAACAGGCAAGCAGGACAGTCCTCCTTTTCCACCATTATGCACAGTCCCCCAGACAAATAGCCGAGCCAAGTCCACCAAACAATGGCTAGTGTCACCACCCTACCATCACAGCCAGTGTCCCCACATCACCATGGCCTGTGTCTCCACCCCAAAGGACCCCAGAATAGAAAACAGACTGTCCCCAGCCCCACCAAACACTGATCATCCCCACAGCCCCACCAAACACATGCCTCCCCTGCACCAAACACTGACCATCCTCTCAGTGAGTCAGCCCCAAAACACACAGACTGTCTCCCCCAACCCCACAAAACAGACCATCCCCACCAAACATAGACCGTCCAGTGAGTTTCCCCAACAAACACCACCACACCAGTAGCACAGTAACTGAGTGTCCCCATCCCACCAACATGACCAGTGTCCACACCATGACCAAACAAATTGGCCACCCACCCCACCAACATGGACAGCCTCAATAGCCAGCAAATCACATCCCACCCAAAGAAACACAGGCTCACAGCAAACCTTCCACCCACCCCCAAGACACATGGCCACGGCCAAGACAACCCACCAAAAAAAAAAAAAAATACATTTCGGGGATGTGAAAGATATTAATTTCCAACAACCAGCTTGCAGCACAGTTACTCACCAAATCAGTAAGGGCACAGACAGGGCAGCATGCAGCAGGGCACAGCAAGGCCAAGAAGGCAGGTCAGGTAGCCTAGTCTCTCCCAACAGTCCTGTTCCTCTTCAGATTAATCCTCCAACGAGACAGTAACTAATTTTTTCTGACACCAGATGAACATGTCACATTATGCGTCTGCTCTAGCCTGCATGACCGCCAGCTTCTTCACTGTTCTGGGCCTGGCTGTTCACTGACCTGAGTAATCTCTCTAGGTGGACCATGGAACTGGTGGACAATAGGCATGGTGTGGGACTTGACGACAACATGGTAAATCTTTTTCAGGCCTGCTGGACACAGGAGCTGGGTGTGCAGGCAAGCCTGGCCATGCCTCAGACTTACTATAATTGTACTACTCGCTCCTCCACTTGGTCTGTCCGGTGGTAGAGGCCTTGTGGCCGCAGACCTCCTAGGCTCTAGGGGATGGGAGGCTCAGGTGGCAGTGAGAGCTCAGAGCACAGCTGGCTGCACAGATAAACAGAGAGTAGGTAGTCATAGGACTCGGGTGAGGTATATTTAAACTGGGCTGTTGAGGACAGGAGTTGGGTGGGAACACTAGACTGACTGAGACAACGGTGACACCTGACAGGCAACCAACGACTGCTGCTCGACATCCTTGAACAGCTATTTCGACTCAGCCCTACGCTATATTGATGCTGCTGCTCCTTGATGGAAGGCACACAGACAACTAAATGGCACCACTAACAGAGTACTGCTCACGTAATGGCGCTAGCTTGCAGCACTCTCTGATCGGCTGTAACATGCAGGCTACTATGGTTGCAGGCTTGCAGCCAATCAGAAAAGGGGATAGTTTTTGTTTAAGAGACACAGTGCTGCGCTGCAACCCCTCTTCCCTCCCACGGAGAGGTGCAGGCAGTGCAGGCATAGCCCTGAGCCCATTCAATATTAAACAAAAAAATTGATAACCAGAGAATGGTGGCTGGCCTCCTACAAAAGTCCTGGTCTAATTTCTCAGGTGGGGCAGCTTGCCCCTCTGCCACCCTGCAATCTACGCCTATGCCCACACCTTTGTGTGAGTCCAATTGGATCGGAAGCACACACCCCCTTCAGTCTGCTGCACATGAGCACTCTCTCTTCACTTGTTTATCTCAGTCCTACCTTGTTTTTTATTTCTGGACGTGTAGTAAGTAGATCGGCCTTCGTATTGTACGTCTTTGGTTTTATCACTCTCATTTTCCTTTTCTATCCCCAGACCCTTGTGACCACCATTAACTCGAGTAATTTAAGATTGTGGGACACAAATTATGTGACAACTGTAGCAGCAAGATGTAAGTCCAAATTGCATTTGGTAGCGGTTCAAATACTTACAGGGTTGTCCTCTTTTAGTGAGCATTGCGGCGCTGTGTAGGCTAAATACAAACCACAGCACTGTATAGACCCTGTAAAGCCACTAGTACTTTGACATTATGTTCATGCCAATACAATTTCATACTTATATACAGAATAGGATGTTCTGGTCCATCTATATTTTGACTTAGGACAGCACCTAGGCCTACCTCGGATGCATCTGTTTGTAGCACAAATGGTTTCTCAAAGTATGGGCTGCTTAAAACAGGAGCTGAACATAATGCAACCTTTTGTGGCTAGAAAGCTTCATCACCTCTGGGGTCCATTTCATTATTTGGTGCACCGTTTTTCTGAGCTCAGTGAGGGAAGTAGCTAATTCAGCAAAGTTGGGAACAAATTTCCGATAATAACCAGCCAGCCCTAAAAATAAAATAGGCTAAATACAAGAAAACACAAACCACAGCACTGTATAGACCCTGTAAAGCCACTAGTAATTTGGCATTATGTTCACTCTCGCACCTTCGCAAGGGGTGAGTCATGCCAGTACTCTGTACTGTTTAAAGAAATATAAAGTGCTGTATTGCTTTTAGAATTTAAGAGGCGAGAGGGCAGTGTGTAAATTCGGAAACATAAAACCTTTCCCTCAGTACCTTGCTGCGATATATTTAGTAGTCAGAGTCCTCTTCTGTGTTGTTGGCAATGCAATGTGATCCTATAAATGGACCGGGAGTGTTCAGCAGCACTAATTTCTTTGAGCCTTTTTATTTTGTTATTCTCCTGCTATTTACCACCTGCATAGAAGAGAACTTGCAGTTGTTGCTTGCAGCCCGACTCCCTATGTCAGTCAGAATAGTCTTCTTAGCAGGGTGTAAGCTCCCATGAGGTAAATAGTACAATGCCAGCTTGTTTAATAAAGTAAGATAGATGGCCATCATCCAAAGGGGCAGAGTTTTTTGTATAATGTAGCCCTTTTCTGTTCAAACTGGAAGTATGGGATATGAGACGTGCACTGATCAGGAATCAGATAGATTTTTGAGGACTGTGTTGAGAAGTTTCCTCCCACCCCACCAAAACCACCATCTCCGGATTGCTGAAAACTGTTTTAGGTACAATTAAAATAAAAATCAGTCTGCCAACCCACCTGCTCGCTCTAAGCCACTCACGACTTAGGAGATTACCTAAAGCGTTGGAAGAAAGAGTGACAGGATTGGTAGGAACTCACCTTCAACACTTGCAGGCAGGAACCAAAAGGTACAGTGATTGCTTGAACTCCGGCAACCTAAAGCAGCTGGAATGGCTTGGGTACAGGTGTGAGAAGAATTTATATGTCAATAAAAGCATGGAATCTTGCAACCAGCCCACCACCCCCAGTAAAGACTTGAATACAACCATGCCCTCACTGCGATCCCTGGCCAAGAGCAGCATCTTGCAACCAGCCCCCCCCCCAGTCAAGATTCACATCCAACCAGGACCTCAGCCTGACCAAGAGCAGAATATTGCAACCAGCTGCCCCCCCGGTCCAAGACAGGCATGCAACCAGGCCCCCTCACCATGGCGGAGAGCGGCATCTTGCAAACAGCACCACATAAACATAAGACTAGAATATGCAACAGGTTATACTGCTGCAGGCTTCGGTCATATTTTGAAGACACACACAGCACACACAGACAAGGTTAATTAGCAGGTTAAAATTCTATGCTTCTATGCCCATCTCACTGTCAGTCACACTAGTACTAATACTTGCAGTAGGCAGCAGCAGACACAACAATTAGCATTGTGTACAGTGAAAATAAAAACCATAGTACATACCTGGTTAATCTCAATTTCTCTTGTACCAGGACATCAAGTGATTCACCGTATGCGATTCAGACGCGACACTCCAAACTCTGGCGTGGTGCCGTTTAGCAGTGCAGCTTCTAAATGGATCAAGTACAGCAGGCAAGCAGGCAGAATGAATTCTCTACTATAATGGCTCCCCGATTATAAACCTAAGCAAGCCAGAGACATTAAAAAGAAATCAATATAGTTAGTAATATAATCTTACACGGTCAGGATAAGACACACCCCGTGTGAAGAGATCCTATCCTGACCATCCTGGAAGATTTTACTATGCTGACCCGAGGCCTCCTCGACCTACATGGCAGGTCCACACACTGTGCAGCAGTTGCCAACAAGTAGCATTATCAAATGGGCTGGATAAGGTCCAGGAAAGGGCTTTGCTTCACACAGTCAGGTGAAAGCAGCCTCATGCCCCCATGAGCAGTCAGCAGCAAGCATCAAAACAGCCCATCACAAGGATCTGGAGCCTGTATTCAGAATACGAAGAGACAGTCACTGTGGCAGACTTGTGGAAGGCAAGGCAGGTCGGGATGAATTTAATCCCATGCAGTAGAGTCGAGGCAACTCAGCGAGCATAGCAGCAGGGCTCTGAGCGAAGATTTAGGCTGGCGACTGTGGCATGGGCACTTTTACATATTCAGTCAGTATGGCGAGACAAACTTGGCTGGCAGCAGGCGCAGAAAAAAGGAAAATATACTAGTAGTGACACTATTAGTGACGTGATATAATGTGAGAAAATTGAATATGCTGCTGTGCTGGCCACCCACCACCAGGCAACACCAACACTGACCAGTATTTGCTGCATCTGCCCCCGCCAGGCCCAGTCCACCAATCTTTTAAGTTTAATCCTCTATTCCTTCCCATTCCAGCTTGAGCCTCACCTCAGTTAGACAAATACACAGACAAAACTTCTAATATATATATATATATTTATATTTTTTCCATAAAGCACAACAGTAAACTGTAGGATTATTGGAAAAGTCCACAATGATACAGCAGTGGAAGCAATGTAATCAATAGAACTTATTTTGAAACCTTAGACACAAACGAACTATCGAGCAGTCAGTGGTTGAGAAGAAGATACATCCAAGTAAGTTATATGTAAACATAGAACATATGTTAGTTTATAAGGTAAACCAGCCTCCTGACTGGGACACCTATTCATTAATTGCTGCTAGTACCATTTTGATGAAAAATGAAAGTGTTCACAGAATCCCAGCACTGACTCCCTGCTGTCAAAGCCTATACTTTACAATAACACCAGCATGATTAATTTGTTTCCACAATTCCTCTGAGGAAGTCACTGCAGCCAGTACTATTTGAATCAATTGTAGTAGTCTTACTGTACCAGCAGATAGCAGAATCCACCAGTTCCCGGCCTGCCATGCTCGACTCCCACCCCCAAAAAAAAAATACCGGTCTGTCAGTGTCTCCGAGTCCAGACTCGTGGCTGCAAAGACTCCCTAGCTCAGAACGTCCCAGAACTGTTGGTGTGTGGCTGCGATTGCATAGCTGGGCTTACAGAGTTGGACAGTGCCCAAGAAATTCGAGCTGCTAATAAAAATGTCAGTGTGTGTGTGCTGCAGCTGCAATACCTAACCTAGCCCTTCCTGGTTCCCTGACCCTGTGTCCTCCTGTCCCGCTTGGTGTACTTGGCTGGCAGCTCGGCTTCACTCACGCAAGTCTCCAGTCTAATCTGGACAGGACAGACTAGAAGGACATGAAGTGGACCCCAACCAATCCTCACGGCATTGGCTCACGCCATGGCGCGCGGCTGTCAGCATAATGCTGCTCCCTTGCATCCTGCTGCTGCCCACCTATAGTGCTGCCGTGCTCTGCCATCCACTCCGGTGCAATACCTAAGCTAGCCCTTCCTGGTTCCCTGACCCTGTGTCCTCCTGTCCCGCTTGGTGTACTTGGCTGGCAGCTCGGCTTCACTCACACAAGTCTCCAGTCAAATCAGAACAGGACGGAGTAGGAGGACATGAAGTGGACCACAACAGGGACGTAGTTTGATTTTTTGACAGAGGGGGCAAAGACAGATAAACGTCCTGGTCCTCCCAATAAAAACTAAACCAACTGGCCGGGGGTCGGGGGCCCGCATAGGCAGCCATAAGCTATCAGGTTTTTGATGCATCCTGGTGCATTTCGAGGGTCATTTTGAAACATTTAGGCTGCTTTTAAAGATTTCTTTGCCTTGCTGCAAACAGATATCACTACGGCGGCTAAGATCGTCACCATGCTGCCCAAACTTTTTTTTTTTGTCACAGACTGAATTTAGTCAAAGATCAGCTTACTTTCTGTCACTAACAATACATTTTTTAAAGAACACTACAAGAGCTAGGGCATTCCCTGAGGAATAACTTGGGCCCACTTGTAAAACTGAATGCTTGAGGCAATGTCAGGCTCAGGCATTCACTAATGCCTGAATACATCAGCAGCGAAGAAGAAGAAGAAGAAGAATCAGCATTTGTATAGCGCTTTTCATATATCCAAAGCGCTTTACAAGCAATGCTAGACTGGTAGTGAAGTGACTGAATGTGTGGTGGCGGCCATATCGCACATCATCACCCACACACAGCCTGGATAATTGCATGAACCGGCTTATGGGAATGGGAATGTTGGTCAGGACACTGGGAATGTTCCCTACTCTTTGCGAAGAATGCCCTGGGTTCTTTGACTTCCACCTGGACACCCACAGGATGGGCAGAAGGGACCTCGGTTTAACATCTCATCAGAAGGACGGCACACCCCAGCAGTACAGCACCCACCAATACTGCACTCAGATGCCAGCGATTTTTAGGTGCAAGTCCAATCACAGTGTGAGACGAGAACCCACGACATTCTGGTCCAGAGGCGGATGTGCTACCAACTGAGCCATGCTGACCTTAGCAGGTCATTAATTCGCCAGGAAATGCTCTAGACTAGATATTTTTTCCCTTACACACTGTTTTCAGTGCAAAAGATAAAATAACCTGTTTAAACACAAGTAAGTGTGTATGTGTTTGGTATAAACCATTAAAATTATGTTGCAGCCTTATTTGGAGCATAGTAATTGAAAGCCCCATGGAAGCAGGCCGCAATGAGCTACTGCCCCTCCACCAAACCAGAGGCGGAGAATATCACAGAAAAAAAAAATACTGAGTGGCACTAGCTATCTCACTTTTTATTTTGCAGTCACAGTTTACCCAATGGAGCCCAGCTGAGATGCAACATCTAGTTTGCAGTGGGGTCCGGCTTCTACTCTACTGCAGTAGCTGGGTGTATGGGACAGAGCACTGTGAGAGATTATGTGAGCAATCCAAGGTCACAAGGCAAGTCTCTTGTGCTAGTGAGGTTTGAACCTCAGCCTGTAATTCCATTGTTACCCAGTCCAACCTCTAGAGCCCTCTGAAAATGCTACAAAATGATTGACCTGTAAGGTACCCAACCAGACTGCCTACTGCTATGGGAGCACTCAGATAGAAGCCCTCTGCAGACAGGCTGTTGCGCAAAGGGTCAGTGATTGTTCTTCAGCAAACCTGAGTACAATAAGGCTGCAAACTGCAGTGCCCCCCCCCGACTATTTTTTCTCACAAAGTTTTAGGTCAATTTTTTTTTTTTAATTAAAAAACAATTTTGCTTGTATTTGGTTTTCAAATTTCTCTGCTGTCTCATGTTCCATGCAAGCAGTGAAGAGGTCAAGGACTTCTGATGGTAGATCCTTTCAAGCAAACAGTGTTGTTACAATGCCACATTCAATTTGGCATGTTTATCAGTTTAACATACTGTAAATCTTGTTTGGATCGGTGATCTTACTTTAAACAAAAACATCATCACTTGTGATGGGGAGTCACACACCTCTACCCCCTGTTTATATAGATCACAGAGTGCAAACCACAGATTACAAGTTATATGTTTCCAGAGCACAGGATTCCCCAACCAGATAACATGTCCCAAAAAAATCACTTTTTTGTATCTAAGTTTGTAAGTCCAAATAGTTCCACAATCACCTAAATATGGACCAATCACACTCCTCATTTAGTCCTGTGTCTGGATCCAAGCAGCCCATAGTAGGAACATAGGAACGTGTCGACAGAAAAGGACCTCAGGGGCCAACAAGTCTGCCCATTAGCCTAGCACCCCTAGGCCTGCCCCTGATATGCCCCCCACCTTTCCTTTCTGTGTCTGTCCCACACCCTCTTGACCCCCACTGAATTTTCTCCCACTACTTCCCTAGGCAGCCCATTCCAGGATTTCACCAGCCTTTCTGTAAAGAAGTTGTTCCTGATATTGCCCCTGAACTTATCCCCCTCCAGTTGGAGATCATAACCATTTTTTCTGGGGCACTTTTTCATCTGGAAGGGTTTTTCCAGGAACCATCTTGTTTATCCCTTTCAGGTACTTGAGGGTCTCTATCATGTCCCCCCTCAACTCCAAGGGATACATATCCATGGCTCCCAGACTCTCCTCATACAGCAGGTGACTAAGCCCCTTAAACATCTTGGTTACCCTCCTCTGTACTCTCTCCACCTTCTCTGCATCCTTCCCTTGGTAAGGCCTCCAGAACTGGACCACATACTCCAGATGAGGCCTGACCAGCTGGGTGTACCAGGGGACCAAAACCTCCGTCCTCCTGCTGGTGATTCCTCTCCCAATGCATCCCAACACTTTACTGGCTTTTGCCACTGCCCTACCACACTGCCCTGCCACCTTCAAGTCCTGAGTGCTGATGACACCCAGGTCCCTCTCCTCCATGGTAACCACTAGCAGCTCACCCACTAGCCTGTGTTCCATTCTCCCATTCCTTCTTTCCAGGTCCATTACTTTGCATTTCACCATACTGAGAGATAATTTCCACTTCCCGGCCCACTCCTCCAATCTCTCTTATGGCTTCTCTGCATCCTTTCCAGTCCAACCTGTATGTCCACTCTATTACCGATTTTGACATCCATAGATACATAGATACATAGATACATAGACAGTGTCGGCAGATAAGGGCCTATGGCCCACCTAGTCTGCCCATTTGAGCTTGTAAGTTCAGTTTGTTTTCCTAGAAGTCTATTTCCCCTTACCCCTGACCTCTAGAATTCCTTTATGTCTATCCCATGCATCCTTAAATCCCGTGATTGTTTCAGCCCCCACCACTTCCTCTGGCAGGGTGTTCCACTTGTCCACCACCGTTCTGTGAAGAAATTCTTTCTCATGTTTCCTCTGAATCGTCCTCCCTCCAACTTCATCCCATGCCCTCTAGTCCTGAAACATCTTTTCACTTAAAAATAGTGTTTTCACCCTGTTCCTCCCTGTAAGATACTTGTATGTCTCTATCATATCCCTCTCTCCCTCCTCTCCTCCAGGAGTACATGTTCAGTTCCTTCAACCTGTCTTCATAGGACTTGTGATGCAATCCATGCACCATCTTTGTTGCCCTCCTCTGAACCTTCTCTACCCTGTCTATGTCCTTACGTAGGTATGGTCTCCAGAACTGTACACTGTACTCCAGGTGGGGCCTCACTAGTGTCTTGTATAGCGGAATTATGACCTCCCTTTTCCTGCTGGTGATGCCCCTGCCTATACATCCCAGCATCC
This sequence comes from Neoceratodus forsteri, assembly GCA_016271365.2. Taxonomy (NCBI): domain Eukaryota; kingdom Metazoa; phylum Chordata; order Ceratodontiformes; family Ceratodontidae; genus Neoceratodus; species Neoceratodus forsteri. The sequence continues at coordinate 1,552,580,640 of CM057453.1, read as the reverse complement.
TATTTGCTTTACCTGATGCCTTGTCACACTGTTTCCCTACCTTGAGGTCATCAGAGATGACAACCCCAAGATCCCTTTCCTGCTTGGTGCATGCTATATCCTCACCCCCAACTGATATATTGTGCCAGGGTTTTGTGCCCCATATGCATTATCTTGCACTTCTTTGCATTGAATTTCAACTGCCAAACCCTTGACCATTCTTCAAGTTTCTGCAGGTCCCTTCTCATTCTGTCTACACCCTCTGGTGTGTCTACTCTGTTACAGAGCTTTGTGTCATCAGCGAACAGTGAAATTCTGCCTTCTAGATCCTGTGCAATGTCACTGATGAAGATGTTGAATAGGACGGTCCCAGCACTGATCCCTGTGGTACCCCACTGGTCACTCTTCCCTCTGTGGAGTGACAGCCATTTACCACCACCCTCTGTGTCCTGCCACCCAGCCAGTTACCTACCCACCACACTACTGTCCTGCCCACACCCATATTCCCAGTTTGTGTAATAGTCTTCTATGTGGCACAGTGTCAAGGCCTTGCTGAAGTCCAGATAGGCCATGTCCACTGCCTCCCCTGATCCACCTCCTAGTCACCCAGTCAAAAAATTCAATGAGGTTGGTCTGACATGACCTCCCCTGGTGAAACCATGCTGCCTTGGGTCCTGTAGTCCATTGACAACCAGATGTTCCACCAATCTCTCCTTCAGTAGTGCTTCCATGATCTTTCCCACTACCGAGGTGAGGCTGACTGGTCTGTAGTTCCTGCTTCCTCTTTGTTCCCACTTTTGTATAAGGGGACTACATCTGCTGTCCTCCAGTCTTTGGGTACCTCCCTGTTTCCAGTGATTGGCTGAACAGGATAGCCAGAGGTTCAGCCACCACCTCTCTTAGTTCTTTAAGGACCCTGGGGTGCACCCCATCTGGCCCCATTGCTTTATCAGCTCTTATTACTTCCAGTTCCTTCAGGACCCTTTCTCTTGTAAAGGGACTTGTGTCCATTTCTGCACCATTCTCACCCCTTGTACTCCCTTCAGACCCATTACCCCCTCTTCCTTAGTAAAGACTGAGCAGAAATACCTGTTCAATATGTCAGCTTTACTGTTGTCATCCTCCATGGCTCCCCATCCTCCCCTTCAGTCTCACTATCCTCCCTTTGTCTTTCTTTTTCCTTATGTACCTGTAAAAGGTTTTGTCCCTCTACCCACTGATTTTGCAATGTGTTCTTCTGTCTGAGCTTTGGCTTCCCTTACTGACTTCCCTGCCTCCCTTTGTTTCTCCTGGTACTTCTCCCTATCCCTTCTGCCTGTGTCTTTTGTATTGCCTGAATGCAATCTTTTTGGCTTTCACTTTCTTTGCTACCTCTTTGGAAAACCATAATGGTCTCCTCTTCCTTTTCCTCTTCTAACCTGCTTAATGCATAATTCTGTTGTTCTTATAATCCCCATTTTAAATACTGCCCACTGTTCCTCAACCCCTGATTCTCGTCCCATTCCCTTAATGCCTCTTTCAAGTATCTCCCCATTTTCCCAAAGTCTGCCCCCTAAAATCCAGGATCGTGTTTTGTGTGGTTTGGTTCTGCTCTTTCTGTGATTTCAAACCACAATGACTGAGTGGTCACTGTTACCCAGGTGCTCCCCACTGTTACCCCCATCACACTGTCCCTGTTTGTGAGCACAAGGTCCAGTATTGCCTTCTGCCGAGTTGGTTCCATGACCAGTTGCTTGAAGAAGGCACCCTGAAGAGTCCAGGATAAATCTGCTCCTAGTTGATGCTGCTGCTGGGATGCTCCAGTCCACGTCTGGAATATTGAAGTCTCAACCAGTACTACCTCACCTTGTCTGCCATCCTTTGGATGGCTAGCATCAACTCCCTATCTGTTTCTTCCTCCTGGGCTGGTGGTCTATAGACCACACCTGTGCGGATAGCTGGCCCCATTTTCCTTTCCAGCTTAACCCACAGTATCTCTCCCCATTTTGTTCCTCCTGGATCTGTGTGGCCCTTATGTCATTTTTCACATACAGTGCCACTCCTCCTCCCTTCCTGCCTGCTCTGTCTCTTCTGAATATGTTGTAGCCAGGTATGGCCATCTCCCAGTCATGGTTATCATTACACCAGGTTTCAGTGATGGCCACAATGTCCAGGTCTGACTGTACCATGACAGCCTCCAGATCTTCCATCTTGTTGCTAAGGCTCCTGGCATTTGCACACATGGCTTTCCATGATTTGACCTCCCTAGACTGCTTCACTGTTCTACTCCAGCCCCTTCCTTGGTTGTCATTTATCCCTGGTTCTCCTTGCTGTCTGCCCTTCTGCTGAATTTTGCCCCTTTTCTGCTTATCCACCTCTTGGACACTAATCTCCATCTTTTGCACACTGCTTTGCAGAGATAGCCACTCCTCTGGTTCACTGGTTCCACTGCTAGCTGTGGGGGGTGAGCAAGTAGGTACCCTCCTTGCTGGCCTGCCACCCCCTTTGCTAGTTTAAATGCTTGTCAATGTAGCATTTAAACTTATCATTGAGTGCTTGGATTCCCCTCCAGGATGGATGCAGGCCGTCAGGCTTGAACAAACCTCCATCCCTCCAGGTGAGTCCCCAGTCACCAATGAATCCAAACCCTTCCTCACAGCACCAGTTCTTCAACCATGAGTTAAAGTTCCTGGTGCATGCACTCCTATGCTCTCCCTTGCCTCTCACAGGTAGTACTTCTGAGAAAGTGACAGAAGTAGCTACTTGCTTGAGACCCCTCCCCAGTTTCCTAAAATCTCGGCAAACAGGCTCACTCTACTCTCCAACCCCTCCACAGTGTCACTTACATAGATGTTAAACAGCCGGGGTCCCAGCACCAACTCCTGGGGCATGCTGCTCATGACTTCCACCTCTCCTGAGGGGACCCCATTTATCAACACCCTCTGTGTTCTCCCCGCCAACCAGTTGTGCACCCATGCAATAACTACCTTCCCAAGACCTAGCCATTCCATTATGTGCAACAGCCTACCATGTGATAACATATCAAAGGCACTCCTGAAATTTAGGTAGGCTATGTCCACTGACACGCACTGATCGAACACCAGATTGACCTCGTAAAAGAACGTTACCAAATTCATCTGACAAGAGCTGCCCTTAGTAAAGCCGTGTTGCCTTGGGTCTAGCAGGTCGCTTGCCTCCAGGTAGTCCATAATTCTGTCCTTGAGCAGCCGATCCATAAGCTTGCCTACCACTGAAGTTATACTCACTGGCCTGCAATTGCTGTAATCCTACCTTCACCCTCCCTTATGCATGGGGAGCACATCTGCACATTTCCAGTCCTCCAGGACTACCCCCCGTTCATCAGGACTCATTGAATAGATAGGTCAGGAGAGCCATTAGCTCCTCATCAGCTAGTGCCATGCCCTAGGGTGAATCCTATCTGGCACCATGGCCTTGTTCGCCCTCAGGCCCTTAAGCTCCTTCAAGATCTCCTCTTCATGGAATGGTCCCACATTCAGCCCTCAATTCCTGATGGAACCTGACAGCCCCCCTCATAAATACCATGCTAAAATAACTATTCAGTAATTCAGCCTTCTCCTGGTCCCCCGCAACCTTCTCCCCTGTCTCCGTCCACATGCCCGGCAACCCAGTACCCCCTTTCCTCCATTCACTTATATGCCTAAAAAAGGTCTGGTCCCCCTTCCTGACCCCATTGGCTATACTCTCCTCTGTTTGTGCTTTAGTCCACCTAACCACCCTCCCAGCTTCCTTCTGCTTATCATGGTAAGCATCGCAGTCCAGCTTGCTCTGTGTCATCTTGTACTGCCTGAAAGCCCACCACTTTGCCCTGATGCTTTCCCCCACTTGCCTGTTGAACCACAGTGTCCTCCTTCTCCTTCTGCTCTTGCTTACCTTCTTTGAACAGTGGTCCATGTTCCCCATGATTGCCCTCTTAATTTTGGACCAAATATCTTTCACCCCCCTACATTCCCCCACCCTCCTAATGCCCATCTAGTGTACTCCCTCATCTTTCCAAAATCAGCCTATCTGAAATCTAACACCTTCACCTTATTTCGATGGCATGAGGCTGCTGCATTTATCATGAACCACACTATGTTGTGGTCACTGCTTCTGAGGCTGTCCCGTACTGTTAACTCACCCACCCTGTCACCATTCATAAGTACCAGGTCCAGTACCGCACCCTCCCTAGTGGGCTCCTTGACCAGCTGACTTAGGTAGGCTATCTGTAGTGGGTAAACAATCGCTCTGCTTCTGGATGAGGTGGCAGACAGTGTTTGCCACTCCACATTGAGATCTCCCAGCAGCAGCACTTCCCCCTTAGCCGCCATCCTAAGTATCTCCTTGATCATCTGGCTGTCCACCTCTATAGTTTGCCCTGGTGGCCTGTACACAACTCCAATTCACACCACCTTGCCCTTCTCCGTGGCCAGCGAGACCTATAGGGCCTCAGTGTCCCAACACCTGCCTTGTGTTTCCAATGCCTGGATCCCCTCCCTCACGTAGAGCACTATGCCCCCCTTTCCTGCCAACCCTGTCCTTTCTGAACAGTGCATAACCTGGAATGTTCCTGTCCCATTCCTGCCCATCATGGAACCAAGTCTCTGTGATCTCCACTATGTCCATCTCCTCCTCCGTCATGATCGCCACCAAGTCTGATACCTTGTTGCCCAGGCTCCTGATGTTTGTGCACATGGCCCTCCATTTATACCCTTCTCTAACCCTCACCTTCCCTCTCCTAATGGGCTTTGCTTTGCATGTGACCACAGATCTGGCTCCCGCCAGTTTGCTTGCTTCTTGTGGAGGGCAGCTGTCCCCCCACTGAGTTCACTGTTAGGTGATACTTACAGCCCCCCCCATATCAGTTTAAATTGTACTGCTCTCTAAAGAATTCACTAAGGTGAGAAGGGGAGACAAGTTATGTGTATGAAGAGACATCACTGGGAGAGTGAGACTTGAAAATTAAAACTAGTCCCTGACAGAATCTGCAGGGACACATAATTGGACTGTGACAAAGACAATAATACAGATGACACAGGGGGTCAACATGGGACTGGAGGAGAGGTGATACAGTAAAGGGCAGCTGGCAGATAACAGGAGTGGTAACATGTAACTTCATAATGATAACTTTTGTTTGTTTGTTTTATTGTTTTGGTAACTTGGTAAGGCCCACTAGGCACAAGTGACTGTTTTCAGGGATGACCCTGAAGCACTGGGGTGGTTACGTGACTTGATCAGAGTCATACAGTATGCAAGTGGAGGTTGTGGGAATCAAACCCAGATCTGATGGATGCACCAGGGTCATTCACAGCTGGTTACTCTAACCTCTAGTCTATACTGCTAGCCCCAAATGGGGGGGCAGAAAATGGAGGGAGAACAGCTGTAACATCACAGTAGTGCAGAACAGAGATAAGCTTAATGAGTTACTAGATGTACACAAAAGTAATTCATTTTCTCCAACTCAACAGTGATACATAGCACACCAGAAAGGACCAGTGAGGAGCTGACTTACATATTTTGCTGTGGGGATGCATCATACCGGGCAACACAAATTAAAAAGCTGCTCTCCTCCACTGGGCAGTGTTGTCCATGGTCCATATTTTCATTACCCCAGGTCCTTCTCCTCCTGAGTGTTCCACAGCTTAACTCCACCCAGCCAGTATTCTCTCCGGGGCTTCTTCACCATAAAACTGCATAACCTTACACTTCTTAGCATTGAACCCCAGCTGCCACCACCTCTCTGACTACTCATCTAGCAAGTTTTTGTCACCCTGCTGCTGCTTCCATCCATCCTCTCCATTCACCACTACTCCGATTTTGGTGTCGTCAGCAAACAGGCTTATCTTGTGCACCACAGCATGTGCAAGGTGTGCTATTAAGAGCCCGATCAATACTGGCCGATAAACTGATCCCTGTGGCACCCCACTCGTCACTGCCCTGGGAGTTCAGATCTACCCTCTCACCGCCACATGTTGCAGCCTCGAACTACACCATCTTGTAACCCAGTTCCTATTTGTGACCCTGCCAAGACACCAGTTAGCTTCCCCCTAGCCACCCATGATGCCCAGAATCGAAGGCATTGCTAAAGTCCAAGTAAAGAACATCGGACACATGAGCCTTAGCCATCTCACCTGTCACCCAGTCATAATATTGTATCTGGTTGGTTCGACAATACTTCACTGAGACAAACACATGCTGCCTCACATCATGGAGGCAATCTCCCTCCCTCTTTGGATTATAAAGCACTCACGCATGCAGTCTGTATGAAATGTGCTATATAAAAAAAAAAAATATTTCCACACAAGCAACAGCCACAGAGCTTACAGACTTCTAGGAAAACATAAAATGAACTTACAAGCTGAAATGGGCATGCTGGGTGGGCCATAGGCCCTTATCTGCCGACACTGTCTATGTGTCTATGTATCTATGCTATCGACTGCCAAACAACTGTGTAAACACTCATGCTTCTTAGCAGGCATTGTGACATCACTGCCCCAACACTGCTATCAACATACACCTGCTTATATGAAAAATGCAGTTCATATGCACAATGCAAATGATGATAATGTGCAGTAAGGAGTCACATTCATGGATAGGTCATGTAAATGTTTTCAGTTAGTGGATAAGGGAGGCAGAATGGTCCATGTAAGTGAGGCATTGAATTAAAAAATGATCAAGGGTGCCAGAAGATGGTAAAAGCTGAGGTGGCTGAGAATCAAAAGGCCACTTATGAGGGTACAAAGGGCCCATTTTGTATATTATTTTTTGCCATACAAAAATTAAAAGTGGAGTGGATACCGCCCCCCCCCCCGTTCCAGCACTTATCAAAATTATTGATTTGTATTTGTTTCAGCTAAGAACATAAGTTAACAAAGAAGGTAGAATAGATGTTGTCTCAGTAACTGTTATTTGATTTCAGCAGACTGAGAGTACACAGCATCAAGGCCAGGCCTAATCCCATCACCTTTCAATGATGTGCTTCACACATTGTCTCACAAAGAAAGGAGGACAGAGCCTCAAAAACTCTGATTGCCCTTTCTATAGATAATAGTACCTAACATCAAGTCACAGGTAATCACATTATCTGACAACGAGTTGCTTTCCCAGATGTGTTGGTAATGGCAAGCAATTAGAAAAAGACAATAACCAAATGAAGACAGCATGAACTCTCTTTCACTAAACTGTCTTCAGCCATCAAGTTATGACAACAGCCAGTCTGGCTTGATATGTATGCCACTGTCCTCTTAGGTCAGTGAATGACTAAATGTTGTAACCTTGTTACTATGTATGGATGGCAGCACTGATGCATAGATGAGTGAATTTATGATTTGTAATATGCTCTATGCACTGATCTGAAACTGCTTTTGAAAAAGTAATTGACCTACAATGATTGCTGCATGTACTATAACAATATGACTCTCAAAGAAAAGAACATTGGACTGGGTGTTGGCCAAATCTGGCTACAACATATTCAGAAGAGACAGGGTGGGTAGGAAGGTATGAGGTGGTACTGTATGTATAAAATGACATACGGGCCACAGAGATCCAGGAACAAAGTGGTGTAGAGATTCTGTGTGTTAAGCAGGAACGGAAAATGGTGTCAGCCATATAGACCAGTGTGGTCTATAGACCATCAGCCCTGGATGAAGAAACAGATAGGGAGCAGATGCTAGCCATCCAAAGGATGTCAGACAAGGGTGAGTTACTGCTGGTTGGTCACCTCGATATTACAGACATTGATATGATCATCCCATCAGCCGCATTAACTAGGAGCAGATTTTTCAGTGATTCCCTTTAGGGTGCCTTCCTCAAGCAACTGGGCATTGAACCGACTCATCAGAAGGAAATAATGGACCTTGTGCTCACAAACAGGGACATTGTGATGGCAGTAACTGGAGCGTAGGCAGGTAGGTCAGCAAGTGAAGATGACAACAGTAATGCTGACATATTTCACAGGTACTGTATTTATGCTCAGTCTTTACTGAGGAAGAGGAGGAATGTTTCGAAGGCAGTACAAGGGTGTGATTACAGCAGCAAAATGGACACAGGTCCTTTACGAAAAAGGGTCCTTCAGCAACAGAAAGTATTAAGAGTTTATAAAGCAATGGGTAAAGATGGGGTGTACCCCGTGGTCCTTAATGAACTAGTAGTGGTAAATGGCTGTCACTCCACAGAGGGAAGAGTGGCCTGTGGTGTACCTCATGGATCAGTGCAGGGACGGGTCTGATTCAGCATCTTCATTAGTGACATTGCGCAGGACCTAGAAGGCATCAATTGTCTGTTTACTGATGACACAAAGCTCTGTAACAGAGTTGACACACCCGAGTGTGTAGACAGAATGGGAAGGGACCTGCAGACAATTGCATAATGGCAGCTGGTAAAGAAACATAGAAACATAGAATTTAACAGCAGATAAGGACCACTTGTTCTACCTTGTTTGCCCAATTACCTACCTAATAGATCAGCTGCAGATCGTAGTTAACCAACAGCCTACTTCCTCCTATCCTCCACTAGAATTGCCTTACGTCTGTACCATGCATTCTTGAATTCCCCCACTGTTTTTGACTCTACAACTTCCTCAGTAAGGATGTTCCATGTATCCACAACCATCTATGTGAAGAACTACTACCTCACATTTCCTCTAAGCCATTCCCCCTCTATCTTCAAATTTGGCACCCTTGTTTTTGCACATCTCTTTATCAGAAAGATGCTACCCTCTTGGACTATGTTGATTCTCTTGAGGTATTTGAAAGTTTTGATCAGGTCCCCCCTCTCCCTCTTTTCCTCAAGGCTATACATCGTTAGTTCCTTTAGTCTTTCTTCATTTGTTTTCAGATGTAGACCCTCACTCATTGTGGTTTGCCTCTTCTGGACAGCATCCACCCTGTCTATGTCTTTGCAGAGATGTGGTCTCTAGAACTGTACACAATACTCATAATGGTGTATTACCAACTGTCTGTACTGTGGGCCAAAACTTCCTATTTTCTACTGTTGATGCCTCTCCCTATGCATTCCAGTATCCCCCGACCCTCCATACTGGCTTCTCATATTCATGGCCCACCTTTAGGTCATCTGCTATGACTCCCCCCAGGTCCCTTTCCATTTTTGTTGTTGTCAGTATGGACCACCGCACCATTGTGTACTCATTTCCTTGTGTTTTTTTTCCCAGGTGCATTACCTTGCACTGCTTTGCATTGAATCCCAGCTACCATACATTTGACCATTCATCCTACATCGTCAAGGCCCTTTTCTTCCTTTCTGGCACACCTTGTGTACGAACCCGGTTTCAGATCTTTATGTCGTCTGCAAAGAGATATACTGTACCATCTAGTTACTCTGCTTTGTCACTTAGAAAGACATTAAAAAAGCCTGGCCCCACTACTGAACCCTGCGGCACCCCTCTACTAACCCTCCTTTCTTCACTGTGGATTTCATTTACTATTACCCGCTGTGTGTAATTTTCCAACAAGTGTTTAAACCAGGCTACCACCCTGCTAGCCACTACCAGGCTAGCTAATTTGTTTATTAATTTTTGGTGCGTGGCTGTGTCAGATGCATTGGTAACATCTGGTAGGCAATGTCCACGGCCACTCCCTTGTCTACTGCTTTGGTCACCCTGTCAACGAAGTCACTTAGATTTTTATGACAGTAACTTCCGGCTGTGAATCCATCCAAAGCAACTAGGATTCTGGGATGAATAGGCAGGGACATTACCAGCTTGAAAATGGAGGTCATAATTCAACTGTACAAGACACTATTGAGGCACCACCTGGAGTACAGTGCACAGTTCTGGAGACCTTACCTACATAAGTATGTAGACAATGTGAAGAGACGGTTCATAGGAGGGAAAAAAAGATGTTACCTGGATTGCATCACAAGTACTATGAGGAAATGTTGAAGTAATTGAATATGTAATTCCTGCAGGAGGGGAGGGAGAGAGGGGACATGATAGAGACATACAAGTCTCTTTCATGTAGGTACAGGGTACAGCAAAATACTACGTGTAAGTGAAAAAGATGTTCCTGGATTAGAGAGAATAGGATGAAGTTTGAGAGAGGATGATTAACAGGAAACGTGAGAAATAATTTCCTCACGGAACGTTTAGTGGACCAGTGCAACACCTTGTCAGAGGAAGCGGTGGGTGCTGAAACACTCACTGTGTTTAAGAATGCATGACATTGCATGGGATAGACATAAAGGAATGAGGATGCTGTTGCCTCAAAAACTCTGATTGCCCTTTCTATAGATAACAGTACCTAACATCAAGTCACAAGGTAATCACATTATCTGACAATGAGTTGCTTTCCCAGATGTGTTGGTAATTGCAAGCAATTAGAAAAAGACAATAACCAAATGAAGACAGCATGAACTCTCTTTCACTAAACTGTCTCCAGAACTGTACACTATACTTCTGGTGGGGCCTCACTAAATATCTTGTATAGTGTAAATATGACCTTCCTTTTCCTGCTGGTGATGCCCCTGCCTATGCATCGCAGCATCATATTTTCTTTACCTGCTCCCTTGTCACACAGCTTCCGCACCTTGAGGCCATCAGAGATAATAACCACAAGATGCCTTTCCTGCTTGGTGCATGCTATACCCTAACCCCCCCAACTAATATATTGTGCCAGTGTTTTTGTTCCCCATATGCATTATCTTGCACTTCTTTGCATTGAATTTCAACTTCCAAACCCATTACCATTCTTCAATTGTCAGCAGGTCCCTTCTCATTCTGTCTACACCCTCTGGTGTGTCTACTCTGTTACAGACCTTTGTGTCATCAGCGAACAGTGAAATTATGCCTTCTAGGTCCTGTGCTATTTCACCAATGAAAATGTTGAATAGGACCAGTCCCAGCACCGATCACTGTGGCACCTTAACTAGTCACTGTTCCCTCTGTGGAGTGACCGCCATTTACCACCATCCTCTGCGTCCTGCCTCACAGCCAGCTACCTACACACCACACTGCTGTCTTGCCCACACCCATATTCCCTAGTTTTTGCAATGGTCTTCTATGTGGCACAGTGTCAAAGGCCTTGCTGAAGTTCGGATATGCCATGTCCACTGCTCTCTCCGAGCCACCTCCCTAGTCTCAGAGTAAAAAAATCCAAAGAGGTTGTTCTGACCTGACCTCCCCCTGGTTAAACTATGCTGCCTTGGGTCCTGCAGTCCATTGACAACCAGATGTTACAGTGCTTCCATGCTCTTCACCACTACAGAGGTGAGGCTGACTGATATGTAGTTCCCCGCTTCCTCTTTGTTCTCAGTTTTGTATAAGGGGACTACATGTGGTGTCCTCCAGCCTTTGGATACCTCCTCTGTTTCCTATGATAGGCTAAACAGGATTGCCAGAGGTTCCGCCACCACCTCTCTTAGTTCTTTAAGGACCCTGTGATGCACACCATCTAGCCACATAGCTTTATCCACTGTTATTACTTCAAGTCCTTTCAGGACCCGCTCTCGTGTCAAGGTACTTGTCTCCATTTATGCACCATTCTCGTCCCTTGTTCCCATTACCCTCCTCTTCCTAAGTAAAGAATGAGCAGAAATGCCTGTTTGGTATGTCTGTTTTACTGTTGTCATCCTCCACGTGGGACCCATCCTCCTCCTTCAGGCTCACTATCCCTCTCTTTGCCTTTCTTTTTTCAGTGATGTACCGATAAAAGGTTTTGCCCCCTCTACCCACTGATTTTGCAATCTACTCTTCTGCCTGAGCTTTGGCTTTGCTTACTGACCTACCTGCCTGCCTTTGCTTCTACATGGACTTCTCCTTATCTCCATCTGCCTGTGTCTTTTTGTATTGCCTGAATGCAATCTTTTTGGATTCCACTTTCTTTGCAACCTCTTTGTAAAACCATAATCACCTCCTCTTCCTTTTCCTCTTGCTAACCTGCTTAATGCATAATTCTGTTGCTCTTGTAATCCATGTTTTAAATACTGCCCACTGTTCCTCAAGCTCTGATTCATGCCCCATTCCCCTTAATGCCTCTTTCAAGTATCTCCCCATTTTCCAAAAGTATGCCCCCTGAAAATCCAGGATACATGTTTCTGTGTGGTTTGGTTCTGCTTCTTCTGTGATTTAAAACCACAGTGACTGGTGGTCAATGTGACCAAGGTGCTCCCTCACTGTTACCCCCATTGTACTGTCCCAGTTTGTGAGCACTAGGTCCAGTATTGCCTTCTCCCAATTTTGTTCCATGACCAGTTGCTTGCGGAAAGGCACCCTGAAGGGAGTACAGGATAAATCTGCTCCTAGTTGATGCTGCTTCTTGGATGCTCCAGTCCACATCTGGAATGTTGCAGTCTCCAACCAGTACTTCCTCACCCTTGTCTGCCATCCTTTGGATGGCTAGCATAAGTTCCCTATATGTTTCGTCCTCCTGTGCTGGTGGTCTATATACCACAACGTTGCTGATGGCTGGCACCATTTTCCTTTCCAGCTTAACCCACAGCATCTCTCCCCCATTTTGTTCCTCCTGGATCTCTGCGGCCCTTATGTCATTTATCACATTTAGTGTCATTCCTCCTCCCTTCCTACCTGGCAGGTCGCTTCCGAATATGCTATAGCCAGAAATTGCCATTTCCCAGTCGTGGTTATCATTACACCAGGTTTTGGTGATGGCCACAATGTCCATGTCTGACTGCCCCATGACAGCCTCCAGATCTTCAATCTTGTTGCTAAGGCTCCTGGCATTGGCATACATGGCTTTCCATGATTTTACCTCCCTAGACTGTTTAGCTGTTCTACTCCAACACCTTCCCTGCTTGTCCTTTTTCCCTGCTTGCCGGAGATAAGCTTCAGCTACTAATTAACCAACAGTCAACTGTCTCCTACTGACCAATATAATTGCTCAATCTCTGTCGCATACATTGTCGAATTACCCTACTGGTTTTGACTCTATGACCTCATCATGAAGACTGTTCAATGCATCTAAAACCATCTCTGTGGCGAAATACCACGCTTCTGATTGCTGATCTATTTTTTGGAAAGATGCTGTCCTCACAGACTTTGTTCATTATCCAGAGGTATTGGAAACATTTCACCATGTTCCCACTCTGCCTCCAATACTTGTGGCTATACGTCTTAAGCATTTTTACTAGGATTTCAAATGTCTGCTGGTGCTGACCCAGCACCATTCTGGTTGTCCTCTACTGGACATCTGCCACACATTCTATGTATTTGTGGAAATCTTGTCTCCAGAACTGTACACAGTACTCCATCGGTGATCTTAGCAACTGTTTATACAGAGGGCCACCAGCTTCCTGTCTTCCACTTGTGATGCCTCTCCTTATGCATTCCAGTATCCCATCAGTGATCCTTACTGCCATCGCACATCGCTGGGCCACTTTTGAGTGATATGATATGACAACCCCAAGTACTTTTCCATTTTTTTTGTTAGGATCAGTAAGGCCACCTCCGGCCCACCCTCGACCCCCCATCCCGCATTGTGTACCCTGTCCACGGGTTTTTATTTCCCAAATGCATTACTTTGCTCTTCACTGAACCAAATCCAAGCTGGACAGAACAAATAACATTACCAGAGTAGGTGAAAGAATTAAGACTTTGGCTAGGCTGATTTAATGTGAGTTTTAATTTTATAGTCACATGGATTATTACTGTTTCTAGTGAAAACTGTTTTGCTTTATTTTCTCTTATTCAAATTGCTTTTGCTGTGTATGACTTCGACTGCATTATTACAGGGTGTGTCTACAGGTGTGTGCTAACAGATTACTGCTGCTGTAATCTTCAGATTGAACTTGTCTCTGCAAGGTATATCTTCTGTTACTGCTTTATTTTTCTGTACCATAGTGTTTCTTACAGGGTATATTTTCTGTGAGCTTATTAAAGCTTGTGTGTAAATTTTTGTGACTTTTTATCATTGTGTTACGCAAAATCAATGTTTGCCCCTATTGTATTTATGTTTGCCTCAAAAGGTTGTTTGTCTCCCAGGTGCTGGAGTCTCCCTCTGACAGAAAAATAATATTTTAAACATCCATATCGTTTTTTGGTAGTTGGAAAGTGGAAGTTCTAAGGCAAGTCCTGTAAGCAATGAGGACAGGGGACCCTGTTATGACACATGGATATTTATTTTAAACAGGGAATAGAGGGCTGGATGAGGGAAGTGGACAGGGCTGAATAAGAAAGGGATATAGGACTATTAACCAACATTTGCACATGACAGTGCAGGGTACCAGAATAGAAAATTTTTTGACAACACAAACAACGAGCTGTCTGGAGACTCATTGCTTCATAACTAACAGCACACTATGGTCTATGGTCCTGAAATAACATCATTTGGAAAAAAGAATTGTTTTAAACTGCAACTCTCTATGTGACAAATGGAGAGTCTTTGCCATGGAACACAATTTAGTCCAACTTGTCGACTTTGCTGTCACCTTCTATTTTTTGGCGGAAGGGGGTGAGTGGATGGCACTGAAAACCGAGACTCCGGCCATAATACAGGTAGAGTGCTCATTAATGAACATTGACAGTGACAGTGATAGGTAACTGAAAATCATAATTATTAAAAAATTAAAAACAGCCATATCAAGTAATTTAAATGTGAGCAGTTGAAGCCAGCAAATGCATCAATAATCATTTTGTTTGCTATTAGTTGAGACCCTTTACAAGCTGAAGGATGCATTGTAGCCTTGATACTCTTCTTATGCACCACAATACCAGCTTTTGTCACATCAGTGTACTAAAGTATAAAACACAGCAATAACACAGATGCATGCACAGAATGGTGGCCCGGTGTTTGAAGCAGCCTAACTCAGTTATAAAAAGCAACATTGCGGTACTGCCTTGAATGTACAGTACATATAGCGAGCTGCTGTTCTTCATACTTTGTCACACTTTTAATTGTTTTTTGGTATAATAGCATACCAGTGGAAAAGCATTTATCTTTGAATATTTTTTAGACAAGAGTGCATGAGCATAGCCTGCAGTTTCATATATTTCTCAACAGTTTTTAGTAGCTTAGCTTATCTGTAGTGGAAAACACCTCTGTTGCTTTCAGCACATACACAATGATGGGCCGAATAAGAATGGGGTGTGGTCAAGATACTCAAGTACAGGCTTAGCCATGCATGGGGATAACTATCACATAATTAGACATCAGGCTGAGAGATACAAAGAGAGAAAAGGATTGAAACAGCATTGTGCGAAAATAGCAAGGGAAGAGTTTGCAGTCCAAATCACAAAGTGGTTTGTGAAGCAGCTAAAATTCCAACACTGACAACACCATTATTATGTTCGCTTGCGCGCATGCGCAAGGAACGTTTTGTGAGAGTAGCACACTTAGAGGTGTGCCTCTACCATCCAATGCACTGCTCCCTTGATCAGGCATGGCGGTCCTGCACCAATGGGTGCAGGTGCTCAGTACGACAGCGGTGTTCCTCTACTTCAAAGGACAACACCGCTGCCATACTGAGCACCGCCGCCATCCCCCCTTGTGTCACACGCTGCCCCCCCGAGCGCATCACGCCGCCCTTCCCGAAACCTTCATGCCATGCTGGGATCCCACCCCAGCTTGGCAAACGCTGTTTGCTGACGGGAGTGCCCAATCCCCCATCGGCTCCACGGCCCCCCCAAAAGCCATCCTGCTGCCATGCTGGGAGCCCACCCCAGTGTGGCAAACGTTTGGTTTATTTTGCCGACGGGGGTGCCCAATCTCCTGTCGGCTCCTCGGCGCCCCCCCGAGTAGTTTGCCGATGGGGGTGCCCAACCCCCTGTTGGCTCCTCGGCCCCCCCAGCCATCTTCTGCCATGCTGGGAGCCCACCCCAGCGTGGCAAACGTCCCACCTGTAAAACAAAAACTGTCCCACGGCGCATCTCCCAGCCTCCCCTCCCACAACCCGCACCCACCCACTGCGCACCCAGCCTCCCCACACCCCCCCTCACTCCATACTTACCTCCAGACTCCGGCGCGACGATCTTCGGTGGGCCAGGAGTACATCTGCACTCTTCAAAGCTGACCGCGAACTGAGGAAATGCCGGTAAGCTGTATAATGGGCTAGATAGGGGGGTTTCAATTTTATTGCATATCTCAGTCATTTTTTGGAATTTTTGCACCAAATTTTCAACATGGGGTTTTTGGGACCCCTTCTCATGAACGATGTCACTGTCATGGTGTTATTCAGGCCCGAAGGGTGATTTCACAGGCACTGCGCAGTCACTGCGTGAAATCACCCTTCGGCTTTGGATAACGCCATGACAGTGACATCATACATGAAAAGGGGTCCCAAAAACCCCATTTTGAAAATTTGGTGCAAAAAAATTCCAAAAAATGACTGTTTTACGAGCGTGCGTTGCGCAGTTCCTACGCAGGCTCGTAAGTTCATGAATTTTCAATATTTTCACTCCAGATTGTCGACATTGCCATTTTATCACACCTTCTTATGAGTTGTACAGCTGTCATTTTTCACATCTCACCCAAAACGTGTTTCTGCCCATGTAGCGCACAATGGCGCAGTCGGTGTGTGAAATCAATGTATGGAACACATTAAGAAAATTCCAGTGACACTGTTCATGAGCAGAGGGCTTAAAATGGCTATGTTAAAAATTTTGTGAAAAAATTCCTAAAAATGACTGTTTTACAAGCGTGCGTTGCGCAGTTCCTACGCACGCTCGTATGTTTGCGAATTTTCAATATTTGCACTCTAGATTTTCAACATTGCCATTTTACCACACCTCCTCATGAGCAGTACAGCTGTCATTTGTCACATCCAGCCCAAAATGTGCTTCTGCCCATGTAGCGCACAATGGCACAGTCGGTGTGCGAACTCAATGTATGGGACACATTAAGAAAATCACAGTGACACTGATCATGAGCAGGGAGTCTTAAAATAGCTGTGCTGAAAATTTGGTGAAAAAATTCCTAAATATGACTGTTTTATGAGTCTGCGTAGCGCATTTCCTACGCATGCCCGTAAGTTTGCGAAATTTCAATATTTTCACTCCAGATTTTCAACATTGCCATTTTACCACACCTCCTTATGAGCACTGCA
Organism: Neoceratodus forsteri; assembly: GCA_016271365.2. Taxonomy (NCBI): domain Eukaryota; kingdom Metazoa; phylum Chordata; order Ceratodontiformes; family Ceratodontidae; genus Neoceratodus; species Neoceratodus forsteri. The sequence continues at coordinate 1,552,563,654 of CM057453.1, read as the reverse complement.
GCTGTCATGTTTCACATCTTGCCCAAAACGTGTTTCCGCCCATGTACTGCACAATGGCGCAGTCAGTGTGCAAAATCAATGTATGGCACACAGTAAGACAATCACAGTGACACTGTTCATTAGCAGAGGTTTTAAACTGCCAATGTTGACAATTTGGTGAAAAAATTCCTAACAATCACTGTTTTACCAGTGTGCATTGCACAGTTCCCATGCACGCTCCTAGGTTTGCGAATTTTCAATATTTCCACTCCAGATTTTCAACATTGCCATTTTACCACACTTCCTTATGAGCAGTACAGCTGTCATTTTTCACATCCTGCCCAAAACATGTTCCCGCCTATGTGGCGCACAATGGGGGTAACAGAAGGTTCATGCTGACAATTTATTGTGCAAATACCAGCAATCACACAGGGCATTAGGGTAAAGCAACATACATGCCAAACACCACTGCAAACACCTGCAAGCGAATGTTCGGCATTGACAAATGCTTGTTGCAGTTCTAGTATGCCACAGAAATTCAGTTCTGTGTGTTTTCCTTTTACTGTGTGACATTGTGCACTGGGAATAGTATGCTAAAGGGAAAGTAAAATAATAAGCAGAAACATGCCTCAACTGCTGTGCAGATGTGCAAATCGTATTCCTTATAGATGGAACCGACAGTACATGACAGGTACTGGAAGTAAAAGTATGCCTCTTTACTGATGACACAAAGATCTGCAACAAGGTTGACACACAATGGGGCATGGAAAAGGATGAGAAGGGACTTGGCAAGGTTGGAGGAATGATGTGAAGGATGGCAGCTTGATTCGATGCAAAGAAGTGCAAAATATTGCACCTGGGAAACAAAAAACACAGGGTAAGAGTACATCGCGGAGGTAGTAACAACACCTCACTATCTTGTTCACATTTTTGGAACATGTTTCCACATCTCCCTGTGCTCCTTATTCCCTGGCCTTCAGATAATCTTAGGTTCACCTCTTTTCCCTTTCTACCACCATCAACTAGATGTTCATCCGGGATGGTTCTCTTGCTCCACTCCTCTTACATAGAAATATAAAACTGAATGACGGATACAAACCTCTTTTCCAGACGAGTCTGCACATTTCCCAACTTAATAGATAAGCCACAGACCCCCAAGTCCCATTCCATTATTGTTGTCAATATATCACCCCCCCCCGTATACTCTTCCCATTGTTTTTTGTTCACAAAGTGCAATACTTTGTAATAGCAGTTAGGCATGACCAGGGGTTAGAGTTAGAGCCTCTCAATAACCCACCGGTGGTGCAATGTCAGACTGGGTGCAACAACATGCCATATTGTAACTTACTGTACATCAAACCCCTGTTCATCCATTATTGCTATAGGAAAGAAATTACTCAAAGGAAACTGGGTGGGGTGGGGTGGGTCTACCAGGTATATGGCCCTATAGTCCCATTTCAGGCTGTGAAATCAGAATGCGTGTACTGTACTAATTGTACAGTACACAGTTGCATAGTGCTATGGATAGGGGTTGGGGCAACCATGGTCTCACGACAGTGGGTACGGTGCAGCTGGCCCTGTTGGGTTTCACCGAGATCGGGTATGGTGGGGATCACTTGCGACTTGTGGATTTCTGAATGCATCTGGTGACACTCTCTCCAGGTATACCCTCTGTTCCTGTGAACTGGGCTGTATGTTGCAAGATGCAGGACTTAGAAGTGTGGACCCAGCACCTTCTGGGATAAGGTGCAGAGTGCATGTTGCAGCTGCCTTTGGCAGCAACTTGTCCCATCCCTATAGAAATTTAGTTGCTTCGCGTGGTTGCATCCACACTCAGTCCTGTAGCCATGAGCCCTTTGTTTAACCACAGAAAAGCAGAGGACTTTACTGAACAGAATCTGTCCGGGAGGTCTTAACCCATTGCCGGACAAGCAAAATGCATTGTTTTGATGATGGAAGATCATATTATTTAGCAAATGTCACTGAAACCAAAATGGAATACTAGATGGACCAGACCATGACATGGGCACTCAATGCTAACGGGTTACTTACCTAAAGGCCCCTAATCTGGTCATTGTCTGCCAGGACCACATTGAGTATCTATTCCACTCTGATCATTTACACCACGTGCTGAGTTAGGAGCACATCCTGACAGACATCAAACAACCTCTGTTCAATTGTCACCAAGTATTTCATAGTTTACTAGTCTGTTCATCGCATGTTTAAGTCCCACAACACCATCACCCTTCCCCTGTGCAATCTGCAGTGTTTTTTCATCGTCTGCCACCAGACTCTCTTCAAGCATTTAAGTTGCTTGAGCCACAGCCATTCTATGTAACTCTGTGTAATTCATTTTGGCATCCTCTACTACCTCGATGGTGTTCTCGCTCCGAGAAAGCTGAAGTCCCCCCGCCCACCACCAGGTGTACACAGGAGCATGTTTTTTTTTTTGCACACAGGTGCAGAACAATGCATTTACAAGCATTACATGTTATGTTCCTGCCTTGTGAGCACCTCACCAGAGTGTCAAGGTCCTCCAGATAGCCAGTGTACCCTTCCACCACCAGCCACAGATTTGAGTCATCGGCAAACAGTGGCATCCCAATCGTGATACAGCTTGTGATGTGGGATACATAGGTGCCAAACAGGAGTGGGCCAGTACGGCCCCTGCAGGACACCACTAATGGCTATCCTTGCAGCTGAAATCCACTCGTACCTTCACCTTCTGCACACCACGCTAGCCAGTTCCAAATGCACCTGACCATATTCACCCCCCTATTCCAATGTTCCTCCATCCACACCATTATATGGGCCATGCTCCAGTAATGAGTGACCAACTATGACTGCAAGGAGTGGTCACAAAGGTCTGCCAGGAGTGAGGCGAGGCTTTCAGCTAGCTCCTTAAGCACTCCAGAAGGGATAATGTCTTGGACATGTGCTTTATCCACTCTTTTGGATTTCAGTTCTGCCACACATACACTGAATTTGAATTTCAACATCCATTTCCACCACTTAATCCGCTGCCCTCCATCCCGCTCATCCGCTGTGCCTCGCCTACCTTGACCATTCCTCCTTGGTAAAGACACAGACAAAAAAGTAATTTAGCACCTGTGTCTTGTCCCTGAGGCCTCTCTTCCTCACCCCTTCTGTTCCAGATAACAGACCCAAATAGATTGCTTAAAGCACCTTATGGTGACCTCCACTATCTCTGACCCTGGGAGTTCATTCCATTTCTACCCCACCCTGTCAGTGAAACAGTTCTTCGTGGTGTTCCCCATAAGTCTACCTCCCTCTATCTGCAGTGTATGCCCCCGATCCTTTTGTGGTCCATTTAGTTTAAAAACAGTACTTTAGCACATCTAGCTGCTCCAGCATCAATCATCCATGAGAGCCCTTCAATGTCCATTGTTATACCCTTGCCAGTTATCCCCTACCTTTCCTCTCTCCACCTGGTATCCTTGAATCCTGCAGCACTGTTCACTCCTATCTCCTCTCATTGACACCCCTTTACTTTTACTCCTGCTCTTATACTATTGCCCACGAACACTGTATCACAACTGACTGCATATCATATGCCCCAGCGCAGGGTTACAGGCATCCAGCATTGACAAAGCTCGGGGCAATTGTCTTTTCGCCACTTGCCACTGCATGATTATTCCTCTAGAAGGGTTCTCAGCATTCTGGATTGGACATCTCCCTGATTGGATAGGGTGCCCCAACTAACCTCCCTGTCATAACATTCCCCCCCACTCCATGCACCATGACTTCACCGCACCGGCCCCTTGTGCTTACCCCATGCTCCCTATCAACCACTTTGTCTGTGATTACACTGAATCCATGAGCTTATACTACGACCTTCGTTCCCTGTCATTAAACATCTGCAAGTGTGTCCCGAGTACATTCTCTCTTGCTTTAGCTGTCCACTTCCTCCAGTCCCCCAAACTCATCTGGAACTAGCACCTCTACTGAATCTGCCTCAACTTGTGACTCAGTCACCGCCAGTGCAGGATCTGAGGTTCATGCCATTCTCTTATTGTTATGTGGTTATCCATAAGAAGCTTCCTTTTCCACCCTCCATACCTGGATGGAGATTTAATTCTTTACAGTTGTTTTTTTTGGTAAAACCCATTTCATTGTCACTGCTATCCACTGTAACCCTGCCTCCATTGTGGACTCCACCTGGCCCTGTCCAACAGCATGGCATGCTCTGACACCCAGTTATGCTGCTGGCCTTATGCTTCCTGTGTACCTCAACTAACTTTATATTTCATTTCTATTGTTGTCTGCAAAAGGGCACACTGGATGTTTCTAGTAGTGCTTATGTGCCATCAGTCTGTATGCCCTGATATAACTGGGCACAGAAAAGAAACAGGTTCCAGACACCGGATGATTATTGAGATGAATTGCTTGTGATTGCCGACACACAGCAGCTATGCGGTGTCATGTGATAGACATCCATACAAAGCAATGCAGAAACCAATACAGACTCCAGGAAAAGTCAATGATGTAAGAGTTTAATTTATTCACATGGTTTTAAAAGTGTCGTAATGCCATTTATTTTTAATAGAACAACAGGATGTAAAGCTATTTCAAATCTACGCATTTATTTACACCAAATGTATATCAGGAAAACAACTACAGGACAATAAAACATTACAAGCTCACATCAATAAGCAAGACTGTATTGTCAGGAGCATAATAGCAGGAAACTACAGACCTGTCAGCTTGACATCAGTGGTAGGTAAAATGATGGAATCAATTATGAAATAAAAAATTGTTGAGTACCTAGAGGCCAGCAAGGCACAGGACCCAAGGCAGCATGGATTCACAGCAAGAACGACATGTCAGACAAATCTAATATATTTCTTAGACTGGGTGACCAACGTAGAAGACTGGGGAGGGGCTGTGGACATGGCCTACCTAGACTTTAGCAAGTTATCTGACGCAGTGCAACACAAAAGATTAATAAACAAATTAGGCAGCCTTGAAGTGGGTCCCCTGGTGTTAGCATGCATAAAAAATTGGATGGACAATAAAACACAAAGGGTAATAGTAAATGGAGGCCACTAAGAAGAAAGGGGGGTTACTAGTGGGGGTAACGCAGGATTCAATACTGGATCAGTTCCTTTTTAAAGTCTTTATAAGTGCCATTGCAGATGGAATGGAATGAAAAGTATGCCTCTTTGCTGACGACACAAAGAACTGCAACAGGTTTGATACACAAGGAGGGGGAACAGATGAGCAGGGACTTGGCACGGTTCGAGGAATGGTCAAATGTGTGGCATCTTTGAGTCAATGCAAAGAAGTGCAAAGTAATGTACCTGGTAAACAGAAACCCCAGGGATGAGTACATAATGGGGGATGAGGTGGTATTAACAACAGCAAAATGGAAAGGGACCTGGGGTAGTCGTATCACATGACCTACAGGTAGGCAAGCAATGTGAAAAGGCAGTAAGGAGGGATGGTAGGATATTGAGATGTATAGTGAGAGGTATCAACAGTAGAAAACTGGAAGTTATCACTCGATACACACAGTTGGTAAGCCCCATCTGGAGGACTGCAACACCGTGTAGTTCTGGAGACCCAGTCTCCACAAGGACATAGACAGGATGTAGGCAGTCAAGAGGAGGGCAACTAAAAAGTCGGAAAGCCTGCAACAGAAGCCATTTAAAGACAGAGTAAAGGAACTTAATATGAATACCCTTGAGGGACGGAGGTAGAGGTGGGGACATGAGAGAAACCTTCAAATACTTCAAGAGAATCAACAAATTACAAGAGGGAAGCATCTTTCATTAAAAGAGATGAGCATGAAAAATGGGACACAAAGATAGAGGGGGGATGGCTCTGGGGCAAAGTGAGGAAGTATTGTTTCACAGAAAGGATGGTGGATGCATAGAATGGCGTTTGTGAGGAGGTCATGGGGTCAAAGAATGTGAGGGAATTCAAGAGTCCATAAAACCGCAATAAGGCAATTCTGGTGGGATTGTAGGAAGAAGCAGGCTGTTGGTTAACTGGGTTCTGCAGCTTATCCAATAGGTAGGGAAATGAGAAGACTAGGTAGGTCAAGCGGACCTTATTTGACGTCAAAGTTTCTGTTTCTGTTTCTATGTGTAAGACACAAGATTAACATGGGAGAGAGGTAATATCATGACTTCAAGTCTGAGCAGTATGCACTGTGGAAAGCATATAAGGGGTATATGGGGAGACAACATATACCACAGTGTTCGAATTGGGGACGTAGATGTTTCATGGTGAGCTTGACAAACTATAGTAGACAAATGGCTATAAATCAATGCACAATGTGAACGGGTCTAAGTGGATTGATGATAGCCACCACTGGAGATGGAAAACGTTTGCACACATACATATAGGCAGCCAGCCAAGAAGACAGAGATGCACACACACACAAAAAAAGAATAGAGAAATGTGGACACACATACACACACAAAAAATACAGCAAATGCAGACTCAATTTATACCTTATAATGACACAAGAAATGTATGACAAAACAAGAGTTATTATATGTTCAGAGTTCATCCTAAGTAAGGTTGGAGGGGGAATGGCTCAGCATTGATGGAGTGTGTACCTGAGAGAACTACAGTACTCAGGACAAATAACCACACTAGCATGGGATACTTACAAAAACTGAGGCTTGGTGCACTGGCTTTAAAAAAATTAAGTGGAGACATAATGAAGAAGAGTAACAGTGCTGTGGAATATAAAGCACAGTACAGGGACATGTGCCAAAAAAAAAAAGTAGATCAAATCAGGCAGGACAGTGCTTCACAAACAGGCAGAGTGCAAAAACGTAGTTTGAGCAGATCATATTGGAATGACAGACTGACAGAAAGTGAGACACACAAGAAAAACAAGGGATCGCTCAATCGCCAGTCCAAAAGAAAGAATCCACCCCCCAACCCCACTCTCACCAATATTCTCAGTCCACAAATATATAAAATTTAAATTAATTCCCTAATTTCACTGGTGGTCCAGCGGACATCACCCCTTGCCCGATCGTGGGCATAAGTAAATTAACAAATCCCTGGTGGTCTAGTAGAACCCCCCAATCATCCGATCGTGGGCATAAGTAAATTAAAAAAATCCCTGGTGGTCCAGTGCCCAAACCACCCACCCCCCCTTATCGCAGGCAAATGTAAAAGATAATATCCCTGGTGGTACAGTGGACTTCCCACCCCCTCACCCGATCGCGGGCATCACTAAATTAAAAAAAATCACTGGTGGTCTAGTAGAACCTCCCAATCAGCCCAGTCGTGGGCATAAGTAGGTCAAAAATCCCTGGTGGTCAGTGAACCTCCCCCTCGCCCACTGGTGGGAATAAGTAAATTAAAAATCCTAATTGGTCTATGTGGAATTCCTCAATTGCCGATTGTGGGCATAAGTAAATTAAAAAATCCCTGGTAGTCCTGTGGACCTCCCCCCCTTGTTCCACAATGGTGGGCATAATTAAAAAGAAACCACCCCCATCACCTGATAATGGGCACACACAGAGGAATGACCCTGGTGGTCCAGTGGTACCTCCCCACCCACATTTGCCCTACCCTCACCTACCTTCCCCCAGTCAGCGGCGGCACCAGCCCGACCACCCACCGACTGACAGCGTACAGTTTGTCTGTAAGCCTATTGGTCCACTGCATGGGTCAATGGATGTGCAGTCAAACTGTACTACACAGTCTGGAATTGTGAATGAGAGTTCATTCACATCTGGATCAGGTATTATAGTTTGACTAAACACCCATTGGCACACGCAGTGACCAATAGGCTACAGCCAAACTGTATGTTGTCAGCCCATGCAGATGGGGTGGCTTGCAGGTGGGGTGGTGGCACTTGCCGCTGACTGGGGGGTGCAGGTGGAGGGGTACTGCAGAGGGCGGTGGGGAGGGGTTACCACTGATCAGGGTCATTCGGTATGTGTGTGCCAAGATCTGAGCTATTGGGGTGGCCAGACCACCAGGGATTTTTTCATTTTCTTATGCCTGCATGGGGTGGGGGAGGGCCACTGGACTACCGGTGATTTTTTTATTTACTTATGCCCACGATCAGGCAAGGTCCACTGGACCTCCAGGGATTTTTTAATTTACTTATGCATGCGAGACGGCAAGGGGGCAAGATCCACTAGACCAACATGGATTTCTTAATATACATATGCCCATGATCAGGAGGGGGGGAGGTCCACTGGACCACCAGGGCTTTTTTAATTTACTTAAGCCTGCAATCGGACGAGGGGGGCAAGGTCCACTGGACCACCTGGGACTTTTTAATTTACTAATTGACAGAACTGAATACTGAATATTCAGCAGAATAATTGAAAAAAGGTATTTGCACAGCCTTTGATTACTTCCAGTGCGTCAGTCCACAGTAAGACTTTTTAGGGCCATACCAGAACACAGAACAAGTCACTAGATGCACCGCTATTCACATACTGGCACCCCAAAAATACCAATACAAAAACTTTCTGCACAAATGAACTAGGGCAGCAGTAATTACAACTCTTGGAGGGGGATGGGTGCAGTTCTTGGGTGCAGGTAGAATCCACACAATTGCACATATAAAAAAGGAAGACATAAATTTATGACATGGTCAGAAGGGACAAAAACAGCACTACATCCAGACCAAAACATTCAGTTGTGCATTAAAAAATGAGTAACAGTGAAATCGCCACAAAGCGAGAGAAATTTCAAGCATTGGGAACTCACCTGACTCTGACACAGTGGGAAACAAATGGGAAGAGTGCTTGCTCTGACTCCGGGAACCTATTTTAGATGGAAATGAGAGAGGACAGGCGCATGGAGAATATATGTGCGTGTTGATGCACCTTGCAGCGTTATGGTTAGATGTAACGCTGTTGGGGGCGGAACGACAATAGTAGACATTTAATGACGGCACATAAGAAAAAGAAAAAAGCTTGAAAACAAGAAGTTTGAAAACCAAATACAAAGCATGAAAACATATACAGTTAAGGTGTGGGAAGCTGCACATTACAGGTAAACAGGACAGAATTATGTAAAGGTTGAGGCAGCAAAGTGCATTCATTTAGTGCCCCTCTGACCCTGTCACTCAAAGTATCTTACAGTACATAGCCATAAAAACATACAATATATCAACAGATCTGGAACACTAACCTTTTAACTGTAGCTGTAACAGCACTTTGCCCCCATCCCATTAAAAACATCCAACTTCTAAGTATGGCAAACAATGAAGCTCTTTCATTAGGATTGGTGGGTCAGCTATGACCCACTTCAGATATTGACTGTGATCTGCTTCTAAAAGGTTCCAGTTTTCTCTGTTTGACCGACATAGGAAAATTTGTACAGAATGAATCAGAATCATGTGAGAGGCACATGTTGCATCATGGAAAAATAAAAGGCTCACGCACAGCAGATGCAGGGGTTGTGGTGCAGCTGTGGGTCGGCCAACCAACACTGGAAATCAAAAAAGCAAGGAGTAACCACATTCAAGAAAACATGACATGACATGCTGTAGTAATAGAATTAAAGGGGGACCCTGACAAAGCTCACCAGAGCGAAGTGTGAGGGCACCTGGTGTGCAGCAATTGTCTGCACCACCACATCACATTTGTGACAGCACCTGAATTTGTTAACAAATGCTTTAATTCTATCACTAAAGAAAATTGTGGTATGGTTTCTTGAAAGCAACTGCTCCTGCTCATTTTTGTTTGGCTCCACATTTTAAGGCATAACTGTTTTAGCATGTTGATAACACATTTTGTGTAAATAGTGTTATTGCATAGTGCCACGTAATGCTAGCTGCTGCCTCTTGTACCTTCCAGATCACACTTGACTACAGAGTGCAAGCTCCAAAGAATTTGGCTGGTACAAAATCTTAGTAAAATAAATACATATAAAAAATAAAAATTGCAACTTGTGCTTGATTGCTGAAAGATCAAGCCTCACCGAAGCTCTATAATTGCTACAGCTAAGTAACTCTTATTTCTGCATTATGGGGCCTATGCATGACATGGGCATGGGTACATGCACAAGGTACATACCTGACCCACACTACCCTGCACTTGCGGGCAGGTCCACACTGGCCAGCATTCACCACTGCCAGCTGCCATCCACAGCCCCACCAACGCATGCAGTAGCATGTGGGAGGAACATGGCAGTGAAGGCAGACATCCAGTTGGATGCACGATACTGGGTCCTGAAGTGTATCCCCCGCTGTGCTCATTCAGGGTGTCCTGGGAAGGAGCATAACTTGACATGGTTTGAACACTGGGTGTCTGCCCGGACACCCTCAGCCCTTCCAGGCAGCACAGTAGAAAAGTGTGTCTGTGTACAGGGGGATCCCAGTCCTGCCCTGCTGTTAACCTTTGGGGGCAAGTAAATTCTTATGGCAGGGTCCTCCCTCACATAGCATTATGTACTTTGGTGTGGCACACAAGTGCTGTCATGCATATGTGTGGCTCGGGTACCACTGGAATGCTCCTGCCCCGCCCCTGGTGTTGCACTGCATGTCCAGCTGGGGTATCCAGTGTACAAGGTGCTAGCACACTTGTGAAGAATGACACTAGGGGTGCAAAGATCACTGCTGCATGGAATGGGTGTAGGAATGCTCACTTGCTGCCCTTATGGTGCATAGGCATTCGATCATAGGCCTATATGCACATTCACATGTACATGTATACAGAACCAAAGTGCAATCTGTTACTTTTTAAGGTTAACATCCATTCATTTACAGTCTCAATCTGGCCATTTTAAATTAAAATGGTGGGGGAGAAACAGCTGAAGTTTGAAAATGTCTATGAGACATTATTCAAATATGTGTTTAAAACATCTGAGTGAGGTCTTTTTTTTACCTGTTCTTACTGTAATATCACATGCATTGTTTACTTACTCGGAGCATGGTCAACACAAATGAACAGGGCACCTGAGTTTTGGTGTTACCACAGTAATATGGTTCCCTGGGATTTTTATGTTTTGTTTAGATGCTGATTTAAAAGAAAAAAAACTCATTTAGAGATCATAAACAGAGACTCAAATGTTGCAATAATTTAATTTGACATTTTATTGATTTTAGGAAACATTCCTGACTATATAAAGTATCCTTTTTTAGAGGTGTCCTGTGTCCTACAATATAAATAACACTTGCCAATAATAAACATGTAGCAGACCTAAAACATCCCCATTTCATGCAGCATTTATAAAAAGATTACAGAGTGCAAGTAAAGGCAGATCATTTTCATATGGTCATAAATTCTGCTGTTAAACTGTTCCTAAAGAAATTAATAATCCCTCAATTCTTTATAATCTTCGAGGTCTTTGGTGCTAGAAAGCTTGCCGGGCCGGAATTAGCGAAGCACTCGCCGGCAGAGACAGGCTCAGATGCGATAATCGCAACACATACTATCCACCGTGGCATGAAAACGGGAAGCGAGGTGGCAGTCAGTTATGGTGCTAGGCACCGTCTCTTCTCGGTCTCTGTCCCATTCTCTTTTTCAGTCGTTCTCTGGAGCTTCTGTACTTCGATAGTTAGAAACTAGCCAGAGAATCGTAGAATGGTTACACCTGAGGCTCACTAATAATGTTGTTTTCGCAGCCCAGGTTTGAATAAGTGATAAAATAATTGAGGTGAAAAGTTTCTGAGTGGAATCGATTAGATTAATGGGTCTGTACACTGAAGGATTATTACTTTCACCTTTTTGAAAACAGGATAGATTATACTCCCAGCCAACTTTTGGGAAAACAGCCCCATTGAATGCAATAATTAAAATTTTATGAAGGACGATAACCACCAATCAGCAAATAACTTTAATACATCCGCCAATATGTTATCACGGCCGGGGGCCTTGTTAAGCAATATTCGATTAATGGCAATTATTCTTTTGTGACTATGTATGTAAAAAGGTTTGGGATAAGATATAATAGTAACACCATTTTAATTAGAAGATGAAATTTCTGAGGATGAAATGTTTAACTGAGAAAATTGATTTACCCAAACAGCAGAGCTAATTCCTACTTCTATATTTCTGGAGTATTCATTAAAGCCCTGCCTTACCAGTAACCAGAATTGTACAGTATCTTATGAAAGAATCGTTTCCTTAATTTCTGCCACATTTTGACTTCATATTTTCTTTTCTACTTCAAGAGTCACTTAATATTGTTTCTTAGGTTTATTGATTATACCGTTAGCAATTAATACTGACTTTTTTCGCACAACAGATAATTTCTGTCATATTTCTTGTAGCTTTTCTGGATGCATCATTAAGCCATGTATTCCCAGAGTTCTTTTTAGTAAGAGAAGACTGTAAAAATAGAGGACCTAAATAATTAATTAACTCATCCCATTTATGTACTGTCAGTTTGGGGTTGACAAGTGAAACAATTTCTAGTTTCAAACTGGTACGATAGAATCAAAAATGTCAGAAAATGGTAATGGCGATATGATGCCAACTAATTGTCCTAAAATTTATTACTTCGTTATATAGCACTGATAACACAAGTGCTTTAGAAGTTGGGTACTTGATAGACCATACAGGAAGATGTGAAGATTCTGGATGTAAAATAATTTTAAGATCTAAGAACAAATTAATGGCCATCACATCAGATTAAATCAAGTCTAAATCAGAAGAGCCAGTTGGTCCCAGAAAAGTAAATTTTCCCGTGGAATCACCAGACGATTTACAATATAATAAGCAGCAATTTAACGTATTCATAATTGTACCCAATACTTTCCCTTGCTTATTTGATTTTTTATCCTTAGATTTTCGACACCAGGACAAATATGGCTTAAGGAGGCTTATATTACTGGTAATGTCATTCTGTTCCATGTTTAACACCCAAGTGTCCCCCAATCTAGCACTGAAATCACCAACGGCTATGATGGGCAATGTCTCATATTTATCAGATGTGGATTCTACGAATGTAGTAAAAGCTCCCCAGAATCCATCATTTTGTTATAGGGCAGCTGCATCACTTTGGACTCGGGGGGGGGGGGCGCAGCTTGGTGCAGATTACAACTTTTTTGCTTTTGTACAGGTTAGTGCCCATAACAATTGTAAATGGATGCAATTGCAAACACCATCTGCACACACCCCAAAACCAACACACACCCGAACTCATTTTGCAGCCGAAAATTGGGGGGGGGGTTACTCCCCTCTGTGACATACACCTCGTCTGTGGGATGGTACCTGAGGGTTCAGGGAAAGTTTCACACTGGAGCTTACTGTATAGGTCTCTCAATGGTCCATTATTTCAGGGAAGTCACTGATTTTGCTATACACAGTGCCTCTGTTCCTACTAAACTTGCTATTTTTGTCACTGAAGAGTAGAGATTAGAATCATAAAATCCTATGAAAACAATAGATGTTTTTTTTTTTTTTACAGCCTAATTCTCCATCAGATACTGTATTAATCACTAAACCACTTGACAGCTTCATGAAATGATAGTTTTACTCGGATTTTGGCCGTGTGCCCGATTTTGAGGACGGGGGTTCATAGATATGCACCGGAGTTTGAGCCAGGAATCACATTCATAAGTTGTCACACTGACCCTGTTGCTGAGACTGCTGGTGTTCACCCCCCCCTCTCCTATTAGCATTACAACATTTTTCGCTGAAGCTGCACCTTCCTTGGAAATAATAACTACACCAAACCATTTGCAGCCTAGATCATGTACAACTCCCGTAAAAGTGTCTTGTAAAGCATCGCAAATTCCCCTTCAATGTTGTCCTACCCGCCATGCCAGACCCATTGCTATAGAGTATTCAGGTCTCCGCTTTTCCCTTTGCTAGGGGACATGCAATTTTTTATTTATTTAGTTTTTTAACACATTTCTTTGGCAGTAATTCTGTGATCACATTTAAAATGAGAGCAATACAAGGAAGGACATAGAAATAAACAAGTAATATAGGAAATGCTGAGCATCAGCAAAATAAGTGCTGTTAAAACAATTAAAAGAACAAACTCTGAGGAACCTGCAGCACCATCTGACCAGCTGTGCACAAAACATTCTTTTATTTTAATCCAGTTTTGGTTTCCCTTTCCTCTAATACGACATTTACTGCTAGTGAACAGTAACACTTCTGGTGATACATTTTGTTTGACCTCTGCAGCCTCGACCTACACCCATCAGTCAGACTGAGAACCAGGAACCTATGCTGAACTGCTGTTGTGATTAGCCCTTCATCCCCCCTCTGAAAGCCGAATTCAGCAGGGATGGGAGCAAGTCCATCATGCAGGGTGGATGAGCGCTGCAGACCCCAGCTGTACTGCTGCAAAGCCACAGCATCCTGTCTGCACAAAAAGGTTTTCTTCAGTTCTGCCACTCTCTGACACAGACTCGGCATGTACAACTCCCGTAAAGGGTCTTCTATACCAACACAATTGGATTTTGGCTGTGTTCCCGATTTTGAGGCAGTGGGTTGATAGATATGCACCAGAGCCAGGAAGCGGCATAGAAGTTTAAAACCTCATTTTTTTAAATTTATTAACATGGATCCTACAGTAAAACGAACCTGTGAAATTTTATGTCTAACTGTATGTAATGCTTATGACAATTTCAGTTAAATTACAATGTGCTTTTTCTCTGTATGTTCCTACTTAATGTATTTAGTTTTTTACAGTGACCAAATACAAACTTTACAGCATGGGAGGCCCTCTTATGGAGACTGTCAGATGTCCAGACATTGCATCTCAGCCTGGGGATATCCTGAAACTATGAAACAAAACTGGGCTCATTCAATTTTTTTTATTTTCAGCACACAAACGCCAACCACCATCATTTTACTCTTACCACTGAAAACAGATAATGCACTACCAAGTGTTTCGGGTTAGATGTGCTCATTCATGCACAAGCCCCCCTTTCTGTACTCCCTTCCGATCAGAGTACACAGTGTACAGGTGTACAGAGTACTCATTCAGCTGCCCGCCGCTCAGTCACGTCTCGTCCACAGCCACTCGGCGGGTGGGGGGGCGCGACCTTTCACAATATTCCCATCTTGTCTTCCAAGGCAAAAAACAATTTTCACAGAACTATAGTTGCTCGTATTTTTCTTTAGGAGGACACCTGGTCACCAGTCAATTTACTCGAACGATGCAACAACGTGTTCTCGCTCCCAGTACCCCTTATGGTAATTCTTTATAAACTGCCCTTTTAGTTTCCCGTTGTATTACGTTTTTGTCACGAACTTAATATTCCTGTTGTCCAGTGCAGTCCAGTTGCATCATAAAACGTTTCTCCTTTTTTGCCAGTCCCATAGCATTTCACGTGTCTTTACCGTTTCCCTGACATTTATCCAGACTTGTTGAAAAACTGGAATAATTTTATTCTCAGCATTTAATCACCTATATTCGAATCCGTTCTTCACCTCACCACCGTTCACAGCTGTAGCCTTCAGGGGTAAGGGATGCATGTTGCTTCCCTTCACCTCTGCCAAGATACGTATGTTTATTATTCCCGCAACATAACAAGAACTTCCCCACCACTAGTGAGTTTTATAATTTATATGACAAGCTGTACAAAATAAAATAATTAGAATAGTGGAAATTGAGAAAGCCCGTTAAGCGCGCCCGATCGGCACTGTACCTTTCCTAGCCCACTCTCCTGCCCAGCCATGTTTATTTGCCCGTTTAGTCTGCAAGTGAAATTAAATAAAAATAATCAGTCTGCAAAACCACCTGCTCGCTCTTGCTCCCACTGACTACTTTTCTGAGAGTACCTGAAGAAAATGGCAGCAATAGTTGACAGCATTTGTAGGATCTCACCTTCCACACTTTTCAGACAGGAACCCAGAGGTATAGTGATTGTTTCAATGCGGCAGCCTAAAGGAGCTGGGAACGCTAGGGACAGGTGTGATAAGAATTTATGTGTCAGTCAAAACAGGGCAGCATGACGCCACTGCGTAGTGGCTGTATCTAAGAAAGGAAGGATTGTATGCGGACCGAGGGAAAACACAAATGGGGTAAAATTACAAACATTAGGAAACTGAGCTAACAGAAAGAACACATGTTTAGGTAAGGGATGTGCTGAACATACTGAAGGGTTAATTGTTGAAAAGATACAGTGTCCTTCACAAAACGATGGACAAAGGCTGACAGTGCAGCTTTAATGTGTCCCGAACTTTGAGTTCCCACAGCGACCGTCCCATTCTGCACCAGATATATGAAAACACAGATTGGGCAGGATGTGAAGAATGACAGCTGTACCATTCATAGGGAGGTGTGAAGAGATGGCAATGTTGAAAATCTGTAGTGAAAATAGTAAAAATACTCAAACTTCCGGGCTTGAGTGGAAACTGCACAACGCATGCATGTAACACAGTCATTTAGTGGAATTTTTTCACTAAGTTTCAACATAGGCATTTTGTGACCTCTGCTCATGAACAGTGTCACTATGATTTTCCTAATCTGTCCTGAACATTGATTTCCCACAGTGACTGTGCTATTCTGCACCAGATGTGAAAATGCATATTTTGGGCAGGATATGAAAAATGACAGTTGTACTGTTCATAAGGAGGTATGAAAAAATGCCAATATTGAAAATCTGGAGTGAAAATATTACAAATGTGCGAAATTACGAGGGTGCATGGAAACTGCGCAACGCACGCTCGTAACACAGTCATTTCATGGACTTTTGTCACTAAATGTTCAGCATAGGCATTTTAGCACCTCTGCTCATGAACAGTGTCACTGTGATTTTTTTTAATCTGTCCCGAACACTGACTTTCTACAGCGACCGTGCTATTCTGCGCTGGAAGCGTGAAAAAACATTTCGGCCAGGATGTGAAAAATGACAGCTGTACTGTTCATAAGGAGGTGTGGAAAAATGGCAATGTTGAAAATCTGAAGTGAAAATATTACTAATTTGCAAAGTTACGAGTGTGCATGGAAACTGTGCAACGCATGCTCGTAACACAGTCATTTTATGGACTTTTGGCACCAGATTTTCAACATAGGCATTTTAGGACTTTTGCTCATGAACAGTGTCACTGTGATTTTCTTAATGTGTCCCAAACACTGATTTAACACAGCGACTGTGCTATTCTGCGCCAGAAGTGCGAAAACACATTTCAGTCAGGATGTAAAAAATGACAGCTGTACTGTTCATAAGGAGATGTGGAAAAATGCCAGTGTTGAAAATCTGGAGTGAAAATATTACAAATTCATGAGATTATGAGCGTGCATGGAAACTAGCACGCACTATGCTTTCGTAAAAGCTGTTTTTTTTATTTTCCACTAATTTGCAACATAGGCTTTTTGAGAGCCCACCTCATGAACACTGGCACTGTAGTTTTGTTACTCAGTTCCGAAAGGTGATTCAATGCAGTGACCGCGAAATCACCTTTTGGGACCGAATAACGTCATGACAGTGGCTGAATTCATGAGGAGGGGTCCCAATAATCCCATGTTGAAAAGTTGGTGCCAAAATTCCCCAAAATGCCTGAGATTGTCACCAAAGTTTAAAAAAAACATATTTATGCTATTATACTGCTTACTGGGCATTTCTTCAGCTCGCGGTCGGCTTTGAAGAGTGCAAACGTGTTCCCGGTCCACCGAAGATCGTCACGCCAGGCTCGGAGGTAAGTATGGGGTGAGGGGTGGGAGGGTAGGAGTACAGTGGTAGGTGCGGGTTGGGGGTGACTCATGGGACCGCTTCCTTTCTTTCTCAAGGAAGAAAAAAAAAAGACGCCGCAGGAAGGTTTTTTTTTCAGGCTTGCTTTCAGCACACTGGGGTGGACTGCCAGTGTGCAATCTGCCTTAGAAACATAGAAACATAGACTTTGACGGCAGATAAGGACCGCTTGGCCCACCTAGTCTGCCCATTTCCCTACCTACAGGACAAGCTGCAGATCCTAGTTAACCAACAGCCTATTTCTTCCTATCCCCCACAAGAATTGCCTTATGTCTGTCCCATGTATTTTTGAATTCTCCCACAGTTTTAGACCCCACAACCTCCTCAGGAAGGCTGTTCCATGCATCCACTACCCTCTCTGTGAAAAAAATACTTCCTCACATTGCTCCTGAACCCCCCCCCATCTTTAAATTGTGTCCCCTTGTTCTTGCATGTCTCTTTTTCTGAAAGATGCTACCCTCTTGGACTTTGTTGATTCCACTGAGGTACTTTAACATTTTTATTATATCCCCCCTCTCCCTCCTTTCCTCAAGGGTATACATATTAAGCTCTTTTAGTCTGTCCTCGTATGGCTTCTCTTGCAGACCCTGTACCATTCTAGTTGCCCTCCTCCGGACTGCCTCTATCCTGTCTATGTCCTTGCGGAGATGGGGTCTGCAGAACTGGATGCAGTAATCCAGATGGGGTCTCACCAACTGTCTGTACAGAGGGATAACAACTTCCTGTGTTCTGCTGGTGATGCCTCTCCCTATGCATCCCAGTATACCCCCAGCTCTCCCTACTGCCTTCTCACATTGCTTGCTAACCTTAAGGTCATCTGATAAGATTACCCCCAGGTCCCTTTCCTTTTTTGTTTTTGTTACTATCCCCCCCATTGTGTAATCTTCCCCTGGGTTTTTGTTTCCCAGGTGCATTATACTGCACTTCTTTGCATTGAATCCTAGCTGCCATACTTCCGAACATTCCTCCAACCTTGCCAAGTCCCTTCTCATCCTTTCCACGTGTCCTTGTGTATCAACCCTGTTGCAGATCTTTGTGTCGTCTGCAAAGAGGCATACTTTTCCTTCCAGTCCCTCTGCAATGTCACTTATAAAGACATTAAAAAGGACTGGACCCACTACTGAACCCTGAGGTACCCCACTAGTAACCCGTTTTTCTTCAGAGTGGACTCCATTTACAATTACCTTCTGTGTCCTGTTGTCCAGCCAATGTTTTACCCAGGCTACCACATTGGGACCCACTCCCAGGCTGGTTAATTTGACTATTAATCTTTTGTGTGGGACTGGGTCAAATGCCTTGCTAAAGTCTAGGTAGGCCATATCCACAGCCCCTCCCTGGTCTACTACTTTGGTGACCCAGTCAAAGAAATCAATTAGATTCATCTGACATGACCTTCCCGCTGTGAACCCATGCTGCCTTGGGTCCTCTGCCGCACTGGCCTCTAGGTACTCAACAATTCTTTACTTCAGAAGTAATTCCATCATTTTCCCTACCACTGAGGTCAAACTGACAGGTCTGTAGTTTCCTGCCTCTGTCTTGGTCCCCCTTTTGCGAAGGGGAATCACATCTGCCTTCTTCCAGTCCTCGGGTACCACACCATCCTTCCATGATTTGTTAAAAAGGGTAGTCAGTAGTTTCACTAGTTCTCCCCTTAATTCTTTTAGAATTCTGCAGTGAATTCCATCAGGCCCCATTGCTTTGTACACATTCAGTTTTAGGAGTTCTTTCAGAACCCTTTCTTCTGTGAAAGGACTGGTATCGACCCCCCCATCCAGAAGGTTGGGGTTGGGGTTGGGGGACTTAAGCCGACAGGGATTGGGCTCCCCATCAGCAAAGAATGACTGTTTGGGGGGGCATGATGCCGAGGGGGATTGGGCATCCACTTGGCACACAACAAATGGGGGAGGGGGTTACATTATGCCGATGGGGAGTGGCTCCTCCATCGGCAAATGAACTGGGTCGGGGACATGCCACCAGGAGGATTGGCCACCCTTTCATGGGGCTGTGAGGTGGTGGCAAGCCACCGCCATGTTTACAAAAAATGTTTTACTAAGTAAGGTACTGCCCTGCAATGACGGGTCACTCCCTCATTGCAGCGGAATGGCTGACGTTGCAATGACGAGGCAGACCCTCATTGCAGTGGCAAAATCGTTTCAACTTGGTGGCACTTTTGGAAACCAATGTCATCAGCACAGTGTGCCTGCATTGGTTCACCAGTGCCAAGACCCCAAATGATGTGCTGCCATTGGCTGCTACAGTGCCGCACCTCCACAACCCGCTTCTCTCCTAAGCTGCCGCATAATGTTTCTTGCACATGTTAGCAAGCAAACATAAAAATTGCCCTCAAATAAAAATCAATATTTATTATCACAACTTAACAACCCCAGGATTCCATACCACATGTGGGAAATTCTATGGCTTACAGCATATGGAAGATTAAATATACATGGCAATAACAAGCATAAGGCCCAGGAGGAGAGAAATTGTCCGTATAATGTATGCCAAGCAGTGGAAGAAACTATGACGCATTTCTATTTTGAATGTTCATGTTAAACACTCATGGCTTTATTTAAAAAACAGATAGGATTTACCTTGGATTTCAGGCATGAAGTATGAGTTATTTATTATAAGCCAATCACCACAAAGCTTAAATGGGTATGATGAAGGAACCTTAATGATATTATTTTGCTGTTTAAAATGTTATATTTGGCAAGCTAGATGCCAATGGGTCTTGTACCAGAGAATAATGCCATAGGGATCATTAAGTATACTGATTGAAAAAGCTATGCTATCTGTATACTCAAAAGGCATGTCTCTACATACTTCTAGGAAAGTATTAAAATGGTGGTGGGATTTTCCTTTTTGATCAAATATAAGTGATGTTTAATTACAAAAGAAACCTATGAAGTTTAAGAAGATGTTTTCTCTAGTATTTACTAGATGGACTACATCAAACTTACAGTAGGTGTTGTATTCCTTGTCCTATTTTTTCCTTTTAACCCCCCTCTCCATTTTATTTTTTATTTTTCCTTTCTCTCCCCTTTCCTTTATATGGTTCTTACATCACCACAAAGTGTTTAGTTATGGTTTATACTTTGAATTTAGAGTTTCTGTACCTAGTAAGTGATGTATATAAATACGATTAATTGTAAAGTTTTGGTTTTATTTTTCCATGTGTTGAAATGTGTTTTGAATAAAAATTCCCCTACTCTTTTCTTGAAGTGCCATGGGATCTTTTTTTTTTAAACTCAGCTTTATTAGAAGCCTGATGGCCACAATTATACAAATGAAAACATAGGAAGTACATATCAGTTGTTAAGAGCAACAAGGATAGAATGCATACACATTGTGCCTGAAGTGGATACATCATTCATCTGATCTGTGGCACTTCAAAGAAGTTAATAATCAGTCTGGGTCCTTAAGGGTAACCCTAAAATCAATCCCAGACCATAACTTAGTGAAATGCAAGCTAATGTTAAAAACAAAGAAAAACAAAGCTAATACAATCAACTGTGGCCTCAACTTAGGCCTCAACAGTTAGGCTGTGTGCCTCTAACTCTCCCTGCCTCCTAGTGATCTTGTAGGAAGGGTGCAAATGACTCCATAGCATACTCCACATTTGCTGTTATTCACTTAGCTGCAGAGATAAAGGGGGTCTCCCTAGGGCTGTCCCTCATGATGCAGTATCCAGGCCTCCCATTGCTGCCAGCGTTGCAGATGACGTTCATGCTGTAGTCTCAGCTTGGCTGTCAGGGACTCCATTAATAACACATCCTGGACCCTATTGATCCAGTCAGAGAGCCTCGGGGGATCCTTGTTCAGCCTTCTAGAGGTGATGCACTTTAAGCCTACTACTAAGAGTATGAGCGCTACTTTTTGAGAGTCACTTTTTAAATGCACTGCTGTTGGGGTCCCCAAAACCCAATCCTCAAAGGTGTGGGGAATGGTCACCCCCAGTATTTGCCTTACTGCCTCCTCTAAATGTCCCCAGAAGGTGGCTAATTTTGGACATGCCCATAAAATGTGCCAATGACTACCCTCCCCCCCATACTCCCTCCAACATGAAGTATCCCCTCCTGCGTAGTGATGAGTAATCAAGGGTACCCTAAAAAAATAAAATAAGAATTTTCCAATAAAACTCACGCCACACCAGGGAGACAGTCACCTTCCAGATCATTTTCAATCTTTGGTTCCAGTTGGATTCTCTGATGGTAACACCAGCTTCCCTTTCCCAGTTGTTTTTATGTTCAGCCAAAGTGTCCTCCCCTCCCTCCAACAATAATTTGTATAGGTTTGTCACCGGTTTGACCTTAGCAGATATAGTAACCATGCCAAATAAAAATTGCTCCCAGGTCGAGTATGGTCTTGTTAACCTTGTTAGATGATCTGAAGAGTGTATAAAATGCCTGACCTGCATATACCTAAAGAATTCTCTATTGTCCCAGTTGAATTGTCTTTTGCCCTCTGGAATGAAATACAGTGCTCTCCCTCAATTAACTGTGTAAACCTGGTGATCCCCTGTGCATCCCATCTAACAAACCCCAGGTCCAGCATGGCGGGGGGGGGAATTTGATTCATGCCCAATGAGTGACAGCGGACCCACCCTGTTGCCATGGGATCTTTAACATCCACCTGAACAGGCAGATGGGACCCCGATTTAACATCTCATCCAAAAGACAGCACCTCAGGAGTACAACACCCCCCTCATGCTGCACTACAGTGTCAGTATTAGGATTTAACCCAAGTGCCTGGAGTGGGGATAGAATCCACAGCCTTCTGATCTTCCAGCCTCAGAGGTGAGTGTGCAACGTGCTGAGTGACTGACACTTCACAAATCAGGTTTCCAACTCAACAATCCAAGAAGTGTTTGAATCTTCAAACGTATGGTCAGTCTGAGTCCACAGTCCTGCACACCAACCCTCCTGCCCAGCAGTACTTGTGGAACACTATTAAAATAACTTTCAACAGAAGGAGCCGCAGCAATCTAAAATACTTTACAAAAATGATCCCCTAGCACCTCCAGCGAGATGCATTAATCGATGTTCATGTGGTTAGACCATGCCAACCACCTTGAAGTTCCTGTCTATCCTGCTGTAGCTGTCTTGCACCTTGACTATCTGCTGCACAGTATTTTTACCACTTACATTAGCCTTGTGGGTCCACCACTCCTGGTTGTCTGGTCATTCCAACTCTCCACAATTGCTAGTTTGTCCACAGCTTCTAGACATCTGGTCACTCCCTCTAGTGGGTCAACCCTCAAACTGTATGGACATAACAGACCTTGATTATGGCCTCTTACTTCCTCAATACCTTCTGGGCTTCAGAAGAAGTCACAAGCCCACCCCGACAGTCACTAGTTCCTGCATCTACCTAATCTTGACCGGTTATCCATTCACCTCTACTGTGCCATATTCTTGGGGTCCCTAGGTGCCACAGCCAGACAAAAGGCCCTCATAATACCACTCTGAACTCTGCTGTAAGGAAAACTCCATACTCTAAACTAAAATCACATTTCATGCTGCCCCAGCTGTTTTGGTGCCTCCCTGGATCTCAGCATCAAAGGGAGTCATCAGAAAGTGGCATAACAGTCTCTGAAAAACCCTTTGTTCTCTGCATTGCTAAGTATAGCTTTCCCTCCCTTGGGGAGTCCTTTCTTATCTCTGGCCACACTGCCTTCATTTGCAGTTCACACCTACCATACATATAAACACATCCACATACACAGAACAACAGCTGGTTACACGGCTGATGTTCTGTACTGTTACTGCTGATTGTATCCCAGGCTGGCATGGCACCAGCAACAAGAATTGGGTACCAGAGCTCCTGCAGGGGGTAATCTGAGGGACAGGGGGTCATGACCCTTCCCCTACTTACACAGAGAAGGGATGAGCCCTGCCCATAGATACATAGATACTGACAGCAGTTAAGGGCCTTTGGCCACCTAGTCTGCCCAATTGCACGTGTAATTTTGCCTCTTCAAGCTTCTCTTGAACTGGATTGTCCACATCCCCCAACTGCTAGGATCCCCTAATTCCTATCCCATGCATTCTTGAATCCTGTAATCGATTCAGCCCCCACCATCTCCTCTGGCAGGGCATTCCACTTGCTCACCACCCTTTCTGTGAAGAAATACTTCCTCATGTTACCTCTCAATCTCCCTCCCTCCAATTTCATCCCATGACCCCTAGTCCTGGAACATCTCTTCCTCTGAAAAATAGTGTTTTTCTGCACCTTGTTCCTCCCCGTGAGATATTTGTATGTCTCTATCACATCCCCCCTCTCCCTCCTCTCCTCCAGGGAGTACAAATTCAAGTCCTTCAGCTTGTCCTTGTAGGACTTGTAATTCAAACCCTGTACCATCTCGGTTGCCCTCCTCTGAACTGTCTGTACCATTCTTCAAGCTTCTGCAGATCTTTCCTCATTCTATCCACTCCCTCTGGCATGTCCACTCTGTTGCAGAGTTTTGTATCATAGCAAACAGGGAAATTCTACCTTCTGTATTATCTGGAATGTCACATTAAGCCATCTGGTTTAATAATGTGTTCTACCACTTAGGAACCCCGGTGCTGCAGGGGGTGATGCTGAAAACATTAGAAAGAGGGCACCAATAGAAAATTCATCTAGGGGTGCCTCTAAGGTTGGCTGCGACTATGCATGAAGTGGTTGTAACCCCATGCAACAAAGCTTGATGGGGTTCAAAGGCACTGAGGTCACTAAGTGGTCACTGCTACTAGATGCGTGCTGAGCCCACCTCATGGAAACCTAGCCATTCCGAACCCATACGGCTCAGTTTCCATGTGACCTGAGAGGAACCTGATTGGCTCGGCGTGGATCTGTTCATAAATTCTAGTTTCCATGGAGTCTCCGGTTTGTGCATGTGCAAACTGGAGTATCCCTGCAAAAGCACTCCTCCTCAGTGCCATTTCACTTCAGCTGATGAGGAGAGAGGAGCTCTTGCTAGTGGAGCCCCAACAGTGGAGGAACTGGAGGGAAGGGAGAGTCCAGGGAACTGCACAGAGGAGGAGGACTGGGGAGGACAAAAGAAAACTAATGCAACCAAAACAAAAAAATAAAAAAAGTCTTTGGCTGGGGATGGGAGGGACATGGGTCAGGGACTGGGGAGTGGATGCGAGGCTCCCAGGTGAGTGGCAGACTCAGTCCCACAACCACCAACAGAAAAAAAATTAACGGAGAAAATAAAAAAGAAAAGAGAGGGTTGTTCAGGACTCGGACCAGGAACTGACTCTATGTGTGTGTTTGTGGAAATGGGGGGAGGAAGCCACAATGCTCGAGGTGAGCGGCCAACCCACTATACTACCACCTAAAACAAAAAACAAAAAAACAAAATAAGAGAGGGTTGCTCAGGACTCAGGCAGGACTGACTGCGTGTGTGTGTGTGTGGGGGGGGGGGCAACAAGGCTCCCAGGCAAGTGTTCAACCCACTGTACCACTAACAAAAAAAAAGAGAGGTTCGCTTGGAACGCGGGCCAGGGTCTGACTGTGTAAGTGTGTGTGTTGGAGCAAGGAAGACACAAGGGCTAACCAAAAGCCACCAACTAAAGAACCAGGAGACAAAAAAAATAACAAATTGAAGATCTGGACATGGGCCAGGGACTGACTGTGTGTGGGGTAGGGGGGAGCAAGGAAGACACACGGGCTAACCACCAATGAAAGAAACAGAAGGAGGCAAAAGAAAAAAAGAGAAAAACAGAGAGGGTCGGGACTTGGGCCAGGGACTGACTGTGTGTGTTGGGGGGGATGCCAAGTGGGCTCCAGAATAAACTTCACTCACACCACCAATGAAACTGAAATAACGAAAAATAAAAGAAACTGAGAAGGGACTCGGGCAAGGGAAGGTCTGACTGTATATGTTGGGGAGGGGGTAATACTGCAGCGCTGACTTGCATGTGGGCTGCCTAGCCTGAGACATCCCCAGTGCTCCTGAGTCATGGGTCTCATCCCTGAAAACAGGTACCTGTGCCAGAAGTCACTAACCATTTCTCACACAAGCAGGAGTTGGACAGGAGCAGTCTTTTTCTTCTGTAGTCCTGTCAAAAAAAGGCTTGTGTCAGTGTCACGTGTAAAACATTTTGAGGAGGGGGCAGCCCTACAGTTGAGGAGCCTATGTCAGCACAGTGTCGCCAACCATTTCCCACACAAGCAGGGGTTGGGACAGGAGTTTGGGACAGGGGACTGTTATTTTTTCTGTAGTCCTGCTAAATAAACTTGCATCAGTGTCACATGTTAAACGTTTGGGCTGGGGCAGCCTGGCAGTTGAGTAGTTTGTGTCTGCACAATCATCAGCCATTTCCCACACAAGCAGCAGGAAGGATAATTTTTTTCTGTAGTTCTGTCAAATAATGGCTTGCATCAGTGTCATGTGTGAAATGTTTTGGGGAGGGGGCAGCCCAGCAGTTGAGTAGCCTCTGCCTGCACAGTGTTAACAGCCATTTCCCACACAAGCAGGAGTTGGGACAGGAGGATTATATATTTTTTTGTCCATATTCTTTTTGTGTAGTCCTGTCAAATAAAGGCGTGCAGCCTTGCATCATATGTGAAATATTTTTTTTTGAGGGGGGGGGCAGTCTGGCAGTTGAGTAGTGTCTGTCTGCACAGTTTCACCAGCCATTTCTAGCTTGAGCAGGAATCAGGACAGGAGAAACATTTTTTTGTGTGTATTCATGTCAAATAAAGGCTTGCATCAAGTTTGAAACATTTTGGGGAGGAGGCAGCCCTGCAGTTGAGTAGCCTCTGTGAGCACAGTGTCACCATCCATTTCGTACACAAGCAGAAGTTAGGATAGGAGGACCATATATTTTTTGGGGTAGTTCTAGCAAATAAAGTCTGTTTTTCTACAGAATTTAACCTGTTTTCATTTAAATTGTACTTTAAAATGAAGGTACAGGCAGCATTTTATGTTAAATGAATATTGGCTGTGAATCCAAAACCAAAACCAAACCTCCCCTGTTTTGCACACCTCTAACTGCAACCACAATGCTGTGACTTAGTATAACCATTTGCAACAGAGATGCAAGTTGCATGATTCCTTGGAACTTAGTTACCACATACAAACACACATGAGTAATAGACATATATTGCATAGGTACGTATTAAAAACAACAAATTGCTTTTGAACATTAGTTCCCAAATATTGTCATAGTGAACCTCCCCCAAGATATTTAAAAACTCTCAGGCCTCCCCATTTACTGAAAAACATTAGGCCTCCCCACAGAAACAATATCATACAATACTTTGCACTGTATATGGGAAAGTACGTGAAATCAGTCAAAAAATCAATCAATCAATCCTTTATTTTTAAAAAGTGCAATTCCAGAGATCAAAGTGCTTGTACAAAAAGATCCATATTTCAAAAGTAATAAAAGTTAAACAAGGACAAATTAAAAAATCTGCAATTTTAAAAACACTTCAATAAATTAAACTGAGTCAGGAAAGGCCATCCCAAATAAATACGTCTTGAGAGCAGCCTTAAAGCTCTCGACAGTCAGGCACTCGCTAACCCAACAAGGTAGAGAATTCCACAGGGTAGGGGCCATAAATGCCAAAGAGCGGGCCCCCAAGATCTTAAGTCAAACCCTGGGAATCACTAGCAATCCCTCATTGGAGGAGCGGAGTGGGCGAAGGGGGCGGTAGGGACAAAGGAGATCTTGCAAGTACCACAGTCCCTGTCCATGTAGGGCATTGTAGATCAGTAGCCCAACCTTGAGGGTGATCTGCCACTGCTCTGGCAGCCAGTGCAGGCCGCAGAGCACAGGTGTGATATGGCAAGATCTTGGTAAACCAGTCAACAGCCTGGTCGCCGCATTCTGCACCGGCTGCAAGCGGTGGATATCAATCCCCGGTAGCACTAGATACAGGGCATTGCAGTAGTCAAGGTGAGAGGTCACAAATGCATGGACCAATGTTGGAAGGTCATGGGGTGGAACCAGGTGTTTAATCCAGGTGATATTCCTCAGATGAGAAAAGGAGGTCTTGACAATGGCCGACACCAGAGATTTAAGTGTCAGATTGTAATCAAAAACAATGCCCAGATTTTGCACCCAGTTTGAGGTCAGTAGCTGTCTGCCACTGAGTCAAAGCCCAGAGGGCTATCCCGCCAAGAACCCCACAACCTGATGACCTGGGTCCAGTACCAACACCTCAGTTTTATCTGGGTTCAACTGCGGCCAGTTGGCACTCATCCAATCCTGGATCTCAGACAGGAAGTTGTTAAAGACTGAAACAGCCCCACCCTGCTCGGGCATAAAGGACATGTATAGCTGTGTATCATCTGCATAACAGTGAAAACTCATCCCCTACTGCCTTATAATGTCTCCCAATAGCAGCATATACACTGCAAACAACATGGGCGACAAAATGGAACCCTATGAAGCCCCACAGGACAGGGGGAGAGGGGCAGACGAAAGAATCCCTGACACCACTCTGAATCCTGCCCATGAGGAAAGATTGAAACCACCTGAGAACTGTACCAGACAGTTCACAGAGAAACTGCAGGCACTCCCACAGCACTCTACAGTCCACAGTGTCAAATGCTGCAGAGAACTCAAGGAGGACCTAGATCAAATGGATCCTCCAATCCCTCGCTATTAGGAGATCATTAAGTACCCAAATCAGTGCCGTCTCAGTACTATGCCTCTTCCAAAATCCAGACTGGAGAGGATCATAGACATTGTGGATGGTAAGATGATCCTCCAGCTGCAACACAGCCACCTTCTCAATAACCTTACTCACAAAGGGTAGGTTAGAGATGGTTCTGTAGTTGGCTAAGCAGTCAGGGTTGAGGGAGGATTTTTTAAGAAGTATCACCATCACCTCCTTCAGGGGGCCAGGAAACACTCCTGTCTCCAACGAACTCCCTACTATCTCAGCCAGGACTGGGCTGATCACCTCAACACATCCCACAAGGAAACGTGTTGGGCCCAGGTCCAAATTACAGTAGGTTGGTCGCATACTCTGGATGATGCTCATGATGTCAGTGATTGCCAGCCATCCGAAGTTGGACCAGGCAAACTGGGCACTCGCAACCTCCTGCCGACCTCCACAACCCCCATTAGGGAACACATGATGGATCCTGGACTTGACGGTGGCAACCTTATCTGTGAAGAAGTGAGCAAACTCATCACACTTATTCTATGAAAATGCTTCCCAGATCTGGAGACAGAATGGATTGCACAACCTGTCAACGGTCTGGAAGAGCTGAGCTGGTCAATTCTACACAGTGGTAATCTCCCTTGACAGGAACTCTAACTTCTTGTGGGTGACTGCTGGTTGATAATCCTTATAATGATCTATCACTCTAAGTCTGTCATCCACCAAGCCCGATTTCCATCAGCACCTCTCCAACCTTCGACCCCCTCGCCTCAACTCCTTCAAAGTCCCATCAAACCAAGGGGACTTTGGACGAAGAGTGAGGGGCCGAACATGGACAAGAGCTAGAGAGTCCGGGGCCACCATCACTGCCTTATTATAAGCCAGTAAAAGATCCCCTGACTCCAAGCTTACACTTGGCACACCCAATAGATCCAGCACTGCCATCAGACCATCTGGGGTCATGCTCCTTAAAGGGTTGTACAAGATCATCTCCATAGGGGCAGGTCTATTCAGGGGGGCCGAGAAACTGAACCTTATGGTATGATGGTCCAACCATCTGACCAGTTCCACCACCAGATCGGAGAGCTCCATCCCAAGTAAGAACACCAGATCTGAGTGACCATGATTGTGGGTAGCAGAGGTGTAAGACCCAATGAGGTCATAAGTTGGAGGAAGTCTTGACCAAACTGAAATGATCTTGAATAAATGACTGAGTTTAATCACCTGGGATTATTTACAATTAGTTTTCCCAGTCTCTTCATACCAAATGTCAACTACTCAAAATGTAAAGCAGCCGTGCACTTTACTATAAAAATATAGAACCTATTCCTCTTTATTCCATTTTAGAGCAGCCTTTTCTCCAGTCTTGAAAGAGCCACACTTTATCTCTTAGCTTCAGAACTGTTGAGATTGGAAATAATAAAATGAGAACTCCTCTTAAAATGGCTATCTCTAGGTTTTCAGCCCTATTCTCAGCTTTTTGAACACCTGCTACTAAACATCTATTTTCTTGTGACTGTGGTAAACTAGAATGCAACAGGTTCTGTTCCCAGACCTTAACGGAGAATCAGTAGCGTAGCAAATACCCAGAGGGCCTGGGTGCAAGGCGATATTACAGGGCCCTTCCACAGTTTTAAATAAACATCAAAATTATGATTTGGGCCCCCCAAACCTCATGGGTCTGGGTGCCACTGCACCCCTTGCACTCTTGTGGCTACGCCCCTGTGGAGAATAAGTTTTCAAAGAAAACTGTGAATACTGATAAAAACCTGGGACTAGCCGTATTAAAAGGAACACTCCTTTTTAATTATTTTAATTCTTTAAATAAATGCTAAAGCAGACTAAACCTATGGAGCAAAGAGCGTTTTATAATACAGGAGAAAGTCATGCTGTAAAATAGAATAAAAAAAATATAGGTTTTTATAGGTTCACATTTTTCACTGTAACTTGCACTGCTGCTTTTGGTACAGTACATTGTTAGGCTTCACTGGGCCTCCCCTGGAACAGGTTGGGGCATCCTTGGGGAGGCTAGCTTCACTGTTTAAGAAACCCTGCATTAGAACACTGACTCAAGTGGCTCAGCTAATGTGGATTTCATTTCACACTTGACAAATGAAACTTCTCATTTAGCAAGTGTGAGCCTAGCTCTCGATTGAGCTGCATTTTTAGGACAACTTGTTTTACCCTCTGTCTCAAATTAATATGGTGCTGTCCCAGATAGTACTATGAGATTCAAAAGCAGAACTTCATTTCAGTCTGTGATACTTGGCTAATAGCAAGCAAAACATCAATAAACTAGGGGAGTAGCTTGGCCCCTGACAAGATGGTTGCATAATCTAGTCAGCTCTCCCTTCCTACAATTTATATCCACTTAAATTGCAATCCTAATGCATCCTGCAACTCTACGTTTGGCCAGAAATGGTGTTTTTCACTCTTTTTCCACCCCAGAATCAGCATAGGACTTCATTAATTGTTCTTGGCCAGAAGCTGTATTTTCAGACATCCCCTGCCACTCCCAACAAGAGCTGATTGACACTACACCAGCACCAGGTGTCCCCTATTGTCATGTACTGACAGCAGGTGCTTCATCTGCCTCCACAGACCTGATTGATGAACCATGGCAGCCATTCTACTGCAGACACAGGCGAGGAGCGGAAGGCAAAAAGAGCACTTAGGGATTGTTTGTGGGTTGCTGCTGTTGAGCACTTTAGTTTTTCAAATTGATGCATCACATTCGTTTAATCACTATACCCTAAGATTTTGCAATAGGCTAACCTCCACAGGAATGTTTTTGTTCTTGAGTGAAGACCATGTCCAGTGCTACATAACTGGTCCTGATGGTACCAGCTTCTCTGGGGGAAGGGGACCTCTACAGGTCATATCCCTTCAGACCCACACTGCTGTACTACTTTCTTTAATGTCTGATAACACCTTTATCACCTGGAACTTCTGTGGGTTAAACTCCCTTATCAAAAGGAAAAAGGAGATGGTCCTAAACCATCTCAGGTAAATCAGGAGCACAGGTGACATTCCTCCAATTAGCTAAACTGGTAAAGAGTGAATCAGCTAAATTAAAATGGGAGTGGGTTAGTGAAGAAATACATAGCTTGACCCAGACAACCAAATGTGGGGTATCAATTATCTGACATAAATCCCTCCATGGCGACTTCTGAACTACCAGTTAGACTCTGAGGATCAATGGGTTAAGGGGAAGTTCTCCATGCCACAGGAGTCACTAATTTAAGTCAATTCCTATGCTCCCAATGCAGTTACACCTGACTTCTTCCTGCAATTCTTGCAGAGACTAGCATAATGGGGTCATCCACCACCCCGATACTCTGGAGGGGGACTTCAACCTTACCCTAGAGTCTGACCTAGACAGACCCTCCTCTCAGTAAGAAACTCGCACCTGTTCTCAGACCACTCTCACCCAAGTTATGCAAGAGCATGCTTTATCTATGCCGGGTGGCTTGCCCACCCAAGGGTGAGGGACAATACACACCTCTCCCAAGTCCACCATTCAGCAGACTAGACCTCTGCCTGTCCTCACTTCAGGTAATGCAAACACTGGTGTAGATTCAGATTCACCCTTGTAGCCTCCGACCATGCCCCTATCTCCCTCAGTATTCTGTGGGTCCCGCCTCTGGAATCCACATCCTGGAGACTTGACCACCTCCAGTTTCTCCACTGGGAAAAATCAGAACTGCAGGATTACGTGGCACACCATCACAATGGGGAAGTGTGCCATTCCACCTTATGAGACTCCTAGAAGGCCTGCTCTTGGTGGAGAGTTATTGGCTATGTGGCCAACAGACAGAAGCAGAGTGAGGCTGAGAAGAAAATGCTTGAGTCCCAACTAGCTATAGCTGAGGCTACCCTTAACATAGACCCTAACTCCAACCCTCACCAGCTACAGTGGCGTGAAAAAGTATTTGCCCCCTTCCTGATTTTCTCTATTATTGCATATTTGTCACACTGGATGTTTTCAGGTCTTTAGAGAAAATGTAATATTAGATAAAGGGAACCTGAGTGAACAAATAACACTTTTTTTTTTTACTTATTTCATTTATTTAATGAAAAAAGTTAACCAACACCAACTGGCACTGTGTGAAAAAGTAATTGCCCCCTAGTTAAATCAACCCAATTAAAGGGATAATTAGAGTCAGCTGATTGAACACAGCCAGGCTTGATTACTGCCAGCCCTGCTCAATATAAACCTCACTTATTTTGACCCTTACCATCAGAGTCACGTTGCCAGCACAAAGATTCAACAAGCACATTATGCCATGATCAAAGGAAGTTCCTGAAAAGATCAGAAAAAAATGTGTTGCCCTCTATCAGTCTGGAAAGGGTTACAAAGCTATTTCTAAGGCTCTGGGACTCCATCGAACCACAGTGAGAGCCATAGTCTCCAAATGGAGAACACTTGGAACAGTAGTGAATCTTCCCAGGAGTCCTGCCAAAATTACTTCAAGGGCACAGTAAAATCATCCAGGAAGTCTCAAAGGATCCTAAAACAACATCTAAAGAACTGCAGGCTTCTCTTGCCTCAGCTAAGGTCAGTGTTCATGACTCCACAATCAGAAAGAGACTGGGCAAAATGGGCTTCATGTGAGAGTAGCAAGGTGAAACCACTGCTAACCAAGAAGAACATAAACGCTGCTCTCATTTGCCAAGAAGCACCTGGATGATCCACAAGCCTTTGAAAAATGCTCTATGGACAGATGAGTCCAAAGTGGAACTTTTGGACGACATGGATCCCATAATGTCTCACAGAAAGCAAACACAGCATTCCACAGTAAGAACACCATACCAACAGTCAAACATGGTGGTGGTAGTGTGATGGTGTGGGATGCTTTGCTGCCTAAGGACCTGGATGACTTGCCATAATTAAAGGAATCATGAATTCGCTCTGTACCAGAAAATTCTTAAGGAATGTCTGTCATCCTTCCGCCAGCTGAAGCTGAAGCTTGTGAGGTCATGCAGCAAGACAATGATCCAAAACACAAAAAGCAAGTCCACATCAGAATGGCTAAAAAGAAGTAAAATTAAAGTTTGGAGTGGCATAGTCAAAGTCCAGACTTAAACCCAATAGAGATGCTGTGGCAGGACTCTGAAACGAGCAGTTCATGCTCGAAAACCTACCAAATGTTACTGAATTAAAGCAGTTCTAGAGGAAGAGTGGGTTAAAATTCCTCCACAGTGATGTGAAAGATTGATATTGAATTATAGAAAGTGTTTGGTTGCAGCCATTGCAGCTAAATGTGGCGAATCCAGTTATTAAGTGTAAGGGGCAATTACTTTTTCACACAGTGCCAGTTGGTGTTAGTTAACTTTTTCATTAAATAAGTGAAATTAAAAAAAACAAGTGTTATTTGTTCACTCAGGTTCCTTTATCTAATATTACATTTTCTCTAAAGACCTGAAAACATCCAGTGTGACAAATATGCAATAATAGAGAAAATCAGGAAGGGGGCAAATACTTTTTCACGCCACTGTACTTCAACTCCATGATCAGCTGAACCACCTGTATTCCCACAAAGCCAAGCTATCCCTACTTAGATCCCACCATAGATTCTAAAGGGTGGGGAAAGATGCAGTAAGGCCTTATCCTATAGACTCCAGAAGCAGCAAGTGGAGAGGTATATTCCTGGGTTGTGAGATTCTGCAGGGACCCTGCATAACTTCCCTAGAGCTTTCAATCAGGCAATGAGAGACTTCTACCTAAAGTTCTACTCCTCTCCATCACCCCCCCCCCACAGTAGAAAGGATTCATGGCTTTTTGGCTAACTTTCACCTCCCACAGGTACCCCGAGAGATGAGAAATAGCTAGAAGCCCCACTCAGAGGAAGCCAAAACAACAGCCATGGCAATCAATAAGAACAAGCAAAATGTATGGTTCTATAGAATCGTCATGCTGTCCTGAGAAAAAACAGAGTACCTAACCCTCGTCTTCCTGGATAACAGCTGAGGTTATGACTTTCCTCCATGGTAGAGACCTTGCATGGCATTCTTTTAAGATTACTGACTCCCCAGCTGTTTTGCAAACTATTGTCACCTTCGTAACACCTGTACCAAAGCCATAAGACTTGCAAAGTCTGAGTACTTTGCATCCACACTCCAGAAGATCCAGAACAACATTATTCACCCCATTAAGTTCTGGCAGGTTATCCATTCTCTTTTCTATAGGAGATAGGAGCAGCAGTCTTCAGGGAGATGTTTTGGAAGCTGCAATGCTGCCCTATCTGTGGGCACCTCTCTGGGTTGAGGGAGGAGGTCACCTGTCTCCGAGCCGAGTTGGCCAGGTTACAGGGGATATTCACCCCTACCCATAGGCCACTGGGTCCACATCCTGAACCTCAAAGGATGCCTAGGAGGAGGAGGAGTGGTTGGATCATGGTGGACTCAGCAAGAGTGAGGGGGGGTCTGAAGCACATCCCCCAACCAGTCCAGTTAAGGAACTCCTATGCTGTTTTGGAAGAGTGGAATAGCCCCATAAGGGCACCCGCAGCAGAGGCCAGGGAAGATAGGTGGGTCCTCCATGATGAAGCCCCAGGGAAGGGGGTAAGAGAACCCCATAGGAGGAGGAAGCTTCTCCTGGTGGGAGAATCAATTGTCCGGGGAGTTAAGTTAGGGGAGCCTAGCAGGAACACAGGGAGGTAAAGCACCTCCCAGGAGGCACTACATGGAGGGATGGGAAGCAGATCAATAGGATTGCAGGGACAATAACAAGGAGGGAAGAACTGGATGTCATCATCTACCTGGGGATGAATGACCTGGCATGAGACAAGGTGGAGATAGCTAGAATCTAGGAGGATTTGAGGAAGCTGGGGGGTCCTGAAGCAAGTAGCACACTCCGTCTCCTTCTCAGAGGTGCTGCCTGTCCATGGCAAGGGAGAGGCTAGAAAAATTCACATCTAGAAATTCAACAACCGGTTGAAGGACTGGTGTGGAAGGGAGGATTTTGGCTTCATAGGGGACTGGGGCCCCACCTGGATGGATGCGGGCCTGTATAAAGACGATAGCCTGCATCCATCTGGGAAGGGGACCATGGTCCTGAGTGAGAAGTCTGAATGCATCAGCTTAATAGTTACTTAAACTGGCTGGGGCAGGAAGGTCAGGTGATTCTAATGCACCCCCCCAGTATCATGCAGAAAACAAATTGAAGTCCAGGGCATGGGAGCAGACAGAGAGGGAAGCAGTGAATGTTGGGTCACACAAGAAAGACAACTGGGGAGGGAGGAGGAAGCAGGGGAGGGGAGGGGAGGGGAAGGGGATAGAAGCAGGAGAGTAGCAGCAGTGGGGGAAGGAGGGGGATAAGATGCAAAACATGGAAGGCCATGGTAACTGATGCCCACAGCCTGGGAAATAAAATACTAGACCTGGAGGCCTCATTAGTAGAGTCAGACCTGGACATAGTAGCAATAACTGAGACATGGTACACTGTTAATTCTTGGGTGGGACATAAATGTCCCTGGCCATGCTCTGTTCAGGAGGGATGGGGTAAAAAGGAGGAAGGGTTGCCCTGTATGTCACAGAGGGTATAAAGGTAACAGAGGTGCAGGGTAGACTGGGGAGGCTGAGGCACTGTGGGTCACCCTTGAATCTGGTGATGGTGCAGCAATACGCACAGGGGTGATCTACAGGCCTCCAACACGGGGTGGGGAGGATAGGGAGCTTGTGGATGAAATACACAAGAAGGCAATGAAAGGTGAAGTCCTGCTGCTGGGGGATTTCAATATGCCAGATGTGGATTGGACCAGCCAGGCAGCTGCTTCAGCCAGAAGTAGAAATATCCTGGATTCCCTACAGGGGGCAGGTCTCAGGCAGCTTGTGCTTGATCACACCAGAGAAAAGGCATTTCTAGACCTGATACTGACCAATGGGGACAAAATCGCAGATGTTCAGGTGGAGGGGCAACTGGTATCCAGTGACCACTACATAGTGCGGTTTAGCATGGGGGACAGGGACCCAGTCAAGTCACATAAGGGCAAAAGTTTTGGATTTCAAAAAGGCAAACTTCATTGAAATGGGGAGATGCATCAGAATAGCCTGGAAATAGGGCTAGAAAGGGGAGGGGTGGAAGAACAGTGGGGGCACATAAAAGGAGCCATAGTGGAAATGACAAACCAGTGCATCAGGCTAGTATCCAGAGGCAAGAAAAGGAGGAAGCCACTATGGTTCTTGAAACAGGTAACAGACAAGGTAAGAGCTAAAAGGGCGGGCTTCAGGAAATGTAAGGAGACCCAAAGGGAGGAAGACAAGGACGTCTACCTAGAGTGTCTAAGAGAAGCTGGAAAGGCTGTTAGGAGAACAAAGGCATGAACTGAGGATGGATTGACGCAGATGGTAAAGAAGGGGGACAAGACATTCTATAGGTACATCAACAAAAGAAGAAAAAACAGAGGTGGTATTGTAAGGCTCAAAGGGGATGAAGGGGAGTGTAAGGAGGGGGGACCTGGAAAAGTCAGAAATACTGAATAAATATTTCTGTTCAGTATTCACTGGAGGGGGTCAGGGACTGCAGCTGGGCAACAGATGTGGGGGGTGGACACCTGTCCATTCACAGTGAAGAGAGTCTTGGAGAAGCTCACAAAACTGAAGGTAGACAAAGCGATAGGGCCAGATGGCTACACCAAGGATATTAAGGAAACTGTGAAAAGAGGTAGCTGGCAGCCATGTTCACAGTCACTCAACACAGAAGTGGTTCCAGAGGACTGGAAGAGGGCACACATGGCCCCTCTATACAAATCCAGCAGTATGGAGGAAGTGGGGAACTATAGGCCAGTCAGCCTCACCTCTCTAGTGGGGAAAATCATGGAGACACTGCTTAAAGAAAGAATAGTGGGACATCTGGAATCCAGCGGGGCCCAGGATCTGAGACAACATGGATTCACAGCAGGGAGATCATGTCAGACGAATCTGATAGATTTCTTTGACTGGGTGATGAAAGAAGTAAATCCGGGGGGGGGGGGGCAGTGGATGTCACCTATCTTGATTTCAGCAAGCCCTTCAACACTGTCCCACATAAAAGGCTGGTTAACAAGATGGATAGTCTGGGTATGGGGCACAAGGTGGTAAACTGGGTTAGGAACTGGCTAATGGACAGGAGACAGAGGGTAGTGGTAAATGGGATTCAATCTAGGAAGAGGGGGGGTGACCAGCGGGGTACCTCAAGGATCAATCCTGGGGCCAGTCCTGTTTAATATCTTCATTAGTGATATTGCAGAAGGACTGGAGGGAATGGTCTGCCTGTTTTCATATGACACCAAGGTCTGCAACAGGGGTGGAGAAAATGAGGAGGGACCTGGGGAAGCTGGAACAATGGTCTGAGCTGTGGCAACTGAGGTTTAATGCAAAGAAGTACAAAATGATACACCTGGGACAAAGGAACCCTGGGGTGAGCTACTGGATGGGGGAGGAGGGGGGAGTTGCTGACGATCACCAAGGAAGAAAGGGACCTATGAGTTATTATTTCTGATGACCTGAAAGTGTCAAAGCAGAGTGCCAAGGCTGCAGGTAGGGCCAGCAGCATGCTGGGGTGCATAGGCAGAGGTATCACTAGCAGAAGGTGGGAGGTAGTGATGCCTTTGTATAAAGATTAGTCATGCTTCATCTGGAATACTGTGTTCAGTTCTGGAGGCTGCACCTTCATTAGGACATTGACAGGGTGGAGACGGTCCAGAGAAGAGTGACTAAGATGGTACAGGGCTTGCACCCACAAAACTTATCAGGAGAGATTGAAAGACCTCAATATGTACTCAGAGGAGAGGCAGGAGATGGGGGCATGGTAGAAATGTTCATGTACCTAAAGGGCATTAACAAGGTGCAGGGAGGAGACACCTTCCAATACAGGAGGAGCAGAAGAACGAGGGGTCATGATATTAAATTGGAAGGTGGAAGGTTAAGAGGGAATGTGAGGAAGTTTCTCTTCATGGAGTGGGTGGTGTACACATGGAATGGTCTGCCACAAGAGGTGGTGGGAATGAGCACGGTGAAGGGATTTAAACATGCCAGGGACAGCCATAGGGGAACCTTAGAGGTAGGGCAGGGGAAGGGAAGCCACTGACCAGATAGGGTCAAGTATAGGGCTAACGGGCAGACTGGATGGGCCTTTGTGGTCCTTATCTGCTGACAATTTCTATGTTTCTCCCTCTGACCCAGTCTCCCTCCCTGTTCTCAAGGTTGATGACTCCATCATCTCTGACCCTACTACTGTTGCCTCTTCCTTTAACTCCTACTTTACTACCTGTGCCCTCTTTCTGATCCTTTCTTCCCCTTTCCCTTTCTTCCCTCTTTACCTTCTCCTTCTTTAAATCTCTTTTCTTCCTTCTCTTATACCACCACATCTGCTTCCCTTAAATTCTTGCTTGCTCTTAATCCTCACAAAGGTGGTAGCACTGATGAGTTTGATCCCAAACTTCTACTGCGGTCAGCCCCTGTCATCACACTGCCTATTACCCTATTCCTCAACCTTTGCTTTTCTTCTGCTACTGTCCCCGAAGCCTGGAAGCAGGTTACTATCATTCCTGTCCCTAAAGTGGTGATCTCTCTTCTCCTGGTAACTTCCATCCTATTTCTCTCCTTTCTACCTTAGCTAAGTTACAGGAACACCTTGTACAGTACTATCTCAACTCCCCTCTTTCATTGAATCTTCCTCTTTCTAATCCCCTTCTAGTCTGGTTTTAGGAAATCCCATTCCACTTCCACTTCCCTCCATTGGCTCACTGACTCCATCATTTTGGGTATCGACCAGGTTTAATCACATCTGCCATTTTTGTTGATCTTGCTAAAGCTTTTGACACAGTGGCACATGCTCTCCTTTTGTATAAGCTTAAAGCAGTGGGTCTTTCTGATTCTGCAGTCAGCTAGTTTTGCTCTTACCTCGAGGGAAGAATTCAAACTGTCCAGATCGGAAACTCCAGTTCCTTACCACTTCGTATCTACTCAGGTGTCCCTCAAGGGTCTGTCCAGGATCCTATTCTCTTTTCCATTTTCTTGAATGACCTCACCTCTTTCTGTTCCTCTGTGTCCATTCATATGTACACTGATGATACAGTTCTTTTAGCATCTGCCTTCTCTTCCTATGATCTTATATAAAATGGGCAATGAAATCCATGTGTCCTGATTGGCTGAGACTTGGTTCTAACCATTGCAGTAAAAGAGTGCCACCACTGGTTAAAACAAGTCCCTGACAACCAGGGCAACTCACAGAATTCATAAGCTACCTACTTCCTAGTTTCCATCACAAACATGGCTATAACCTTTACTCATATATAAAAAACTTCAACTAGGCCCCAAAAATAAGTCCATTAAATTAAATAAAGTAAGTAAATAATTTAATGTTATTCACACTCATGAGCCTCCCTTACACAAATACACAAATTAAAAAAATCAAGTACTATTCAGATTTTCCATTGCTGGTGTTTCTTTAATGACCATG
Source organism: Neoceratodus forsteri (assembly GCA_016271365.2). Classification (NCBI taxonomy): domain Eukaryota; kingdom Metazoa; phylum Chordata; order Ceratodontiformes; family Ceratodontidae; genus Neoceratodus; species Neoceratodus forsteri. The sequence continues at coordinate 1,552,524,013 of CM057453.1, read as the reverse complement.
AAAAATCCCCCACTTATTTCCACCACTTTGCCAGAGAACTCCCTGCTCCTTACCCGACAATAGATTAAAATTGAAGTTCTGGCTCCACTTCAGGTCTGTGTGTGTGTGTGTCTTTGTTTGTATGCCAGTTGAGCTCTGAAGAATGCTGAATTCACATATTTCATGTTACCATTCTGTGTGTGTGTGTCGGGGAGGGGGCATTCTACTACTGGAATAATGCAGAGCTTTGAATTCTTCTATTCCATGATAAACAATCACACAATGTATTGAGTGTGAAGAAAGACAGACGACTGACAGGTGAAAAACATCTGTGGAAGGACTATTTTACATTATTTAGCAATATTTTATTATATTTGTTTGTGACTTTGAAAACTTTTAGGATGTCCTTTTTTTCAAACTTATGTATGGACCCATTTTATATAAGCAATAAGATATGGCTGGGTGTTGATAGTACTGAGATACCCACACACCCAGAGGCTGAAGACACTCAACCTGCGGTCTCATGCCTAACTACGACTCTGCGTGTGTGGGTATCTCAGTATTACTAGCACCCAACCATGTCTTATTGCTTACACCTCACAACTTCAGCTGGATTTCAACAATATTCAGCACTAGTTCCATTCCAACCAACGTAGCCTGAATGCTAAAAAAACAAGAAAAAAAAACAGTTTTCATGACTTTTGGCACCCATCAGAGGCTTTCAAGACACACCCATCTCCTTTTATTTCACACCCTTGATGGTGCTATGATTGAGGGTGTATCCTCTTTTAAGTACCTCAGGGTCTGGTTTGACCATCATCTTGATTTCTCACTTCATATTGATGCCATACACCAAAAGCTTTACCCCAAGCTTGGTACATTGTACAGGAACAAAGTGAGTATCCTGCTTCCTCTCTGCTGAGAGATTGTTTTAAAGACGATTCTTTCTATTTTAGATTATAGTGACAATCTATAAGGGAGCTCCCAAATCCTCCCTGCCAGACTTGACTGCATCTTCTACTCTTATTGTCATTTTGCTTTACATTGTTCCCCTTGTACCCACCATTGCTCACCCTACTCTTCCCTTTCACGCTCCTCTATTGATGCCAGGTACCTTTCCCATTGTGCCGCCTTTACAGCTAAACACTGGTTTGGTTCCTTCATTTCCTACCTTACATCTCTCCTATCCTCCCCCTCAGCTTCCTACTATCCTCTCCACAATAATACTTCCCATTTCCTCTCTATACCTTCTAGAAAATCTACTGTTGGGAAATCTACTTTCTCATATCAGTTTCCTAAACTGTGGTCCTTCCTTCCCCGTCAGTTTGCTCTGCCTCTTCTGCTTTCTCCTTAAAGTCTCTTTTTTGTAACTTTTCTTCTACCTCCTGCAACTGTCCATGACCCTCTTCCTCCTACCCCCAACTACTTTTGCCATGGCAACCTGTTTCCCTTTACCTGTTTACTGTTCTTTTATGTAAGATTAGTTCCTTCAATTATTTCAATCTTTATTTATTACATGTATCATACTGGTTTGCCTTCAATTTTTGATTATGCTCTTTGATTTATTGTGTTTGATGTACTGTATATGACATACCACATTCCCCTGACCCCTAGGACGCATCTGGAAACAAGCTGTTAGCAGCTCAGTATCTTTTTGGTGAAACGTTTGACATAAGTAAGTAAGTCAATAAATAAATAAGTTACGGGGGGGGGCAGGCTCCCTATAGAACTCCCTCAGGTGATGATCATGGAAGTAGCCTCTTTAATGCATTCCAGGGCATTTTAGGGTGAGGTAGCCTCCTTTAGACAATGGCTGACACTGTTATCACTGCCCTCCCCAAGAAATGGAAAGACCTTATACAACCCAGTAGCGATAACCCCATCTCACTTCTCAATGTGGACATGAAAGTCCTGGTGAAACTACTGGCAGGTAGATTGGAATCTATTCTCAACACCTAGTACACCCTTTTCAAGCTGGGTTCATGAAAGGGAAGATGGATTCAGATTATCTTAGTTCAATCCTGTACCTGCAGTACCTTGCTGCCTCTCTAACCAGCCCATTCACAGCCCTAACAATCAGTTTTGAGAAGGCCTTCAATTCTGTGAAATGAAATTACCTCTTTGAGGGCATGCAATACATGGGGTATTGGCCCACATTCCTTCATGCAGTGGACATCCTGTGCCAAGACCCCCATGCCAGAGTGATTATGAATAGCACTCTTTTTTTCCCTATTGATATTTATCTCCCATTGCTATTCCTGGCACACCTTTTTCCAACTGGTCCTCCCAACCCCTTCATCCAGTTTCTCCATGACTTACCAACTCACCGACGTCCTGGCTTGCTGGACTGTGGTGGGGTGCCTGGTCACAGGTGCAGGGCCTGTGAGGGACCAGATGTCATCCTGCAGCTAGAGGGTTTTTTAACCTCCTTGGTGTTAGCGTTCCCCTGGACTCACTTTTGCAATGGCATGATAGATCAGTTCCGCCTCTGTGGAGACGTCCTCAAATGCCTGGGCAAGGTCCACCTAATTGATGTGTCCAGAACCTGCCCTGTCACATGGACACCTCCAGGTGGCAGCCGGCAGTGGGTTGTGTTAATCCCCCTTCCCGAGGGGGAACAGTTGTTCTCCAGATGCTCGAACCACTTTCCCCCGGCCAGCCCCCAAGTGACCTGAGTCTACTCCCAAACTTGGGTCACTGGTGTGGCAGGAGATAAGGCACGTAGAGCCTCATCCCTCCACACCACTAGGCCACTACTATGAATAGCACTCTATCAGACTCCTTCACCCTCCACAGGGGCATGAGGTAAGGCCACCTTCTCTACCCCCTGCTTTTCCTTGTTGGTATTGAGCCTCTAGCACTAGCCTTGATGGTCCATCCATAACTACTAGGGACAATGGCAGGTAGAAAGGAACACAGAGCTCTGCTGTATGCAGACAACATCACCATTGTTCTGACTGATGTCCAAATAGCAAATTGCACCCCTGCAGATCTTGCTGTAGGAATTCTCACATGTTTTGGGCCTTCATATCAATCACCCCAAATTAGAGGGGTTTCTGCTCAACCCACTATGCACCCAGCATACCTGCAAGTGCATCCTAGCAATGATGTGTAACAGGGACCATGTACCTAGAGATAGAGCTAACTCCAAAACTTCAAGACCTTTGCAAGGTGAACTTTACCCCACTTATAAAAACCCTAATGCTAGAATTGTGGGGAAGATGACCGTGATCAAGGTGGTATTAGCTCCTAATGTACTTCGCTTACTCTCTCACTTCCCTATCCAGATCCCCAGCACTTTGTTTTCTAAACTGGATACCTCAATTGGCTCCTTTCTCTGGGAAGGTTGCCCTCCTAGGTTTAGTAGGGCCAAACTGAGACAGCAATGGTTCAGAGGGGGACAGGGACTACCTAACTTTTCTTGCTACCACACCACTTTTGTGATGCCTCAGATCACAAAATGGCTCTCAGTGCCTACTCCTGCCTGTAAAGCCCCTTCTTCTAGAGTGATCCTATATGATAAACCAAAATTGATCCAGGAACATCCCACAATTTTTACCTCCTACAAGTACTGGAACAATGTGTCTGCTGCTCTGAAACTGCCCTACCCCCCACTTCAATATGCCCTGCAGCAGGACAACAACTTTCTTAAGGTAGGGGATCCTCTATCCCAGGTGGCAGGTGGCAGATAGCTTGTACACAATATGTTTAAGACTTTTGTCCCCCTGGACCAAACCTGCCTCCATTCTTATGATAATTTAATGACCAGCTTCCCCATTCAAAGAAAAGACTTCTGGTTATTTCTCCAGCTGAGGTCCATGCTCTTGCCTCACCTCAAAGATCAGGGCAGGGATGAGAATTCCTACCCCTTAAAAAGAGGGGTGACTGACTGGCACCATATATAAATCCTTCAGAGGCAGCTCCTCTTTCCCATCACAAAGGTGCAACAGCAATGGTGGGAGGAGCTGGGGGTGATAATTATTGACCACCAGTGGAAGATTGCCTGATACTAAGCCTATATGGCATGTAGGGAGACCAATACCCAGTTTATCCAGCTGAAAATCCTCCACAAATGGCACAGGATACTGTAAGCTCTAAAATCCATAGGTCTTCTCACTTCAGACACTTGCTGATGTTGCAGGGTCCCTTTCCCATATTTTGTGGAACAGTTCAACTATCCCCAGGTTTTGGAAATGGGTTCACTATTTCTCCAAGAACATTGTTTCACCTGCAATAGTCTTTGATTCCCCTTTCATCCTGCTGGACATCTTTTGTACAACAGTAGCTAAAATCACTCTCTCCTGAAGTGGGCAATATTAGCTACCATCACAGCAAAGAGCGTGCTAGTCTGGAGATGGAGAATAGTGGAGGTTCCCTCCCATAATGAGTGGTCACCAGCAATGGGTCACTTGGCCTCCATGGAACGTCTATCACAGTTATCACTTTGTAAATCTGATACCTTCCAAAATTCTGGTCATCTTCACTGGCAACCTAGGCACCCTTAGACATTGAAGGCCAAGATAGTCCAGCCCCAGTATGGCACAATGAGGGGGACTATATGTCGTCAGGTCACCTAAGCTGCTGTCCAACAGAGAGCAACCATACTGCAGTTTTGTCAGTCAAGCTCTCAGGTAGCTACTAGTCATCCTCCTTCTGGTAATATCCCCGAGCAATTTTTTTCAGTTGACCTTCACTACCAAACAGTGATGGAATGCCTACTGGGTCATAATGTCATACACTTAATACCGTACGACATTATAGCTAACCTGATACAGTGCTGTCCATGACAGCGAATGGAGCAATATTGCTGTAAGAGGTATTGCACCATTCATACAATCCCAGGCAGAGGATGAGACCTCTGCTGGGAGTGGGTTCTGCCGAGCAGCTGCCATGGTTCACTGGACTGAGCCACAGCAGCAGGAACCCAGGCTCTGCGTCTGGGACCGGGTTTGATTCCCAGTCCCAGACATTTTATTTACACAATTTGTGTGCTCCCCGAGTTGGACCCCCCTGGAGCTGAGAATCTTTAGTGGGGGAGGTCCAGGGGGTGTGGGGGAGAAAAAAGACATGCTGCATGGCAATATCGAGCTGTATTGGCAGTACGATTTTGTCATGCGGCATAATGTCTTGTGACATTATGACCCCGTGCCAATGGAATGCTTTTATTATGTTACCATACCTATACACACTGTGCTACCTTTCTGAGTTTTCTTTGTTAGTGTTTATAAAAACTTCTTCAGATTCGCGCATTTCACAGACTGATGGAGATCTAATGTAACTCTTACGGTTATGTGATGGTCTTTATTGTTTGCATTGTATTCTGAACATTTTCAATAAAACGTTTAACATTAAAAAACATCAATAAAATAATTTTGTGCAATGTTCTTCTAAGTTTGGATATCTCCACACCCTGATATGAGATCTATGTTTATTTTTTGCTATGATTTAAAGGGGAACAGTCAGCACAATGAGTCTGACACTCAAATGTGGGGTTGGTACCAATTTATACCTCATGTGCAAAATCTTTTTTTCTACTTACTGTTTACAGCAATATAGTAGATTCTGTCAGGCTAATTCTGTTGCCTTCCAGGCTGACATTTGTTGTAACTAGACATCCCAAAATCCCTTGCAGCTGACATTAGAGCAGGGCTAAGCAGTGGAAGATTCCATAGCCTGAAGTGGATGTTAGAGATTTTATGAGCTCAGATCAGATGTGTGCTGGTCTCATTGTTCTTTCAGGGCTATGCATAGTCTTCTGTGACTACAGTATACTTAACCCAGGATGACAGCAGGATCAGCAAACAAAAGATCAAAGTTTACAGTATAAAAACTGTAAAATGCACTGCAGGCTATTGAATTTTCCACTGCTACAGTCCTGCTCTGATGTCAGCTGCAGGGTATTCTGGGATGTCTGGTTGCAGCAAATGTCAAGCCATTAAAAAAAAATAGAATAAAGACTATTGGGACTATTTCACTCACCATGTACTTATTTGATGAAGCCATGCTTGAATTATATATCACGCATCAACATTTCATAACAATAATGTTTCTTCTTCAGGAAATTGGCTTTTATTGTATTCTATGAGAGATGATTAGAAGTTCAGACTTTGCTGACAGAGCAGAGTGTAAGCACCCAGCTTTACCTTAAAGGGTCAATTTATATTTATTCATATGTCTCTCCATACTGAAAGTAGCAGGGTAAATGGGGAGAGAGAAAAAAAGAGATTTTTAGGCAGTATTGGAGGTACTTTGGGACTTGTCTTTAAAATTGTAACAGGTAGTATAAGGGGGAACTAATGCAGATTCATCTTCAGTCTGAGTAGATTCAGGGAGCCCTGTGAATCAGGTTGGCAACTTGGAGGGGGGGACTGACAGAGTCTTTGTGCCTTCTAACAGCTGCACAATTAGATACTCTCTTGTCCAGCGTTTCCCAGCATACTCATGTCTCAATGAGTCGGTGGAACAGTAATGGAGCAGAACAGATACAGTACTGGTGTCTTAGGCATCAGCAGGCATTCACAAGAGGCCACAGGGAAGCAGGGGGTCTCTTCCAGTTGGCTGATATAAGGTACCTGGTCACTTCTGTTACACTCACTTAAGGGAAAGAGTGAAGGGTAGAAGGCAGGACACTAATGGGAATAGGAGACAAACCCTATCTAGTAGTAAGATGAAATAAATTTTCTAGTAGGGCACTAATGGGAAAGATCTAAAAGTAGTAAAGAGGTAGAGGGAAGCAGGGAGAAATTTAAAGAAGGCAGTCAACAGGAAAGTAAGGATAAAAGGGAAAGTCAGGAGACACCCTGTCTGTGGTAGGGTGACAGAGGAAAGATTGCTAGGAGGTTCAAGAAGGTCGAACCAAACATAAAGACAGGGTGCAGTAAGAAGCAGCAGGGAGAGCATATATCCAGAAATGGGAGTGGTGCAGTGCAGTGCAGTGGGAGCAGAGCAATAGTCTTCAGGAACACAATCTGGAGACTAGGGAGCTGCCTCATGTGAACATACACCCTCTCCAGGTTGAAGGAAGAGGACACTAGACTCTGAGCCAATCTGATCAGGATCCAGAAGGCCTCATCTCTAACCCAGAGGCCATGAAGTCCACTGTCATTGCCCCAGAGGATGCCTGGGGGAAGGAGGGCCAATTGGACAGTGGTGGGCTCCGAGAGGGTGGGGTTGCAGGGCAGGGTCACATTCCTCCACCAGTGCCACTGTGCCACTCCATCACCATTCTGTCAGGAAGGGGCTGCTAGGAGGTCGCACCCACAGTAGTGATAGGGGAGGATATGAGGGTCTCCCAAAGGGGTGAACCCAATGTGGATTGTAAAGGACCCCAGCAGAAGAAGAAGAAGAAGCTTTTAAGGGGGGACTAGATCATTAGGTGGATAGATTTGGGAACAGTCAGGGGTGTGGAGAGGAAGGTAAGGTGCCACGGCTCAGAGGGATGGTCAGTGGATCCTAAGGATCACTAGGGCAGCAGGGCAGGGGGGCAGCTGGATGTCATTGTCCACCTCAGGACTAATAACCTAGCTAGAGATGCAGCTGAGATAGTTCAGGGGGAGTTTAGGGATCTGAGATGGGGCCTAAAACAGGCAGTGTGCACAGTGACCTTCAGTGATATGCTACTTGTATTCAGCTGAGGGGAGTACTGGGAACTCCACAGCAGGAACTGGTTGAGGGAATGGTGCAGAGAGAAGGGGTTCAGCTACATTGAGAACTGGGTACCAACCTGAGAGAATGTGGGCCTGTACAAAGGTGATGGCTTGTGAGTGACTGCAGTCCTTAGTGGATAATTTAAATGTTACTTTGAAACACTTAAAGTAGCTGAGTGGGGTGGCAGATGGATAGAGGGAGAAATATACTGCCCCAACAAAATGAAGCAGGAGAGAAGGAGAACCTAAAGGGAGAAAATTCCCAAAGGGAGCAGGTTCAAGGCAAAAGAAAGGGGACTAGAGACAAAGGGGCAAGGAACAAATATAGTAACATGAGAGGGAAAAATGAGGCAGACCCAAAGGAAGGAAGGGGGCTTGCAAGCGGTGGGGCGGTTGGGGGGAGATGTGGAAAGCCATTTGTGCAAATGCAAGAGGACTTAGAAATAAAATTCCAGATCTTGAGTCTATCCTGGCAGAGGCAGACCTGGACATAGTGGCCATCACTAAGTCATGGTGCACAGGAAAGCATGACTGGGACATGGCTATATCAGGATACACACACTTCAGGATGGATAGGGAGAGGAAGATAGCAGGGGGGGTTGTGTTATATGTCAGGAAGGATAGCAAGGCAACAGAAATGCAAGGGGGTAAGGAGAGTCTGGAAGTACTGTAGGTCAACCTGGAGACAGCAGCCAGAACTTCTATTTACACTGGGGTGACTCACAGATCTCTAGCACAGGGGGGGGAGGAGCTAGCCAAGGAAACTGGGGAAGCAATTAGCAAGATGGCATATAATGGTAAGGTACTGCTGATGAGGGACTTCAGTCTACCATATATTGATTGGAGCCTCCTGGCCGTGGCCTCAGCTAGATACAGAATCATCCTAGTCTCTCTGCAGTGGGTGTTTCTGAGGCAACTAGTCAAGGACATCACTCGTGATGGGGCAATGCTGGACCTTATGCTTATGAAGAGGGACAGAGTTGTGGATGTCAGGGTGGGATGCCATCTGGGGATCTGTGATAGCCAGACAGGGTGATTTAACACTAGGACAACAGAAGAGGCAAACCGCACAAGGATGAGGGTCCTGGAATTCAGTAGGGAAGAGTTAAAAAAAAAGTCGGTGAATGCTTCAAAGATGCTGTGGCAGGGTGGATTACCCTAATGGGGTGGAGTGACTTTGGTCCAGATTAAGGGATGGAATAGTGAAAGAAACAAACCTCTGTGCAAAAGAGGTGAGCGAAAGTAGGAGGAAAAGGAGACCAATATCGTTCTCAAGGGAGGTGGCAGTAGCGGTAACAGCCAAAGGGCAGCATGTGATGGATACAAAGAGATGCAGAGGGACGAGGATAGAGAGGTGTACCAGCAAAAACAGAGGAAAGTAGAGAAGGTGGTGAGGGGCACTAAGGCACAAACTGAGGAAAGAATAGACGCAGGTAACAAAGGGGAACAAAACCTCTTTTAGGTATATAAGGGAGAAAAGAAAGACAAGGGGAGGAATTGTGAGATTGAGGGGTGCAGAGGAAGACTGTGCAGAGGATGATCAGAAAAACATAGATATCCTGAACATATACTTCTGTTCTGTCTTCAAAATGGAAGGGAAGAGTATGGGCCACATATAGGCTTCAGAACCACTAGAGAGAGGGAAGTAAACACAAATCTATTCAAAGAGAAAAGAGTCCTGAAGAGATTTGTGAATCTGAGAGCAGACAAGTCTATGGGGTGGATGGGGTACATCCAAGGGTATTGAAGGACCTCAGGGAGGTACTGGCTGCACCTCTGGCAACCCTACTGAATAACTCACTAGATACAGGGGGTTCCAGAGGACTGGAGAAGAGCAGATGTAGTCCCGCTCCAAAAGAGTGGCAGCAGGGAAGAAGCTGGCAACTACAGGTCTGTGAATCTGATATCAGCAGTACAGGTAGGTAAACTAATGAAGTCATTTCTAAAGGAAAGACTCATAGATTACCTTGCATCTGTTGAGTTACAGGACCCAAGGGAACATGGAGTCACAGGAGGGAGATCATGTTAGACAAATTGGATAGATTTCCTTGACTGGGTGACCAGACAAATAGATCAGGGGTGAGTGGGGGACATGGCCTACGTAGACTTCAGCAAGGTCTTCAACACTGTGCCACATTGCAGACTCATAAAAAGACTGAGAAGCTTGGGGTGGGAACACAAGTGGTACACTTGGCATATAATTGGCTGACAGGTAGCCAACTGAGGGCAGTGGTTAATAGCAATCACTTGGGGAAGGGAGAATAGCCAGTGGTTTTCCTAAGGGCTCATTGCTGGGTCCAGCCCTCTTTAATGTCTTCTGCTCCACTGCCCACTCACCATTCAATGCAGGTATGGACCAGGACACTACTAATTGTGCAACAGCCTTGAAATTTGAACTTGGTGCCTTATCCTGAATCCTATTGTCTCCAGCCGCTAGCAGACCTAATGCTTTGCAGCTTGGATTCCCTCCGGTGCTGACTATTTCCAAATTAGCTTGTTCTGGACTGGCTGGTTTATATTTTATTCCTTACTCTGCAATTTAATTAATTTTGGTACTGCAGGCTGTTTTCAGCTTTCTAACCTGGGGCAGCCTGCACCTGATTTCATTGCTCGTACTGCAATTTAATCTGCACTGTCATTAATTTAATGTACAGGCAGCAGGTGGCTTGTTTTGCTCTCAGGGCAGCTAATAACTGCTGTTAGCCTTAAGCTTGCTGAATCTGATTTTAAAACTGTGCTGGGTCTTTCTTTCATTAGAAAATCCTAGAGGGCTGCACATCCTATAACTGCTGCATTCAGAGGGTTTTTTGGCCCACTCACCCACCCCCTCCTCCACCTTGATTAAATGCTCGGTAGCTCCACCTCCTGCTCTCTGGTTGGTCCCTCCCCACTGTGGAGGTGTGTCTTCAGGCTCTTGTATCCTCCCCTTCAGGCCCCTCTGATCTCCACTGCAATCCTACCTTTGTCTTGATATTACTTACTGTACATGCTCTTAGTGACATAGCTTCACTCTTCTCAGGGCTATCCTCAGTCTGACAGGCTGTTGTCATTACCCTGCTTGCTACCTTATCCTTCCCTTCTCCAAATAGCGTGAGTTGCCTGCATTTGTTTCGGCATCATTCCTCGGACCGTTTCTGTCAGCTGCCTCATAATATACATTAGTGGGGACTGCCGTGGTTTCTCTTCTGATTCCTGCTCTCACATCCTTCTGGATTCCCCCTGCCCTCCTTTCATAATCTCTCCTTTTATTCTCGTCCCTCCTAGCTGTCCTTCTGGCTGCTATGTCTCTCCCTACCCTCTTCCTCAACATTCTGTTTTCTCTGGGCTGTCTCATTGTTCTTGATATCCTTGTACCCACCTCCCCTCTATCCTTTACACCCTCCTTTGGTGGAACAGGAAGATTTCACCTTCTCTAACCTTCTCCTGCATGCCTCCCCGTGGCATGCCAAACATGCATACCTTAGTCCCAAACTTCTCGGCCTTCTTGCACATTATCTCTGTGGACCCAAATGGCCCTCTGCTATCCAAGTTTCCATGGCTTTTGCCCTAGCAATTCACCTGGATTGTGATCATTGCCCTATCCCTCTCTGGTGACATTGAGACCAACTCAGGCCCTACTACCTCTATACCCACTACTAGTTCCCCTCACTCCCCTGGCCACTGCCCAGGGGAGGGGCTTGAAAATTGCCCACATTAACGTTGGAATCCTGGTAGCCAACCACACCAAGGTTGAGCCATGGGCTGATAACTATGCACCCAACTTGCTTGGCATATCAGAAACCCGGCTCAAACCCTCCCTTCCCGACTCCTTGTGCACTATCCCTGGTTTCAACATGGTATGTGCCAATCGGCAATCCTCTAAAAGGGGTGGTGGCCTGGCCATCTACTCCAAGACTCATCTTAACTTAACCCTGCTGCTGTGCCCCCAGTTTATGTACTGTGAGGTGCTTCACTCTATCATCATGCTTGGTGGGGCCAAAAAGCTGCACATTATCTGTGTCTTCTTTCCCCCCCAAGGTCAGCAAACAAGGCCTTGATGAATTCCTGAACTTCCTACCTCTAGCTACCAAGAACAATAAGGTTATCTGTCTCAGGAACTTTAACTGGGGCTGGCTTGACCCTAATTCCCCCCTCCTTGCCACCCAGATTTGTAAGGCCAACCTCACTCAACTAGTCTCCGAACCCACTAGGCACTCCAGCTCAGGATCCGGCCACTTGCTACTCGACTGGGTCCTCTCAAACAGATCTGACAGAGTATCCAATGTCCTTGTCATGGCAAACTCCATCAGTGACCACTCCCCTGTCCTCTGCACCTGGGACGCCTGCCACCCCCAACCCCACAGGGCCATAATGATGTCAGATTACTCTACCCTTGTCCAACCTGCCTTCCTGAATGACCTTTGGCAGATTGATTGGTCACCGCTGTTTAATACATGTAACCTCGACCTAGACATGAACAACTTCATGGAGACCTTAATTGCTCTTCAGGCAAAACACATTCCCACTACTAGGCAGCGGGTCAGGGGCTCACACACCAGGTGGCTACACCACCCTCTTCTCCAGCTGATTAAAGCTTGCAACAAGCTCTGGGCTACCAGGAAAGCCTCCTCTCTTCATGCTGACTTTGAGGCCTACCATGCCTCATGCAACCAATGTAAAAAAGAGATTTGCTCTGCCAAGAGTAGCTACTTCAGAGGACTTCTGCAGGCCACCTCCTGGAACCCCAGAGCCTACTGGTCACAAATTAACCATGTAATGGGTAACTCCCATACCCAAGCCCCCCAGGACATGCTAATTGACAATGCCTCCTATGACAATCCCACTACCATTGCCAACCACTTTAACTCTCTCTTAACCTCCCCTTCCTGAGTACAATGGCCCTACCTCCCCCCAGCCAGCCCCACTACTGGTTATCATTCTTCCTCTCTCTCTCTCTCTCTCCTTTTGATCTTGCCCCCCATCTCTAGAGAAGATGTCCTACAGCTCCTCAGACAGATACCTCCCCACTGCAGTGTGGGTCCTGATCGGCTAGAACCTAGGATACTCAAGCTTGGAGCCTCCCTCCTGGCCACACCCCTCATTCGCTTATTTAACCTCTCCATTAGTTCATCCACTGTCCCCCACTCCTGGAAGATGGCTAGAGTCATTTCCATCTTTAAAAAAGGTGGCCCCAGAAACCCTGCAAACTACTATCCCATAGCTCTTCTACCCATGCTCAGCAAGCTCCTGGAGAAACTCGTCCACCGTCAGTTGTTTGCCTTCCTGCTCAAACACAACTTCCTCTCACCTGCTCAACATGGCTTTCATGCAAGCCATAGCACCACCACTGCCCTAGCCCACTTTACTAATGACATTAGAACTGGCATGGACCATAGTCAACTTACTGGGGTGGTCTTCATTGACTTGTCCAAGGCCTTTGACTTGGTTGACCACTCTGTTCCTGCTACATCTTAGCTCCCTAAGAGCCTCCAAGTCCACTCTTGCTTGGTTTTCTAGCTACCTAAATGGCTGCTCCCAAGTTGTCTCTTTTCACAAGGTCCTCTCCTCCCCTGATACTTTCACCCTGGGTGGCACCCAGGGGTCCATACTTGGGCCACTGCTCTTCTCTATTTTCATTAATAATCTGCCTGCCATCTCCTCTCACTGTCATACCCTGGTATATGCCGATGATCTGGTCCTCTATGTCTCTTCCAGCTCAGTACCCGAGATCAGCTCACTCCTCTCCTCAGACCTTCACCTCACCAAAAAATTGCTCTTTTTCACTCATCTGGTCCTTAATGTGGCCAAGACGCAGACCATGCTTTTTGGTTCTCATAGGAAAAGTTTCCCCTCTACTGCCTCACTACATGTTACCTGTCTTGATTGGTCCCTTGTCCACATAACCCCTTCTTTCAAATACCTTGGGGTTACACTTGACCCAGCCCTTGACTTCCCTCTACACGTTAATACCATTTGTAAATCTGTCAATGCTAAACTGGGCTTAGCCTACCATGTTCAACACACCCTCACCCCTGCAGCTAGGGTCTCGTAGCCAAAAGTCTCCTTCTACCCGGGCTCTGCTATGCTCTACCCATCTTTGGACAGAGCCAAGTAGGCATCCTTCAAAAGTGGGATGTTGCATACAATAATATTTGCAGATTTGCTCCATCTGCTTCTCACCTTACCCACCATTGCTCTTTATACGAGGACCTACGATGGCTCTCCCCCTCATCAATGCATGTATTCGCCCTTGGTTGACTAGTCAACAACATTATTCGGTCTTCCCAGCCTACCATCTTTGCTGGGCTACACACCCTGTGGCTCAACCTCGTTAACTTAGGTCCACTGCCTTGGCCCTTCTCTCTATGCTCCCTTGCCTCACTAAAATGGGGGAACAATCCTTTGCCCGCTATGCGCCCAAACTCTGGAACTCCCTTCCTGTCTCTATACCTCAGGTGTACCAAATCGCATGCTGCATTCAAATAAGCCCCGTTCACCCACTTCATCTGCCTTGATGCCTGTACATGTTAACTTTCTCCCTTCCTTCTTCCATTACCCATGGATCTCATTTTTCTTCTAGTGCTTAATTAACCTTGCTTGACTTCTTGACCAACTCTCGCCACTGGTCTTTCTCCTGACCGAAATCATCTGCTACTTGCTAATGTTTTGGTTGTTTGCTTCTGATTCCTGCACTTATTTTCTAAGTCTTGTTTTGTCATACACATTGTTGCTAAGCTTAGTGTCCTAATTAATACTGTGCCTGCTCCACTGTACCTGAAACTCCTTTGTATTTCATTTTGATGTCGTCCTTGCAGCTGATGATCTGATCTCTGTACTTGTTTTTGTTCTCTCCCAGGTCGTGCCTGAAAATAGGCAGGTCCTGCCTAATGCACTTACCCGGTTACCAAAAGCAAATAAATAAATAAATTATAAGTGACATTGTAGAAGAACTGGAAGGGAAGGTGTGCCTCTTTGCAGATGACATCAAGATCTGCAATTGAGTGGACACTCTAGAGGGGGTGGAGAGAATGAACAGAGACTTGAAAAAGTTGAGGAATGGTCAAGGGTAAAGCAGGTGGGTTTCAATGCAAAAACATGCAAAATCATGCACCTTGGGTGCAGAAACCCAGAGGCAGAGTATAGAATGGGGGGTACTGATGGTCGCTAAACAGGAAAGGGACCTGAGGTAATCATAACAGATGACCTTAAGGTGTCAAGGCAATGTGACAAATCAGTAGAGAAAACCAGTGGGATATTGGGGTGCAGAGGGAGCATTATCACATGCAGAAGGAAGGAGGTGGTGTTGCCACTGTATTAGTCATTGGTGAGACCACACCGGGACCACTGTGTCCATTTCTGGAAAACACATATCAGAAACAACATAGACAGGGTAGAGTCCATCCAAAGAAGGGCAACAAAAATGGTGCAGGGGCTGCACCAAATGTCTTATAAGGAGAGACTAAGGGATCTAAACATGTACACCCTGGAAGAGAGGAGGGAGAGGAAGGACATGATAGAGACCTTTAAATACCTCACGGAAGTGAATAAGGTACAAGAAGGGAGCATTTTTTGGAAAAAGAAGGTGTATAAAAACTAGGGGGCATGCAATGAAGCTGAAGGGGAATAATAAAAACTGCCATCACAGAGGTAACAAGCCTTTGTGTGAAGCAAATTAACAAAATGAAACGATGTAAGAAACCATTATGGTTCTCAAAGGAAGTGGCAGTGAAGGTTCAAGAGAAAAAGAAAGCATTCAGGAAGTACAAGGAATCACAGAAGGAGCAGGACAGGGAACTGTATCAGTTAAAGCAAAAGGAAGCTGGGAAGGCAGTCAGAACAGCAAAGGCCCAAACCAAGGAAAGATAGCCCAATCAGTTAAGAAGGGATAAAACCTTTTATAGGTACATCAGGGAGTGAAGGAAGACCAAGGGAGGGCTAGTGAGGCTTAATAAAGAGGAGGGAGGGTGGGCAGAGGGTGACTGTGAAAAGGCAGAGATACTAAACAGATATTTTTGCTCAGTATTTACAAAATAATTGGGGGAGGTACCTAAAACAAACAGTAGAAACACTCTGGATACAGAAGTTGATACCAGCCCATTTACAGAAGAAAGGGTTCTGAAAGAACTCTTAAAACTGAAGGTGGACAAAGCAATGGGGCCTGATGGGATTCATCCCAGAATTCTAAAAGAACTAAGGGTAGAACTAGTGACACCACTGACTACCCTCTTTAACAAATCATGGGAGGATGGGGTGGCACCGAGGACTGAAAGGGCAGATGTGATTCCCTTCACAAAAGTGGGAGCAAGGCAGAAGCAGAAAACTACAGACCTGTTAGTTTAACCTCAGTGGTAGGGAAATGATGGAATCACTTCTGAAGGAAAGAATTGTTGAGCATCTAGAGGCCAGAGGGGCTCAGGACCCAAGGCAGCATGGATTCACAGCGGAAGGTCATGCCAGACAAATCTGATAGATTTCTTTGACTGGGTGACCAAAGTAGTAGATCAGGAGGGGCTGTGGACATGGCCTACCTAGACTTTAGCAAGGCATTTGACATAGTCCCACATAAAAGATTAATATACAAGTTAGCCAGCCTGGGAAAGGGTCCCAAGATGACAGCCTGGGTAAAGAATTGGCTGGAGAATAGGACACAGAGAGTAATAGTAAATGGAGTCCACTCTGAAGAAAGGGGGGTTACTAGTGGGGTTCCGAAGGGTTCAGTATTAGGACCGGTCCTCTTCAATGTCTTTATAAGTGACATTGCAGAGGGACTGGAAGGAAAAGTATGTCTCTTTGCAGATGACACAAAGATCTGCAACAGAGTTGATGCACAAGGTGGGGTGGAAAGGATGAGAAGGGACTTGGCAAGGTTAGAGGAATGGTCAAATGTATGGCAGCTTAGATTCAATGCTAAGAAGTGCAAGGTAATGCATCTGGGAAACAAAACCAGGGAAGAGTACACAATGGGGTGAGATACTAACAACAACAAAAATAGAAAGGGACCTGGGGTAGTCATATCAGATGACCTAAAGGTGGGCAAGCAATGTGAGAGGGCAGCAAGGAGGGCTGGGGGGATACTTGGATGCATAGGGAGAGGCATCACCAGTAGAAAACAGGAAGTTATTATCCCTCTGTACAGACAGTTGGTGAGACCCCATCTGGAGTACTGCGTGCAGTTCTGGAGACCCAATCTCCGCAAAGACATAGACAGTATGGAGGCTGTCCAGAGGAGGGCAACTAAAATGGTGCAGGGTCTGCACTGGAAAACATATGAAGAGAGACTTAAGGAGCTGAATATGTATAGCCTCGAGGAAAGGAGGGAGAGGGGGGACATGATAGAAACTTTCAAGTATCTCAAGGGAAACAGCAAAGTCCAAGAGGGTAGCATCTTTCAAAAAAAGAGGTGTGCAAGAACAAGGGGGCACAATTTGAAGATAGAAGGGGGGCAGTTCAGAGGTAATTTAAGGAAGTATTTTTTCACAAAGAGGGTTGTGGATGCATGGAACAGCCTTCCGGAGGAGGTTGTGGAGTCAAAAACAGTGGTGGAATTCAAGCATGCATGGGACAGTCATAAGGCAATTCTAGGGGGTTGGGGTAGGAAGAAGTAGGCTGCTGGTTAACTAGGATCTGCAGCTTATCCAATAGGTAGGGAAATGGGCAGACTGGGTGGGCCAAGCGGTCCTTATCTGCAGTCAAAATCTATGTTTCTATGTTTCTATGAGAGGGAAGTTTAGGAGGTATGTGAGGAAGTCTTTCTTCACTGAGAGGGTGATGGATGCCTGGAAAAGTCTTCCAGCAGGGGTGGTGAGGCAAAAACAGTATTGAGCTTCAGGCATTCATGGGATAGATATAAAGGAAAACTGGTATCAAAGTTGGGGGGCAGGAGTGGCCAGAGACCAGGTAGGGTCTGCGGTGGCAGAATAGACAGGGAAAAGAGGGGCAGACTAGGTGGGCCAAGTGGTCCTTACCTGCTGACAAATCCTATGTTTCTATGTTTCATTAAAAATACATACATACATTTCTAACTTCATATTTCTTTTTATAGTCTTTAAAATATTTTGTTATTCTTATTTATTGAGCTATTACTACTCACAAGTAGATCAGACTTGTTGCTAATATAGAGGAGCGTGTATTACATAATCACTTTGGTTCAGTAAAGGTAAATGACATTGGCAGCTTAACCAAAAAATGCAAAATACATTTATTTCTATTAAATGCAATCTTGTACATTGTAGTTAGTACTAACAAGATCTGGCAAGAACCAATAGGGAATTTGGGGTACAGATATTGAAAATTACCAAAGTAATGAGCCTGCATTTGCACAATGTAACACAGGCTCACAAATTTGTTGTTTTGTAATATTTGTACACCAAATTTTCAACATAGCCTTGTTATGACCCTGCCTCATGAAGAAGGGCAGAAAACATTTTCATCTCCTGGCCTAAAGGTGATTTTGCCTAGGGACTGCAAAATCACCTTTCCGGATGCAAGAACACATTTTGGGCAGGAGTTGAAAAATGACAGCTGTCACATTCATGAAGTGTTGTAAAGAAGTGGCTATGTTAAAATTTGGTGTAAAAATATTGAATATTACCAAACTTACGAGCTTGCATTTGCAAAATTCAATATAGCCTCATAACTTATTTTTTTTTAATAGTTTTACATCAGACTTATAACATAGCCTTCTTATGACCTCACCTCCTGAACAAGGGCAGAGAAAATTTTCAACTCCTGCCTGAAAGGTGATTTCACACAGTGATCGCAACTCACCTTTGGGACAGATTTGCCTAATGTCAGTGCAATTATTCATGAAGTGGGGTCCCAAAAAAGGCATGTTGAAAATCTGGGACAAAAATATTAAAAAATGCCCAAATTATGCCACTAAGTTCAAAATCCTATTGAAATACATTAAACCGTATACCTATTTCTTCAGTTCGCAGTCCGGCTTTGAAGAGTGAAGACGTGTCTGCAGTCCAGAGATGATTACATCGTTGGACCCCTGATGAGTAAGTAAGGGCTTGGGGGGTGCTGGTGGTGTGCGCTGATTGGGAGGGTCAGGTGGGGGGACTGTAATGTTGCAAAATACAGTGATGGACATTTTTCCTTTTACAGGGTAAAAAAAACAAAAGTGACCATGGATTCCTGCACTTTGGGATTGGACACCCCCATGTCTCTGTAGTGTTTCTTGGGGGGGGAGTGGGGTGGTGGGTGCTGAGAGGGAGGGTCAGGTTGGTGGAAGTAAAAAAAAATGGGAAAGGGGGACCAAGGATTCTTGCACTGGGGGATTGGGCACCCCCAGTTAAATAGATTGAGGATTCCTGCACTGTGGGATTGGACACTCCCCAGTGGGTCTGTTACATTTCTGGAAGGTAAGTGCAGTTGTGGGTGTTGAGAGGGAGGATCAGGTGGGTGGAAGGTAAAAAATATAAAAAAAAAGAAAGAAATGGAGATCACAGCAGAACACAGCTCAGTCTATTGTGACCAAGATAACCGATATCCTCTATTGTGCACGTGGAAGTATCACACATGTGCAATAGACTTTGTGAGCCATCCTGGACATGGTGGACTGTGCCGTGTTCCGTTGTGATCTCTGACTGCAAAAAAATAGTACTCTGCAACTGCTAATGGACAGCGTGGAGTGCTTCATGGACATGGAGGCAACTGTGAGGTAACTCCACACTGTTGTTTATTCAGAAAATTCTCCCCTTTTCTGATCGCAGGAGGTCTGCAGGACTCCACCCACTGCAGCCCTAAAAAGTGTATAGTTATACCTTACAAATGCAATTCCAGTATCCTTATTTCCAATGTTTTGTAATTTCTTATTATGGAAATTTCTGAAATAGAACACAATGGGGCCTATTTACTAAGGTACAGAGTGTCTACGCACTATGTATTTGCTGTGCATAACCACCCCAGAGCCACTGCATCCCCTGTGTGGGATACACAAAAGGGATGCGCATCCCATATGTACCTGATCCTCCAACTGGCCATGGATATACATACGGGGCCAGTTCGGGGGGGTTGGGGTATGGCTGCACTGTATGCCATTCACAAAGGTACAGAGTGCTTTGCATGGGAGGGATGCTGGCTATGCCTAGAGACACCAGCTATAAGTGTTAGGCACCCCTCAGAGATGCCACCGCTGGCTGCAGTGGAGATGTTGGGGCATGGTGGACCCCACCCAACACACCGCCTCATCCCTCAGGTACCACAAGGAGGACCCATAATGGCTGACAGGGCATCCACTTGCTATGGTACCACAGGCACACAGTAGCCACCTGCCTAATGTGGCTCCCCACAGGCGCAAGGGATCCAGTGGAAAACTGGGTCCAGGCATCCAATTGGATGCCCACCCATGTCTGCTATACAGCCCCAATGCAACTGCACATGGGGGGCAGAACCATGGAAGGAGCTGCGTAGTGGCTGGTGGCCATAAATATGGCCACTGCGCATCTTTTCCAAGGGGAATCTGCGTGGGTGGGACACATGCCTTTGGCACGTACATTCCACCCATTCGTGAATAGGCCCCAATATGTCTTCTATTAAATAAGGTATCATTTTCTCAGACAACATATTCATCCTTAAAAAAGTCTGTGTCTGAAATATAATAAAACATTTTTTTACATACTCTTTTATATTGCTCCTGGCAATTTGTGTGGTTTAAGGAGGCTCCCTTTCCTCTTTTTCTTAATTCATTTTGGCTATTTAAAAAAAAAGTTTAACTCAATTTAATTATTTTCCCCAAATGTTCTCATTTTAAACTATTTCATATTGTGGTTTCTATGCCAAAGTATTGGGGCTCACCTTTAGTCTCTAAATCAATGTTCATTTCCGCAGCATTGGTGATATGGTGTTTCTTCTACACTCCACTCTGTAAGATCACAATGTATAATATTCATTTATTTTAAGGTAACTACCTTCTTCAAAACACAATTTGAAGTGCTTTTAAACACTCACTCTGTTTAAAAGCTTTCTTCAGCATGCCAGTGTCACCATTCTACACAGTAACTATGCATGTATTCGGACCCTGTTTTACTTTCTTTTTTTCTAGAAGAGTGACTAACTGCACCAGGCCAAACAGACCAATGACGCGCAAAGCATCACCATGCCTAACATCATGCCATGTCATTATTATTTCCTAAAAAATGGCTTTTCAAACAGTCTGAGTTTATTTTCACAAAATCATATTTGAAGCAATGGACATTACCAATAATGACTTTTCAAACAGATTGAGTTCACTTACACAAACCCCCCCCCACAAATGACAAGCAATAGATCTTTTTTAAAAAGAGTTCTGTAAACAGTGTGGGTTCACCTAACAAAAAGCACAGGCTTTTCTAGGTATCAGTGTGGTTCGGTTGGTAGCACGTCTGCCTCTGGGCCAGAGGCTCATGAGTTCTAGCCTCATACTGGGATTGAGCTCATACCTAAAAAAAAACACTGGAACCCAAGTGCAGTATTAGGGGGTGCTGTACTGTCAGGGTGTGCTGTCCTTCAGATGAGACATTATATTGAGGTGCCTTCTACTCATCCTGGTGGTGTCCAGGTGGAAATAAAAAAAACCCAAGGCACTTTTCGCAAAGAGTGGGGTAATCTTTTTTGGAAAAGGAAAAAACTCATACAAGAATAACATCATAGCCATTGTCCCCTACAACCCCAACATAAACAAACACAGAAAATCAATATAGTTGAAGTAAAGTAACATCATTAATAATATTAGGAAACCTGTGCCATACACATAACTAATAAAAGGGGAAAAGTGAAAAAAAAAAATAAAACAATCAAGGGGACACATCAGGCAGTCTGCCTTGATGACAGCCCTCTCCACTGACAAAGCAGTGCCGAGGGGGACAATTTTTGACTATCATGATTGTAAATTTTTAGTGCTGAACTTTCTATTATTCAAACCACTGCTTCATGGGGAATATATTTTTGTTGCAGGTGCAAAGCACAACGCATTTGCTAAATGTAACACCTGCAGTTGGCAAAACACACCTGAAATGTACAGGTATCATAAGTCTTCCAGGGACCTGCATATACTCCCAATACCATGACTGAATACTTGTTGCCATAAAGGAGCATTCCATCGCATACTTAGTGTATGCCAAAAGGAATGAACATAAAGACAGTCTAGTAACAAATGAGCCTGGGAATCTGGAACATTAAAGCAACTTTCCATTGTTTGTGTTTAAAAGAATCCCTAACCACCATTTGACCATGAATCCCCAGCCAGGTGATGTTCCACAGTTCCCTTGGGATTCACGGGTTAAGAAATTGATCAATAGCCTGCCTGATGTGTATAGGTAAGCAATCTTTCAGTTCAGTGGGGTGGAGGAAACACGTATTCAGAACATGTTTATACAACTGTTTCCTAGTGATATGTAGGATCTGAACCAGAGTAATTCTCCATGATCTAATATTTTGTAAGGCTTGATGGACGTAGTTGGGGAGAAGATAGGAGTAATCTTTTGGTCTGCTCTGCCATGTACCTGAGTGCCTCTCTAAGTACCAGGGTATGATCCAATTTGCAACTAAAGAGAGCCAGGCTTTACCCTGATTCCCTAACACAGGCACAAAATTTAAATGCAAAAACATAGTGACAAAGGAAACTAAAGGGTTAATCATATGTAGGCCTCCATTCCCGTAGGTTATATATGTAACCTGACATTTAACAGGGTTAAGACATGATAATACCATATTTTACTGATGATTTAGGTCCAGCTATTCCGCTCCACTGCCCCCTGAGTTCTTTACTCTATGTTTTTATATTTTCACAAGACAATGGTAAGAAACACCAAAAATAAATATTTCCTTGATCAATCAGAGTCCAGCTTGTTGAACCCCAGAAGATCTGAGATAATGTTAATTCCCTGTTGTCTCCCAAGTCAAGGGATTCAATACAGAAATTGAAAATTGGTGATTTGGATGCAACAGATATGACTGAGATTGTTGATCATCTAAATGAAAAGTTTTCTAACCTGTCAAATTATAGAAGGATACCATTATGAGTTAATGTTGCTGATTTTGTCCTGTTTCTTCAATGGTTGACAGTCCTAAGTTTTATTTTAAGAGGGTGGAAAGATGTGATGTGTACAAACTCTTGTGTACTTTTCCTAACAAATTTGACAATTGTGGGGGTGGACTGGATGGACGTTTTCTTAAATTAGCTACTCTCTATATTGCTGACCCTCTTTGTTGTATTTTTAATTTATCTTTAATTTCAAAACAATTCCCCTCTAATTAGAAACATGCAAGGCTAGTACCTATGCCATACTGTATTATTGGAGGATTTTCGACCAATTTCAATTCTTAACCCTTTAAGTAAAATGATGGAAAAAATCGTAGCCAATCAGATCAGTGATTATTTGGATACTTATAGTGTGCTTTGTCCACAGCAGCATGGGTTCTGGAGGAATTTTGGAACTGGTATGGCCTTGGTCAGGTTCACAAACACCATTCTGAAAGGGTTTGAAAGTGGTTTAATGACAGGGGCAGTGTTTGTGGACCTGGCCAAGGCATTTGACCTTATCAAGCAGGATTTGGCTTGTCTTAAGTTGCAGGATTTAGGTTTCTCTGATGTTTCTGTTGCTTGTGTAATGGATTATTTGTCCAGATGTTCTCAGGTGCTTTACCCACTGTTCACAAACATTGCTTTGATCTAGTCGACCATGCGTCCAATGCAGCCAAATGCTTCCCGGCAGTATACGTACTTATAGGCATGGCAACCACAACACCACTCCACTCCTCTCTGTGGCATGGCTGAGAAATTGCTACAGCTACCTTGGGATCTCTGGTATCAGGTGGATTAGATTTCATGGTGGTTGGGGTCTCACTGTGCTTCCTGGGGCTGGCTCCAGTAGCAGTAACATTGAGGGCATTGTCACTGCTCACCCAATCCCGCTGTTGTTGTTCCATTGCTCTGCGGGAGGCTCCAACATCATCAGGATGATTATCACCTTGACACGGTGTCACTTGCAGCTCACAAGTCTGATGGCTTGTATGCGCAGTAGAGGGAGATAGCGCGGCTTGCAATTTTGTTCTCTGTTGGAAAAAATCCTTTCCTCCACAGAAACCATCTGTAAAAGTTGTCATTTTCTTTCCTTGAGGTTTTGCTGCAGTCTTTCCTCTTCAGTATGCACAAGAAACTGTTTGTTAGCAGCAGAGAGCTCCGAGCACAGTAAGGCAGTCCCATTGCACTGCCATTTATTTACTTAATTCCATAGCAATAGGAGTGACTTCCTCACTCCCAGAAATGCTGGCCTCTGGTGAAAAGGCAATGGGGGAGGAGGTTGGCTTCCCCTTACCTGAGGCATCTTCCTTCTCTTCTGCCCAGTCAGCTATCTTGCCCAAATGGACTGACAGCCAAAGGCTCCCCCTACTGGAAGAGTAGAGGAATTTTTATTTAACAATCTGGAAATTCATCAATACAATATTCACGTTACAAATCAAAAACGATTATATTCAACAGAGATTAACAAAACTACAGTAAGTTAAACAAAAAAGAAAAGGAACCCAAATTCAGAAAACAAATGGGAGGAATTTAAAAGAAGCTCTTATCTAATTATCATTTCATCCATAATAAAGTACCTCACCATTCCAAAAAAGTCATCTTTGAAACTTTTAGCTGTTCCTTTTCCTGGTTATCTAAAACATATTTTATAATTAAATGAAAAAGTTGCTCTTGAGTAATATATTGTTGTTGCAGCATAAATCTACAGCGAACCTGCCATACCCAATACGTTATGCTTGCTAAAATAATCCGTATACTGCTAAGATTATATCTGTACCAGGGACGTGTGAAAATTTCTAAAAAAAAAAATATGTCACTAGAGATGTTATGAAATAGGGAGTTGCTCTACCTATTCAAAAGAAATGTCCCAAAATCTTGGATATATGGACATTTGAAATATAAATCTTCGTTGGTTTCAAATATATTAGAACATGTAGGTCTTGGACAATATCATTTACAAATGTCTTTATGCTTGAGACTGTTTTTGACATTTAGTTTGCCGTGTAGGCGCAACCAAAGAACATCTCACATCTTGATTGGTATTCAAGGGTCTAATAGTAATTTTCCAATATGTTCTTTTTCTTGTATGGTTTTTGCAAAAAAATGTGGTTGTGCAATAAAATGCTCCATTACTACAGCATGATAAAAGGATATCCTGGAAAATGAAAAGATTTGATTCTGTGAAACTCTCATTGTTTAAGTTTATCAAAACAGTTTACCATAGAATATGAAAGGGTATGAAATGTTACGTTCCTTAAGAAACTTTCTGTTGAAGGCCAATGCGCTAAAATGGGGGGAATAAATGCTGCTATTCATGTTACCCAATTTAAGGGGTGGTCTGTTATTAGTGGTTTAATATGCTGCAGAAGAACACAGTTGGATTTATCATTTTTAAGCCACCATCCTTAAAATCTAAATAAGTTATTCATTGTTTTATCGGGTTAAGTCTACAACCCTATAAACTTTGAAAAAAGCAACTATACAAACAGACCTTCAACTGTTTCGGGGGAGCGTAAACACAACTTAAGTATAAAAAGATTGGTACCAAATATGTTTTGATCATATAGACTCTTATCTTTTTACTCATGGACCAGTTTTTCCACTGCGTGACTTTCTGCACCAATGGGAGAGAGGTGGATACCAGCCCATTTACGGAGGAAAGAGTCCTAAAGGAACTCACGAATCTGAAAGGGGGCAAGGCTATGGTGCCAGATGAGATACATCCCAGAATATTAAAAGAACTTAGAGAGATGCTGGCAGCACCACTAACAGCCCTATTCAACACATCAATAGAGACTGGGGTGGTTCCAGGGGACTGGAAGAGGGCAAATGTAGTCCCGCTCCACAAAAGTGGGAACAAGGATGAGGCTGGCATATACAGGCCAGTCGGCCTGACCTTGGTGGTGGGGAAATGAATGGAGTCACTGCTAAAGGTAAGAATTGTGAAATTTCTTGAATACAGTGGAACACAGGATCCGAGGCAGCATGGATTCACAGTGGGAAGGTCTTGTCAAATAAATCTAATAGATTTCTTTAACTGGGTGACCAGGGAAGTAGATCATGGAGGGGTGGTGGAAGTGGCTTACCTAGATTTCAGTAATGTCTTTGACACTGAAGAAGAAGAAGAAGAATCAGCACTTATATAGCGCTTTTCATACACAGTGTATCCCAAAGCACTTTACAAGCAATGCTAGACTGGTAGTGAAGTGGCAGCCATATTGCACATCATCATCCACTCACAGCCTGGATAATTGCATGAACTGATTTATGGGAAGGGAAATGTTGGCCAGGACACAAGGAATGTTCCCTACTGTTTGCGAAGAGTGCCTTGGATTCCTTTACTTCCACCTGGACACCCACCAGGACAACACCAGGAAGGTAGACGGGACCTCAGTTTAAGGTCTCATCCAAAGGAAGGCACTCCCCAGCAGTAGAGCACCCCCCTAATACTGCACTCAGATGTCAGCGATTTTTTAGGTGCAAACCCAATCCCGATGTGGGATGACAACCCACGACCTTCTGGTTCAGAGGTGGATGTGCTACCAACTGAGCCACGCTGACACCCACAAAGGAGATTGGTAAATAAGTTGCACAGCCTGGGAGTGGGCCCCAAGGTGATAAACTGGGTCAGAAACTGGTTGAGTAACAGGAGACAGAGGGGGGTGGTAAATGGCATTCAGTTTGAGGAGAGGGGGGTGACCAGTAGGGTACCACAGGGATCTGTGCTGGGGCCAGTCCTCTTTAATGTCTTCATAAGCAACATTGCAGAGGGACTGGAGGGGAAGGTATGCCTCCATGCAGACAATACTAAGATTTGCAAAAGAGTTGACACTCTGGGGGGAAGGTGGAAAAAATGGGGAGGACCTAAACATGCTTGAGGAGTGGTTGAGAGTGTGGCAGCTAAGATTCAATACAAAGAAGAACAAAATCATGCATTTGGGGCACAGAAATGCAAGGGAGGAGTACATGATGGGGGGAGAGGTACTGATGGCCACCAATCAAGAAAGGGACCTGGGGGTAATCATTTCTGGTGACCTAAAGGTAACCAAACAATGTGAGAAGGCTGTGAGGAGAGTCAGTGGGATGTTAGGGTGCATAGGGAGAGGTATCACCAGCAGGAAAAAGGAGGTGGTTATACCACTGTACAGCTCACTAGTGAGACCTCATCTGGAGTACTGTGTCCAGTTTTGGAAGCCACATCTCCAGAAGGACATAAACAAAATAGAAGCAGTTCAGAGAAGGGCAGCAAAAATGGTGCAAGGACTGCACCGAAACTCATGTGAGGAAAGACTAGAGGACCTCAATATGTATTCCCTGAAGGAGAGGAGAGGGAGTGGGATATGATAGAGACATTCAAGTACCTTAGGGGTATAAACAAGGTACAGGAGAGCAGCATCTTTCATAAAAGAAGGTGTACAAGAACAAGGGAGCATGATATGAGGCTAGAGGGGGTAGGCTCACGGGCAACGTGAGGGAGTACATTTTCTCAGAAAGAGTAGTGGATGATTCGAACAGCCTCCCTGTGGACATTGTGAGGGCAAAACTGGTAGGGGAATTCTAGAATGCATGGGATAGACATATGAGTACTTTCACAGTAGGGAAGAAAGGGTAAGCCGCATACCAACTAGGGTCTGCAGTATTGCATTAGGTAGGGAAAAGGGGCAGACTAGGTGGGTCACATGGTCCTTATCTGCCGTCACCTTCTATGTTTCTATGCTATGTTTCTGTGCATAGCAGTTGTTAAACGGTGTTCCTAGTTCAGTAGGGCTAGGGCACCAGGACCAAACATAATGCCTTATATTTACATGGACTTGTGGATATTGTGACTCCTACTATTTCAGAAAATTCCAAATCCTGTGATCCTATATGGATGCATGAGCTTTCTTGGTAATTTATTGTTGAGCCAGTAATTGCTGAAAATTACTGAAGGATTCCTTTGACAGCGATGTCAGAATCCTTGTCTACTAATATTAAGCATAAATTGTCTGCATAAGCCAATGTTTTTATTGTTACAGTTTGGGGAGACAACTTGAAACCAACTATATGGAGTGATATGTTTAATCTGTGTATAAAAGGGTCTGTTGAAAAGATATATAAAAGGGGGCTGCAGGGGCATCCCTGTCTAACACCCCTTCATATTCTACATTCTTTCCTCACCCATCCATTCACTAAGGGAGCAACAGTGGCCTCTTTATAACATACATTTAACCAATATATAAATGGTGTGTGTGTGTGTGTGTGTGGGGGGGGGGTTATACCATTGTGATGTAAACATTTCGGTTCCATGTCATAATAGCAATTGCAAAATAGTGATCATTATCATGGTGAGTGTATATTGCCAAAAAGCAAATCGGCAATATACACAAGGAAGCAACCCAACATCTCACAACCTAAAAAGTGTGTTTTGGGGGGCTGTGCACCCTGCGCCCCCCACACCTTCCTGAATTTAGATTACTAACTCCAGGGGGGTGCATGTCAGGTAGGGGGTGACACTCTGGTTGCTGCAGTAAAATTAAGTTGGGAGTCGCAGGCAGCAGTAAAAATTTTGCGCCGGTCCCCAGCCCCGAATCCAGTACCTGCTCCACTAGAGCTAGCCACCTTCACAACCACATGGCTAGCTCAGCAGCAGCAGGCAGACCAGCCCCCTACATACCCATTCCCTTTCCCTCCCCTTCCCCTTGCTATCCCCCCCTTCTGGTCGCCATTCCCTACCCTCACATTCGGATAGGGTGCTACCCTTGCAGGGTAGCCCAGGAGTATATCACCCAATATAAGTCACCGTTTTGATGCGGAGTCCATATTGGTTCACTATACTCACTGGATACCAAACATTTCCAAACAGAGTTGTGGGGTACTTTATCTAAACTAAGCAAAAAAACAGTAAGTTTACCAGAGTTACTCTGTTCTATTAGTTCTTGTAAAAATTTCAGACTGTCTGAAATTCTCCTCCCTGATTTCTGAACATAACTGTGTGGGGCGTATAATCTGTTCTAAGACTACTGTCAATATGTTGCCTAGAAACTTAGTGAGTATTTTAAAATCCACTTTTAACAAAGTAACTGGACACCAATTTGACAACTGGGTTCTGTCTCTTTTTTTAAATAAGAGGATTAGCAGACTCTTATACATTTCTTCTGGAAGTTTGGAGGCTTGTAATAAAGAATTATATACAGCAACTAATTCGTCCATCATGAAGGGCCATATCCACCTGTAAAATTCATTCGAAAGTCTGTCTGATCCAGTGGCAGTACTTGGTTTTAGATTTTCAATAATTTGGCCTAGTTCTAAAACTGTGACTGGGTAAATTAAATTTGAAGAATACTGGTCTGCAATATGTGGTAGATTACTATCTTGCAGCCAGTGGTCCATTTCCGGAGTACCAGAAAGTGGGAAACTAAAAAGATTTGTTGTATAATGATTGAGTTCTATAAGGATCCCATGTTTGTCCGAAACTAGTTGTCCATCAGGCTTACATCTCTGATGTAGACTTTTCTTTACAGTTCTAGATTGTCAACTATCAAATGGGTTAATGTGAAATTGCTTGTCTTGAGTACCAAATTTTTGTTCCATTTCAATAGGCTTAAATCTATCATACCGATATTGGGAAATGTCTTTCTTAATTACTGTAAGCTACTTAGAGTAATCAGCAGTCCCTGCAGATTAGACATTTAATGTTGGAATTGATCTTTCAGTTCCATGTACTTCTTGACTTTTGATTTTCCTATTTATTTAGCTAAAGATTTGAAACAATTTTGAAAATCTTTTTTACTCTTGTTCCGTCATTGAAGCGGTGAGTTATAGAAAAAATACTGATTTCCTTGCCTGTATCAAGGATTTTAGTTCTTCTATAACTAAGAGGTTGTCTAACAGACAAGCATTTAATCTGCAAATTCCTTTTCCAGAAGTAACGTTTGTACAATTAGATGATTTTAAACCGAGTAACGTAGATCAGTTTGGTTAGTTTTAGTCTGGGGGCGTAAATGTTTAATAATCAGAAATCTTGCTGAGCTACAGAGATATCTAATAGTAAAGCTCAGCCAGGATGAATGTCTACTAACTTTAATTTCTGAGTGGTTTATACAAATCCCTACTCCACAGCACATCTTCACCTATAGACCACTGAGAGGTCCCCATACCCAAGCAGAAGAGGTCTACTGATTTTTTTATATCTGAACATAATCTTGAAAAAAACCAAAAAAATACCATAATAATAATGTTCAAAGCATGCAAATGTTGCTAAACTTTTTCTATCTGTCTTAATACTGTTAACATTTAATGATGCAAAGGACAGTTTAGAAAAAGCAACCATAACAAGTTGTTACCTTTATTTATGTGGCAGGGTCTTCACTCCTGCTCTGGTGCCTCATCGTTTCCTTCTAGTTTGTGCCAGCAGAATGTTTGCCTCTTCCATCTCTGATGCATAATCTCTTTGTGAGGAAGGAGCTGAGGATGCATCAGAGTCACCTTCCATATTGAAGTCACCCCATTACAATGGTTAATATCTGTTTTCCACTGGCATTTGCTCTTGTGGAGGCACTGATTTTTCCCCCCTCACTTTTCCTTTCCCCTTCCCCACTGTTTGAAAAGTTTCCTTGTCTGGGATTGGGGGGGGGGGTCATGACGTTGGTCTCAGTTTGGACCATGTCTTCAGATCTTGAGAGTTCTACAGAAATGGACATGTCTGAGTCCTTTGAGGGTGTAGTATTGGAGGGAGTGATGAGTCCAGTAGGTTAAATAGAAGCTAAGTGACTTTCTGGGACTGTTTCTGGGGTGTTGTCAGGAGGGATTCTGGCACTCATTTTAGCAGCCACAAGTGGGGGAGGGCTTGTTGTTGCTCTTTTTGCTGCTTTATTTATGTAAAAATCCTGCTCCATGTAATCTGCATTTGTTGTATTGTGGGCTGCCCACTGATATAACCTAAAGGTATGTCCCTCTTCCTCACATAAATTGCATTTAGGTGTATTCATACAGTGGAAACCATTCCTACAGTGGAAACCTGAATGATCTAATGTTCCACACAAAGTGCATTTCACTTTATCACAGCTGCTACTGAGATATTGTATTGGGCCACATTTGTAGCATGATTTCAGTTGGCTGGGATCAAATAGTATCCCTCTATCTCTGCTGATAAAAAAGCTTCTTGGGAGTTAAATACCTAAGTCAATTTGGTGAAGCTTAACTCAAAATCCCTCCCCCCATCCAAAACCCCTTTTTGTCAATTATTGGCTCTGGTGTGCCTTGTATTACACACCTCTTTTCCTGCCAATATATGATGTCAGTAACATTGACCCTTTTGTTTTGGTAAAGTACAGTTATTATTTTAAATGAGGGCTTAGTAAGTGGTATTGCTGTGAAAGGGGTCCAAAGTGGGCTGTCTTTGACAGAGTAGTATTGTGTCCAAAATCTTTCAAGTAGTTACATAGCTACATAGATACATAGACAGTGTCGGCAGATAAGGGCCTATGGCCTACCCAGTCTGCCCATTTGAGCTTGTAAGTTCAGTTTATGTTTTCCTAGAAGTCTGTTGCCCCTTTCCTCTGACCTCCAGAATTCCTTTATGTGTATCCCATGCATTCTTAAATCCCGTGATTGTTTCAGCCCCCACCACTTCCTCTGGCAGGGTGTTCCACTTGTCCACCACCCGTTCTGTGAAGAAATTCTTCCTCACATTTCCTCTGAATCGTCCTCCCTCCAACTTCATCCCATGCCCTCTAGTCCTGGAACATCTTTTTCTCTTAAAAATAGTGCATTCCTGCACCCTGTTCCTCCCTGTAAGATGCTTGTATGTCTCTATCATATCCCCTCTCTCCCTCCTCTCCTCCAGGGAGTACATGTTCAGTTCCTTCTAGTTGGGCTGTATGGAAACTGACATCGAAAATGAAATCTCCTGGGGCATGTATGAATGCATAGACATCAGAAGGGGAGAATTTTAAAGATTGTCTGAGTAAATATTTTCCGACAAAAAATCTGCCGGGCTGACTGTCCATGCCTCCGTTATAACACAATACACTGAATGTCTGCATTTTACCAGCTCCACTGACTGGTGGAATAAACTAGCGTAGCTGCTTGAGGTTTGTTGTTGTGCCGAACCAGCAACAGAGGTATCCTCCATGGAGATTGCTGGCTGATTCTCCAAGATATCAATTACAGGGGTGATTGTAATTACATTTTTCCATTGTCAGTTAATGAATTGAACACTAGGTCCATTGAAGAACCTAGAATATTTTCAGCCTGTGGTTCCTCAGCTGGTGCTGCAGAACATTCAGTGACAGGAATATTAAAATCAGAGGTGGTTGTACCTGGTAAAAGTGCTCAGTCCTCTTCCCCTGAATTCTGTGTGGTTATACCTGTTCCCACTGTTTGTGTCTTTTGAGGTATTGCTGACATGGCTGGGCTGTCAGCAGTGTTCATTCAACCAGGAGCTGTCTGGCCAGGTAGAGGAATATCAGGATCTGGTATTCAAGTATTGTTTGTCACTTGTATCCATCCCACATTCTTTAGGGTTGATTCTGGTGACCTTTGGTACAAAAAAGAGGTATCAGCTATAGAGGTTTGTTGCACTGGCATTGTCTTTTTGGTGCCAAGATTTGAAACGCCAGCTACTGCTGAGGTTTTTTCCAGATATATCAAGTGAATTTCCTGACTGTTGTCTTTTTTTTTTTTTTTACCTCCCCCAATTTAGTTTTCTCCTGAAAGTATGTCATTTCTGCTTCTGTAATTGTTTCTAACAACTGGCATTTTCTCCTGCTCAAGTCTTCTCACAGTCATTTTTTGGCTGTTAGTAATGCTTTATCTAGAATGTCTCCATGAATCATACTTGGGTCAGGATTTTCATAAACAGGGGTAAAAATATCATCTGAAATCTCCATTTCTACGTTGGCTACTTAATTTTTATTAAAGCAAACAATCAGACAAAAATTACAAAAGGTACAAATAAATATTCAAACGTCATACAGGGAATCAAAATATGGTAATAGGATCAAAAATAGGGAAGTAAAATAATACAAAAAGGAAAAAGAAGGAAAGAAAAACATAATCAAAACAAGAAAAAATGCAACATCGATGTCCAACGTGTCAGGATAACAAACCTCTTACAAACTTTTGCATCAGCATTATATACAGAAAGTAAACTACGCTGAACCATCTTAACAACTTCAGCATGTGGAACAAGCTTTTGTTGCATAGTCAGGGCACATTGTGCTTGCCACAAATACTATTTACAAATTGAAAGACAGACCTGCAAAGCCCCAGTATGATATTTAGAACAACCTGCATCATAACTGCCCCAAAACCAAAACATGATAAATGATACCAGTAAACAGGGGTTCTTGCCAAGTCACACTTAATGTTTGCCAGAGCACTTGGCTACAAGGACATTCAATAAGGAAATGGAACTGGGTTTCAACCACCACAGGGCAGGTATGTCAAGGACAAAAATGGTCCTCCAGACTTTTATGTTTGTGGGCACCTCTGACAGAAATCCTCCCTTGTAACCCAAACCACAGTAGATCCCACATTGGGGCAGAGATATGTAGATTAGTCAATTGGGTCAAAGCAACAGGAAGTAGATATGTGGGACAAAATTTCAGAGAAACCAGAGGCACAAAATTCACTGCAAGAATATGATGACATAAAGTACGCCTACTCATAGTACCAACCTCCTCCATCATCAATTCCCAAATCAAAATCTTGTGAAAGGCAGTAAGCATATAAATGGGAACCAGAGGGACAAGAGCCCATCTATTCCTTACAGGGAAAGTGTTGTTCCAAAAATAAGCAAATGGATCAATCCATTCCTCCAAAACTGGAGACCAAATAACCTGAGCTTTTTGCAAAATAAGGCTAAAATTTCAATACAAAAAAACACTATACAGAAAGGCAATAGTGTTGATCATCCATAAACCCCCCTTACAATAGGGATAATAGGTAAAATTACATTGTATCAGGTTCATCTGAGAACCCCAAAAACCTTGAAAAAAGGTGCTGTGCAGCTTGGTCTCCAATTGCGGATGAGGTGGAAAAACATAACTAATGAAAATAAAACATGGGAACAATAATGATTTAAAGAGGAATACCCTCTTCTTTTTTGGACAAAATCCTGTTTTTCCAAACAGACAGTAAGGTTTCAGCATTTCGAATACAATGTTGCCAATTCAAAAGAGCAGGATCAGCACAATTAAACTAGATGCCCATTATCTTCACAGGGTGTGAAGATAATGGAATCCCAGCCAGGGATCGATCTGAAGTATCTGGCAAAGATGGGCATAAGGAGACTGCCATGCTTTTGTCATCATTAATATAGGAACCAAATGTCCAGGAGTACATGCTCAAGGTGTCCAGCACTGGAACACCCAAGGAGCGGTCCCTGAAGAGCACGCACAAATCATCTGTGTAAACAAGGGACTTAAGCTCTGGAAAGTCAGGGGTCAAAGCAACACCTCTTATATCAGAGTTAGATTGTAACAAGTGTCACAAGGGATCAATAGAAAAAAATATATATAAACAAGAGCTAATGAGCATCCTTGCTTAACTCCCATGCAGACAGGAACAGGGAGTCCATATCAGCCATTAACATAGGAGTGTAAAGTAGCTTGATCATACAAAACAGACAGCCAATGCAAAAATTGACCAGGCAGGCCATATCTAGCAAGTGTAGCAAACAAAAATTCATGATTCACCCAATCAGATGCTTTGGATTGATCCAGCGATAAAACAAAACAATGCACTATGTGCTTGCGGCCCCTATCCAACAATTCCCAGAGAAAGATCAAAATATCCTGTATATGTCTCTGTGGTATGGCACATATTTGGGTTGGAGAAATAAGAATCGGGCAAACCAGGGCAAGGCATTGCAGCAACATTTTGGACAAGATCTTCTGATCAGTATTTAACTGACACCAAGGTCTCCAATTGTTTAACTGAGTCTTGTCACCTTTCTTATGAATAAAAATAAAAACTGCCTGCAATATAGAAAGGGGCAAGTGAGCCAATGAGCAAAATGTAATTAAACAAAAACTACAAAGTAAGGGCTATACAGGAACAAAACCGAACATAAAACTCAGTAGGGAGACCATCACTCCCTGGGGCCACAGACCTCTGGAGACCGTCAATTGCAGCCTCAACTTCTGAAAGCTGAATAGGTTTAACCAGGAAGGAGAGCACATCCTGTCGAAGGGGGGCACTGAAATGGAATTCAGAAGTGCTCCAGAATCAGGAAGGGTGTGAGAGGTGCCAAATTTAGTGAATACATAGTCATGGTCCAATTTCCAAATATCATCCTGACTAGAAGCAACACCCTCTCCAGTAGGGGAAGATATATAAACCTAGAGGAAAGACGCAACTGACTAGCTTTAAAGCAATCAAGGTGTTGTTTCTTCCCTTGGATGCCACATTTCATTTTATGTACAGTAGCAGCGTGGAGGCCCTATCATAATGTACATTCTTCATAGCAGTTTTGATCTCAGAAACAGTATCCTGTACATCAATCCTAGTAGTATACATAAAGGAAATCAGTTTATGCAAATGAGACCTCAACTTAAAGTGTTGCAGGCACTTCTGTGTTTTCCCCTTAATGGTCCAGAACTTAAACAGGGACTTTAAATCACGCTTAGTGTCTTTCCACCACTGGGGGACAGAGTCACATGCACCAAATACTGACCATCAGTTCCTAAAAAGCTGGTCACCTTTGTCATGCAAGCAAGGGTCATCCAAAAGGCTAGTATTCAAATGCCAAGTGGAGTGGACAGAAGGAAAGTTCTGCAGCAGAATACAGTGGCAAAGAATAGCAGAACGATCAGAGGTCTCAACAGGCACAG
Source organism: Neoceratodus forsteri (assembly GCA_016271365.2). NCBI lineage: Eukaryota > Metazoa > Chordata > Ceratodontiformes > Ceratodontidae > Neoceratodus > Neoceratodus forsteri. The sequence goes on along the minus strand of CM057453.1, from coordinate 1,552,488,587 downwards.
TCCAGTAATTTGCCGCAGTAAAAGTAGAGGAGAGGAGAGGAGAGGAAAAGGTAGTCAATCCTTGTATCAATGGTACCTTTGTGGAAAGTGGGAGCACAGTTCGGGGACCCTGATGCCACATCCATAAGGGAGGCCACAGAAATCATGTCAGACAGAAACGGAAAGTCACAGTATACCTTAGTAGAAGTAGGATGAGTAAGTTGCAGACTGCAGTTAATATCTCCACCACAAACCAGAAGTCGACTAGTATGAAGGTAAGGCCTAAGCTCCTTAAATAAGTCAATAATTTTAGCTTCGGTTTGGGGCACATAGACATTAATAAGGCGTACAGGAAAGGTATGATATACGACAGCCAATAAAAGAGCCCTACTAGGGACTATATCTAACATATTTTGTACCATACAAAGGAAGGAGTGGAATAGAATGCCCACACCATCACATCTATCAGGGCCAGGAGACCAAAAGGAGAGACCATGCTGCCATAACTGTTTCATCATCCTTAAGTCATAAAGAGTCTTTAACTGAGTATCCTGGAGAAAAACAACATTGCAGTGGATAGAGGAAAGTACTGAAAAAGTAGTCACACATTTTGTATAAATTTTAATACTATTAGTATTCAAAGAAACACAAGGAAGGTGTGGTCCAGGACACATAAGGAAAAGGATCCAGGAATTGTGGGTTCTGACTAATTCCTCATCTGGGATCAAGTACAACAGCGCTTAGAAGCAGCATCAGAGGGGCATAGTCATGGTCAGAACCCAAGTCATGGAGTGAGTAAGTCACAGAAGAAATCTCAGAATCCAGGATTTCATCATCAGTATCACCCCACTGTCTAGCAGTGGATGGACCATCATATTGAATGTGGAGAACAGGAGATTCAGGAGGAGCAGTCTGAACAGTAGATGCCTTGCAGCGCAATTTATTATGTGTCTGGGTGTAAAACAAAGATGGATTCTGTGGGGGGGGGGCATCACAGGAGTTTCAATGGGAAAAGTCGTGGGCTGCAGTACCTCCAGGTCCACAGGAAGATGGTCTAGGAGGGGCAAGTCAGGTCCAGGATTGGAAGTTACACAGTCAGCAACAAGATGGGTGGCATGGGCAGAGGAGTTGGGAGTAAAACAGGTCCCGGAGGTGGAAGGGAGGGGTCCCTGGGAACAAGCAGCAACAGCACTACGGGCCTGTCCTCAGGCAATGATGGCATCCTGATTCCAACATTCTCCAGTATTGTGAGTGGCCCAGGGACACCTCACAAAGGAATGGCCCTGACTCTCACACAGATTGCAGTGAAAGGAGTTTGAGCAAACATTGCTGAAATGACCAAACTCTAAGCATCTATTACAACAGTCAGTATCACAAACAGAACTCACATGATAGAGGGAACCACACTTATAACAAGATTGTGGTTGGCCTGGTTAAAAACACACCTCTCTGTCTCTACCTATATAAAAACTATTAGGAAGGTGACAAATGCAAGGCCCATTATAACAGGGTTTAACCTGTATTCACCAACCCCAAGTCCAAACCCGTTCACTATCAATTATGTGGAGAGGACTATCCTGAATGTCACACATCTGCTTCAACCAGTAACAATTGTCAGAAATGTGGACACCCATTACAAAACAAAATCATAATAGTTTTAGTAGCATGTTTAATGAGAGGGATAGCCTGAAAAGGGGTCCATGGGGGAGTTCTTAAGCAGATCATACTTGACCAAAAAGCAGTCAAAGGCAGGCAAGTGCCAAAACTTATTATCATAAATAGTGTCCCCAGAAACGTGCAGTACTTCAAACAAATCATCCAAAGAACGTCCCATTGAGCTCTTCAATAAAGTCCTGATAATAAACAGTCTGTCAGGAGGTTGTTCCATACCACCTGTATAAAGGAGGTGAACCGCATTGCACCGCTGAGGAGGATCTTTTACAGATGCAAAAAGATGAGACATCTAAAAAGGACTGGCAGTTTTGGAAGAAGGAATTGATGAAGAAGTGATGCCAGCGCCTACAGGTGGAAAAGGAGCAGATGAAGGGCAAGTAGAGGAGGGCCCTGAAGTTGCTCCAGGAGGGTGAGAGAGTACCATAGAATACAAATCTTGAGAAGCAGAGGAGCCCGGGGCAGAAGTGACCCCAGGGAGGTCAGAGGAGCCAGTATCAGACAACAAAGGGGTAGAGTCATAACAAGAGCCATCCAAAGGTTCCCAGGAAACACCATTAGCAGCCGTCCTCCAACCTACTGCCAGAAGAGAGGCCTCCAGGGACCATTTCTCCATCTGTTTGCAGGCCAAAGCAGGGCCTCATCTCATACCCATGGCATGTTTTGGAGGGGTTATATCCAAACAGGACAACAATATGACAGGAGGAGGCAGGAGGCCCCTCCAGAAATGGAGGCACAGTAGCTGCAACACAAGGAGCACAAGAGGAACTTGCAGGAGGGGTAGGTAATCCAGAATTAGAGGACTGCACCTCGTCAACAGGTAAAGGTGACTCCAACACTGGGGCAGTCATGATCACAGGTGGAAGCAGGACAGCATCAACATCCAGGGTAGTAACCTGGGCAAGCACAGGGGCCAGAGGGGCCAAGGGAGACAAGTGCAGCAGGGAGCGGAGGAGAAGGAGTTTGTGTATGAGACAAAAGCAGCATGGAATCACCTCCCTGACCCACGGGAGTGGCAGGGGTGGCACACCAGAGACTGGGGCAGTTGAGGGAACTGAAGCTTGTGATGAAGAGCCCAGTGAAGGAGGCTCAGAACCAGTCCATGCAGAGGAATAAAAATGAGCATCTTCTTCATCCAACAACCACATTAATTGTTGCCTTCACAAAGCGCAGGCAGCCACAAGGGAATCATCACAGGGAAGTACAGCAGACAGTCCACAAGTAAGTGAAAATGCCCTGGAGTGCGCACAACCTTCAGTTGTTAGGGTACTGGTAAAGGGTCCAGGCAAGTGGGGAAACAGCAGACTGTTCTCCCCAGGACTCGTCAACTGCAGAGGTGCAGCCATAGTTCCAGTTGCAGCACCATTAGGTGTAGTCAAAAGATCCACTGACAGAGGCCAAGATAAAGGGGGAGGCAATAGGTTGGCAGGCACCCATCCCTCCAATGCTGTCCCCGACAGTGGTGGGTGAAGTGGACTCAATCCGCTCCACGAAGCATTTTACGGAGCAAAGGCGGATTCGCAGAGTGCTCCGCACCGTGAAGCAGAGTACTTTGCGTTATAATAAGGAACGCAAAGTGCATTAGAAACAGCAACTTCGTGACATTCCTACCACTGGTCACTACTTTTCAATTTTAAGGCAAAGTACATTGGTGGCAGTTCACTTATCCTCATTTCGCCTTGTTTTTGAGCTCCAAGGGCGGATTTTGCAGTGATTCATGGGAGTTCAGGTCACATGGGCTCTATATTGATCTGCACAGCCTCAGTTCGGGGTAGTATGAGTATGAAGGAGTAGGAGACAGTGTGCTCTGATAGCTGTCTGTAGGAATCTTGTAAAAGCTGTTGAAAAAGCCTTTTTGCTTTTTTGGGGAGGATCCAACTGTAGTTCACCGATTGTAGGAAACCCTCCTGTGCTCACATCATTGAGCATTTTTGTTTGTGTGTGGATTTTTAATGTTAATTTACAACACTGAGTGTGTGGTGAAAGACAGTGAAAGTGTGCTGTGTGGGGGAAGGGCGTATCTGTGTGTAGGTAGATTTAAGTTGGAGAACTAGTGATTTCTTTGTGTTTTGGTTATATTTTTGTTCTATAACTGACTGTGTTAATGTACACACAGTACAATTGTCAGTAATAGCAGAAATTTTCTTGCTGTTTGTTGTGTGTATGTGGTGCAGCATTTCATAAGGTCAGGTTGTTTAAATTAGAAATTTACATTACGTGGCAGTACACTGAACTTTTGCATTTGCTTCGCATTCCTCGTTGAGCATTGTACACAAACTGTTCTGTGTTGTGTGTGCAGTGTTGCATGCATCAAATATAATACACCTTTAAAAATTTGTGACACAGACTAGTGTAAGTGCAACTAAGCGCAGCAGTGTGAACCTGCTATCCACTTCAGCTGCCTGATTTTGTACTGCGATCGTGTTCTCTGTTGTTAGTTTTGCTGTTTGTATTGTAGTGCTGTAAAAATCAGCACTGTCTGTATTCATTGCTCCCCCCCCAACGTTCAAAAGGTTTTTTTTACCAGACTGGATTGTTTTTGTGAGTTTGTGAATTGTGACTCCATCAGCATCACTGGTTACTGAAGTTGTTTTAATTCCGAGACAGTGTCACAGTAGTCTCTTGTCTGTTGCTGAAGCCACAGTTCTTTATTTTGCTTCACATCCAGCCAGCGTCCCTCCAGCCAGAAAGTGAACGTATCAAAATCTGAATTTGGTAATAATATGTGTGGTTGATCCCCCAAAATGCCTGCAAAGAGACGTGCAAGCAAAGCTGTTTCTGGCCATGGCAATGTTGGCAGTAAGAGGGTCTGTGGGCGTCATAGTAGTACGCGGATGGAGAAGTGCATTACTGATGTGAGAAAAGGTATTTCTCCTGCAATGTTTTTTACAGCCCAATCAGTAGCTTCATTCCTAGTTGGAGGAGATGATGTTTTCCCAGCCAGTGGTGTTAGTGTTACTGGTGTTAGTGGTGGTGGAGGTAGTATTAGCATTGTTGCGTCAAGTTCTAATTCAGACCAGTGTACCGTATCCAAACATATTGAGTGTGAAGCAGTGCAAGTGAGTGATGACAGCATAGCTGATGTCATACTCCCCAGTAACATCCCATTAACTGAACCTGAGAATTCTGATGATCATGTCAGCGATAGCAAATGTGATATTCTGTCCACCGTGGCACTTAACGTCACGCATTTTCTATGCAGTGATTCACAGTGTGGTGAAAAAATATCAGGTGATGGTGGTGTAGTTGCTGATGATGAATGTGATGATGCTGATGATGATGATGTTGCTGTTGTTGCAACATGCAGTCCACATGCTAGCATCCATGCAGAAGATGTGGATGTGTGTGAGAGTGACATTGATGAATATGATGATGATGTAATTGACTTCAGCTGGGAACCGGAGAAAAATAAATTAAAACTGGCTGTGTCTGAGTCAGTTTGCAGGAATCCCCCCCCCCCATAAAAACTTGTGATATACCAGTTTTAGTTGATGATGATGATGATGACGACCCAGTAATCAGAATGATAGGTAGTCATGGTGGTCAGTTGCAGTCAGTCCCAGTGTGCAGTGCCCGAATCATTAAGTGCCCCCCCTCACTTCAGTGCTTAAAATAACAGACTTAAATAAGCCACATCATCATGGACATGTTAAAAGCAGAGCATCACAGTCCCTTGTTTGGGATTTTTTTATTCAAGATGCAAATGATGATTCAGTTGCAATCTGCCAGGTTTGCCATGTGCGTGTGAATCGAGGTAAAAAGGGGAGCCATCTTGGGACAGGAGGACAGCATATGCATCTTAAGAATAGGCACTTGGCTCTGTGGACCCAGCACAAGCTGGCAGCTAATACCACAGTGGGGCATTCACCTGTGTCACTGGCAACCATAGTCAGCATGTTATCCCCTTCCATGACTGTTAAGCCCAGTAGGAAATTAAACATGTGCAGTAGTACGGTAATAAGAGCAGAGGATTACTACAGGCAAGATGAGGTGGAGGACCATAATGACTTTGAAATGTTGTCCAGTGCTAGGGAGAGTAGCAGTTTTTGTGGTGGTGGTGGTGGTGAATGCAGTATGTCTAGTGCAAGTGGTACATCAACCCCGGTTGGCAAATCTGGCAAAATAACAGCATTACTGGGTTTGTCGTCATCACCTGTGCAACCATCTTTATCAAATGTCCACACTCCACCCCCTGCCAATGCCATTCATCATAGAGCACAACCATTTGTGAGCAACAACACACGCCATGCAAAACGTTTAAGTCAGTCCACGTTACAGAGTGTTTTTGCACATAAGCTGAAGTACCCCCCCCAATCATACAGGGTCACGTGAACTTAATGCTGCTGTAGCGGAAATGCTGGCAATTGATCTTTTGCCCTTCTCCTTTGTGGAGAATTCTGGGTTCTGGTGAATTGCTGCACGTGCCTGTCCAAAATGGAAAGTCCCATCCAGGACATACTTTTCTACCTGTGCTGTTCCCGAGTTGTTCCGCACTGTCTCCGACTCAGTAAGACATGCCCCTTCAACATTCCTCCTCTCCATTCATCCATTTAAGTATGGATATGTGGACAAGTGGCAAAACAGCAGGGAGTTCATATCTGTGTATAACTGCACACTGGGCGCAGGTGCTGGGGGTTGTTTGTGATGTTGGTAGTGTGAATAATCAGTGCAGTAAGGTGGATTGTCACAGTAGCAATCTTCCTGGAATTCACCAGCATGCAACTGTTGCTATGCACAGTGTGACCTGTTCACACACTGGTGAGAAAATGTTGGACGTGGTACTGACTGAAATTGACAGATGGCTAAACCCTCTGTACCTGAGAGCTGGGTTCATAGCAAGTGACAATGGGTCAAATGTGGTGAAATGCATCAAGAATGGTGTTTTTTTTCATGTTCCATGCATGGACCACTGTTTAAATCTTGTGGTTCAGGAGTTTCTGCAGCACTCTGACATAAAGCAAATGCTGACCATTGCACGACGTATCTGCTGTCACTTTTCAAGATCTGGAAAGGCTCGTGATCAACTGCAGCAGTTGCAGATACAAAACAGCCTGCCTCAGCACCGCTTGAAGCTGGAAGTTGTCACCCGCTGGAACTCCACGTTATACATGGCAGAGAGGTTGTATGAACAATACAAAGCCATCTCAGAATATCTTGTTATGCACAGTAGCCTTGACAGTTCCGGGGCCTCCATGTCTATGACGACTGAACAGTGGCGCCTCATGGACTCTGTAATAACAATTTTGCAGCCTTTTGAACATGCCACACAGGCAGTGAGCAGCGAGTCTGCCTCCATTAGCCAATCAATTCCACTGCTGCGGGTGCTGAGGCAGACATTGCTGAATGTACAGCATAGCCCTGATGTTGCCAGAGACGGTGGTAGCAGTATGTTGCTGCAATACATACTGACAGTATTCGACCAGAATCGTCACACTGTGAGCATTCAATGTAGTGACAACTTTGCCATGGCAACAATGCTGGATCCACGATACAAACGTGGAATTGCATCAGTACTGGAGGGAGGGCCTGAACAGGTAAAAAATATCAGTGGTCAACTGGTTCGCTTGGTTCATGGGGCACAGAAGTCACGTGACAAGGTTTGCAAACCTCAGCAGCATAATCCAGCTGAAGGTGTAGCTGGAGGACCAGCAAGCATATCATGCAAGGGTAAGGGGACTGTAGTTCCAGGTGGTCTGTCATCCAAAGTGGCTGGCATCAACCCGCTTTGGGATGCTTTGTCCCAAGTGGGTATTTGTGAAATTAATGATTCAGGAGAACAGGATGATGCAACAACAATTGGACTTAGTGCGGCACAGAGAATGGTTGAGTAATATTTGTCTGAAAACAGGCATCTGACAATAAGTGAAGATCCTCTTTTGTACTGGAGTGGAAAGGTCAGTGAATGGCCAGAGCTGACTGCAGTGGCACTGAAGTACCTCACTTGCCCACCCTCCAGTGCAAGTGTTGAGAGGGTATTCAGCTCAGCAGGTGCAATAGACAGGGATCCTCGGACAAACCTGTCTCCTGCAAATGTTAGTTTGGTAACATTCATTAAAATGAATGAGAGGCACATACCAGCACAGACTGCAACCTCGGTATTTCTACTCCGGACTAGTCATGGTGGTCTTACTGATGTGGAAATGGAGCATCCTGGTGGCACTGGCAGTGGCTGCCTGAAACGGCCCACCACTGATGTAGATGACGATACAATGGAGAAAGAATTTCCCAGTGGTCAGACTTCTGACATCGATGACTGTGAGGGCAGTTTTCTTTATGAGGATGATGATGTGGTTAATGTTGGCAGGTTTTAAGTGCAGTATTTAAGAGGCGGCGTGAAAACCCCCCCCACCCCAGACCACCACCACCACCTCCGGGTCTGATGTTATCCAAGTCTGCCACCATGAGTCTGTATGCCCCTTGGACCACCACCACTGGGACTGATGTTATCCAAGTCTGCCACCACGAGTCTGTATGCCCCCACAGACCACCACCACCACCACCGGGACTGATGTTAGCCACTGCCACCACTGAGCCTGAGTCTGTATGCCCCCTGGACCACCACCACCGGGACTGATGTTATCCAAGTCTGCCACCAGGAGTCTGTATGCCCCCATGGACCACCACCACCACCACTACTGGGACTGATGTTAGCCACTGCCACTACTGAGCCCGAGCCTGTATGCCCCCCCTGGACCACCACCACCGGGATGAATGTTATCCAAGTCTGCCACCACGAGTCAGTATGCCCCTGGACCACCACAACCAGGAATGATGTTAGCCACTGCCACCACTGAGCCTGAGTCTGTCCGGGCCAACACATCCATCTGCCACAGACACAAAGCTTCTTAATATTTAAACCATAAAGTGAGTATGTGTACTCAGTCATGTTTATTATGCTGCTTCACTTCCTTAAGTTTTATGTTTTTCTTTTCTGTGGCTTTTCAGAGCCACAATGGTAAAACACTTATTTTGTTTCTTTTACAAGGTAACCAAAAAAGGCTCCATCTATAAAAGATGTTGGGATGGGAATGGTACTGCAGCTGTACTGTAAAAAGAGGGAAGCAATGTAATATCCATGTGAAATCCATTCTGGTAAGTATGAACATTTTATTTCATCCGTTTCATTGCGTTGTGAAGACTGCAGGAAATATTGCACACAGGTTGTGAGAACCAGGGAGGGACACATAACAATTACGTTGTAAGAAGTCATTCATTTCTTTTTTTAGGAAACTTCAAGATGCTTTGGTGTTCTGTCAATGTGGCCCTATCCCAAAAAGTTCTTCAAAATCAGGCACTCCCTTCCCCCGAGCTTGGGCACACATATCAACATGCAGAAGTCGTTTCATTACATGACCATGATCATCATAACAACCGGACTCCAGAAGGATGCTGATGAAATCTGTGAAGAAGTAACAAAATAAGAAACCATTAGATACAAACCTGCAAATATGATTCCCCTTCCCAGAAAAAAAATACTTACCTTCATGTGCTTGAGAGTTATCCTTTTCCAATTTCAGCGCATAAAATTCTCATTGAGCACTTGAATGTGCACACCAACAGTTTCAGTGTGACCTGTGATGGAGAACAATACCATGAGTACATGTCCATGACTGTCAACCCCACTCCCCACCTAGAAAATTCACAACCATATATCTATACATATGTGTGTGTATCTATATCTATATCTATATCTATATCTATATCTATATCTATATACTCACCAAGGCTACTATTGGTGTACAGCCAAAGGGCACCCTTCAATCCATTTGAGATGATCACATTGCATTTGCTCGAATCGTCAGTCAGAACACATTGGACCAGCAACACAATACTCACTGTCATCATTTTATACTAGTGTATGTGTGGAAACACTCCCATTTCACTGTGTAACCACTTGTAAATTTTCTGCAGACAAGCAGGATGCATTTCGGGCCTGCTGAAAAAATCTGGGGACTCTGTGCCACTTTTGTGTGTTCTGTGATTGTTGCTGTGAGATCATGATGTCATGCTGACATTTTCACAATTAAAGCAGCAGTGCAAGAATGTCCTCACAGTTTTGAACTGTACTTTTTTATGCTACTGTACACTGCCACAGCCACCAGTAGTTACCTCCGAGCCATGACTTGAATGACATGCTTCTTTTCACAATTTATGTCTGCTTTCCTTACTTGACAACTTTTTTCATGTATGAAAAAAAAAGAGGACACCTTTCAGTATTGTTCTCACCAGGTTTGTATTTTTTTGCAGCTACTTTTCAATAAGTATTGTTCCGTGCTGTCATAAAACACTGACTGCTGCATAATTGTTAATTTACAACAGAAGTGATATATAACAACTAACTGATGCAATAGAGAAAAGCAGAGGAAAACAATAACAAACACCTGGTCAGAAGTTGAACCAATTTAAAAGGAATGCTACTTTCATTATTTCACACACGAAAAACGGTAGTACAGCAGACTCACTCAAGTTAGCAAATTCCCATATCATTTCAGTCAGTCAGGATGTAAGTAGAGGAACTTGTAACATAGCATTAAAAAATATAGGTCAGAGTTATCAACAGATTGTTGTGCTGCTGCTTTACAGAGATCATCACGTTACACAGTAATAGTAATGCACATAACCCAATATGTGGGGGCCTTACTTCCACTGGAATATTTCTTGCTCCACACAGTGCAATATATATCTGGGAAAACCACCCATAATTTCATTACAGTGTGTCACATGATGGAGGAAGTCCCGTTCAGAAAAGCCACCCACATTCTGCCCCCCTTTCTCAGCAACATTAGGACGTGATGCCAGGGGGAGCGCAGGTGCATGCTGCACTATAGTGAATGTCCGGCAGCTATCCCAATATTTCATTATGTTATAAGGTTCACTTTGTGGTGAAATATGGGAACATTTCCACTAACAAGGCTTTTCTTACAGGAAACATGCCCACACATTTCAAAACAAACTGACATAAAGAAAAATTCGGAAAGTTGCAGGACAATCGGACATTCACTGTAATGGAGCATGCACCCGCGCTCTCCCTGACATCACGTCCTAATGTTGCTGAGAAGAGGTGTAGAATGTGGGCAGCTTTTCAGAATGGGAATTCCTCCATCATGTGACACACTGTAATGAAATTAGGGGCGGTTTTATGCAGAAATGTATTGATTATGTGGAGCAAGAAAGATTGCCCTGGAAGGGAAAATGTGGATTACTAAACAATAACAAAGAAAAAGCACACAAAAAGAGTACAACACAACAGTGGGATGGGGGCAGAAAACAATATCTTATTGTGGCAGTGGGATGCCGTGGTGGTCCAGCAGCAAGTGCAGCATTGTTATTATTTGCTGCTGCTGTGTTTCAATGGTGCCAACTTGCTGCTGCAAAGCACCCACCCTCGCACTGTTTTCCTCCAGGGGCTGCCCACATCAAGATGAGGTCTGACTGTGTTACAGGGACTGTGGTGGGGTCCACTGCAGGAGTAAATCCAGGGAGTGGTGGTGGAGAGGGTGGTACTGGTGGCTGTAGTGGTGGTGGAGGTGGTGCAGCTGCTCCACTGGCCCTCCTCCGGCTGCGGTGGTGAGGCACATGTTGTTCATCAGCAGCACCCTCTGCCACTGCCACAGAAGGGCCAGCAGGTGGACATCTGGCCCCTTCTGTGGCAGCCTGCCACTCCACCCTGTGGTGATTCATCATGTGGGTGCGCTGGCCCCCGGTCTACAAATGTGTCCCTCGGGGGCCATGGCGCACTGTCACACCACAGAGGTGGCACAACACCACTGTGTTGTCCCCCACAACACAGTCAAAAAACTCCCACACTGGGGAGCTGCAGGGGGGACCAGACACATTCCTTGAACCACCAGGATTTTCTAAGGTCACCTCCTGTGGCTGTGAAGGTGGTGGAGTGGGTGCTGCTGGAGCCTCTACATCTACCAGCGGTGGTGGTGGTAGTGGTGCACAAGGTGCATTGACAGCAGCCACTGGTGGCACTGGTGCTGCTGCTTCAGCACGGGGGGGGAACCCAGAAGTCGGGAGCGGACCAGCCTGACATGACCACCCCGTGTCCACACTCCCCTCCTCAGACGATTGCACCCATGGGCCACTGACTCTCCTTCCAAAGGCTCCATCTCAACACTTCTGAGTCCCAACAGTCCGACACACACAAACAAAGACACACACACACACACACACACACACACACACAGTCACACACAGTCACACATGCACAAAACAAAACTTCTAAAAAAAATTCACTAACAAAAAAAATCACAAGCACAACACTAAAATTAAACAAAGATATAGCTTTTAAAAAAGCTGTTGTGGCTGCAGTAAAGAACTAAAGCATCAGATCTCTCCACAGAGCTTTCTCACTCTACAAATGCAAAGGAGAAAGTGACTCACTTACTTCCTATCTGGCTAAACCACATGACTTACAGTACTGTAAGCCATGTGATGTGTGGGGGGCTGCCTATTTACATGGCACTTCGCCTTACTTCACCTTAAGGCATTATTGGCAACGCGAAGTGGTAATGATAATGAGAAGTGAGCAGTTTGCATTGGTCACTTCGTGTTGTGCTCTGCCAACGTGAAGTGGTCACTTCACGTCCACTTCACCAGTGTAATTTAAATTCGCTGCATCTCTAGTCCCCGATGGCAAAACACGGAGTCCAGAACACAGCAGTCCATTGGAAGTGGGGGTTCATTTTAGGACGAGCCCTAGAGAGCTTGAATGTGCCATTCCTAGCGAACCCATCAAAAACAGCATGACAGGAGAATCCGCCATGGAGAGCAACAGTGCAAAATGTCCCAATGGGGACCAGAATGAATTTGTAGCAGGCTGAGCTGCATCCCACAGTGCAGCAGCAGCAGCAACCAGGAGGGCCGAGCAGACAGAGCCTTGCAGAGGTCGTGAAAGCATACCCCAGCAGAATTCAAAAGCAGCAATGCATGCAACAACATACCTCATCTGGCTGCAGAATCAGTAGCGACAGGTACAAAAGTCTCCAGTAAGTGAACTTGCGGGGTAGAGACAGTATCAGCAGGTGGCCATGGTGGTGTGAAAGGCTCACCTCTAGTATCCACAACATTCAGTGACTGATATACTGCACAATCCATCAGAAGCATGTCATTTGAGACAAACAGTTCAACCGGTTGGTCCAAAACCATTTCTTCAGCCTCTGGTGAGCCACAGGTTGGGCAGGAGGCCAGCTCCCCAGCCCCAGTTGTGTCCATCTGATCTCCAGACACACCTGTAGTGGCCATCATGGAAAGTCCTCAATGGCCAAGGGGTTCCCCTCCAGGGAGAGTAGGGTACTTTCCCAGGTGTCCTGGCCAATATTTCCCTTCCCATAAAACCGGTTTATGCAATTGTCCAAGGCTGTGTGTGGGTGATGATGTGCAAAATGTCTGCCACTACACATTCAGTCACTTCACTACCAGTCTAGCATTGCTTGTAAAGAGCTTTGGGATACAACGTGTATGAAAAGCATTATACAAATGTTGATTCTTCTTCTAGAAAAAAGACTTTGCAAAGAGTTTGGGTTCACTTATGAACAAGCACATGTTACAATCAAAATGGTTTCCTAAAAATGACCTTGTAAAACAATAACAGCAAATATATTTTACAAGCAGCATTTTCAAATAACATAAAAGTTTTAAAAGCATCTCTCTAAAATTTAGTGCATAACTGTTTAGGGTTTAGGCTATTTCCAAACATAGAGAAAAGCAGGTGCTCTCTTTCAGGGCACTGAAGTTTTTGATAGTCATGTTGCACTGTTTCACAATCACATCATGTGTAAGTCAAAAGACTAACTGAAGTTTGTTCATTCAGTGAAATGGAATTAATTAAGTGACCAATTTGATTTTTCCCTCCAAAACTTGTTAAGGTTAACTTCTTCACTGCTGAAAGGTTTTTTACGGCACTAACAAAATGTTGAAACAACACCATTTTTCAAGTAACCAAATGTATTAAAGAGCACCTTTTGGGCTAGTAGTTTATGGCTCAATAGCCCACTCTAGATGGAATAATTTCCCTTTATAACATGGGGTCTGGCCAATGTTGGCTCCATGCCACATGGCACTGCATTAACCTAGCATGTATTTCTGCTCTGATGACATTATAAGGGTGCATTAATAAAGAGCACAACATGTTGGGGTCACAAAGATTAATATACAAATCAGTTAACCCAGCAAGGCAAAAAGAAGTTATGCAATTAAAAAAGCAAATGATTACCATCCCCCAGAGGAACATTGCTCAACAAACATAAACTGCAAAGGAAATGTATCGAAGAAAACTGAAAAAAAAAAAAAAAAAAAAAGAACATACTTCATATTTAAAAATCTAAATTCTAAAAGACTCGGTGTTGCTCACATAATAAAGGAAACTTACAAACCTAATAAAAATACAAGAAAATATTCAAAACTGCAATTCCACAACACAGCAGAAACATATATATACATATATATATATATATATATAGCACTAAAAAATCAGCAAAACTTATAAATTGCTCTAAAAACTAATAAAATACCGACTTTCCTATCTTGAATGCAGTAATAAACACACCATAGTCTGCGAGTCTCAGCTTCTACCTACTTAATCACACTACAGTGCACCTGAGGCAGCTGTCATGATAGCTACAACCTAATCAACAGCAATTTTTTCCAGCTGAGACTCACAGATCAGATGAGAAGCACTGGAAGCAAAAACTTAGTGATACCCATTTAAAGCAATCTGATGAACTATAACCATACAACATAACCAACTCACTGGTATACAACCACACCCAGCTAATGAAGTGGTTAATCTACAACCTAATCCCTGCTGCACAGGTACTATAATTTATGCTGATACTTTTAAGATACAGAACCAAATTACTGTCTAGCACCACTAAATTGCTCAACAACTGAACATTACTGTAGCAGTTTCTAAGTGGAATAAAACATTTCCAGGGGAAGGGGATATGCTTGCCAATGTATCTCCTGGTGTTTTTTGTCCCTAGCCCTTTGGGCTCAGACCTGCAACATACCAGTCAATATTTAACATAACATACCCCCGTCATTTCTTAATTCTTGAAGGGGAATGATCAGTACTAGTGTGGGGCTAGTCCCAATTTGTACTTTGTGTGCAAAAACATTTTTTTTACTTACTGCTTACTATAATATAATAGATTGTATCAGACTGATTCTGCTTATGTGTAAGCTGACATTTTCTGTAACTATAAATCCAAGAATCCCTGGTAGCTGACATCAAAGGAGGGCTGCTTCAGTGGAAGACTCAATAGCCTGCAATGCATGTTAGATATGAGACTCTTAGTGCTGACTGTTCCCCTTTCATCTTTTTTTAATATGGAAGATACCAATATGTATTTTGTGTGTTTTTCTTCTTTTGTCTTACTGCTTAACATGTATTTTGTACAGTAAAGTTCTCTGAATGGTATTCAAAAGGAGACAATATAGATAAAGTCATTATTTTGAAAAATCCCAGTATTCACTAATAATAATATAATTTTGATATGATTGTTCTTACAAATATATACTTAAAATAATGATGATTTTTTATCTAGGTAATACTTTTTAAATGAAGTTTCATATATTTTCATTATAAATTGTCAGTTTTTTCAAGCTCAAACATCAATGAAAAGAACAAAGTATTGCTCTAGGGAAATGTTATCCAGAACCCTTTCCCGTGACTGATATGTAACTGATCTCACAAGGACAAGTTGGCAAAGCAAACACTAGTTAACAATGTATAGCTCCCTATAATGTTATCAGTAGTGTTACTAATTTCCTTTAATTTTTCAGGCCTGAAAGAATTTGACTGTCATACTTATATGACTTATTTACCCAGAATAGTGCAACTGAGATATGACATCTCATTTACAGTTTGGCTCATTTTCTAATTAAGCGTACTGTTGGGAGGGACTGAAACAGCAACAGATCAGCTAATATTCTCAAGTTCAAATAGTTTGCCACTGGTTGTGGTCTGTTTTACAGTTCAAGTTCTTCCACCTCTAAATGACACTGTCTTCCCTTTTTAATTTTGATGTGTTTCACACATTTTGTGTTGTGACATAGAAGGGAAAAGAGAAAATTAGCAGTACTTGGCACGTAAACTAGGAGGATAGCCTCAATGTGCTATGTACATAATAAGATATGACAGGGTAATGGTCGTGGTTATTTTCCCACATGCCCAGGGGCATAGTAAGGCACAAGGCCACAGGCTGAGTGCAATGAGCATCTGGAATTGTGGTAAAGTCACCACAACTAATCCAATGACATGTCTTATTGTACTTATAAAATATCTAAAAATTTCAGCTTTCAATTGACTATTTTATCATTTTATTTTTACTAATGTTAATGCTCTAATGCTGGTGAGAAAAATAAATCCTAAAACAAAAATCACTTGCCACTATTTTCAAAATGAACTGGTGCATTGAAGCTGAAGTTGTTTGGTATGATATTGTCACTACAGAACTTTATGGGTATTGCAGAAATGGTTGTTGAGGAAGTGGCACTGTGGTGGATGGCAGGCAGCTTAGGACATTTGCTGATGTGGATGGAAGGACAGGCAGTTTGGTTGTTGTTTGGGGTGCCGGTGTTGGATTTTGATTATTTAGTGGCAGGCAGGCAGGGGTGCTTACTTTTTCATTCAGGCATCCAAGAGTATCACTCCATTTTGTTCTGTTGAATATCAACCAATAGTTTCAGGGGCTTGCTTCAGATCTACAGTATATCTGTGAACTCCCATGACTGCAGTTCAGCAATGAAGAGGAGTTGCATGGCTATGGAAGTGGACACTGTGGTTGGTATGCCACTGATTTAACTCAGCTCCCTGACTAAGTCTAGACATTATCGAGGGCAAATAATTGACACCTTTGGTTCTACGTGTGTACCAGGTTTGCAAACTGTGAAAATAATGCTTTGGGAGCTATTTTGGGTTCATGTCTGGGATTTTGCATTGCCTGGCAGGTAGAAGATGTTTTCTCTGAAGTTGGAGATAGGGCACAGTTGGTCTCCAGGAACGACATATATAAAGTTACAGTTTTCTTGTTAATATTGTTCTGTTGAGTTTGAGAGACTTTTTATTGACTCATATGTACTCAGTGACATATTCTAGGCCCTTGTCATCTGTACAATCTGTGTAACTGGAAGGCTTCATGATGGGCCAAGTACCCTTCTTCTACTGTGAACGTCTATGTTTCAGCTCATGGACCCCTTTATAGCCATAGTGCATGATAAAGAGCAGGATTTACACCCAAACTTTTCAAACTAGTCTAGAGGCCACTAGGGGGACAGGGCTGGTGATTCCCTAAGTTGTTTGTCAACAGCGGTGACTGGAGGGTGTTTATATTTGGTTCACCTTTATGCTGTTAAAACATAGAAACATAGAATTTGATGGCAGATAAGGACCGCTTTGCCCATCTAGTCTGCCCATTTCCCTACCTAATGGATAAGCTGCAGATCCTAGTTAACCAACAGCCTACTTCCTCCTACCCCCACCCCCCACTAGAATTGCCTTATGTCTGTTCCATACATTCTTGAATTCTCCCACTGTTTTTGACTCCACAACCTCCTCAGGAAGGCTGTTCCATGCATCCACAACCTCATCCATGAAAAAATACTTCCTCACATTACCACTGAGCCATCCCCCCCATCTTCAAATTGTGTTGTCCCCTTGTTCTTGCACATCTCTTTTTCTGAAAGATGCTACCCTCTTTGACTTTGTTGATTCCCTTGAGGTACTAGAAAGTTTCTATCATGTCCCTCCTCTCCCTCCTTTCCTCAAGGGTATACATATTAAGCTCTTTTAGTCTCTCTTCATATGTCTTCTGGTGCAGAACCTGCACCATTTTGTTTGCCCTCCTCTGGACAGCCTCCATCCTGTCTATGTCTTTGTGGAGATGGGGTCCCCAGAACTGCACGTAGTACTCCAGAAGGGGTCTCACCAACTGTCTGTACAGAGAGATAACAACTTCCTGTTTTCTACGGGTGGTGCCTGTCCCTATGCATCCCAGTATCCCCCCAGCCCTTGCATCCCAATATCCCCCCAGCCCTCTTTCAGTAACATTTCATTTTTGACAAAAAAATATGTATATATAGCTTGGCCAAAATATTGGATCACTGATGGCATTACTATTTCTACCAGCAGCAGCTGAATTTAAATATCTGGGCAGGGCTGCAAGGAGGCCACAGTAAATGTTAATGTTGTACCCTTTGCTTTTGCAGGCTCTGACTATGGTGCAGAAATCCCAGAAAATGGTATTTAACCTATCTAGTTCAAGTTTTTCCAAGTAAACTATAGTTCTCTATTTTCAGGCCAGTCATTAAATACTCTAGAAACCCAGGATGCTTATTATTTTGGAGATACTCTTATCTTTGTGTCCTCTGCTTCATTTATTTGTGCATCAGCTAATTTTAAATGTCTTTTACTCATTGCTTTTTTTACGTTCGCTTGCGCGCATGTGCAAGGAACGTTTTGGGAGAGTAGCACACTTGAGGTGTGCTCTCCTGCAACACACTGCTCAGTTGAGCAGGCGTGATGTCCTGCACCAATGGGTGTGGGGCTGTGTATGACTGATGGTGGTCTTCGCCCAAAAGCCACTGCTGTCGCCCTGAAACACCGCGTCACGCCGCCCCGATATCATGCCGCACCCCAAAGCTTTGGTGCCATGCTGGGAGCCCACCCAGCGTGGCAAGCGTCCGCATTGTTTGCCGATGGGGGTGCCCAATCCCCCGTCAGCTCCACGGCCCCCCAAGCCATCCTTCTGCCATGCTGGGGGCCCTCCCCAGCGTGGCAAACATACCGCGTTGTTTGCCGACGGGGGTGCCCACTCCCCCGTTGGCTCCTCAGCCCCCCCAGCCATCGTTCTGCCCCACTGGGAGCCCACCCCAGCTTGGTAAACGTCCCACGTAGTCTTTTTTATTTTAAACCTGTAAATCAAAAACGGTCCCACGGCGCTTCTCCCAGTCCCCCCTCCCACAACCTGCACCCACCCACTGCGCACCCAGTTCCCACCCCCTCACCCCATACTTACTCTCCGGAGCTCGGCGTGACGACTCGTGGATTGGGAACACGTATGCACTTTCAAAGCCACCGCAAACTCAGGAAATGCCGTAAGCTGTATAATGGGCTAGATAGGGGGTTTTCAACTTTATTGTATATCTCAGGTATTTTTATTTTGCACCAAATTTTTCAACATGGATTTTGGGACCCTTCTCATGAATGATGTCACTGTCATGGCGTTATTCGGGCCTGGAGTGATTTCAGAAGTCACTGAGCAGTCACTGTGTGAAATCACCCTTGGGCCTGAATAACACCATGACAGTGACATCATTCATGAGAAGGGGTCCCAAAACCCCATGTTGAAAATTTGGTGCAAAAATTCAAAAAAATGACTGTTTTACGAGCGTGCGTTGCGCAGTTCCTACGCACGCTCGTAGGTTTACGAATATTCAATATTTCCACTCCAGATTTTCAACATTGCCATTTTACCACATCTTCTTGTGAGTAGTACAGCTGTCATTTTTCACATCCTGCCCAAAATGTGTTTCCGCCCATGTAGCACACAATGGCGCAGTCAGTGTGCGAAATCAATGTATGGGACACATTAAGAAAATCACAGTGACACTGTTCATGAGCAGAGGTCTTAAAATGGCTGTGTTGAAAATTTGGTGAAAAAATTCCTAAAAATGACTGTTTTATGAGTATTCATTGCGCAGCTCCTGTGCACGCTCATAAGTTTAAAATTTTTAATATTTTCACTCCAGATTTTCAACATTGCCATTTTACCACACCTCCTTATGAGAAGTGCAGCTGTCATTTTTCACATCTTGCCCAAAACGTGTTTCCGCCCATGTAGCGCACAATGGCACAGTCGCTGTGCGAACTCAGTGTATGGGACACATTAAGAAAATCACAGTGTCACTGTTCATGAGCAGAGATCTTAAAATGGCTATGTTGAAAATTTGGTCAAAGAATTCCTACAAATAACTGTTTTACGAGCGCGCATTGAGCAGTTCCTACGCACGCTCGTAAGTTTGCGAATTTCCAATATTTTCACTCCAGATTTTCAACATTGACATTTCACCACACCTCTGTATGAGCAGTACAGCTGTCATTTTTCATATCCTGCCCAAAATGTGTTTCTGCCCATGTAGCGCACAATGGCGCAGTCGGTGTGCGAAATCAATGTATGGGACACATTAAGAAAATCACAGTGACACTGATCATGAGCAGAGGTCTTAAAATGGCTGTGTTTAAAATTTGGTGCAAAAATTCCTAAAAATGACTGTTTTACGAGTGTGCGTTGCGCAGTTCCTATGCACGCTCGTAGGTTTGCGAATTTTCAATATTTTCACTCCAGATTTTCAACATTGCCATTTTACCACACCTCCTCATAAGCAGTACAGCTGTCATTTTTCACATCCTGCCTAAAATGTGTTTCTCACCCATGTAGCGCACAATGGCGCAGTCGGTGTGCGAAACTCAATGTATGGGACACATTAAGAAAATCACAGTGATACTGTTCATGAGCAGAGGTCTTAAAATGGCTATGTTGAAAATTTGGTGACAAAATTCCTAAAAATGACTGTTTTATGAGTGTTCATTGCGCAGTTCCTATGCACGCTCGTAAGTTTGCGAATTTTTAATATTTTCACTCCACATTTTCAACATTGCCATTTTAGCATACCTCTGTATGAGCAGTGCAGCTGTCATTTTTCACATCTTGCCCAAAATGTGTTTCCGCCCATGTAGCGCACAATGGCACAGTCGCTGTGCGAACTCAGTGTATGGGACACATTAAGAAAATCACAGTGTCACTGTTCATGAGCACAGATCTTAAAATGGCTATGTTGAAAATTTGGTGAACAAATTCCTAAAAATAACTGTTTTACGACCATACGTTGTGCAGTTCCTACGCACGCTCGTAAGTTTGCGAATTTTCAATATTTTCACTCCAGATTTTCAACATTGCCATTTTACCACACCTCCTTATGAGCAGTACAGCTGTCATTTTTCACATCCTGCCCAAAACGTGTTTCCGCCCATGTAGTGCACAATGGCGCAGTCGGTGTGCAAAATCAATGTATGGGACACAGTAAGACAATCACAGTGACACTGTTCATTAGCAGAGGTTTTAAAATGCCAATGTTGAAAATTTGGTGAAAAAATTCCTAACAATGACTGTTTTACAAGCGTGCACTGCAGAGTTCCCACACACGCTCATAGGTTTGTGAATTTTCAATATTTTCACTCCAGATTTTCAACATTGCCATTTTACCACACTTCCTTATGAACAGTACAGCTGTCATTTTTCACATCCTGCCCAAAACGTGTTTCCGCCTATGTAGCGCACAATGGGGGTAACAAAAAGGTCATGCTGAAAATTTATTGTGCAAATACCAGCAATCGCACAGGGCATTAGGGTAAAGCACCATACATGCCAAACAACACTGCAAATACCTGCAAGCGAACGTTCGGCATTGACAAATGCTTGTTTCTCTTAGGTTGTTCCAGATTCTCAGTGCTCTGTGCTTTAATGATTGATTCAGCTTCCTGTATTAAGGTGATAGAAAATTGGGTGGTAGGCATGTCTTTCATAGCAGTGAGGGGGATTTGCACCTTTGTGGGCAGAGAAAAAATGGCTGCTGTTCAAAAATGAAAGCTGCATTCATTCATTCATTCATTCATTCATTCAATCTTTAACAGGTAGGTGCACTAGCCTATTTTCAGGCATGACCCAGAAGAGTACAACAATAAATAACAGTAGCACAAGGGTGCAGCATAATCTTACATACATCAGCAGTAGAAATCCATCAATACTGTAGTCCATAAACTTAAGATCGGAGTGCATCCAGAGTATAACCGAATCAAACAAAAAGATGCAAACTAACAGAGGTACAAAGCATCAGGCATTGTACAAGAGCACTTAGTAGAGATCGGTAGGAACTTGCAAAGCTCATTCTGAAAGCTAGATGTGTCTGACAGACCCTGAGGATAGGTGGAAATGAGTTCTAGAGCTTAGAGGGCAAAGATGGAAAAGGCCTGCTCACCCATATTTGAGGTGCACTTGGGCACTGACAGAAGTGACAGGTCATTAAACCTCAGTGAGCACGCTTGGTCAATTTTTTGTGACCATTTCATCCAGAGCAGCAGCTTTATCTGATCTAATTGTACACTCAAGGGTAAATAGTTGATGTGAGTTTGGAGAGAGCCATCCTGGGCTCAAATAAAGAGAGCAGTGGTGAGTCAACCTGGGCACAGATAAGGCAAAGTGTCAGATGTTGTTGGCTTGCCTCAGAACAAATAATAAGACCATAGGTGAGGCCAGGCAATAAACCACCCTGAGCAATAGCAAGTCTGGTAGCAGGAGCCAGGGATATCTTAGCTTAGAGGCAAGGCCAAGCTTCACATTAACAGAGTTGCATATATTAGATATGCACAGACCAAAGTAAAGGGCAGAGTCAGGTGATTATTTATTTACTGTGTTTGGAGGATCTTTGAACTAAGCAGCACTTTTTCAAAGGTGTGCACAAAAAGGTAAGCCAAGGTATTTAAAGGAGTCAACAGCAGTAAGGGGAGAGCCATCAGAGCAGCGCATATCTAAGGCAGAGGAACAAGCACTTAATGATGGTGCTGAACCAAAGAGCATGTAATGTTTTTTTTTAGTTCAGGAGGAGCCTCTTCTGAGTTAGCCAAAACTGAACACACACAAAATCTGCATCAAGCTGCAAGTTAATATCAGTAATTTTCTTAGAGCTGGTACATATCGCCAAATCATCTGCATAAAGAAGGGTGGAACAGGAAGCTGCAGCCCTGGCAAGATATTGATAAAGAGGGTAAAAAGCAGTGGGACAAAATGGAGCCTTGAGGAACACCAATATTGATGGAGGAGAGGTCAGATTTGGATTGAACGAATTTAAGAAACTGCTGTTGATCTGTTAGGTAGCAAAAACCAGGTAATAGTAAGAGGCAAAAAAAAAAAAGCAAGGGCAGAAAATTTAGTTTTGACTAGGGAGTGGTCCACAAGGTCAAAAGCCTTTGTAAAGTCAATAACCCAGCCCCATTTTACATACCCCTATCCATGGTGACTTTGCCATCATTAGTAAATTGGGTGAGGGCAGTTGATGTACTATGGGGCTGCCTGAAACAATGCTGAACTGGGGATAGAAGGCTGTATTTATGAAGGTGCTCAGTAGCTTGAGAGACCACTTACTTCTCCAGCAGTTGGTTAAGAAATGACAGGATTGCAACTGGATGATAGTTATCCATACTCTTAGAGTCTTCTTTTTTGTAAACTGGCACCTCTTTAGCAACCTTCCAGATTTTGGGCACCATACCAGAGGAGAGGGACAGGTTAAAAAGTCATATTACTGGTGAGGCTAGCTGGGATGCCACAATCCTGAGCAGCCTATGTTCAAGACCATCATGAAAAATGGTGCTGCAGGGAGATATGGTCCTCAAAAGCTTAAAGCCTCACTGTGACATCCCTAAGGCAGAAGGGGGTGGGGGCTGTCGGCTCAACTACAGAGTGCTGGGCAGTGGTACTCTAAGACATCTTAATGTATTTGATCAGGTCAGAGAAGTGTAAATTAAATGCATTATGAGTAGTCACACCATTGTTACAATTTTAAACATCCAATATCATGTGAGACACTGTGTGGTTAGCACCTTTACCCATAAAAGCCTTAAAGTGACTTCAGAACCAATGGGAGTCACCAAAAGAAGACTGGAGGAGTTCTTTATGATAGATGCTTCTAGCAGCATGTGTTGCTTTTTTACATTCATTATTTCACATTCTATATTCCTGACAGTCTGAGGTTAAACCTGAAACTTTAAATTTAGACCAGCATTTATCCCTAGCTTTGAGTGATGCAAGCAGACCACTGTATAACCATCTAGTGGCAGTTCCTCTACCCTATGCCTTATTAGCGGGATATGCTTGGCCTGCATGATCTGGAGCTAAGAATCTAAATATTTTAGAACACTGGATGTGTGATACAGAGGAGACCAGCCTATTCCTTGGATGTCCACAGAGAGGTTACTAGCATTAAATTTGGAAAAATCACAAAACACTATTTCTTCAGGTGGGCTAGATGGGGCATGGGCTTTCCAGATGCAGAAGACAGGTGAATCACAAGTCAGCAGCTTCAGCTTCCCAGTCTCCACTTCACAGAAAGAAACTCAAAATGCTGAGTGCTAGGATAACATGGGGCCAATTCTGGAAGAGGCTGCAATTACTGTAGGGGGCTTGTGGCAGGATGTTTGATGCAAGTGCTGACTTGCATCAAACGGGGAAATTTTCAATTCTGGAAGCCGGCTGCCATTAGTCCCCAGTGCAGCAAAGTTAGACCAGTTCCCCCCTGGTCTAACTTTGCATCCATGGGGGTAACCTTTGCACGGGGCTTGCACCAAACCTTTGGTGCAAGCTGCTGTAAAGTGGGAAAACTTCCAACATCCTTACCTGTCTGGTCCCGGTCGTACACCTTCCCATTCTCCTTGATGGAGATTGGAATTTGGTCCTGCATATGGATTTAGACCAGTCAGGGGTCACTCAGAATGGTCATCCCCGGGCAAAGAGGGCTGAGTGATCTGATGGATACCTTAGCCTTGGTCGAACCATGGCATACTCTCTATCCTTCTGTCCACCAATACACCCTCTACTCAGCACCCCATTCTTTGTATTATTGCATAGATTTCTTTTTGGTCAGCAAGGACATCCTTCTGGGCTTAGTGACCTGCAACATCACCCATGTTGATAATCTTATGGTTTTTTTCCAGTTGTATAACCAGGTGAGACACACTAAGCTGAAAGCTTGTTTACAGGTGCAACTTGGGAGCACAGGGAAGTTAAGTGGCTTGCTCAGGGTCACACAGTATGCAAGTGGGGGCTGTGGGATTCAAACCCAGGTCTCCAGATTTGCAGTTCAGAGCCTTAAACCAGTGTACTATACTGCATCCCAATACCATGCCTCCTTATACAATGCGTCTGTGCTGCTGGACCATTCTTTAACTAGTCAGGAAGAGTCTAATAGGACCTGCCACCTCAATTATTTCCTCCTTAAGGACCCATCCTCCTGTGAGGTACTTCAAACTTTCCTTAACAATTTCCTAAGGGAAAACAAAGGTTCGGTTCTGGCCTTGGATACTCTGTGTGCCACTCTGAAGTTTGCAGTTAGGGGAGAGTGCATTAGACTAGCTACCATGCCCAAGAGGCTCCGTTCCCAGAAATTGGACTATCTTCTCTCCTAAATCAGAGCTTTGGAATTCTCACTTTCATCTAAATCAGATTCAGCATCCTGGGCATGGTTTCATGATCTCAGAACTCAGTATTATGAGCTCCTGGCAGAGAAGGTGGACCTTGCACTCCAGTGAACAAAAATACAGTATCTGGAGGTAGGTGATAGAGCTGGGAGACTTCTCGCTCTTTGGCTAAAACACATAGATTCCCTCAATGCTACTCCCAGCCTGTGGCCTGCTTCATTGGGCCCCATCCTAACCCACCCTAGGGACATTGCAGGTGCTTTTCATTCATTTTATAGTTCTTTATATAGCCAAGACCCCCTTATCTTTATCTTCACGTCAGCAGATAGAAAGAAAAATGAAAAAGAATTTGAGCACCCACCAAAAAGCTATATACCACAATGATGGTTAGATTATTCCATCAATTTTAATTTCATAAAAGCAGCATAATACACCGTGCAGGAAGGGTTATAAAACCGTGGTACATCAACAAACGTTTACGTTTTGTCAGGTGACCCTTGCTTCATCATAGCTGAAGTGCAGAAAACAAGCATGCCCTTATATACAATCCCTCTTAATTATCTTATTAACATTTGCAAATTTTTTTTACATATTATTCCTTAGACACGTGAAAACATGGTAATAGCTAAAACACTTTATACCAGGCACCATCATTAATCAATTGCAGTACATACTTAAAGAATATAATGCATGAAAAGAGGCAAGTGAATCAATTAGGCCAATTCCACCTGATAATAATTTATATTGCACACAAATAAATTGCTTTCCAATTGATACCCCCTATCTAGAGTAAGGATAATTCTCTTAAATGATCACAACACATTTGAAAGTGACAGGTACTTAGTCCCTATTGATCATATACAAGGGAACAAAAGGGTTATATTAAACGCTGATAAAAACATTTGTAAAAAGATATAGTTGTATTACACCAACATCTACTACATTAATTCAATTTCAATATCCACCCCCCCCATTGGAGACACAATAGCTACATGTCCTAGAAATCAGCCACAGCAATTCTCATTCAAATATGAAGAGTATAGTAATGTGTTTAATAAATCATTCACCTTGATATTATTCTCTACAAAAAATACATTGTGTCATACAGAATAGGCTTTTTATGGTAACCATAAAATATAGCCTAAAATGTATTTAAAAAAGGCTGACAGATCAAAGGCATAATTTAAATCCCTGTCACTTCTTGCCTGCAACTGGTAAATCCAGTAGCTCTCTCTCGGACCTATTTTTTTCTCAATGGCTCCACTCCAAGCATTAAGAGTCACTAGTTCAATACCAATGGAATGGGTGTTTACTCACCTGGTAAAAGTGATTGTGTTGGTTGACAACCATGGCACTCCAGACCTTACATCATGGGTTTTAGCCCACCTGATAGTCTGGTTGATGCACATGACTCTAGGATCAAATTTCTTGTATATCCAGGTCACAGAAGTCCCTGTTCTCCAGTTCAAATCTTTCATAGCTGAAATCAAGGTTAGTAATACCACGAAATACCACTAACAATCATAATCAATAATACACTCTGAAATCAATATCCGAGGGTGACCAAGTGGCCCTTTTTTATTTTCCTATTAATACAATGTAAATTTGAATGTATAACTGGTCGACAACAGACATCTTGGATGTCCTTAGCAAAAACTATGAATAATCCCCCCACAAGTTACTTTATCTGCTTAACCTATTCCTTGTCACTCTGAGTGCTCTGTCAGGAGGGCCGTGGAGTGTCATGGATGTCAACCAACACAATCACCTTTACCAGGTGAGTAAGCACCCATTGTGATTGGTTGACCATCCATGGTACTCCAGATCTTACATCATGGGTAGATAAGCAGCAGTACTGTGCCCTAGGGAGGGATGCAGAGCAGTCTAGGAGTGAGAGGATGCTATGAGAACCTGAGTGGCAAAGGTGGGCTGTAGTCTGTATAAGTGTTCCAGTCTGTAGTGTCTGGCAAAGGTATGGATGGAAGTCCAGGTTGCCGCTTTGCAGATGTCTTCTGTAGACAAGTTAGCCCTTTCTGCCCAGGATGTAGACACTGTTCTCATAGAATGAGCTTTAATACCCTCTGGGGGGGTCAGTTGCTTCGCCTTGTAAGCTTCCTGAATAGTTCTCTTGAGCCAGCCAGCAATGGTAGCCCCGGATGCTGCTCTACCTTGTCACTGTCCTTTAGTGACAATGAATAATTTTTCTATCTTGCGAAAAGGTTGTGTTCTAGTGATGTATGTGGACAGGGTGACCTCTACATCTAAGTGGTGTGGAATTGGCTTATCACCGGGGTGTGGGTTCCCTGAAAAGGTTGGCAATTCTATAGGTTGTTCTCTATGGAATGTCGATGCGACCTTCGGTTGGAAGGCTGGGACCGTGCGCAGGTGTACCCTTTGGGGTGTAAACATGGTGTAGGGTTCTCTGCATGACAGGACCCCCAGCTCGCCAATCTTCTGAGCAGAGCAGATGGCAACTGGAAAACAGGTCTTGAGACCCACCCAGAACAGATCTTCTTCATGTAATGGTTCAAAAGGGGCTGTGCTGAGGAAATCTAATACCAATGACAGATCCAGGGGGTGACAGAAGCTCTGACCCTGGGTCACAGTACTTCGACCACTTTGAGAAAATGTATCACATCTGGTTGTGCCCCAGGGTTGTGCCTGCCTACAGGCCCAATGGCTGCTCCGATGGCAGACAGTTGTACCCCTAAGTGAAGATTGGGCCAGTCTCTTGTCTACTCCCTGCTGTAGGAACAGGAGAACGGTAGACATGTCTGCTAGTTCAGGATCCTTGCCCTTTTCTCGGCACAACTTCATGAATACCGACCACTGTCTCCCATAAGTAGAGGTGGTGGAGGAATGTCTGGACTGCAGCATTATGGAAATGACTGATTCATGATAACTAGCTCTCATCAGTCTCTTCCTCTCAGGAGCCAGGCTGTGAGTTTCAATGTCCCCCAGTGCAGGGTTGACCACAGGTCCCTGTGTCAGCATGTCTGATTGGTAGGGTAACCTGTGTTTGTCCATGGCCATGGCTATCACTGTGGAGAACCAGGATCTCCATGATCAATAAGGTGCCACTAGGATAATGATTCTTCGTGATGTCCAGATCTTGGATAGTACTTGGGGTAGTAAAGGGATCGGAGGAAAGACGTACGCCCAATCCCGAGACCAAGGTTGTGACAGGGTATCGATTCTCTGTGAGTGGTTTTCCCTGTACCTCGAGAAGAATCTGATGACCTGTGCATTCTCCAATGTGGCCATGAGATCCATAGAGATGGGTCCCCATGCCTCCTGAATCATCTGAAAAAGGCTGGGGTGGAGATGCCACTCCCCTTGGTGTACCTGCTGTTGGCTAAGCCAATCCGCGCGTACATTGAGCCTGCCCATGAGATGGACTGCGCTGATGTGTGCGAGGTTGGTCTGGGCCCAGTCCAGGACCTTTTTCACCTCTTGCTGCATAGCTCTGCTCCTGGCGCCCCCTTGCTTGGCAGTGCATGCTACCATGACCTGATTGTCGGAATGGATCAAAATTGATTGACCTGAAATGGAGGACCTGAAGGCTCTGAGGGCATGGAATGCTGCCCTCATTTCTAGGACATTGATGGACAGTCTTGCTTCTGAGGTTGTCCACTGGACCTGCATGGATAGGTCACCCAGGCACGCTCCCCAACCTAGTAGACTGGCGTCTGTCTCGATAGAGGAGTCTTAAGTTGCCTCTAGTGGAACCCCTCATGTGAGATTTGAGTCCACTGTCCACCAGGCTAATGACTGTCTCACCGAGGGTGGTAATGGTATTCTGACCTGCAGGTTGTGCTCATTTTGGGGATCCCTGTGTTAGTACATAATTCTGCAGGGGTCTCATGTGCCACCTGGCCCAAGGAATCAGGTCAATGTAAGATGCCATGCAACCTAGTAACTGAGCCATTTGGCCCATGGTTGGCCAATGGCAAGCCTTCAGGTGACGAGACAGGTTTATTAGGTTGTCCACCCTTTTCTGGGATGGTTTTGCCCATCCTAGTGATGTGTTGATTTCCGCCTCAGGTGTTCAATCTGTTGCATGGGTACCAGGTGACTCTTGGCCTCGTTCACTACCTAGCCATGCTTCTTGAGTGCCCTCAGTGCCAGCTGGATGTTTCGATGTGACCGCTCCATGGAGTGAGACCGGATCAGCCAGTCCTCCAAGTAGAGAATGATATCCAGCCCTTGTTCTCGTAGCCTGGTCACCAGTACTACTGACGCCCTGGTAAACACTCTTGGTGCTGAGGTAAGACTGAAGGGCAGGACCTGATATTAGAAATGCTGGCCTAGGATGTGGAAATGGAGGTAGTGCCTGTGCTTTGGTCTGATAGGTATGTGAAGGTAGGCGTCCTTCAGATCTATAGAAGTGAGGTAGTCACCTATCCGGATACTGCGGAGGGTCGATTTTAGGGTCTCCATTTTGAACCTCTGGGTAACTACGTGTTGATTGAGGTGCTTGAGATCCAGAATGGGACAGAGTTTCCCTGTTTTCTTTGGCACGAGGAAGAAGATGGAGTACACTCCCTGTTTCTGCTCGTGGGGGGGGGACAATCTGGATCACTCTGTTCTGCATCAGATCTAACAAACTTTGTTGGGCCTGATGAGCCGATGCCTTCTTTTCGGTGATGGGGGAACTTATAAACCAGTGTGTGACTGGAGATTGGGACAGTTCTATGGAGTAACCTCTCGACATCACCTCTTGGACCCACCTGTCTGAGGTTGTGTTGTTCCACTGGTGTTTGAAAAGCATCAATCTTTTGCCCACAGGAGGGCACATCTCCTGCTTGCATGGGGATCTGGCAATGTAGTCATTGTTGCTTGCCTCTATTCCCTCTTCCTCTGAACTTGGATCCACGGGATCTGAAGGAAGAAGACTAGTAGGTATGGTTGAAGGAATTGAGGTATCCTCCTTGTACTCCTCTGCCTCAAAAGGAGTCATTCTGATAATGCATGTCCCTGCGTGTTTGCTGAAACTTGTTTTGCCCCCAAACCTCTGTCTGCCAGAGGGAAGGTAGGTGGACCTGTTCTTGTTTTTGAGGAGGACCTTACCCTCCTCCTTCTGTTTTAGAAACTCCTGTAAGCCCTCCCCAAACACATGCTTGCCTTTCATTGGCAAGTTCTGCAGCAGTGTCTTGGATTCATTGTCGGCTTCCCATAATTTAAGCCACCATGCTCTTCTGGCATGGTTAGTGAGGGCAGTGGCCCTCGCGTACCATTTCAGAGTGTCCACCGCAATGTCCACCAGGTACTTAGCAGCATCCAGTGTGCACTCTAATAGTTCTGCCTCTCTGGTTTTGGGGTTTGCCTGCTCAAGGAGCTCCTCAAGCCAGCAAATTTGGGCACTTGAGGTGTAAATGGCAGTAGTGGATGCTTTGGCGGCTGTTCCTTCAATTTTGAAGACCTTTTTTAACATATCCTCCACTCTCTTGTCTGTGGGGTCCTTTAAAGATATGGTTCCACATGGCAGTACAGTTTTCTTGCTGAGCGCCGCTCCCTGAGGATCAATCATAGGGGCTGTGTACCAGTTACTGGCCTTGTCCTCCTGAACTGGATACATGCGGTCCAAGTTCCTCTTGTTTGACATTCTGCCAGGTTTTGTGGGTTGCCACTCCTTGTTGAAAATGTCATCAATCGCTGGGCAAATGGGAACGGTCTCCTTGGTGGTTGCCTTTTGGTGAATCATGGGATCTAGTTTTGACTCTGTTTTGTCCTCTTCGACCTCGAACCCCATAGTGGCCTTGCCTATCCTCATCAGGCCTGGAATCATGTTAAATGAGCATAGTTTGGAAGTGAGGGATGGCATAGACTGTGGTTCCATTTCCCTGTCATCGGATGCTGCCCCGTCCTCCTCATCTGGTATGTCTTTGTCCCTGCTGTCGTCTCAGGAATCATAATTATGATTGTCTGGAGTTGGTTCGACTGGGTCCGCACCATCCCCAGTGGCCCCTCCTGCATTCTCTGGTTCTGGTAGTGGTGTGTTTGGGGCCTTGTGCTGCATGAGGGATTCTAACCTCTCCATTATCTTCAACATAAAATTCTGTTGGCTCTTCATCATGGCTACCGTGGCCTGTTGATTCTGAAGAAGAATAGCCCCTGGATCCATCCAAGCAGAGCCGCTGGACCCATGATTGGTGAAGCCCATGACTGAAGTTTGCTCCAGTGACAGGTCATCATCATCATGGAGGCAGGTGGGGCAGAGTGGGCCTGGAGTGTGGGGCATCAGGGTAACGCTGCAGGATGTGAACTTCTTAGCCTTGACCATCTGGTGGAGAAAGGAAAGGATGAGTAGTGTTAGGACAGGTTAGCAATGGGCTTCCAAATTAGTGGATGCCCCAAAGATAGTGCTTAACTGCACTATTTGCTCACACTGGTCACCCTAGTAGATAAGGGTATGTGTGCAATGGGGCTTTACCCAGAGCCTTAACCCTCTGTGCGAAGTAATGTAGCCCTTGGGCCACTAGCACCGGGGGAGAGAATCATAGATGGAGGCCAGGTGGGTCACTGTAAGGAGGGACTCATAGCAGATGGCATGGAGGGTCACTATAGTGAGGGACCCAATGAGATAAAGGTGACTGAGGAGGTTGCGATGGAGAGGGACCCCAAAGTGCTTGTTGTTGGAGGGTGGGGGGGTGATGTTAGCCCAGGAGATGCTGTAGGCTAGGTCTGCTGCTGTGGGAAGAAGCCTGTCTGAAAGGCGACCAGAGGAAGAGAAAAAATCTCCAAAATAAGGGTGAGGCTGAAATCGCCTTATCTATGAGCCACATGTCTCCGCTTGGAAGGGGAGAGCTGTGGGTCTGAGTTTGCCTCATTTATAATTCAGAAGAGCGGTGGGGTCATAGACGACTGGTGACTGTACCATGCTATCCAGCAACAATTCCCCTTCCGTTAGTCTACTGTGCACCTTGCGGTAAAATTAATTCTCAAGTGTCATTCACAATGCATAAACTTGCCCCCCCCCCAGTAATGTAAATAGATCTGTCGTTCCCTCCCCCGCTAGGCTCCCATGCCAGAGTCAGGACTTTGGGAGGTAGGCCGTGGCCTAACAATGCAGCCGCGTGGAGTCTGTAGTGCAGCCAGCAATAAAAAATAGTTTTAACATAGTTTCAAAATGTGTGTTTTAATTCCTGCATTGAGTCACTAGCTTTTACTCCTTTTTCCCCCTGTGTGATAGTGATGTCAGGAGTCAGGGGCCAAATTGCTGATCACAGGGTAAGCGAGGAGCTTGAGGAGGGTGAAAAACAAGGGAGGGGTGCCACGCAGCGTTCATGCTCTGAGACCAAACGGAATGCTATCCTCCTCGGGCAAGCTACTGAGAGCTCATTGTTGCTTAGAAGGGAGCTTGTTTGACTAAGAGAGGGGACACCTCCTTATAATTAAATCTTTCTTTTTTACTTGCAACGCTTTGGAGCGAGTGATTGAGTAACGCCCTGAGGGAAGCCCTGGGACTGTAAACTCACTATCATCCGATACTGTCATCGCCATCTGGCTAGACTCGACCAAGGAGATCAGCTCATTCTTCTTTTAACGGGACAATTTTAAATACGTACTTAGAAAAAAACAGCAGTACAGGGCTAGCCCACATAAACGCTGCTATTGACTCACTTTGCAACAAACCAAACTAAATATAACAATGCTTGCAGGCTTATTGCAAATAAACAGCACCCAAGTCAGGGTCTCACTTCTCTTAATTGAGGCAATCTCATTAAACAGTTCTGGCAAAGGTCTTTAAAGGAAAACCCCAGCATCATAATCAGTGAGGCAGTAGCAAAAAAATGGTAACAGTTTATTTTCTGTGTATAACAAAACCTGGGAGCAATTATCCCAGTCTCCTTGCAGAACAAATATATATGTAATTTCCTTACATTTAAAAAATATTTAGGCTTACCTTCCTAAAGTAGAATGACAGGGACTCCTGGTGTGCGTGTAGCCTGATCAAATGCACTATTTGAACTGGAGAACAGGAGCTTCTGGGACCTGGATATACAAGAAATTTTATCCTAGAGTCATGTCCATCAACTAGCCTATCAGGTGGGCTAAAACCTATGATGTAAGGTCTGGAGTGTCATGGATGGTCAACCAATCACAATCAATAGTGTGCTTAAACTGTTTATCCACTCAACAATAAGACTTTCTAAAAGCCCCTATTACATTGCAAGAAGTTCGTCTGGTGATAGAGCATCTCCCACTGGAGAAAGCTCCGGCTCTGATGGCTTTCTCAACTCCCTTTATTCCACTTTTGTGCATACTCTTGCCCCTCTGTTGACTTGTCTGATCAATTATCTTCCTGCTTCTGGTGTAATTGACTCTTTCCTTACTCTGGCCTGGATGTCTTTGATCCTCAAACCTGGAAAGAACGATCTCTTCCCTGGTAGCTATCATCCTATCTCTCTCCTTAATACTGACTTGAAGATACTATCCAAGGTTCTGCTAGCCATCTACTTCAGGTTTGGGACCACTTTATATCTCCTGAGCAGGTGGGGTTCATGGCTGGGCGACGCTCCAGTGACCATCTTTGCAAAATTCTCCATCTTGTTTCAATCTCTGCGGAGAGCAATACACCCACTGTGTTGGTCTCCCTAGATGCAGAAAAAACCTATGGCAGGGTCTCCTGGACATTCTTGTTCACTACTCTTCAGATGTTTGGGTTCCCAGATGCTTTTTGTAACTGTGTATGGGTACTTCATCATAAGCCAATGGTGAGAATTTGTTGTAATAGGGTCCTTTCGGCTCCAGTTGCACTTCAGCAGGGCATTAGGCAGGGGTGTCCTCTCTCCCCCTTTCTATTCAACTTATACTTAGAACCCCTCCTTCATAAACTTAAGGGCAACCTGGCAATTATGGGCATTCCAGTTAGTGGTTCCTGGTACTGTCTACCGGCTCATGCTGATGACCTCCTTCTGCATATGGAATCCCTCATTACATTGATTCTGGTGGCCCTAGGGGACATTTGTCTGTTCTTGTTAGTGGGGGGCTGCAAGCTCAATACTGATAAAACTCAAGACCTTCCCTTGAACATCCACATTTCTAAACAGCATATTTTGGACTTGGGTCTTTGTTGGGTGCCCACTGCTCTTACTTACCTATGCATTCAGCTTTCTCAGTCTCTCTCAGAGCTGGTGGGTAGGAATTTCTCACCCTTACTTTCATCGATTAAGGCAGATTTGCGCAGATGGTCAACTCTCCCTCTATTAGCACCATTAAAATGAATATTTTGCTCAGAATCTTATACCCTTTGAGGATGATTGGCCCTTTTCTCCCTAAAGTCTGGTTTCTTCAACTTCAAGAGTCTTCTTTCGGACTTCTTATGGAAAAGTAGAGCTCCTCAGTGGGCTTACTATCAATTGACACTTTCCAAAGACAGAGCGGGTCTCCAGTTGCCTGATTTTTTTTTCTCTGTTACTACACTCTACGCAGCTTAAGATTTTTCAATGGCCTCATTCTTCAGATGCCTCCCAGAAGGAGACCGATGCCCTTCTGTGGCTAGCTCTGGAAGCCCAGCAGTGCCTGCAACATGGTTTACAACTTCCTAGCCTCCTTTTTGTCCCCCCATCTTCTCTTCCTTCATCACTGTGCAATACTCCGCTGATGTGTTCCCTTAAAGCTTTGAAGCAGATCAGCTCATACTTGAAGACTGACTGGTCTAAGGACCCATCCCTACTATTGGTTGGTAACCCGAATATCTATATTGTAGGATGGCCCACTCCTCCTACCTTTTGCCCTCCACTTCGGCACACTTCTTTTGGGTAATTTTTTCTTAATGTCCCTGCTCAAGTAATACAACAGCAGTATTCCATCTTGGGTTATCATCCTTTTAAACATATTCAATTGTCTCATGCGATCACGATTTTTTGGGATCGTCAAACATCAGTTTCCAAACACATCCTCTTCTCTCAGATTTTCTAAATCTGGCAGAGCAACCGCATTCCATCTCTAAATTCTATTCTAGTTTCCAATCAAGCAACCTGAACTGCTTACAGGGCATTTGCTTTTATTGGCAACACTCTCTGGATTTACACCTTCCTCCCCAGGAATGGCAACAGGTATTGGGGTCAGGTATATAAATTGATTAAACAGGATAAATACTGCCTCACACAATTTTGTATACTGCATAACATGTATTACACCCTTGCAGAAGCTGTGCAAGATGGGATGTAGACCCTCAGCGGAGTGTACGAGATGTGGGACTGGGGAAGGCTCCCTCAAACTTATTCTTTGGGATTGCCCTAAGGTTACTCCCTTCTGAGTTTCCATACATCATTTTCATGACCTGTGGATGAGGTTGGATCCCTTCTTTAACCCTCGGGTCTGCCTTGTGGGTATTTTCCCACAGGAGTTGTTTGACCCTTGTAAAGCCCATATGGCTCTTACTTGATAACCACCAAACTAGTTATTCTTTGCCACTGGTTGGACGATTCTGTTCCAATGCTCCTTGAGTGGCACTGAGAACTTTCACAGACTTTGGCAGTGGAAAAGCACATAACAAGCAGTCTGAATAAACGCAAGCCATCTAGGGACTGGTGGCAGTCCATTGAGGCCTTAATATCCAGGTAGGGCTTATTGATAGTCAGACTATTTGTGAATTAGGTTGAGCTCCCCCCAGTGGTTCATATGATTCTGTCTGCTGTGCTCCGAGTGGGATGGGGGGGTTGGTTAGGGGAGGGGGTGGGGATGGTTGTTTGTGTTTGGAACTGTGTTTGTCTCACCTTCATGCTATTTTCTTCAGCACAACTTCACCTGGCTGTATGGCATTGTTCCCTCCTGTTTTGCCATGGTTGTTTTTGTATGTTTTCTTGTTGGAAAATTTAATGAAGCATATTATCTGAAAAAAAAAGTGGGAAAACTGTTGCAACTGTGCTAGTTCTTTTGCAATCAGACCAAGTTGCATCTGAGGGCTTTGGTGCAGCTGCAACAAACTTTGTGGCGGATGCAGGGCTTTGCGCAAACCCTGCACCCATCTTTTAGAATTGACCACCATATTTTTATTGTTAAAATCACAGCAGGTTAAATCGTGCTCCCTCCCTCGGTGCCAATTGTTTTGCGTGATACTTGCACTTTCTCAAGGCTATGACAGCCTTGAGAAAGCATAAGTATCGTGCAAATGTTTGTCACTGAGGGAAGGAGCACAATTTAACCTGCTGCTGTGATTTTGACAATAAAAATATGTAGTCCTAACACTCAGCATTTGGAGCTTTTATCTATGAAATGAAGAGCGGGAAGCTGAAGCTGCTGACTTGTGAGCAACTCATTTCTTTTTGGCTCAGGTCGTCATTTGTTTGTAGCCACCTGTGTGGACTTTGTAGAAGACAGACAAATGATCACTAATGCAGTCAGACAGAGTACCAGTAGAAATAATCATGTCCTTTCTATTTGTAATGATCCAGTCAATGAGGGGCTGGTGGTTGCTACTAGCCACTAATCTAGTGGGGCAAGTGATAAGCTGAGTCAGGTGGAGCTTACCTAACAGAAGTTCAAATTAGTTTGTTTTATTGCCAAGCCAATCCAGTTTTAAGTCATTCAAAATAAGGAGTTCATTTTTATCATTACTAGATGTCAGATAATGGATAACATCTAATAGGACAGTCAACCCAATTTAGGGGGATTATAAACACATACAGTGCAGTATGCAATGTGTTTGTATTTCCAAGGACTAGCAGAGAATGTAGGACTTTGTAGGATCTCTGGGTATTCACAGATAGTGGAGAGAGACTCAAGTGCTCCGTAAAGTAGATAGCAATACCACGACCCCTCTTTGAGATTTGGCAGTCGAGTCTGAGCTGTTTGTAGCCAGGTAAGGAGCACATGGTGTCAGGGATGTTGGACTTAAGCTAGGTTTCTGTTATCCCAAGTATGTCAGGTCTGTAGTGCATTACCCAGGCCTCAGTTCAGCAAAGTTGGCCATAAGATTGCAAACATTCAGGTAGACCACTTGAGGCCCTTAATACTGAACCACTAGGGAGAGCTGGTAGGGTTAGAATATATGAGGGGACCAGGACTGAGTTCAATGTCCCCAGATAAGATAATGCAGAGCAGTAGGTGCCATGCATTAGACTGATCAGTAGTCAGTGAATTAGACAGAGGTCAGCAAAAGGAATATTTGGTCAAATGCTTGAGGATAAGTAATACATGGTTAGATCTAAGACACCATGTTAAACTAGGGTAATATAGCCAACCACCAAAAGGTTAGAGAAGTAGAAGACAGGTCTACCATTTGGACTGAGGCAAAAAAAGTAGGCAGGGAAAGGAATAACATAGTTGGAAAGGACTAGCAGGACTACAAGTAAACAGTATAGTGTATTGATATGATGGTTGTGAAGGGCACAGGTTGGCAAAACCTTTTTTATGATTGTTTGTTGCGATTCAATACACAGTTAGCATCCAATCGGAATGCACAGTTTTGTTGCACATGCTATAACTGTACAATACTACAGTCACATTTTTGGATAACTGTAGAGGAGATGTTTTGCACGTCCCTTAACTACACATGCAGAGCTCAAGGTTCAAAATATAGGAGCTGCTACCATGGCCAAGTGAAGTAAGTATTTTGAACCCTCTGTGTTGGTGCATGAGAGTACAGTTATACTTCCTGAGGAGTTATACTGATATATTCCTGTGCCATAGAACCTTTATTTATATAAGCACTAAGAATCCAATTTTGAAAGCTTGCGTGTTTTACTACATACACTGTTTGCCACATGCTGTATAGAGGTTTTGGCAGCCAACGAGTAGGTCTCACATACAAGTATTGTAATGTGGGAACCTCCTCTCTGCAATCCTTTCCCATGGCCCAATGGACCTTGGTGTCGTGCAGGTTCAAAAGATGGAGGGGCAGGGTGAGGTGGGTCTGCATATCTTATACGTCTTGTTAAAATACATATACATGCCCAAAAACAGTCAAGTTAGAAAACATGTCAGCTATACAAAGATGTGGCATCTATAGGAGGAAAAGAGTCAAGTGATATGAAATGGTAATTTATATAAATGTGCATTACATTAATAGGAACACAAAAATCATTTAAGATGGGAGAAGCCTAGATAACACATCAAGGCCTCCTGTCATTGCTAATTCATAGCCAGTAATAATTTTCTCTGAACGAAGTACAGAAATAGTTACTGACTATGCCTTCCAGTTCTAGGAAAAAGGCAAGTAACAAAAGAACAATTTAACTGTCCATCTTGAACAAAACTTATTTCATGATGTCTTGCCTCGCACGCCCCACAAAATGTGTGATTAAGAATAGTTGGGCTGGCTGGCCCGGTGGCGCTGAGGGTTGAGGCACTGGATGCCACACCTCACACCATGCCAGTGACCCAAGTTTGGGAGCGAGCTCGGGTGCTGGAGGTCAGCAGGAATGGGGATAGGATGGAGCACCCGCAGGGCTGATCTCCCCTGTGGGGAGGGTGGGGGATAACCCGGTGCACCAGCGGCTCCGGGTGGGCATCAGGAGCACTGCAGTGTATGGGTTGCACACTGTACAGTGTGCCTGATGCAGGCAGGGTTGCCATGCACCACAGCATCAGGAGTGCAGCAGTGCATGGGCTGCACAGTGTGCAGTGTGCCTGACACAGGCAGGGTTGCCAAGCACCACAACATCAGGAGCATTGCAGTGCATGGGCTGCACAGTGTGCAGTGTGCCTGACGCAGGCAGGGTTGCCAAGCACCGCAGCATCAGGAGTGCAGCAGTGCATGGCTGCACAGTGTACAGTGTGCCTGATGCAGGCAGGGTTGCCAAGCACCACAGCATGAGGAGCGCTGCAGTGCATGGGCTGCACAATGTACAGTGTGCCTGATGCAGGCAGGGTTGCCAAGCACCACAGCATCAGGTGCACTGCAGTGCATGGGCTGCACAATGTACAGTGTGCCTGATGTAGGCAGGGGTCACCACAGCATCAGGAGTGCACATGCAAGGGAGGGAGAAGCCACCAGAGCAGGGAAAACACCAGCTCCATGGGGTAGGTGATGGCACCTGTCCCCCATGCCCTCTGCCAGGTCCACCTCACCTGGCCTTCCAGTTCCTCCACCTAGGCCCTCACCTGCAACCAGAAACAGACAATGTAAGAGCACCCATGAGGAGGGATGGCCCCACCCTGGATGAGTTAAGCTGGGGGTACTGGCTGTGGGGAGGGGGAGAGAGGAGGCACAGATTGGGGGCCTCAGGTGGGCAGGATACAGGCAGGATGCCTGAGAGAGGCTCCATGGGGCTGTGACCAGAGGGAAAATAAGTTGAAAAAAAAAGAGTTGGGCAAGCAATTTTGGTCACTGCTGCAAAGCAATTTATTACTGGACAGTGATTAAAATATGCCTATGATTGGAAGAGTGCTGGGGCATAGAGATGGTGCAAAGAAAATCCTGATCAGCAAAGAAGCAGATAAGTGAAACATTTCCCACTTTACAAAGGTCAGGTGAATTCCTGACAAACTGGGTAATTTATCAAACTTTGCAAATGCCATCACAAAGCATGGTGAAAAGCATTTTGCCGTTGCAGTTTCAGTTTAAATTTGCCTCCAGGGCCAGAGCCCAGTGCAGTGAACCCTGTGGGTGATACATTTTTTTGCGTGCAAGTTCCTGAGACAGCCCTGTAGAAGAAAATAAATTATTCAATGTGCAGCCATCCATACGCAATCGAACATCCAAAGTTCAAAATGAAGGGGGGGGGGGGGGCATGCCAAATGACAAATAGCAACCTTCTGTGGATTCTTGTTCTTTTTCATTTTGATCAATTTTCATACTGCTGACATTTTCAACGTTTCACCTATAAGATATAGGCTTCTTCAAGAGAATGTCTTTAAACCTATTCACAAACATATAAATAAGATTTACAGTGCTGTCCATCTAAAAATCTTAAATAGAAATTTGATAACCTACAGCAAGTACCAAAAAATGTATTTACTTAAAAAAAAAAATTACACTCAACATAACTTCCTCCATTTACCGGTCACCAATAAAGTGCCCATAAAAAATGTCATATAGTGCATTATGAGTAAATTTCAGTAATATAGAATATGTACATATAATGAAATATACACACATAATGAACTTCCTACACCAGAATACCAAAAACATTAAATGCTGAAGTGAGATAAATTAATATTTTTAATAAATTTCACTACCAATATTTTTAATAAATTTCACTACCTCAAAACCCAGATGATGTTTGTTACATGTTTGTCCAGTTTTCTTATCCCGAAGGTTTTAAATCTGTTAAATGGCAAAAAATACAGTAATTTTAAATCTATAAAACATAGCAGTGGCCCAATGGCGACTCAATTTGTTATCCATATTCATTTCCTTAAATGATTTAACTATTAAAGTTTGCTTCAACTAATATGGCTCCTGTCAGTTGCTAAGTAGGTTGTTGATCACCTAACAATCTTTTCATGACACTTCTTACCATTTCAGATAAACTTTTATTATTCTACAAAGGCGCTTTCAAAGTTTGTAGGTGCTAACCTCTTATATTAATGAAGAAAACCTGTTTACTTCACCAATAGCCATGCCTGAAATCTGGCTCTATCTTAAAATATGTTTTTATCATTTTAAATCAATCCAAAGTTCAGTGTAGTTCAGCTCTTTCCTTCTTGCCACTACAATAACTCGCTTCAATAACAACGCAAAGTATGCAAAAATTTATTTGAATTAGAGTTCCCCTTGTAATCCTGATATGGCTCTTTGTAACTTTTATAATGACACTCACAGATATATCTGATGGGGGTGATAGAATAGGTGCAGAAAATAGAATGGTCTTTTCTATGAAATTCAATCCTAAAATATGAGCCATTAGAAGAATCCTGAGATCACATTGATACATTCTTCAGGACTATCCCCTTACTCAAGGAATTTTTCAAAGTTCTCCACTTGTAGCAGTAAAAAAAGTTTCTACTTCAAAAGATCGTTTGGTACACACAGATCACCCACAGGGAAGGCAGCAACAAAATAGACAGTTGCTGCTGGGATCCCCTTAACCCAGTAATGCTCCAGTGTGGACACTGCTCAGTTTGTGGACACTTCAGTAAAAAAATAACTCTTACAAACATCCATTTACCAACAGGGAATATGATATAAAACAATTCATTATCTGTGATACTGTGGGGGTAGTGTGTGTATTACAATGTCCTTGTGACAAAACTTTCATAGGCAAGACAACTCATCCACTTATTACTGTTTACTGTTAAATCTCCTTAGCACCATCTCTGACATCCCCTCCCCCCTGCTACTCTACCCTCTTCACCTTTGCTCCCTCACCTAATGCCCCCATCTGTCCTGACAAGGTCTGTTGGCTAATTTCAACTTACTTTATGATTTTACCAGTAACTGGCAAAGCTTGTTTTGGCTGATTTTCAATTTACTGTATGCATTCCTGTGCATAAAATTGCTTAGCGTCACTCATTTCTATTCTTTAATCACTGTGAATGTCAACAGTTGCTTTCTTTTCTTATTTACAATTATTTTACCATACACTGTTTAGTTTGTTAACCTGTTGTTCTCCTTTCTCTATATATACTGTTTTGCCATATGTTTTGTTCTGTTAACCTGTTGTATTATGCTGCTGACGTGGAACCTTTGTACAGTAATAGAGCTCTAAGCTCAAAGGTATTTGCAATCTGAGATCTAAATAAAAAAAAACTTAAATTACATATTCAGGAGCGCAAAACAAATACTGTATTAGGAAAAGATTACCTACACCATGATCAGAACATTTCATCACAGCAGGACACATGAAAGCATCCCTAGAGTTGGGGCTCTAGAGACAGTGAAGCCACTTGAAAGGGGTGGTGATTTCAATAAATTAGCAGAACATGTAGAAACAAGATGGATCTTCGAAATGAGTGTATTGGACCCACATATTAGAATGAATAAAGAAGTGAATTGGAATGCTTGTAGGTAAAATCATGGTTGCAATATATGAGCATATAAGCACAAATATCTAGTGAAGGGAATGTGCTGTCTTGGGCGCCCTCTGTGCATGGCTTTTGAATAGCTTTTGAGGTACAGTAGCCACTATACATAAAGCAGTCTATCATTTTGAGATGCTAGTTTTCCTTCACTGAGCCCTGTTATCTTATCTACCCATAATCCTATAAAACAGTACAATATTTATGGTATGCTATTGTTCATATCTAGTTATCAACAGAAATGAATGAGACATACATTTATAACTGTATCCCAAATTTTAGGCTTCAGCAGGAATGTTGCCATAATTTCATCTATGGCATCTAGTGCAATGTTTTACGTTTTTTTTTTTGCTGATATGAATTCAATAAGATACATGTGATCAGCTGTCTCTTAACTTATAGGTTTTGTTTTGAGTATTGTCACATTTTACATGACAATAAGCCAGTCTAAAATGTGTAAAGAGATTTCAGTAAATGCATAATGAAGGGAGAGAGAGAGAGAGAGAGAGAACTGTCATTAAACTATCCATCTTTATAATGCATGAACAAGAAATGTTTAACAATAACAAAAATATTACACGCTGAAGTAAAACTGAGATACCATGCAACAGTGTGATACTGTCTCTTTAAATTTCAAAAACCGGACACAGACCCCATAGAAACTGAGATGTTGCTGTTGTGGGATTAGTTCGTGACACCTTTTATTGCTTGCTTGCACACTTAGGATGTTCCTAACCACACCAACATTTGGTTATTATAGATACAGTAATTGGTCATAACAGCTTTAAAGCAATATTGTAAAAAAGAAACCACCACCACACATCCCAGACTTTGCAGAGGAGTCAGTGCGATGTCTTTGTTGCCATGGTAACCCAGCATGCCCCAAGCAGCATGCGTGCGCATGTAATGAAGTCACAAGGGCTGATGTCATTCGTTCGTGGGCGTGGCGGGGGTTTT
Source organism: Neoceratodus forsteri (assembly GCA_016271365.2). Lineage (NCBI taxonomy): Eukaryota > Metazoa > Chordata > Ceratodontiformes > Ceratodontidae > Neoceratodus > Neoceratodus forsteri. The sequence goes on along the minus strand of CM057453.1, from coordinate 1,552,445,815 downwards.
AAATCTGCACTGGTTAAACTCGGTGTCCTCGCAACCCAGTTTTGAGAAAAGATTGCAACTGAATGGTAAATCAATAGTTTACTACCTTTTACAGATACAAAAAGTACAAGCATTTATCAATGCCGAATGTTTGCTTGCTGATATTAGCATCGGACGTGCAGTAGTTAGACAGATGCAGAATAGGAATGGTAGTGAAGTACTGAACTCACGCCAACCCCACCTCCACCCTGCAGAGATGGACAAGCATTGGGGTGTGCCTTTGGGTCATCACCCATCATGCTCATGACATTTCACCTCACCTTATCCTGCAGAAACCGACCAGTGTTGAGGTGTGTCTTTGGGTGTTCAGCTTTACAGTCACACCATTTCATAAGGACATATGCTGAAATGGGTGCAGTATAGGAGAATGGGGTGAACTCTGGGGCCGAAGAGTCCAAGGCATACCTTGATGCCTGTCACTGGCTTCAGGGTGGGGGAAGGGGTGGAATGGCATGATCATTACAGCTAGCAATTCAAAGGCACACCCCTGACGCCTGTCAGTCTGTACAGGGTGGGACATTATGGTTAGAAACCCTAATGCCCAGGGCATTTGTTGGCATTTGCACTAGAGATTTTCAGCATGGCCTTTTTGTGAACCCCACCTCATGAAAGCATTTGGGACCTCTGCTCATGAACAGTGGCACTGTGATTTGTTAATCTGTCCCAGACATTGATTTCTCACAGTGACCATGCCATTCTGTGCAAGATGTGAGAAAACACAGTTTGAGAAGGATGTGGAAAATGACAGCTGTACCATTCATAGGGAGGTGTGAAGCAATGGCAGTGTTAAAAATCTGATGTGAAAATATTAAAAATGCTCGAACTTATGAGAGTACATGAAAACTGCACAACGCATGCTAATAACACAGTCATTTAATGGAATTATTTCACCAAATTTTCAACATAGGCATTTTGTGCCCCCTACTCAAGAATCTGTCACTATGATTTTCTTAATCTGTCCTCAACCTTGAGTTCCCACAGCGACCGCACCATTGTGCACTAGATGTGTGAAAACACATTTTGGACAGGATGTGAAAATTGACAGCTGTACTGTTCATAAGGAGGTGTGCAAAATTGACAATGTTGGAAATCCAGAGTGAAAATATTACAGCTTCTCAAAGTTATGATTGTGCATGGAAACTGTGCAATGCACACTCGTAACATGGTCAGTTTATGGACTTTGGCTACCAAGTTTTCAACCTAGGCATTTTGGGACCTCTGCTCGTGAACAGTGTCACTGTGATTTTCTTAATCTGTCCCAAACACTGATTTCTCACAGTGACCACACTATTCTGTGCTGGAAGTACGAAAACACATTTTGGCCAGGATGTGAAAAATGACAGCTGTACCATTCATAAGGAGGTATAAAAAAATGCCAATGTTGAAAATCTGGACTGAAAATATTACAAATTTGCGAAGTTATGAGTGTGTGTGGAAACTGCACAATGCACGCTTGTGACACAATAATTGTTTGGAATTTTTTCACCAAATTTGCAACATAGACTTTTTGGAAGCCCACCTCATGAACAGTGACACTGTCATTTCATTAATTAGTCCCAAAAGGTGATTCCTTACAGAGACCAAGAAATCACCTTTTGGGACCGAAGAACTAGATGACAGTCACTGAATTCATGAGATGGGGTCCTAAGAACGTTGAAAGTTTGGTGCCATAATTTGCAAAAATGGCTGAGATTTCCACATAAGTTGGAAAAACCCCATTTATGCCATTACACAGCTTACTGGAATTTCTTCAGTTCGTGGTCGGCTATGAACTGAAATTTGGATCGATTTAAAGTGATATTGCCATATTTTAAGATTTAACCAGATTTTGGCTATGGCTATTGGTGAACTACACAGGCTTTATTAGTCAATATAAGAGGTTAGCACCTACAAACTTTGAAAGTACCTTAGTAGAATAATAAAAGTTCATCTGAAATGCTAACAAACTTCATGAAAAGATTGTTAGGTGACTACTAGACCATTTAGCAGTTGGCAGAAGCCATATTAGTTGAAGCAAACCTTAAGAGTTAAATCATTTAAGGGAATGAACATGGATAACAGATTTAGTCACTAATAGGCCACTGCTGTGTGTCATAGATTTCAAATGATAGTTTTTGCCATTTAATAGATTAAGAACCTTCGGATTAAGAAAACTGGGCAAACATTTAACAAATATCATTTGGGTTTTGAGGTAGTGAAATTTATTAAAAACATTAATTTATCTCACTTCAGCACTAAATGTTTTTGGTGTTCTGGTGTAGGAAGTTCATCATGTGTGTATATTTCATTACGTGTACATATTCCATTTTATTGAAATGTATTCAATAATGCACTATAGGAATTTTTTTTTAGCACTTTATTGGTGACTGATGAAGGTAGGAAATTATATTAAGTGTAATTTTTTTTTTAAATCAGTACTTTTTCAGATACTTGCTGTAGGTTATTTTGAGATGAATTTTGAATATAAGCATTACAATTGTTTACAAACATTCACTAGCAGTAAGTAGCATATGGCTTTGATATCAAATTTCTATTTAAGAATTTTAGATGGACAGCGCCGTAAATCTTTTTTATATGTTTGTGAATAGGTTTAAAGGCATTCTGCTAAAGGCGAAACATTGAGAATTTCAATTCTATGAAAACTGATAAAAAAAAAACAAGAATCCACAGAAGGTTGCTGTTTGTCATTTTTGATGCCCCCCCTACATTTTGAACTTTAGCTGATACATTTTTTGAACAAAAGTTAAAAAATGCAAAATCCTTCCATCTCCCTCATAGCTCCTGATCTTCCACTCCCCTCACTGTTCCTATAGTCAAAACAATGCCCATCTTACCCAACCTACTGTACTTATAACACCAGTTCTCACCCTCCTCCCCTTCCTACTGTCCCAGTAACATAGAATAACATACCCCTACTCTCAAGCAATATAGCAACTTAACTCCAGAAACCCTCCTCCTTTGGAGCACTGACATAGGGGAAAAAAAAAGAGAAATTATCCACTACAATGGCTAATAGGGATAGCCCTCCTGACAACACATTAGCAGTCTGCAGTCTAAATGAATGAGAGTGACAGCACACTAAAATAGTCTTGGTGGGTCATTTCCGGTTTTTCCTGTCTTTAAGTGAGAGCACCCAAAGGGGTGAGGGGGAAATTGGGGTGCTATATTGGTTAGGGGGAAGATGGTATTTTTACATTTGCTTGCGTGCATGTGCAAGAAACAGTATGTGGCAGCTTAGGAGAGAAGTGGGTTGTAGAGGTGCAGCACTGTGGCAGCCAACAGTGGCACTGCACATGGAGGCTTGGCACTGGTGGACCGATGCAGGCACACTGTGCTGATGACATTGATTTCCAAAAGTGCCACCAAGTTTAAATGATTTTGCCACTGCAATGAGGGGCTGCTTCGTCATTGCAGCATCAGCCATTCCGCTGCAATGAGGAAGTGACCCATCATTGCAGGGCGGTACCTTGCCTAGTGTAAAATTCTTTGTAAACATGGTGGCGGCTTGCCTAGTTCATTTGCTGATGGGGAGCCCACTCCCCATCAGCATAATGTAACCCCCTTCCCCATTTGTTGTGTGCCGAGTGGGTGCCCAATCCCCCTCGGCATCATGCCCCCCAAACAGTCATTCTTGCCAATGGGGTGCCAATCCCGTCGGCTTAAGTCCCCAACCCCAAAACAGGTGGTATACTGGGGAGCTCCACCTAGTTTGCTGAAAGCAAGCCTGAAAAAAAAGAAAACTTCCCATGACATCTTTTTTATCCCTGAAAGAAAGGAAATGGTCCCAAGCTCCTTTCGCCATCTCCTCCCCAACCCACACCCACCCATTGCACACCCTACCTCTCAACACCCTCACCCCATACTTACCTCTGGAGCCTGGTGCGACGATCTTCGGTGGACCGGGAACACGTCTGCACTCTTCAAAGCTGACTGCGAACTGAAGACATGCCGGTAAGCTGTATAATAGCATAAATAGGGTTTTCAACTTTGGTGCATATCTCAGGCATTTTTGGGAATTTTGGCACCAAATTTCCAACATGGGGTTATTGGCACCCCTCCTCATGAATTCAGCCACTGTCATGGCATTATTCGGTCCCAAAAAGTGACTTTGCAGTCACTGCACAGAATCACCTTTCAGGACTGATTAACAAAATGACAGTGCCAGTGTTTATGAGGTGGGCTCTCCAAAAGCCTACGTTGCAAGTTTGGAGAAACAAATCCAACAAAATGACTGTGTGCAGTGTGCAGTTTCCATGCACACTCGTAACTTCACAAATTTGTAATATTTTCACTCCAGATTTTCAACATTGGCATTTTTCCACACCTCCTTATGAACAGTACAGCTGTCATTTTTCACATCCTGGCCGAAATATGTTTTTGCACTTCTGACGCAGAATAGCATGGTTGCTGTAGGAAGTGAGTGTTCATTACAGATTATAAAATTATAAAAAAATCACAGTGACTCTGTTCATGAGCAGAGGTGCTAAAATGCCTATGTTGAAAATTTAGTGATGAAAATCCATGAAATGACTGTGTTACGAGTGGACGTTGTGCAGTTTCCATGCACCCTCGTAATTTCACGCATTTGTAATATTTTCACTCCAGATTTTCCACATTGGCATTTTTTTTACACCTCCTTATGAACAGTACAGCTGTCACTTTACATATCCTGCCTGAAATATGCATTTACACATCTGGCAAAGAATAGCGTGGTCGCTGTGGAGAATCAATGTTTGGGACAGATTAGGAAAATCATTGTGACATTGTTCATGAGCAGAGGTCACAAAATGCCTATGTTGAAAATTTGATGAAAAAATTCCACTAAATGACTGTGTTATGTGCATGCATTGTGCAATTTCCACGTAAGCCTAGAAGTTCAAGTATTTTTTATATTTTCATTACAGATTTTCAACATTACCATCTCGTCACACCTTCCTATGAATGGTACAGCTGTCATTCTTCACATCCTGCCCGATCTGTGTTTTCGTACATCTGGCACACAATGGCACAGTCACTGTGGGACCTCAAAGTTTGGGACACATTAACAAAATCACAGTGCCACTGCTCATGAGAAGAGGTCCCAAATGTTTTCATGAGGTGGGGTCACAAAAAGGCCATGCTGAACATTTGTAGTGCAAATATCAACAAACTCCTGGGGCGTTAGGGTTTCTAACCATAAAGTCCCACCCTGTACAGACTGACAGGCATCAGGTGTGTGCCTTTGCATTGCCGACAGTAAATCTCAAGCCATTGTATCCCCACCCCACCACCCTGCAGCCAGTGACAGGCATTGAGGTGTGCCTTGGATTCTTCGGCCCAAGAGTTCACCCCGTTCTTCTCTACTGCACCCATTTCAGTGTATGTCCTTATGGAATGGGGTGACTGTAAAGCTGAACACCCCAAGGCACACCTCAACACGTGTCAGTGTCTGCAGGATAGGGTGAAGTGAAATAACATGAATGTTATGGGCGATGACCCAAACGCATACCCCAATACTTGTCCGTCTGCAGGGTGAAGGTGGTGTTTGTGTTAAGTTCAATACCTCACTGCCATTCCTATTCTGCATCTCTCTAACTCCTGCATTTCCAATGCTAATACCAGCAAGCAAACATTCGGCATTGACAAATGCTTATTTTTTATTTCTGGGACTGTGGACGGGTAAGAGGATATGAGTTGACAGGCTAAGGGTATTGGGAGGAAAGTGGGTATTTTTTTTGTAAAGTTTCAGTGTGCTGTTTACAATGTTCTCCCAGTACCAATCCACCTCCCTGCTCCTACTTTTTCTTATTTGCTGTGGCTCAAAAGGTTTGGATTTCATCACAGCTAAAACTGTGTACTCCACATATCATCAAGTTGGAGGAGGGGAGGCTGGTGATGATGCCACTGCATACCCCCCCCCCCGCTGTTGATGGGGGTGAAGCAAGTAGGGCTAAGGAGGTCCCTTGTGAAATGGTTTTCATTCCCTGGACTGCCAGAGGCAGCTGCTCTGCAAGGAGAGGAAAGAGGCCCTGCATGGAGTGTAACACATGTTTATTAGTATATAGCTCTTGTTGGACAGAGACAGACTTACAAATGATGACGACTACATAATATATACTGTATATCAATATATAAATTACATCATTAATTAGGTTACTCAAAACATACAAACACATATGCAGATGCAATTACAGAGAACTTGAGGAAGTCCAGAAATCATAAGTTATCAATTAGCCATGAAACCCATAGTTTCACTTTAGAATTTTCCATCTAAGTACTTCAGCCTTATAAGCAAAAAGAGGTGCAGTGTCCTGTATTTTCATATCTCCAGATAGAAGGAATATTAGAAAGAGTTGATCTATATATCTAGTCACAAGAATAGGGCCCAGTAAGAGCTTCATAACCTTGAAGAGACAGAGACAACAAAACAGTCAATGTTTAAGATTACTCACCTCTTTAAGATAATGTTTACATAACCTTTGTTCAGTGGAACTTTATTATATCCTTCCATTGTAAATTCAGAGTTGTAAATGTGAAATCTTAACCTGACCATTGCACTTCTCAGTTTGGGAGTGGTAAGTGTGGAAAGATACATTTTCTATTAGTGATGACTGGAATTTGTGTCACAGAATTGGATAAATCTGATTCTGAGCTTCTGGATTTTGAGAATTGAAGGCTAACAATCCTAATTCCAAAAAGTGGTCAGATTCAGAATTGGAATTCAGTTTGGATTCTGTATCTAGCTACTGATTTAAATAGTCTGCTACTCAACGAAGTGAGCAAACAGTTGAGTAAACACATTAAAACCCCCAAGCTCAAACCAAAACCTAGAAAACTTGATAGAAGTCCTTGATAGAACAGACAGAACACCAGGAGGAAGGAGCTACTGGTATAACTAAAACTTCTCTACTGGGACTAAGAACTAGATCTCTTGTACTGGGACCTTCAATTTAGGGTAACAAAAAAAAGGAGTTGGTGTGCTTGTCAGAGGTAGTTGAAGTAAATTGTTATCTGTTATCTGTGTACTTATCTAGGTGCTTGTCACAGGTGTCAGAAGGGAATTGTTATCTGTGAAATTAACTAAGTGTAGAAATATTTGCAAAATAGGGGGAGTGGCTTAGCTAGAAGGAGCCAGGTTAAGACTATATATAAACACTGCCCTAGATAGCTTCTGCCATAGAACAGACAGAACACCAGGAGGAAGGAGCTACTCGTATAACTAAAACTTCTCTACTGGGACTGTATTGCCCTCCTTCCCTCCCCTCCACCCCCCACCCTAAACCAGTTCTACTTTTATAGGCACAGGATTTAACTGACAACAGGAACTTCCTGTTTGGGAGCAGGAAGTGAGTGATCACAGAGTCACCAAAGATTCACCATCCTAGAAGGGCAAGAGTAGCTCTCTGTCCCCCCTAGCTGCTGGAGGTCTGACTCTGAGCAAGTAAGGAGACTACTGAGAAATATAGAAACTTCTTGTCTCAGAACAGGAAGATCAGGAGCTAAAAGGGTGCAGAGGCAGTAAGTAAGTAGGAAGAGAAGAAAAAAGAAATAAACAAACAGAGGAAAGAATAAGTATTCCAAATAACAGTTAGGGGGCCAGAAAAAAGACTTGATGGGAGTGGTGCAGTGCAGTGGCTGTGGAGCAGCAGTCTTCCGGGAGATGTTCTGGAGGATGCAGTGTTGTCCCATCTGCAGACACCTCTCTGGGCTGAGGGAGGAGGTTGCTCATCTCCAGGCTGAGTTGGCCAGGATTTGTGGGACCTCCTCTCCCACCCAGGGACCACCAGGGTCATTGCCGTCGCCTCAGAGGTTGCCAAGAAAGAGGAGTGGTTGGACCACAGTGGGCTCAGGGAGGGTGAGGGTGGTGGAACAGAGGCACATCCCTCCAGTTGTACCTCTCCATAATTTCTATGCCGTTCTGGAAAAGTGTGGTTCCTCTATGGAGGCACCCACAGTGGAGACCAAGGAGGATGCTGGGAACCTCCACAAAGAAGACCCACAGGAGGGTGGCATGGGACCCCACAGGGGAAGGAAACAACTCCTGGTGGGGACTCCATTGTTAGGAAGGTAGAACTATGGGAGGAAGGGGAGAGGGAGATAAGGTGCCTGCCTGGCGCCATGGCTTGGAGGGACAGGGAGTGAATCCTTAGGATTGCAGGAGCAGCTGCACAGGGGAGGGAGCTGGATGTCATTGTCCACCTAGGGACAAATGACCTGGCTAAGAAAGGGATCAGAGCAGTGCAAGAAGCATTTGTGGAGCTGGGGAGGGGCCTTAGACTAATAGCACACACGGTAACCTTCTCTGAGGTGCTGCCTGTCCATGGCATGGGTGACGCTAGGGTGCTCCACACCATGGGATTCAATCAGTGGTTGAAAAACTGGTGCAGAGCTCAGGGATTTGGCTTCACTGGGGACTGGGGGTCCACTTGGAGGGATGCAGGCCATAATTGGCATGATGGTCTGCATTTGTCCAGGAGGGGAACCAGGATCCTAGGTGATAGGTTTAAATACTTCATTGACAAGCATTTAAACTAGCCAAGGGGGGGAGGCACTGGAAAGGAGCAGGGAAATCCTAGCCCCCCCCAAAATATCTGGGTACTAAGTGAAGTAGACACCAACATAGAGATGTCGATAGGGAGAAGCGCAGGGGTAAATGGAGAAAGTGACAAATGCAATAAGGACAGGGATGGGGCAAAAAGGGGTAAGGCCATCAAGAAATGGAGGGTAATGAGTACCAACGCCCTTAGTCTGGGCAACAAGCTCTCTGAGCTGGTGGTCTTGATGGAAGAGGGATGCCTGGATATTGTAGCAGTCACAGAAACATGGTACACAGAGAACCATGACTGGGATGTTAACATACCAGGGTACACAACCTACAGAAGAGACAGGGAGGGCAGGAGAGGGGGGAGTAGCTCTCCATGTAAGGGAAGGGATAAAAGCAACTGAACAAAAGAGTAAACAGGGAGGAGAGGAGGAACTGTGGGTCACCTTAGAGACTGGAAATGGCACCACAATCCACTCAGGGGTTGTATATAGACCCATGACAGGCGGAGGGAATGGACAAGAATATGATAGAAGGCATATTTTAGTATGGCAGAGAAAGGGGAGATACTGTTGATGGGGGACCTTAACATGTCAGATGTTAACTGGAGCACCTTTGTGGCAGCCCACATCCAAAAGCAGGGTCAATCTTGATGCCCTTCAGGTGGCATGCCTCAGACAGCTACTTTTGGAACCTACTCATGAGGGAGCAATCTTAGACCTCGTACTCTTAAATGGGGACAGTGAGAGGATCTCAGATCTAGAAGTAGGTAGCCATTTGGGAACAAGTGACCACCAAACAGTGAGGTTCATGATAAACTCAGCTACAGAGTCAAGCCATACAAAAGTGAGGGTTCTGGACTTCAGGAGGGCTGACTTTGGCAAGATGGGAGAGTGCCTTAGAAAAGCACTAGCAAACAAGCTAGAAGAAGGGGTGGAGCAACAATGGGGAAATATCAAAACTGCCATCACAGAGGCAACAAGCCTTTGTGTGAAGCAAATAAACAAATCAAAATGAAAGAAAAAGCCACTATGGTTCTCAAAAGAGGTGGCAGTGAAGGTTAGGGAGAAAAAGATAGCATTTAGGAAGTATAAGGAAACACAGAAGGAGCAGGACAGAGAACTGTACCAGTTAAGGCAGAAGGAAGCAGGGAGGGTAGTCAGAATAGCAAAGGCACAAACTGAAGAAAAGATAGCTAACTCGGTTACGAAGGGGGATAAAACCTTGTATAGGTATATCAGGGAGCGTAGAAAGACAAAGGGAGGGATAGTGAGGCTGAATAGAATGGATGGTGGGTGGGCAGAGAGTGACAGTGAAAAAGCAGGGATACTGAATGAATACTTCTGTTCAGTATTCTCAAAAGAGGAAGTGAGGGAGGTGCCTAATCCAATTAACAGAAGCACTCTGGAGAGGGGGCTCAATCCCAGTCCTTTCACAGAAGAAAGGGTTCTGAAAGAACTCCTAAAACTGAAGGTGGACAAAGTTATGGGGCCAGATGGAATTCACCCCTGAATTCTAAAAGAATTAAGCAGAGAACTAGTGACACCACTGACTACCCTTTTTAACAAATCATGGGAGGATGGTATGGTTCCTGAGGACTGGAAGAAGGAAGATGTGATTCTCCTTCACAAAAGTGGGACCAAGACAGAGGCAGGAAACTACAGACCTGTCAGTTTCACTTCCGTGGTAGGGAAAGTGATGAAATCACTTCTGAAGGAAGGAATTGTTGAGTACCTAGAGGCCAGTGGGGCACAGGACCCAAGGCAGCATGGTTTCACAGCAGGACGGTCATGTCAGATGAATCTAATTGATTTCTTTGACTGGGTGACCAAAGTAGTAGACCAGGGAGTGTCTGTGGACATGGCCTACTTACACTTTAGCAAGGCGTTTGACACAGTCCCACACAAAAGAATAGTAGTCAAATTAACCGGCCTGGGAGTGGGTCCCAGGGTAGTAGCCTGGGTAAAACACTGGCTGAACAACAGGACACAGAAGGTAATTGTAAATGGAGTCCACTCTGAAGAAAGAGGGGTTACTAGTAGGGCACCGCAGGATTCAGTACTGGGTCCAGTCCTTTTTAATGTCTTTATAAGTGACATTGCAGAGGGACTGGAAGGAAAAGTATGCCTCTTTGCAGATGACACAAAGATCTGCAACAGGGCTGATACACAAGGAGGCTTGGAAAGGATGAGAAGGGACTTGGCAAGGTTGGAGGAATGGTCAGAAGTATGGCAGCTTGGATTCAGTGCAAAGAAGTGCAAAGTAATGCACCTGGGAAACAAAAACCCAGGGGAAGATTACACAATGGGGGTGGGGGAGTAGTAACAACAAAAATGGAAAGAGACCTGGGGGTAATCATATCAGATGACCTTAAGGTTGGCAAGCAATGTGAGAAGGCTGTAGGGAGGGCTGGGGAGATACTGGGATGTGTAGGGAGAGGTATCACCAGCAGAAAACAGGAAGGTGTTATCCCCCTGTGCAGACAGTTGGTGAGACCCCATCTGGAGTTCTGCATCCAGTTCTGGAGACCCCATCTCCGCAAGGACATATACAGGATGGAGGCAGTTGAGAGGAGGGCAACTAAAATGGTGCAGGGTCTGCAAGAGAAGCCATACGAGGAGCTTAATATGTATACCCTTGAGGAAAGGAAAGGAAGGAGAGGGGGGGACATGATAGAAACGTTTAAGTACCTCAGTGGAATCAACAAAGTCCAAGATGGTAGCATCTTTCAGAAAAAGAGGTGTGCAAGAACAAGGGGGCACAGTTTGAAGATAGAGGGCGGACGGCTCAGGGGCAATGTGAGGAAGTATGTTTTCACAGAGAGGGTGGTGGACGCATGGAACAGCCTTCCTGAGGAGGTTGTGGGGTCTAAAACTGTGGGAGAATTCAAGAATGCATGGGACAGACATAAGGCAATTTTTGTGGGGGGTAGGAAGAAATAGGCTGTTGGTTAAATAGGATCTGCTGCTTATCCTCTAGGTAGGGAAATGGGCAGACTAGGTGGGCCAAGTGGTCCTTATCTGCCATCAAAGTCTATGTTTCTATGTTTCTATGTAAAACAAGTCTCCCTACTATTGAACATCCATTCTCTCTCCTGAACCCCAGACTCAATACCCTACTGGCATTGTTGTTGCAAGCAACTGTCCAATTACATCCAGTAGAGATGGACTGGTGGCCTGTTCCATCCCAAATCATCCATCTCATTGATCATCCTTCAATATCCTTCCCTGGTCTCTTGACTTGTTATCCAGTACATCCATCCAAATCTTTCTGCAACCAAGTGCCACCAGATTATTCCCCACTGCTTTATGCCACCCAGTGCTCTAGTTTTCCCCATCCACCCAGTTCACCCAAAGCATGACCAAACCCTCCATTAATCTTTGGCATGGCCAACTGGCTGCTGTTCAACAGTCTTGCTCTGTCACCACCTGGCATGAGTACTCTAACCAAGCATCCACACTTGAGGAGTGAGGTGTGGTGCTGGTTGACACCCACCTCCTGCTCATATACTATGTCAAAGGAGGAAGGAATGCTGGTAGGGAGTATTTAGGCTGGGTGGCTATGAAGGAGGACAACTGGGCAGCAGCCAGTAGGCCATGCCATGGATTAATGGAGCTTTTTTTGTTGTTGTTATAATTCACATTTTTTCAGCCTGTCATGACTCCCCCCCCCCCCGTCAGCCCCAGCCCCATCCCCTGTCAGCACAGGTTCTTACTGCAGAGGTAATGTCCAGTCACATGAGCGTGCCCCCTCATGGCATAGTCCACCCATGCTAGAACCAACTTTCTGCTACAGCAGACCATGAGGGGGAAGTTCCTTAGGTGCCACTGCAGTGGACAGTGGCTGGGGTCAGGGACTGATTGCTCTGGGGATCATGGAGTACAGGTCATTTTTTTCCCAATAGCCTCACCAACAGTATAGCAACATACTAGGAAGCCTAGCGAACACACATAAGTGTGCATCCATGAATCCTGGATGATGTTCCCCCTCCCACTCATTGCCTGACTGCATTGCCATATATTGTTACCAAGGTAGTGGTCTTGCAGCAGCAGCAACAGCCCTTTTCCTCCAAGTAAGGGAGTGTCCAGTGGGAGATTCAATCTTCCACCCACCAGCCAGGCCTCCCGATTCAAGCTGCTTACAAAGTTTAGTCACCAGCATTAGAGCGGTAGCCCTACCACTACGTTAATGGGATGGCCCGATTAATGGAGGGTTTTGTGACTGGTCACAGCTGGGATGAACTACTTGAACGCACATGCAGAAAACCTTCAAGTTAGCACTTTTCTATGTGACAGTCCATATTAGGCCAAGAATGTTTACAACTTTAGGCATTTGGGCTCTGGATTTAGTCAGTTTCTCCAGAATTCTGTTGAGTACTTGGGCTACTGGATTGACATCAAGGGGCTGCACCTAATAGAGAATTAAATGGCAGTGATTGACTAAGCAGCGTCCTCTACAAATGTAACAGAGATATGATCCTTTTTGGGCCTGTTGAATTATTACAGATATTTCCTGGCTAAGTTGTCCACATTGGTGTAACCATTACATGACTTGCTTCGAAAAGGTGCCAGGTGGAATTGGTCACCACAGTGTGATGCAGTGTTCCAGCCATGTAATCAGCTGCTGAAAACAAGTTGCTAGCTCACTTTTTTATCTATTTGTTTTTGATTACTGGCTAGGTGCACTAAACATAGGAAATGACTATTTTTAGGCATGACCTGGAAGAGTACAAACAATTACAATTACGGTGAATACAGAATAGTAAGTATATTAAATACATAATCAATGAGTAGTTTGAAGGGAAATAAACAAAACATCATAGTCAGCATAATACACTAGTAATATACAAAGGTCTAGGTACAATAAGCAATGGATAGTAATACATAAGTCTAACATAAAATGGCAGAACAATAGTATACAATTATTACAAATAACATGCAGAGCAGTTGACTACTATGCCCCCTGGTAGGAGGCGGAAGGTGTAGTTAGTAAGGGAGGGAGGGAGGGAGGGAGGGAGAGGTATAGGTAAAACTGTGGGGATAAGTTAGGTAAGAGCTGATTTAAGACAGTGGACAGAAAGTGCAAGGAGTATGGCTAAGGCCTAGAGTAGGTCCAGCAATAGGAGGAGAAGTATCAGGAGAGTTTTTTGGGGGAAGGAAGCAGGAGCAGAGGTCTGACTGCAGCAGGTGACTTTTTAGCTGGCACTTAAAGCTGACATGAGTGGAGGCGAGGTGGATATCTGTAGGTAAGGAGTTCCAGTGTATAGGTGCAAGGTGTGAGAAGGCTTGCACCCCCATAACTGTTTTACATTTCAGTACTTGCAAAAACTTCTGCTCTATGGAACAGAGGGCATAGTGGGGGCTTTGAGGAATCAGCAACTGAGTCAGAGTAGGTGGAACATCAGGTGGAGAGATATTACCAGTCAGGATACCAAGTGAGTAGAGACGGTGAGCCATAGGTGAGAGCCACTGAAAGCTGCTGTAAAGATGGTGCTGAGGGGTATGACAATGCAAAGACAACGTAAAATGGCATATGTTATTGTAAGTGGTGTTGCATTTGTGCAGACTAGATTTAGAGGCATCAGCATGTGTAATGGAGCCATAAGTAAGGGCAGGAAGAATTGTGCCCTGGGCTATGGCGACATGGGCAGAGGGTGTGAGAGCATGTCTGGTTCTGTAGGCCAGTTGAGTCTTAGAGTTTACAGCTTTACAGGTAATGGAGATGTGAAGGTCGAAGTCAAGGGAGGGGTCAAGGGTAATGCCCAGATATTTGAAGGACTGAACTTTTATCCTTACAGGCCTCTGAAACTGGCATGCAACACATCCCCATTTATAGTGGGGGTGATATTGTCTCACATTTTGCTTTCAGGTGAAGAACAGTCCATTGTTTTCCCACTGAGTACCTTGTCTCCCAGTAGAATGAATTACTCTCAAATTAAGAAGGAAGCTTTGAGCATAATCTTAAGAGTGATGAAATTCCATAAATGCCTATATGGCTGGAAATTGACTTTGCAGACAGATCTCAAGCTTCTATAGTTTTACTGGCAATTTCAGGGTCAAAGGCAGTGATTATGATGCTTGGAATGGTAAGGATGCAATGTCGGGCTTTGATATTATTAGCATATGGCTACAAAATCAAGTATCAGTATTCCCAAGTCTATGCAAATACAGACATCTTGACTTGACTGTCATATAGATACTCTGTAAATGCTGAAGACTTCAAGGCAATGTTTCAATGTTTTACATCTGGAGGAACTTCCTGTAGCTCGCAAGGAAGTAGCAGAGAAGATTAGGTGACAGCGAGTGCTCTGCACATTTCTGGACTTCACCCAGAATGGATGGCCCAACTTAAAGAAGGGGGAGGAGATGACTGTCACCAAAGAGGAAAGGGACCTAGGGGCTATCATCTCTGATGCCCTTCAGGTATCAAAGCAGTGCACAGAGGTGGCAGGGAGGGCCAGTGGCATGCTGGGGTGCATAGGCAGGGGTATCACTAGCAGGAGGTGGGAGGTGGTGATGCCATTGTATAAAACATTGGTAAGGCCTCACCTGGAGTACTGCATGCAGTTCTGGAGGCCACACCTGCGCAAGGACATAGATAAAGTGGAGATTATCCAGAGAAGGGCAACAAAGATGGCGTAGGGCTTGCACCACAAAACATATGAGGAGAGACTAAGGGACCTCAATATGTACTCACTGGAGGAGAGGAGACAGCAGGGAGATATGATTGAAATTTCAAGTACCTTAAGGGTATAAACAAGGTGCAGGTGGGGGACCTTTTCCAAAGCAGAAAAAGTACTAGAACAAGGGGGCACAATAAGAAATTGGAAGGGGTAGATTAAGAGGTAATGTGAGGAAGTTTTTCTACACAGAAAGAGTAATCGACGCTTGGAACAGTCTGCCACAAGAGGTAGTGGGGGCAAGCACAGTGGAGGGGTTTAAGCATGTCTGGGACAGGCACAAGGGAAGCTTGAGAGGGGAAGGAGTGATGAAAGGCCACTGATCATATAAGGTCAGTGGCCACATACAATGTATAGGGCCTACGGGCAAGTGGATGGTCCTATCGGTCCTTATCTGCTGACAATTTCTGTCTTTCTATGTAACAAAGATATGACTCTATTTACTTTCTTTGACAAGAAGCATTAGTTAGCTGCAGATCATGGCTGGGTTCTGTGGGGTATCAGAGTCATGATACCTTCAACATTCCAGATGTGTTTGCTTTCCAATTTGTACAAGAGTTATCGTGACATCTCTTGGACGACGGCATTGGCTTGAAGATACTTCTGGTGATCTGGACTATATCAAGACATTCCAAGATCTTGTCTGCAAATCTGTACCTTGTGAGGCTGTCCACAAGCAGCCTATGTAAGCATCTCTTTACTCTTGGTCTTGGGCAACAACTCCTTGAGAGTGCATCCATGTTGACTATGGCAAGGTAGACAAATAGTATTTCCTTGTGGTGGTCAGTGCACACTCGAAGTGGTTAAAGTGCTGTTGCTAGCCTTGCTTGTAGAGCAGAAAGCAGCTAACTAAAAGAAGCTACATTTTCTTCTTAATTTAACACTTATATCTTAGCAGGAGTCAGTGTCTGTTGAGATTAAGCAAACAGATACTTTATTAGAAGTAGAAGTGGTCTTATTTAGGGTTTAAAAAAAAGAAAAGAAAGAAAGTCAGTGTGTGTTCTGTGCTGGGAAGGGTTCTGTATCAGTTTACTTTGCTAAACCAGTAGGAGGAGAGAGAGCTTAATTGGGGGTATGGCTTAGACACTATAAAAGCAGGTGACTCAAATTACAACTTCCTGTTGCTAGCCTTTTTTCTTACTAATTGCCCTCCATCCCACCCCTCCACCCACTCACCCTAAGCCAGTTCTACTTTTATAGCCACTGGATTTGACTGTCAACAGGAACTTCCTGTTTGGCAGTAGGAAGGGAAGGATCATAGAGAAACATTGGTTTTGTCAACTCTAAAGGAAAAAAAGTAGCTCACTCTCCCCCAGCTGCTGGTGGCCTGACACAGAGCAAGGAAGAAGGAGGCTACTGAAGAATATAGGAAGTTACTGTCCCAGAACAGGAAGGGTGAGAGTTGTAAGGAGAGGAGAGAGTAAGCATACAGAGAAACAGGAGGGGACACAAAATAAGACATGATAGGAGTGGTGCAGTGCAATGGCTGTGGGCGGCAGTGTTCCGGGAGACATTCTGGAGGCTCACGATGCTGCCCTATTTGCAGGCACCTCTCTGGTCTGAGGGAGGAGGTTGCCCATCTCCAGGCTGACCTGGATAGGATTTTTGAAACCTCCTCCCCCACTAAGGGACCACCAGGGCCAATGCCACTACCTCAGAGGTTGCCAAGAAAGAGAGGCTGGACCAGGGTGGGCTCAGAGAGGGAGAGGATGGTGGAACAGAGTTGCATCCCTCCAGCTGTACCTCTCCACAATTCATTTGCTCTTCTGGTGGATAGTGGTTCCTCTATGGAGGCATCTGCAGTGGAGACCAAGGAGGATGCTGGGAACCTTCACAAAGGAGACCCACAGGAGGGTAGTATAAGATCCCACAGGGGAAGGAAACAACTCCTGGTGGGGGACTCAATCATTAGAGGGTAGAAATGGGGGAGGAAGGGGAGAGGGAGGTAAGGTGCCTGCCTGGCGCCACTGCTTAGAGGGACAGGAAGCTAATCCTCAGGATTGTGGGAGCAGCTGCACGAGGGAGGGAGCTGGATGTCATTGTCCACCTAGGGACAAATGACCTGGCTAGGAATGGGATCAGAGCAGTGCAAGAGGAGTTTGTAGAGTTGGGGAGGGGCCTTAGACAAGTAGTGCATACAGTAACCTTCTTGGAGGTGCTGCCTGTCTATGGCAAGGGTGATGCTAGGGTACTCCTCACCAGGGAATTCAATGAATGGTTGAAAAACTGGTGTGGAGCTCAGGGTTTTGGCTTCATTGGGGACTGGGGAGCCACCTGGAGGGATGCAGACCTATACTGGTGCGATGGTCTGCATCTGTCCTGGGGAAACCAGGATCCTAGGTGAGAGGTTTAAATGATTCATTGGCAAGCATTTAAACTAGCCAAGGGGAGACACTGAAAGGAGCAGGAAATCCCAGCCTCCCCCACAAACAACAGTAATTAGTGAGGTAAACACCAAGGTAGAGAAGTCATGGGGAGCAGGACAGAAGTAAATGTAAAAAAGGCAAAGGCAGTAAGGACAGGAATGGTGCTGCAAAAGGGTAAGGCCATCAAAAGTGGAGGGTGATGAGTACCAATGCCTGTAGTCTGTGAACAAGCTCCTGAACTAGTGGCCTGATGGGAGAGGGTTGCCTGGATATTGTGGCAGTCACAGAAACATGGTACACAGAGAACCATGACTGGGATGTCAACATACCAAGATACACATCTATAGGAGGGACAGGGAGGTAAAAGAGGAGGAGGAGGAGCTCTGTAGTAAAGGAAGGGATCAAAGCAACAGAACTAAAGAGTAAACAGGAGCAGATGAGACACACTGGGTCACCCTGGAGACAGGAAATGGCACTACATCCGCATGGGGTTGTATACAGACCCCATCTCAGGGGAGGAATGGACAAGGAAATGATAGAAGGCTTCCTTAGAATGGCAGAAAAGGGGAGATATTGTTGATGGGGACCTGAATGTGCCAGATGTTAACTGGAGCACCTTTGCTGCAGGCACATCCAAGAGCAGGGTCATTCTTGATGCCCTCACAGGGGCATGCCTCAGACAGCTAGTATTGGAACCTACTCGAGGGAGCAATCTTAGACCTGGTACCTCAAATGGGGACGGAGAAAGAATCTCAGATTTAGAAGTGGGTAGCCATCTGGGAACAAGCGACCACCAAACAGTGTGGTTCAATATAAACACATACAATCAAGCCATACAAAAGCAAGAGTATTGGACTTTAGGAGGGCTGACTTTGGGAAATGAGAGTGCCTCAGAAAAGCACCTAGTAAACAGGCAAGAAGGAGGGTGGAGGAACAAGAGAGTAATCAAAACAGCCATCACAGAGGCAACAAGCCTTTGTGTGAAGCAAATCAACAAAACACAATGAAGGAAAAAACGCTATGGTCTCAAAAGAGGTGGCAGGGAAGGTTAAGGAGAAAAAGATAGCATCTCAGGAAATAAGGAAACACAGAAGGAGAAGGACAGAGAACTTTATCAGTTAAAGCAGAAAGAGGCTGGAAGGCAGTCAGAATAGCAAAGGCCCAAACCAAGGAAAGGATAGCCAACTCTGTTAAGAAGGGGGATAAGACCTTTTACAGGTACATTAGGGAGCGAAGAAAGACCAAAGGAGGGATATTGAGGCTTAATAAAGGGGAGAGAATGTGGGTAGAGGGTGACAATGAAAAAGCAGGGATACTGAATGAATATTTCTGCTCAGTATTCACAAAGGAAGAGGAGGGGGAGGTACCTAAACCAAACAAGAGAAACACTCTGAAGAAGAGGGTTGATACCAGTCCATTTACAGAAGAAAGGGTTCTGAAAGAACTAATAAAATTGAAGGTGAACAAAGCAATGGGGCCTGATGGGATTCACCCAAGAATTCTAAAAGAACTAAGGGTAGAACTAATGACACCACTGACTACTCTCGTTAACAAATCATGGGAGGATGGGGTGGTACCTGAGGACTGGAAGGGGGCAGATGTGATTCCTCTTCACAAAAGTGGAGTAGGACAGAGGCAGGAAACTACAGACCAGTTAGTTTGACCTCAGTGGTAGGTAAAATGATGGAATCACTTCTGAAGGAAAGAATTGTTGAGTACCTAGAGGCCAGTGGGGCACAGGACCCAAGGCAGCATGGATTCATGATGGGAAGGTCGTGTCAGACAAATCTAATAGATTTCTTTGACTGGGTGACCAAAGTAGTAGACCAGGGAGGGGCTGTGGACATGGCTTATCTAGATTTTAGCAAGGCATTTGATACAGTCCCACACAAAAGATTAATACACAAATTAGCCAGCCTTGGAGTGGGTCCCAAGATGGTAGCCTGGATAAAAAATTGGCTAGACAACAGGATGCAAAGGGTAGTAGTAAATGGAGTCCACAGTGAAGAAAGGAGGGTTACTAGCAGGGTACCGCAAGGTTCAGTACTGGGACCGGTCCTTTTTAATGTCTTTATAAGTGACATTGCAGAGGAACTGGAAGGAAAAGTATGTCTTTTTGCAGATGACACAAAGATCTGCAACAGGGTTGATACACCAGATGGAGTGGAAAGGATGAGAAGGACTTGACAAGGTTGGAGGAATGGTCAGATGTATGGCAGCTCAGATTCAATGCAAAGGCGTGCAAGGTAATGCACCAGGAAACAAAACCCAGGGCAAGAGTACACAATGGGGGGTGAGATATTGACAACAGTAAAAATGAAAAGGGACCTGGGGGTAATTATATCAGATGACCTAAAGGTGGGCAAGCAATGTGAGAAGGCAGTAAGGAAGGCTGGGGGGATACTGGGATGCATAGGGAGAGGCCTCAATAGTAGAAAACAGGAAGTTGTTATCCCTCTGTACAGACAGTTGGTGAGACCCCATCTGGAGTACTGTGTGCAGTTCTGGAGATCCCATCTCCGCAAAAACATAGACAGAGTGGAGGCTGTCCAGAGGAGGGCAACCAAAATGGTGCAGGGTCTGCTCCAGAAGACATATGAAGAAAGACTAAAGGAGCTTAATATGTATACCCTTGAGGAAAGGAGAGAGAGCGGACATGATAGAAACTTTCAAGTACCTCAAGGGAATCAACAGAGTCCAAGAGGGTGGCATCTTTCAGAAAAAGAGATGTGGAAGAACAAGGGGGCACAATTTGAAGATAGAGGGGGTCGGCTCAGAGGTAATGTGAGGAAGTATTTTTTCACAGAGAGGGTTGTGGATGCATGGAACAGCCTCCCTGAGGAGGTCGTGGAGTCAAGAACAGTGGGGAAATTCAAGAATGCATGGGACAGACATAAGGCAGTCCTAGTGGGGGAGTAGGAGGAAGTAATCTGTTGGTTAATTAGGATCTGCAGCTTATCTGTTAGGTAGGAAAATCGGCAGACTAGGTGGGCCAGGCGGTCCTTATCTGCCGTCAAATTCTATGTTTCTACGTTTCTAAGTGCCTCCAACATAGATCACAACTGGCGAGAAAATAGTGAGTCTGTTGAGAAATCATTTTGTTTTATATGGACTGCCATGTGAGCTAGAGTGTGACAATGGTTCTCAGTTCTCAGTGGCGGATTAAGATTTTGGTGCAAGGATGTGTGCTGCCCCCTTTGGTGAGAGAGGCACATGCCACCCCCTTTGATGAGCCACAAACTACAAATAAATCTTTCAGGGCAGGCTACACAGAAGCAGTATTTTGTCCCGCCTGCTGACGTGTCCTGTCTCTCCAGACCTGCCCCGCCCCCCAGTAGCATTCTGTGGCAGTTCCCATCCAACTACATTGAGCCCCACTGGCTGTGAGCATCCCAGCTTCCTAAGAGTCACCTACATTTCTCAATGGTAGGCTAATGCTATTCATTTGGTGGTGGGGGGGGGGTTGATGGTATCCATGGGCTTTTCAAACTCATAGTTGGCTTGGCTTTAGTTCCTTGCTTTGTTTCACTTGGAGGATGTGTACGAATTGCCAGTGATTGTGGCTTGAGCAGTACCTGCAGTGGCTGCAGTAATATTTCTACCTGGATGCAGCAGCTGTAGAGTCGTAAAAGAATTGATCATGACCTGCAGGTGGCACCTTGAAGAGTGTCTGTGATGTTGAGAGTGCATGGATCAAAAACTTTTGGCGACAAAGCAGCATGGTCTGTCATGATATTGAAGAAGCAGCGTGAGAGTGAATCCTATTTGAATAGTAAGCAAACAAAACAAAACAAATAATCCCTAACTCCAAAATCAAAGTTGAATGGCCCTGGACTGGAACTTTTTTTTCAGGAAAGTTTTGGCCATATAACTTAGTTGTTCCTGAAGATCACTTTGGGAGAGTAACAGCAGGACTATATTATCAGCATAGACCAGGATCCCTACTAGTTAATTCCTAATTTTCAGTGGGTTTTAGTTACAGTACTGTTAAAATGTTCTCCTAAAATGTTAATAATCTATATATTGTAAAGAAAGGGGGCCAAAAGGCATCCCTGCCATGCTCCTTTATTAGTTTGAAATTTATCACTTAGTTACACTCCATTGGTAGAGGTGGGCGAAGTGGCCAAAATTCACTCTGTGAAGCATTTTGCAGAGTAATGTGGAATCCGTGAAGTAATCCGCAAAACGAAGTGGTGTACTTTGCGTCATAAAGAGGAACGCGAAGTCCATTGATAACAAAGACTTCACATTAGTCTGCCTTCCCCCAACCACGTCTGCACCAATTTTAATGTGAAGTACATAGAAATCAATGTACTTAGCATCACTTTGCCTTGTTATTGAGCTCTGAGGTGAATTTTGCAGTGATTCATGGGATTGCAGGTCACATGGGCTCTAGATTATTCTGTACAGCCTCAGTTCTGTGTAGTGTGTGTGTAGTGGTAGATGGAGATATTTTCCTCTCAGAGTTCTGCGATTCTAGTCCTCTAAAAGCTGTTAAAAAAGCCTTTTTGATCCATTTTCTTTCTCAAAATTTAGTACATCGATTGTAGGAAATCTTCCTGTGCTCATATCATTGAGTGTTTATTGTTTGTGTGTGGATTTTGAATGTTAATTTAGAACATTCAGTCTGTGTACTGACAGACACTTGAAGTGTGCTTTGGGGAAGGGGCGTATCTGTGGTGGAGGTAGGTTAAAACTGGGAGAAAAATGCAGTCTTTCTTGTTTGGTTATATTTTTCTTGTATAACTGTGTTCATGTACACAGTAATATTTTCAGTAATTCTTGACTTTTTTTGCTGATTGTTGTGGCGCAGCAGTGCATAATTTCAGTTTCTTTAAAAGATTTAGTTATATTACTGGAGTTTTGAATTTGCTATGCATTACTTGTAGTGTGTGTGAGTGAGTGTGTGATGAGTGCCATCAAATCAGACACATTTTATTGTGCCACAGAGTAATTGAAGCAATGTGAATGTGCTATCCACCACACCTGTGTGATTTTGTACTGCTTTGTTGTATCTTGGTTGTGGACTGTTACTGCAGTGTGTACCCCACCCGGCAACAGGTATTCTTTTCCCGATTGAATTGTGTCTTGTGAGCACTGGTTAAAGTGTTGTTGTGACTTTGCATCTGCATCTCTTCTTGATTGCGCAGTGCAATCTTAATCTGTTTATGCTTTTACAACTGTTTAGTGCCCAATCTCCATCTGCAAGCCACAGTTGTTGTTATTTTGGCTTCACATCCACTGGCCCAGACTGAAAGTTCAGAAATCTAAATTTGTTTAGAATTTTCTTGGTGATCCCCCAAAATGCCTGCAAAGAGACATGCAAGCAAAGCTGTTTCTGGCCATGGCACTGCTGCCAGTGGCAAGATTGTCCATGGGCGTGGTAGTACGCAGAAGTGCATAGCTGATGTCAGTAAAGGGATTTCTCCATCAATGTTTTTTACAGTGCAGTCTGTAGCTTCTCTCATAGTTGGAGGAGATGATGTTGTCCCAGCTGGTGGTGCTAGTGCAGTTTCTGCTGGCATGAGTACTGCTGCTCAAGTTCCACTTCTGACCAGTTAACCATTTCAAAAAAATATATTTCAGTCTAAAGCTGTGACTGACAGTGTAGATGATGTCATACTCCTTATTAACATCCCCATGGTAGTTGAACATGACTCTGATCCTGGCAATGATAACTCACAATGTCACATTTCTTCCAGCGCTGTTGAGATCATGTCTTTGCCATCCAGTGATTCAAAGTGTGGCGCAAAACTATTGGGTGATGATGATGATGATGCTGTGGTTGGAACATGTTTTCCACATGACTGCATCCAAGCTGAAAATGTGGACGCAGATTATGTTGATGAATATAGTAATGATGTCAGTGACCTCTGTTGAGAACCAGAGAAAAAGAAAGTCAAGGTGACTGTGTTGGGGTCTGTTGGTGTTAAATCCCCCCCCAAAAAAACGTTGTGATTTAGTGGCTCCTGTTGATGATAATGATGATGGCCCAGTAATCATCATAGGTAGTCGTGGTGGTCAGTTGGATTCCAAGTGGGTCCAGCCTGAAAAATCATGTAGCACACCTCTCATTTCAGGAGTTAAAAAACCAGAGTCCAATAAACAGCATCAGGGACATGTTAAAAATAGGGGATCACAATCCCTTGTTTGGGATATTTTTGTCCAAGATGCAAACGATTAATCAGTTGCAATTTGCCAGCTTTGCCATGCATGTGTGAGTCGAGGTAAAAAGGGGAGTCATCTGGACATGGGGGGGTCAGTATACACATATTAAGAACAGGCACATGGCACTGTAGACCTGTCACCAGATGGCAGTTAATGCCATAGTGGGGCTTTCACCCTCATCATCAAACTTACTGAGCATGTTATCCCCTTCCATGAGTGTAAGACCAAGTAGGAATGTCTGCAGTAGCAATGAAATAACACCAGATGATTACTACAGGCATGATGAGGGGGAGGATTATGATTTAGAAATCTTGTCAGGTGGTAGTCAGAGTAGCAGTGGTGGTGGTCAATGCAGTATCTCTAGTGCAAGTGGTACATCAACCCCTGTACGTAAAACAGGGAAAATAACTTCATTTGTGGACTTGCCACCTGTGCACCCCTCTTTATCACACATCCACACCCCACCCCCGGCTATTCACAGAGCCAAGCGTACAAAATGTGAAAGTCAGCCCACGTTGGAGAGCGTTTTTGCCCCTAGCTTCCTGCCTGCCTGAAGAATGTGACCTACACTGTGTAATCCATGTGATGTATGTGGGCTGCCTGTGAATTCTCACTCCGTCTTAAAGCAGATTAAGGCAGAGTGCACAACGCAAAGTCATAATTACAATGCAAAGTGGCGAAGTGAGGGTTTAAAATGGGCACTCCACATAGTGGAACACTAATATGAAGTGAACACTTCGTGACCACTTCATGGACAGAATTTTACTTTGCTGCATCTCTACCCATTGGTTGTTTTATTGAAAACTGGAGCACTGTACAGTAGAGATGTTACCTTTCCTATGTCTTTCTCCACATGGGCTTGGGGCAAATTTTTTTATGATACTACGGCAAGATACCTCTTGTCTAGGTTGATGGAAACCTCTGTGGTATAACCTGGATATAAAAATTGGGGAGGGGGGGTCCATATGTTGGTCCTTGTGGTGGACCTGTGGATTGATTATGGTGGGAGTTATTGTTGATATGGAAGAGGGCCTGTTGGTCTTTTTTCAAGGCCTTCAGAACTTTCATAACTTCCCGTGGCAAGAGTTTTAGCAGTATCTGCAATTATGCCATACTTTATTGGGGAAACGTATTTATTTATTTATTTATTTATTATTTATTGAATTTTGATGACCGGGTTGGCCCACTGGGCCCTGAAGGTCCCTTTTTCCGGGGCGACCTGAGGAACAGAAAACAGTAGAATACATACAATCAGGTGATCCAGGGTAACAAAAGGTTTACACGGTTATAACATTACATGGAGTTATACAATTAGTAGACCATAAATGCAACCCCTGAGCAAATCAAGGCACGGTTATGTCCCAGTTAGGTACAAGGAGAGAGGGGTGAGTGTTGTGATTGAGATCGGAGGTGAATTATCCTATACTCTCGCAGTGGCAAGAACTTGCCCTGAGCAAATGGGCCTTAAGCCTTGTGCGAAAGTTTAACAATGAGGAGGCTTCCTGTACTGAATGTGGGAGGGTGTTCCACAGTTTGGGAGCTATAAGAGCAAAAGATTTGCCTCCCGTGTGAGTCTTGACTCTGGGGATCACCAATAGGGACCGACCCGAGGTCCTGAGCATTCGGGGGTTAGGCTTGGGCATGATGATTCTTGTCAGGCTTGGTGGGGCCGCTGGGCTCTGCAGTTTGTATGCTAGGCAGAGCAGGGGATACGTAGCCGAGCCACAAAGGAAGGCCATTGCAGCTGGGCTAGTGAGATGCAGGGGTGGTTTCTTGGGTGACACATTGTCGCATACCTCACCACCCTGTTGTATAGGACCTGAAGCCTGCCAACCTCACCCTTTGCCATACCCTGAATTACTGGGGTGGCATAAGTTAATGTGGTTAGGAGGACACTAGTGACAATTGCTCATCTAGCCTCTGGGATTAGTTGTTTTTTTAGCTGGTACAAGGTGCCGAGTTTGATGTGGATAGTCCTTGTTACCTGGTCTATGTGGGGCTTAAAGGTGAGACCTTGGTCGATTGTTAGCCCGAGGTATGTTATTTTGTTTATTTTATTTTGAAACTTCTTATGAATTATTGGCTGAATAATACAGTTTTTATAGGGTATTTTGGAAAATGGTTGAAATTGTCTAAGGGGCATATTAGCAGTCTATATAAAGAATTACAGAAATGTTGTCTGCCAGATTGGGACCCTCATAGATTAAAATGGGCAGCAGACTTGCAGTGTGAGATTACTGTGGATGGGTGGGAGAGGTGTTGGTCAGTTGCCCATACTTCGTCCCCCGATCTGAAAATACAGCTTATCCAAAACAAGGTCTTGGGGAGGTGGTACCACACTCTGGTACAATTGGTTAAAATGGGCCTGTTAGAATTGGATATGTGTTGGCATTGTCAATCTGTATCAGGATCTATGTTTCATGTCCTGTGAGCTTGTCCTATGTTATGCAATCAGTGGGACGAGGTTTTGAACTGCATGGAAGCTGTTCTGGAAATCCCCATTATATGTTCTATACTTTGGATATTGGGGGATCCGGAGATTCTGAACCCTCCATCCTGTCAATATAGAGGTTTCCTATATGCTGCTGCTTCGGAGGCTAAATAAACTCTTTTGTTATTTTGGAGATCACAACCAATTCCACCTTTAACATGATGGACGTAAGCTCTATCGAAGGCTGTTTCCTTTCATCGGATTTTCTTCCTTAGGTGGAAAGCATTGCCCTGTTTTTATAAAGTGTGGGGAACATGGTTATTATGCTTTGGAAGGTCTGATGGGGAATTTTTGAGTTAGGTTTTGTCTTTTATAGTGTGGTCTTTAGATAGGGAGAGGGGCGGATTGTGCGGGGGGGGGGGTTGACAGCATCCACTTGGGTGTTATTGCATCACTGCATATCTTGTTGACTGGTCTGTTTTCTGTAACTATTTTCTTTTTATAATTCTTAGTACCACTGTGTAACATATTGCGTTCTTTGTTGTGGACAACTGTTACATATATACTTTGTATAGGCATTTCTTTTTGAAGGTAGCATGTGTCTTATTCTATCTATTATGTCTGATTTTGTTGATTTGGAAACAATAAAAATGAGTTCATACAAAAAAAGAAATTTATCAGTTAGTTCCCCCATTTCAGCCATATTTTACTTTCGATCATGTTGACATATGTATGCTTTTAATAGTATTTAACAGTCCTTGCTCTATAATCAATTTTCTGATTTCTGTTTTCTACCATTTTATGAGTGAGTCACACGTTGCTCTTACATCAACAAAGAAAATGTATAGCTTTTGTGTTTTTCTTTTATAGTCCTTATATATTATATGATTCAAAGTAATTCCATGTTTGACTTTTGAGAAACTGGGACTAAAACTATCTTGTGATTCATATATTATCTTATTCTCACTTTCCCTTGTTTTTTTCCAGCCTTTCAATGTTTATTTTAGAGAATATTTGTGCTATGTTGTTGAGCAGACTAATTGGTCTAAACATTTTTGGCTTTTATGACTTTCTTTTTTTTGAAACTGGGACTCTTATTACCTTTCCATACCTCTGAGATAAGGTCTGTAGTTAAGATTATATTATAGTGGAATATGCACAAAATCGCTATGCATCATTCATGGATTATTTTAAATACGTCATCAGGAATTGTGGTGCTTTACCTGATTTTAAACCCTGGTGAACTTTGCGGATTTCATTTTCTGTGATATTAGTTACTAAAAAGGCTCCAACCTCTTGCTTACATAAACCGACTTTAGTACTTGCCTCATCTTGCTCATAACAAAATCTCATAAAACAAAGAAGTTGAGGAAGTATTAAGAGTGCAAGACAGAGCCATCACAATGATCAGGGTTAAGGAAGGCACATGCTATGTGGAGAGGCTGGTGGCCTTTAATATGCTCCCATTAGAGAAAAGGAGGATGATAGAGCACATGATCTCTCAAAGGTATCAACAGGATAAATAGGTAGAGATTTTTGAATCTGATGTCCTCCAGGAGGACATGGGGACAGGTCATGAACTTCAGAGGTGTTAAAATTAGGGGTTGTATTAGAAAGAATCACTGCCCCCTTCCTCCTCAGCTGGCTCCCATCCACCTCACTAATCCCCCAACTGTCACCTGTTGTCTAAAAGGTTTACCTTCCTGCTGTCATACTGTGCCCTGTGGGCCCCCCCCATGCCTCCCAGGGATCCCACTCCTGGGAGGAAGATAGGAAAGGGATGTGGCAGGGCACATCCCAGTAGACAGGGCAGGGCCTGCGAGGGAGTGCAGCTTCATCCAGAACGGCCTTGGCTTTTTCCACCTGTTTTATCTCCTCCTCTCAGGTGCCCCATGCGCAAGGACTAAAGGGGATGCACACAAGTGTGCACATCTCAGTCACAAGGCACCCTCCCTCCCACAGTGTCTCTGCTTGCACTACCACCTGTGGTCACCTGGGTGGCAGTATCACAATGGAGTCCATCATCCTCCCTCTTCCTTGGAGGAGAGCATCCTGAGGGACACTCAGTCCTCCTCTCCCTGCCTGATGCCCGAGTGATACAAGTGCATTCCTGAACCCAGGTTGCCAGCGTGGCAGCAGGTAAAATGCCAGTGCCTCAGCCCTCTGTGCCACTCTGCTTGCCAAAAGAGTCACTTAAGAGGGTAGTAAACCTATGGAGCAGTCTACACACATTTTTGCTTACAAAGGAAATCGCTGGATACCATGGGTAGTGCAGTTGTAAGGGAGCACCTTTAAATTTGTCCTTGGTTGCACAGTATATTTACTAATACCATTTTATGAAGCTAGGAGAAGACATGATGGACACAGAGTCCCTTCCAGCCATATGCTACATGCATAATTTTATTACTACTGTTGTCTCTATCCTGGGATCTGCTGTATATACCTGCTTGAGACTGTCCAGAAAGGGCAACCTAAGATGATCAAGGACCAGCAGGATAGAACTTACAAGGAGAGGTTGGGGCCCCTAAAAATGTACTCCCTGGAGAAGAGGGGACATGATTGAGACTTTCAAATACTTAAAGTGGATAAATAGGGTGGATAAAGAGGGGCTCTTTAAGCTAAGTGGCAACTGAAACACAAGGGGAGACAGTCTAGTGTGACTAGAGTATGCGTGTGAAGCATGGAAACCCATGCCAGGGTAGACTGAGGAGGGAGGTCGAGCCACTGAGGATCTGAGACACTCGGTTTCCAAAGAGGGAGGGAGGGAGAGAGGGCATGCTCAGATATGGCATATGCACATCTCCTGCCAGTTGACCGAGAAGCAGGATTGGGGTCTGCTGTGAAGGCAGCCCCTCACCTGCCCTCCAGACTGGAGGAAGGGGGCAGCCATGTTGATCCTAATTTTCAAGGTGTGTGATGGGGGAAATGGGAAAGAACACAGTCTTGTCACTGTAATGGATAATACTGATCCATGTATCAGTTTTAACACTGACAATGTACTTGTACAAATATTTTTGTCTGTGTGTCTTTGGCAAAGCTCATCTCTGAAAATGGAAACGTTTCTTAAAGCTTATCATGATAGGTACATAAAGAAATACAATTAAATGAAATAAAAATAAAAAAATAAATAAGAAGGATCATAGCAAGTTCAACAAGGAAGCACAATTGAGAGAAAAAAATATAAGATGGGATATTCAAAAGGGTTGCGCCATGCGCAATAGGGTTGCACCTGCGCAAGTCCAAAATTTCGCCAATCTGCCATATTCAGCAGGAGGCAGTTGCACCCCTCAAGGCAAGCTGAGCAACAGCGCAATGCAAATGAATGCATGCTGAACTGGAGGGGGAGGAACTATGCATAAACTGCACAGCCCGATATTCAGCGGGCTGTGCAGAGTTGTGCAGGCTCAACCCCCAACCTGCGCCTGCACAACTTTGAGCCCAAAAAATAAGGAGTAAGTCGAGGGCCACCCACAGGTGAGCTGCCGCATTGCAGGATGCAACACAGCAGCTGCCACCTGTGGCTGGCCTCTCAACCTCTCCCTGTACCCCCTGCAGCCCGATCGTGGGCAAAAGTGTGAAAATCTCCCACCCACCCGACTGGCCCGATCGCGGGCAAAAGCTTAAATAAACACCCCCCCCAGCCGATCGCGGGCAGCAAATGTCCCCAGCACATATCCTGGTGGTCCAGTGGACCGCTAAGTCTGATCGCGGGCTGCAATATTTAAACCCCACCCCAGGAAATATCCCTGGTAGTCCAGTGGACCGCTAAGCCCGATCGTGGACTGCATAATGTGGCGGACCCCCACAAGACCATATCCTTGGTGATCTAGTGTCCCCCACCCCCATTCATTCATTAACATAGCTGGACTGCCTTATGCGGTATGGGCTGCATGCCCATTGGCTCTTGCTCTGCACCAATGGGGTGCAACCCTACCGACAGTCAGTCGGTGGCGGCGGGGCTGCAGGCGGGTGGGATGCTGCCGCCCACTGGCTGCGGGGAGGCGGGTGGTGGGGCTTCGTGGGTGGGTGGGGTGGGGACACTAGATCACCAGGGATATGGTCTTATGGGGTGTCACCACATTATACAGCCACGATCGGGCTTAGCGGTCCACTGGACCACCAGGGATATTTCCTGGGGGTGGGGTTTAAATATTGCAACCAGCGATCGGGCTTAGCGGTCCACTGGACCACCAGTGATATTTCCTGGGGTGGGGTTTAAAATATTGCAGCCTACGATCGGGCTTAGCGGTCCACTGGACCACCAGGGATATGTTCTGGGGCACTTTGCTGCCCGTGATCGGGCTGGTGAGGGGATGTTTATTTAAGCTTTTGCCCACGATCGGGTCAGTCGGGGGGTGGGGAGATTTTCTATACTTTTGCCCGTGATCGGGCTGCAGGGGGCGTCAGTCCCCGGCGGCTGCTGCCTGGCAGGGCGCCAGGCGCAAGTCCTCAGGGATCGGCGCACCTGCATGCTAATGGCATGCAAATGGGGCCATAAATAGATGCAAATGGCCCCCCCTGCACCTTGCATGAATTATGGCCCCATTTGCATGTCACCTTTTCAATATCGGAAATTTGCGCATGGCGGCATGGTACTTGTGACACCGCAACCTGAATGCTCCACTCTGACCACTTGCGGTGGCGCAAGTTCCACTGCGCCATGCACAGTGGCTGTGGCCAGGGGGTGATATTCAAAGGAGTTGCTCAATAGTGCAACTCCTTTGAATATCACCCTAGCCACACCCCTGCGTAACTATTTTGTGCAGCGCAAGGGCTTGCGCCACAGAATAGCGCAGTTTGAATATCCAGCCCATAGTGTCCAAACTGGAAAGCACTTAGCAAATCCAAGTTAACAGTCATGCTATTAGGGTCACTGATTTTAGCTGGACTTTAAAAAATAAATGTTTTACTGCTGCTTTAAGAGCCTAGGTGATAAGATAAGCCTTGTTTTTCCCCTTTGTTAGGAAACAACATTCTTTGAGTCCTCTTTTTAATGCAGGTATACATGAACCAGAACTTTAAACGGAGACTCTCATGAATGAGACATGTAAGCCACCCCCCCCCCCATTTTGGGGCTTACTAAAGTTACCCTCTGTCTCCTCCCTTTTGCTCCTTTCTCGTGAATAGGAGGGAGCTGGTGACTGCCCTTGTGTGTGGGTTTGCCTGCCCCTGAGGAATAAAAGTTGGAGATTGCGGCCGGCTCAGGGAAGTCGATGAGAGACTGTCTACAAGTGGGGCCAGGGTTCAATCCCTGGCCCGAGAGTGCAGCTAAGCTCTGTGTCATATGAAAGCACTCATGTTTTTGTAGGGTGGTTGGTCAGGGAATACGGCCAGTGGGATGGGACCCTGTGTTTAGGAGGGGAGCCGTGGCCTGGAGGATTTTGGATGTCTGATCTGCTTTGTGCTCTGTGGCACTATTGTGGGTCTGGGGCCTCGTCCTGTGTGTGAAAAGGTGGTGGGGGTGCTACGGCAGTGGCAGCACTGTGACATGGCCTGTTTGGTGGTGGCAGCACTGGGGTGCCGTACTTGTGTGGCACACTGTCTTCTTGTTAGATGGCCTGCTGGGAGCAAGAAGCCTGGGCCCACTTTTCCCATATTTTTCTAGGTCAGGACTGGGTGAAATTGTGTAGGCCAATACACCAGAGTAAACTGTGTGTTTGTTGGGAGCCAGCTGTGTGGGAATATCCCTGTTTTGTTTTACGGATGGCCAAGCGCTGAAGTTTGGAGCAGCAGTGTTTTTTTTTAATTGCCTAATGATGGTCCAGGGTGGAGTTTTGGAGACCCTGGTTTGGAGGCCTAGGCCACTGCTCAAGTTTCTGAGCCCCCAGGCTCAGCGTTAAGTGGATTCCATTCATCAGGCCTGCCTAGACCCAAGTTTGTGCCGCAGCCTTGTGCTGCTGAAGTATTAAATAAAGTTCACCCTTTTGCTGTCTCCAGTTGCCTCCAGCCCCATGGAGCTGATGCGCTTATGTTCAGCAAATTCATTTTTATTCTTTTAATTCAGTGTGCTCCTGCTCTTTTAAGCCATGTGTATCTAACCAGTTTGCTCCCTAGACATCCCAAGGTCCCTATCTGCCTGCGCCTTGCTGATGTTTCTTCCACCTGGGATGCATCTGCTGAGGTGAACAGCTCCTGAAATTCCTTCTAGCAAAATTTCAGGCAGGCCCAGCAAATTCTGTTTTACTGCTTCCTGGTATGGATTTCCTGGCTTGTGCCCCCCCCCCCGGTATCATTACCATCAGTGCCCTAGACACAAGCCGGAGGAAGGGTTACAGACATATTGCACTGGAAAAGATATCATACAGGTGTTATAACATGAGTGCTAAAAACCTCACTCTTACAAGATTCCAAACTCATTACTATATAGGGATCCAGGAAAAGAAGAAAAGAGGATTTTAATGACTTGATCAGGAAATGGTGCAGGGAGGAGATGTTTATCTGTATTGGGGACTGGGAGGAGATCTGGTCAAACAAGGCACTCTTCACCAGACAGGCTATACCTCAGTAGGGAGGGTTTGAGGGGACTCAGGGACAGACTGGGTGAATACATAACCGCTACACTTAATTTAAACTACTTGGAGGGGCAGCAGGAATGCAGGACCACAGACTCCGAGAGGAGGAGGTCAGTGAACCTCCCCCCCACAATGATGGATGAGGTCTGGAGGGAGGAGGTGGAAGGAGTAAGAACAAAGTTAGCAAAGGATGGAGGTGTGAGGAACACATAACAAGGGTACATGGAGGGGTGCACACAGAGGGAATAAATGTGAATAGAAGAATAGACAGAAGAGAAGGAAGGTCAGATTCTAGGTGGAGGTGGTGTCTCTGAATGCACAGAGTCTTAGAAACAAGATAGATGATCTGCATTCACTGTTAGCAGACAGGAGGGTGGACATAGCAGCAGTAACCGAGACTTGGGCAACATCACACCATGACTGGGACCTTACGATCCCTAGAAATAAACTATGTAGGAGGGTCAGGGTAGTCAGGAAGGGGGGTGGTAGTTTATATCAGGGAGGAAATAACTTACATGAGGAGTCAGAGGAAGGGGAAGTGGAGGCATTATGGGTTTAGTTAAGATCCAATAGAGGGAGAAAGGTGAGGCTGGGTGTGGTCTACAGATCACCCAATCAGGATGACGAGAGGGACAGGGAACTGAGCTCACAAATATTGGAAGCTGTGGGGAAAGGAGAGGTGGTAATTGTGGGGGACATCAACCTGCCCAAGGTGGACTGGAACATACCCTCCACAACATGTGCTAGGAGTCAGGTGATCCTGAAAGGACTGCAGAGTGGGATCCTGACTCTGGGCATCACTGAACCAACAAGAGCTGAAGCAATTCTTGATCTGGTGCTCACAAATGGGGAGCATGTACAAGAAATAATGGTCAGGGAGCCACTGGGTGGAAGTGACCGTTGCACAGTGTGATTCCAGTTGGATATGGGCAGGAAAAGCATCCCGACTAAGACCAAAATCTTAGATTTCAGGAGGGTGGACTTCAGCAAAATGGGTGAAGAACTATGGAGCCATCTGGTGGGCATCAGAGCAGATATGGGGGTGGACCAAAGGTGGTCCATCATTAAGGAAGGAATACTGGTTGCCACAGATGAGTGCGTTAGGCTCTGGGGTAAGAAAAAAAAAGGGCCAAAGTGCCCATCTGGTTCAGTTCTGGGGTTGCCCAGTCAGTAAGGGAAAAGAGGTTGGCCTATAGAAAATTCAAGAAGACCAAGAGAGAGGTGGAAAGGGAAAATTACCTAAGGTTGGCTAGTGAGGCAAGTAAGGAAGTTTGGCGATCAAAGGCACAGAAGGAGCTGCAGATAGCTGAAGGAATTAAGAATGAGGAGAAGGCTTTTTTTCACTATATAAGTGAGAAAAGTGACAAGAAGGAAAGGACTCAGGCTTAAGAAAGGGGTGGAGTGGGTGGAGGATCATAGGGGAAAAGCAGAAATACTAAATGAATACTTCTCTTCCGTCTTCACCAGGAAGAAGGACATATCAGTGCCTTCAGGAGGAAAAGAGGAGCGGGGGGGGGAGAGGAACACAGATGTAGTGATAGAGGAGACTAGAGTGAGGAAGTGGCTGCTGGCATTGAAGGTGGATTAATCACCAGGCCCGGGAAGAGTACATCCAAGGGTACTAAAGGAACTGGCTGAGGAGCTGGCAGAGCCACTGGCAGACGTATATATTAGTTAACTAGAGTCAGGTATGGTACCGCAGGACTGGAGAACAACACATGTAGTGCCCTTCCACAAAAGCAGTTCCAAGGATGACCCAGGGAATTATAGACCAGTCAGTCTGACCTCCATTGTGGACAAGCTCATGGAGAACATAGTAAAGGAAAGGTTGATGGAATATCTAGAGGAGCATGGTCTCCAGGTTGCGAGGCAGCATGAGTTTAAGGGGGGAGACTGTGTCAAACGAATCTGATTGACTTCTTTGACTATGTCACTAAGACAGTAGATAGGGGCCAAATGTTAGACATCCTCTACCTTGATTTCAACAAGGCCTTTGACTCTGTGCCCCACAAAAGGTTGATCAAGAAGTTAGTGGATCTTGGGGTTGGGGAAAAGATTGCCAGATGGGTGGAAAACTGGCTGAGGGACAGAACCCAGAGGGTGGTTGTGGGGGGAGAGTTATCTGGCACCAGAGAGGTAACAAGTGGGGTCCTGCAGAGCTCAGTGCTGGGGCCGGTGTTGTTCAATGTCTTCATCAATGACATTGGGGATGGCGTTAAGGGCAAAATGTGCCTATTCACGGATGACACCAAGTTCTGCGGAAGAGTGGACAAAGCTGAAGGGATACAGGACCTACAGGAAGATCTGAAAAAGCTGGGGAGAGGTCCAGGATCTGGCAGCTTGGCTTCAATGCCAAGAAATGCAGAATTATGCATATTGGAGCCAAGAATCCCAGGACAGAGTACTACCTGGGTGGAGTCTGAGTATCTGCATCAGAGGAGGTGAAGGACCTGGGAGTGATGATCACTAGTGACCTGAAGCACTCCATGCAGTGCAAGAAAGCAGCAGCAAAGACAAACAAGATGCTGGAATGCATATCAAGAGGGATCAGTAGTAGGAGAGAGGAGGTTATACTGCCCTTGTACAGGTCACTGATAAGGCCACATCTAGAGTATGGAGTTCAGTACTGGTGCCAACTCCTCAAAAAGGACATTAATCTGCTGGAGAAGGTCCAGAGGAGGGCTACAAAGATGATAGCGAGTCAGCAGGGTAAGGCATATGAGGAGAGGTTGAGGGCACTGTACTTGTACTCCCTGGAAGAGAGGAGAGATAGAGGGGACATGATTGGAACTTTCAAGTACTTGAAAGGGATAAATAAGGCTGATAAGAAGAAACTCTTTAAGCTGAGTGGCAACCATAACATGAGGGGGCACAGTCTTAAGCTGGAGGGTGGGAGGTTAAGGATGGAGGTCAGGAAGCACATCTTCACAGAGAGGGTAGTGGACACTTGGAATGTGCTGCCGTAAGAGGTCATCTCATTGAAGACAGTGGGCAGCTTTAAGAGAGGCTGGGATAGGCAAAGGCGGAAGGTAAGGATCATGGGTAGAGAGGATGGGAAGAGTGGGGAGGGAGGGCAGGGACATTAGCTCAAGCTGTGTACCCTGCAATAGGAACAGACTTGATAGACCAAATGGCCTTCTGCTGTCTTCTTCGTAAGTTCATATGTATGTAAAAGCCACAAAGGGATGGAAATGTGGCATAGCTTTGTTTCATTGTTTTTTTACTATAACACCCCAACCCTCCCCTGGTTCTACTCTTGAGAGCCAAGGAAAAGTTACAAGTCTGGGACCATGCCCTGCTGCAACACAGAACCCATGCACTCCAGTCCATTCCAAAAAAAGTGAATACTTTATTACCAGCTACAAATGCAAGCATTTGCTGAGCACTGGCACACTCACTAAACGTATTGTTATTGTAGCATTCTATGAAAACCTGCTAAAAATACCAAGAGAATACAAAGAGAAGTTAGTGATTGCACCTCTACCATACCTGCAACAGCCCCGGTGCTTCAAAGGAGGACCCTCTTCCTCAATGGGTTAGGACCATGAGCCATGGGTCTGCTGCTTCAAGCTACAGGTCTGGAGTCATGCCCCACTAGTCTGCTGCTGCAGGCAGGGCACTAAGGATCAGTAGTAACTTTCTATATGCAGGGCCCTTAAAGCCATGAAGCATAATCTGATTCATAGCTTTCTTTGCATAAGACCCTTGCTTGACCTGCTGCTTGAAGCAGCAGACCTACAGTATGGGGCAAAGCCCTAGACCTGTAGCTTGCCCTTGGTTCATGAAAGGTAGGGGCTGGAGGACAGGCCTGTGCTGGCTGATATTGTACTTCTTGTGAGCTCGAGATGTGGGCTAGCTAGTTTCCTGTTCAGGTTTGAAAACATTGTCTGTTTCCATCTCATGCCATGAGTACCACACAGTAGTCACTTATCCAGGCAACACCACCGAGTCTGGCGAGTGCATGTGCAGGGAATATATAAAAATGTGAAATCCATTCCAGGTTGGGATCTTGGCGAGAAAAAAAAAAGTGTTAAAATTAATGCAAAATTGCAGGTTTACTATAGTTGTGAGAGAAAATGGTTGTGAGTTTCCCTCTGTTTTATGGTTGAAGTATTGAACATATAAAAAGTGACAGCACTAACTGCATCCTCTGCAAACCATTTTGTGGTATGTTTTACAGACTGGGTAATTGTAAAATTATGGAGGGTGGAGGTAAAGCATGAGAGGATTCCTGCACAGTGGCTGCCTGTTTCCTTTTTATAATTTTCCACACTCCATTTTACATTAGGCATTGTTTGGCCCGGTGGTGCTGAGGATTGAGGCGCTGGATGCCACACCTTGCACCA
The DNA here is from genome assembly GCA_016271365.2 of Neoceratodus forsteri. Lineage (NCBI taxonomy): Eukaryota > Metazoa > Chordata > Ceratodontiformes > Ceratodontidae > Neoceratodus > Neoceratodus forsteri. The sequence goes on along the minus strand of CM057453.1, from coordinate 1,552,408,753 downwards.
TCTGGGTTCGGGAATGAGCCTGGGTCATTGGGGGTCGGCCGGGGAGGAGAAGGTTCGAGTGTCCATAGGACTGCTCTCCTTCTCCGGGGAGGGGGGCTGGACGCCTCGTGGCCTAGTGGCCTCTAGCGGTGGCTGGGGGCGATGGCAGGCCATAGGCAGACTTGGGAGATGTACAGTGGCAGACGCCAGGAAGGGGTGCATGCCGTAACATGCGCGCTTCTGTCCCTTGACGTCATTGCATGCCACAGACGTCCACGGGGGAAAAAAAGGAAAATATGGGCACCAGTTGCGGCGGCATGATGGCCGTCTCCAATGGGGACTTGCTCGGCACCGAGGGTGTGCCGCTCTACTGGATCTGGTCCTGGTGTGAGAATGCGAGGGGAGCTCTCCACCTCCCTGCTGTGGGGGTAGCTGCAGGCCCGAATATGGGGCCAGGGGGTTCTTGGAACGGTGGCCAGAAACCTCGGGGGATGCCTGGAAGTGTGAGGTAAGCAGACTGGTGGTCAGGGAAAAAAGTACCAAAAAAAAAAAAAAATTAGGCATTGTTCCAGACCAGTAATGACTTTTTAATTAACTGAGTTACACTGTTCATTAGATCTGGTGATTCCCCTGCATGAAACTAAGGGAAGGTGTGTCAGAATATAAATAATGACTACGCAAAATAGTAAGCAAAAAAAAAGAATCCACAATCCAAAATCAAAGCTGATGGCCCTGAACTAGGTCTACTTTCTTCAGGAAAGTTTTGGCCATATGTCTGGGCTGCCTTGTATTGTATTTCTTTTCTTTTTCTTTTTAAACTCTGGTTTATTCAGAGGTTTACAAACAACTACAAGGGAACATAACAATCAATGCTTCAGTCCTTAGTGATCGCAGTGACTAACACTTGTACTTGCATATAAATTTCAACTTCAGACAATACTCTATTTCTTTATCTGCTACATTGTTACTCCCCACACACACCCCAGGACCAGAGGGAATTGTAAAATTGTTGGCACCAAGCTGCCCCAAATCTTTTCACCAGTGCAGGGTGCATCCATCACTCCCTGTAAGTGGGCAGATGAAACACAGAAATATAGAATTTATCGGCAGAAAAGAACAAGTGGATAAGTTGGGCCATCCGATGTGCCCTATTTTTCCTTGCCTATTCTGACACCCAGGCCCCTATTTGGTCTCCGGTGTCCCTCCTGCTTTTCTTTCCTCTACCTATTATGCTTGTGTGCCTATCCCATACAGGCTTGAAGCCCCTTCTGTTTTCACCTCCACCACCTTCCAGGTGTCCAGCACCCTTGCAGTAAATAAGTATTTCCTCACATTCCTCTTCAGCTCCCCCCCCCCCAAGATTCATTGCATGCTCCTGTGTTCTGGTGCTTCTCTTCTTCTGGATGAGACTTCCCACCTGCAGCTTCTTCACCCCTGTGAGGTACTTATAGGTCTCAATCATGTTTCCTCTAGCTCTCCTCTCCTTCAGGGACAGCATAATGAGTTCCCAAAGCCTCTCCTCGTAGAGCTTCTCATGCAACCCCAGTACCATTCTTGAAGCCCTTCACTGGACCACCTCCACCCTGTCAATGTCCTTACAGAGGAGCGGCATCAAGAACTGGACACAATAATCTAGGTGGGGTCTCACTAGTGAGTGAAATAGTGGTAACACCACCCGCTAGAAATCACCCTCTCTATACCCCAGAGTGACCCAATTTAGTATGCATGCATGAGTGCTGGTGTGAATGGGCCTCTGTCAGGCTGGTTACCTTGATATGGTGCAGAGGCTTATCACAATGTTTCCTAAATATTGTAACTAAAAGCAGCCACCTTCTGTGTGTATTAGGATAAAATGTAAATTTATAAAATATTAATCTATTGGGATTATTGGCTTAATGCATATGTAACTGAAATGGGGGATGGGCCTATTGTTTGTGTGGCGTGGCACTGCATATTTTGGTTTATATTTACACAAGATGGGGCAACAGTGCTGTCAGTTTTGAGTACAATATGGGATTACCTGAACCCCCCCCCTTGTCTCTGGGAAGAAGTTACAGGTAAAAAACAAGCATTTGTCAATGCCGAATGTTGTCTCGCTGGCATTGGCATTGGTAGTGCAGGGGTTAGAGACATATAATTGGAATGGCAGTGAAGTATTGAAGTGATGCCAACCCCACCCCCACCCTGCAGTGACCAACAGGCATTGGGGTGCCTTTGGGTTGTCAGCTATAACGCTCATGCTACTTTATCTCAACCTACCCTGTAGACACTGACAAGTGTTGTGGTGTGCTTTGTGGTCTTTGAGTGTTATACTTATCCCATTCCATATGGAAATACACTGAGATGGGTGAAGTATAGGAGAATGGGGTGAACTTTGTGGCCGAACACTGCAAGGCACACCATGATGTCTGTCCCTGGCTGCAGGGTGGGGGTGGGGGTGGAATGGCATGAGCATTACAGCCGATGATCCCAAGTCACACCCCTGACGCCTGTCAGTCTCTACAGGGTGGGGTGCTACAGCTGGAAACCCTAACTCCGTAAGCGTGTGTTGGTATTTTCACTCCCAGTTTTCCACATGGGCTTTTTGTGAGCCCACCTAATGAAGAGCGGCACTATCAGTTTGTTAGCTGAAAGGTGATTTTGCACAGCGGCTATGCCATTTGATGACACAGGGACGAAAACACATTTTGGGCAGTATGTGAAAAATGACAAATGTATTGTTCATGAGGAGATATAAAAAAATGGCAATGTTGAAAATCTGGAGTGAAAATATGAAAAATTGGTGAAGTCATGAGCATGCATAGAAACTGTGCAACACACGTCGGTAACCCAATTATTTTTTGGATTTTTTTAACCACATTTTTAACATAGGCATTTTGGGACCTCCCCTCATGAACAGTGGCACTGTAATTTTGTTAATTTGTCCTAAATGTTGATTTCCCACAGTGACCATGCCATTGTGCGCCACAAGTGCGAAAACACATTTAGGGCAGGATATGAAAAATGACTGCTGTACTGTTCATAAGGAGGTGTGAAAAATGCCAGTGTTGAAAATGTGGCATGAAAATATTGCAAATTTGAGAAGTTACAAGGGTGCATGGAAACTGTGCAACGCATACTTGTAACACAGTCATTTTATGGAATTTTGTCACCAAATTTTCAACATAGGCATTTTAGGACCTCTGCTCATGAACAGTATCACCGTCTTTTCCTCAAACTGTCCTAAAAACTGATTTTGCACAGTGACCGCGCTATTCTGTACCAGATGTGCTAAACCACAATTCAGCCAGGATATGTAAAATGACAGCTGTACTGTTCTTAAGGAGGTGTAGAAAAATGCCAATTTTGAACATCTGGAGTGAAAATATTACAAATTCACGAAGTTACAAGCGTGCATGGAAACAGAGTAACTCACTGTCATAAAACAACCATTTTTGGGATTTTTTCCACCAAATTTGCAACATAGGCTTTTTGAGAGCCCCCCTCATGAACAGTGGCACTGTCATTTCATTAATCAGCCTCGAAATGTGATTCTGCACAGTGACTGCGAATTCACCTTTTGGGACCAAATAAAGCCATGGCAGTGTCTGAATTCATGAGGAGGGGTCCCAATAACCCCATGTTGAGAATTTGGTGTCAGAATTCCCAAAAATGCCTGAGATATGCACCAAAGTTGAAAAAACCCTATTTATGCCATTATACAGCTTACCGGCATTTCTTCAGTTCGCAGTCAGCTTTGAAGAGTGCAGAAGTGTTCTGATCCACTGAAGAGCGTCGCGCCGTGCTCTGGAGCTAAGTATGGGGTGAGGGGTGTGTGGCGAGGGTGGGAGTGCGCAGAGGGGTAGGCTTAGGTAGAGGCAAGGAAACTGCAAGGGACCGTTTTCTGTTTACAGGTAATAATAAAAAAAAAAAAAACATTGTGGGACTTTTTTACAGGGTACTGTGGCCTGTGGCATGCTGGGGTGGGCTCCCAGCATGCCACCTGAGATTTTCTTGGGGGAACTGTAGCCAGCAGGGGGATTGAGCACCTTGTTGGCAAATACCAGTGGGGGTGGGAGAGCCGGGGGGGTTGGGTACCCCCTCCAGCACCAACAAATGGGGAGGACATTATGCTGACAGGAGTGGGCTTCCCATCAGCAAATTGAACTGGGAAAGGGGGACTGAAGCTGACAGGGCCCCTGTTGTGAAAAGACTTTAGGGGCGCATGATGCGGGGGATTGGGCACCCCTCGGCCCACAGTGGAAATGGGAGGAGACATTATGCCGACAGGAGTAGGCCCTCCCCGTCGGCATTGTGACAGGTGGCGGCAGCAATGTTGCTTGCATGTTGGGAGGCGTGTTGTGGTCCTGCTGCATGAGAGCTTCACTTTCATTGCAGCGGACCTTTTCTTAGATCTGGTGGCCACATTAGGGATGCATGATGTCAGTGCCTGCTGCTGGCTTGTTGGGGAATGAGGGATGCACCTACTGATGCATGCCCTGCATTCACCCAACAGTAACCGTGCCTCCAAATCTGCTACTACCACAAGATGTTGGCTGCGCATGCATGAGCCAACATAAAAATGCATTTTTAAAGCAACGTTACTCTTGCTTATAGTGTACAGTGATTATTGTGTTAAGAAAATGTCAAATTACTTGGCTCTGTCTTCGAACTGCGGGGCTGTTTGATTTGTTTCAGTGCATTGTTGCTGTATTATTTTATTGGGGGTTTTGCTCCTGAAACTGGCCCTAAAATGCACCAAAATGCACAATTTCACACATTACTCTTTCAAAATTTACTGGGGGGGGTCCTTGACCCCAGACCCCCATACAAAGGTTTGGTTTTCCAGGTCAAGTTCTCCCCCTTTCTGTAAATTCTTGGATCCTCCACTGATTCTCCTTATGCTATTTCAAACGGTTTCTTAAACAAAATGGCATCTGACACATGTTGACAGCACCTTACCATCCAGCATTGAATAGTGAAACAGAACATGCTGTGCAAACTGTTAAAAAGGCCAGGACTAAGCAAGTTTCATCTCAGTTAATCCTAACAGTACCACTGAACCAGCAGTTGTCAAGTTTCTTCTTTGCCTATTAAAACACACCTCACACAGTTACCAGGAGGACACCGGCAGAGTTATTCTTGACATAGCAGCCGCCCTCCAAGTTATCCTTTCTGAAGCTGAATCCATCCTACACAGTGGAAAAACAGCAACAACAGCTGAAAAAGGGACATGATTAAGCTACAAACTAGTTTGAACTTTCCCTCCAGGGGAAAAGTTGATGTTCAGGAGTTCAGAAATCCTAAACACTCTGCTGGCCCAGTGACATGGAGGATTGAGGTGCTGGGAACCACGCCTTCTCCCATGCTGGCAATCCTGGTTTTGGGAGTGGACTTAGGTCACATGGGTGTTGGCCAGGGTGAGCATCAAGTGTCCAGAGGACTGCTCTCCTCTGCTGAGGAGGGGTGGTCTTGCTGTACTGCTCCTTAATACCACCATGGGGAGGAGTGGCAATATGACAGTGAGTGCAACACATTGGGGGATGGCTGATGGCTAAGCACGTGCCATGCCCTGCCTCCACAAGCATGCTGACTGGTGTTACTTGCACACTACTGGTCAGGGAAGAAAATGGGAAACAGAGCCATCAGATCATGCTGGGCTTGTCCACCAGCCATCACATCACCCTGGGCTCCCTGCAAAATGTGCAGAATGTGTGTTCCAGGGGGGATGATGGACCTTCCACTTCTGGCAAGGACACGTGGGGGGGGGTGTTGGATTAAGGTGAGTCCCAGGAGGAGATGGTGGTCAGCTGGGGAAGGGTTGGGGAAGAGTGGGGACTGACTGGCTCAAGGAAGAAATACCTCTGTGGAAAGAAAGGGAAGTCCCAAGCATTAGTGGATCGCAAGTACCATGCTCTAGACTTCTGGAATTTTAACTTATGGGGTACAGGTGGGCCATCAGTTGGTTCATGTGCTTGTGGATCACTTGTCATTGAAGGCATCATCTTTCTGTCCAGCTGATGATGTCATTTGGAAAGGCGAAAGCATTGCTGGGGACTTTGTTGATGACCATCTGCCATGCCATTTGTTGCCTCCATTAATGCGAACTCTCACTTAGTTTGGAATTATCAACGGAGGTGTTACATCTTAATTATTCTCCTTCTCTGCCAGTAGAGCTCAATTCCTGGTCTGGTGGGACCTCATTGCCCTGAAATATTTGGGGGTCCAACTGGTGGCAGATCCTTCACAACTAGTCCCTCTTAATTAACTGATATTTCAATGGATTTACTAGCATGGAAAAAGCTGCCCTTATAGTTAATGCAGCCTATTGATAATGTTGGGATGAATGTCCCACCTGGGACCATTTATTATGCTCAAGCACTGCCAGTAACCCCACCCCAGACTTATTTTGGGGAATTCAATAAACATATTTCACACTACATCTGGGATGAGAAAATACCCCTATTAGATTCATGTTACTGCAGCTTCATAAATGTATGGTGCAAAAAGGGGGGGAGGAGTGGCCCTGTATGTTAATGAAAATATCAAAGCTACAGAAATTCAGAATACACATAAGGAGCCAGAAGAACTGTGGGTCACCCTGTAAACAGGAAATGGGACAGCCATAAGAACTGGGGTTGTCTACAGGCCCCAGACCAGAGGGAGGACATAGACACATTACTGTTAGAAGATATACAAAACATGACAGCTAAAGGGAGGTTCTGATAATGGGAGACTTCAACATGCCAGATATAGATTGGTCAATACCAGCAGGAACATCTGCCAGAACTAGACTAGTAGTGGATTCCCTGCAGGGAGGGCCTCAAACAACTGGTACAGCAGCCCACAAGAGACAGGGCTATCCTAGATCTAGTACTGACTAACAAAGAAGGGATCACAGATCTCCAGGTAGAAGGTCACCTGGGTCCAGTGACCATCACATGGTATGGTTCAATTTGGCTACTACATCTAAATCATCCCATTCCAAGGCAAAATATGGGACTTCAGAGGAGCTGACTTTGATAAGATGGCCAACAGAGCAAAGCTAGCCCTGGCAAAAAGAAACACAGGTGAGGAGGTACAGGCAAGTGGGCAAGCATTAAGGATACAATACTTGAAGCAACATCCCATTGTGTTAGACAGAAAAGGAAGTGCAAAGAAGAAGGAAACCACTTTGGTTCTCAAATACAGTAGCAGAAAAGGTCAGAGCCAAAAGGCTGGCCTTCAGAAAATATAAAGGGAACACAGCGGGATGAAGATAGGGAGGCATACCAAACTGCCTAGCGGAAGCAGGTAAGGCAGTAAGGCAGGCAAAAGTCCCAAACTGAGGAAACACTAGCACGAACAGTAAAGAAGGTGACAAGACTTTCTATAGATACATTAGTGAAAGGAGAAGTCCAGAGGGTGTGCTAAGCTAATGGAGAAAAGGGAGCATGTGAGGAGGAGGACCCTGTAAGGCATCTATCCTAAATAGATACTTTTGCTCAGTATTTACTGAAGAGAAGGTAGGGCAGGGCCCACAGCTCAGCATCATGGACACAGGGGGAGGGAGGTGAGCACTACTCCTTCACAAAAGAAAGGGTCCTACAAGAGCTTGCTAAGCTCAGGTGGATAAGGCAATGGGACCTGATGGCATACATCCCAGGGTACTTAAGGAGCTAAAGGAGGAACTAGCAGAGCCATTAGCAGAACTGTTTAGTGAGTCTCTGAGCACAGGAGAGGTCCCAGAAGACTGGAGAAGGGCTCATGTGATCCCGCTCCACAAGAGTGGTAGCAGGGAGGAGGCGGGGAACTACAGACCAGTCAGTCTTACCTCAGTAGTGGGCAAGATTATGGAGGCACTCCTTAAGGAAAGGATAGTGCAACACCTGGAATCCATAGGGGCACAGGATCCATGACAGCATGGGTTTACAAAAGGAAGGTCCTGTCAAACTAATCTCATAGATTTCTTTGACTGGGTAACCAGAGTGGTGGACCAAGGGGGAGCAGTTGATGTCGCCTACCTTGACTTCAGCAAAGCTTTGACACTGTTCCACATAGAAGATTGATAAATAAGCTAGGTAGGCTCGGGGTGGGTCAGAAGTTGGTCAACTGGGTGGCAAACTGGTTGACTGGCAGAAAACAGAGAGTGGTGGTAAATGGTATACAGTCAGAAGAGATGCAAGTCACAAGTGGGTACCTCAGGATCAGTCCTGGGGCCAGTCCTATTCAACATCTTCATTAGTGACCTCGCAGATGGACTAGAGGGTAAGGCTTGTCTGTTTGCAGATGACACCAAGATCTGCAACAGAGTAGATGATCCAGATGGGGTGGGCAGAATGAGAAGAGATCTGGATAAACTAGCAAAATGGTCAGAAGAGTGGCAACTGGATTTAATGCAAAGAAGTGCAAAATCATGCACATAGGGAAGAGAAACCCTGAAGCCACTTATAGGCTGGGAGGAGTTGCTAGCAGTCACAAAGGAAGAAAGAGACTTGGGCATCATCATCACTGATGACCTAAAATCATCCAAGCAGACCTCTAAAGCAGTAGGTAAGGCTAAGGGTGTTGGGTGTATTAGTAGAGGTATCACAAGTCGTAAGAGGGAGGTAATAATCCTCTGTACAAGAACATTGGTTAGGCCCCATCTGGAGTACTGCAGTATTGAGGCCACACCTTCACAAGGACATTAACCAAATGAGGCAGTCCAGAGAAGGGCAACCAAAATGGTGCAGGGACTGCATCAGAAGACATATGAGGACAGATTAACGGAGCTCAATATGTATACCCTTGAGCAAAGGAGGGAGAGGGTGATATGATCGAGACATTTAAACACCTTAAGGGCATAAACAAGGTGAAAGAGTCTAACATGTTTAAATATAAGAAAAATTGCAGGACAAGAGGACACAGCATGAGATTAGAGGAGGCCGATTAAGGGGAATGTGGAAATTCTTTTCACAGAAAGGGTGGTAGATGCATGGAATAGCTTACCACAAGAAGTGGTGGCTATGAATACAGTGCAGGGCTTCAAACAGGCATGGGATAGGCATAAGGGAGCAATACAAATGACTATGAATAGATAGGTCACTGACAGAGCAAAGGCCGATGGCACATTTATAAGGTAGAAAAAGAAATGGGCAGACTGGATGGGCCTTGCGGTCCTTATCTGCCGTCAACTTCTATGTTTCTATGAGGGGATTCACTCTTCCCCACCTGTCATTATACCTCACAGCTGCACAATTGTGGACCATGTTGTACTGGCTTTCACCTGACTATAAAGCTCACTGGAAGTCTATAGAAACAATAGAGGAATGCTTATTATTACGTAAGTGTTATTAAACCATTGCTCTCTAACCTTTCAGCACTGGGGTCTATACAGCTTTCCTACATGATTTTGACATTGTATAATGCCTTAGCACAGTTAAATGCAGACAATGTAGCCTCAGTCAAGAAGGCATGGGAGACAGATTTACCAAGTCTTCTAACAGGCAAGGAATGGCAACGACATATATCCACTTTGCATTCCATCATAGCCTCCCATGTCTGGAAATAATTTTCTTGGAAGAATATTGTCAGATTCTTTAGGGCCCCTGCAATCCAGCACAAATGTCTCTAGGGTGGGGAAGCTTCATGTTGGAGTAAATGCAGGCCAACCCCAGCTACTTATGGTCACATCTTCTGGAGCTGACCTGTATTACAGACCTTTTTTCTGCTCTTGATAAGGACTTCTCAGAGCAATTTGGGCAGCAGGTGTGGTTAACAGATCACATATTTTTCTTCTCAGACACTCCGCACTACTGCGGTCTCCCTCAACCCACAAATTGTGTAATATTTGTATTCTCACACCAAAAAAGGTAATAATTAAAAATTGGCTCAGTATGACTGTCCCTTCTATATGTTTTTGGCAGAATATAGTAATAGAAATGTACAAACTTGAGAAAATTATGGCCCACTTGAACCATGTTTCAGGTAGTAGTGGGGAACTTCAACCTACCCAGGGTGGACTGCAGTGCACTGGCCACAAGATGTGCCAGGAGTCAGAGAATTCTGGATGTGATTCAGAATGGGTTCCTGACTCAAGGTGTCACTGAACCCACCTGGTAAGAGGCAATCCTTGACCTGGTGCTCATGAATGGAGAGCATGTACAGGATATAACAGTCATGGAGCCAGTGGGTGGAAGTCATCATCATTCAGTGTGGTTCTGGCTGGACATGGGCAGGGAAAGTGTCCCCACTAAGCCCAAAATCCTGGACATTAGGAGGGTGGACTTTAGGAGAATGGGCGAGGTACTGAAAAGGCACCTAGTGAAAATGAAAACAACTATGGGGGTGAATCAGAAATATTCTATTATTAAGGAAGGATTAGGGGTCACGAAGGAGGACTATGCTAGATTCAAGGGGAAGAACTCAAAGATCAAAGCACTCAGTTGGCTCAGCTCAGAGGTAGCCCAGGCAGTGAGGAACAAGAGGCTGGCCCATAGGAAATTCAGTAGGACCAAAAGTGAGAAGGACAGAGAAAAACACCTGGGGCTGGTGAGGCAGGCAGGAAGGGTGGTTTGGAGAGCAAAGGCACAAAAAGAAGTGCAACTAATGGAGGGTATTAGGAGTAGGGAGAATGCTTTCTTCCACTACATAAGTGAGAAGAGAGACAAAAAAGATGGGATAGTTAGACTGAGATGATGAGACAGGTGGTTGGATGAATATATGGAGAAGGAGGATTTAATGAATGAATACTTCTGCTCTGTCTTCAAAAAGGAAAACGATAGGTGTGGATGGGGCAAAAAGGGACCAGATAAGATGAGGGGGACAGATGGGGCAATAGAAGGGAAAGAGTGAAAAAAGGGTTGCTGGCTTTGAGAATAGACAAATCACCAGGCCCAGATGAAGCACATACTAGGGTGCAGAGAAATCTGGCAGGTGAGTTTGTTGAGCCTTTTTAGTTGTTCACTGGGGTTGGGCATGGTACTGCAAGACTGGAGGAAGGCACAAGTGGTGCTGCTCCACAAGAGTGGTCCCAAAGATGACCTGGGGAACTAAAGACTGGTCAGTCTCACTTCGATTGTGTGCAAGCTTATGGAGACCATAGTGAAGGAAATATTGATAGAACAGCTAGAAGAACATGGTCTTCAACATGTAATGCTGCATGGATTTATGGGATGGATGTTTTGTCAAATGAATCTAATTGACTTTTTTGACTGGGTAACCAAAACAGTGGACATGGGCCAAGCAGTAAACATCCTCTACCTGGATTTCAGCAGGGCCTTAGACTCTGTATCCAACAGGAGGATGATCAGGAAGTTGGCGAACCTCTGAGTCAGAGAGAAGATGGTTAGATGGGTGGAAAACTGGCTATGGAACAGGACCAAAAAGGTGATGGTGGGAGGAAAGTTATCTAGTACCAGAGTGGTCACAAGTGGCATCTTGCAGGGCTCAGTGCTAGGGCCTGTGCTATTGAACACTTTCATTAATGATACTGGGGATAGCATCAAGGGCAAAATATGTCACTTCATGGCCAAGACCAAGCTCTGTTGGAGGGTGGACTCGGCAGAATGGATACAGGACCATAAAGAGGATCTACAAAGACTTGAAAGGTGGTCAGCGATCGGGCAACTGAGCTTCAATGCCAAGAAGTGCCAGGTTATGCACATTGGAGCCAAAAAAAACAGGGCAGAGTACTACCTGGGAAGGGTCCAGGCATCTCCCATGGAGGAGGAGAAAGATCTGGGAGTGATAATATCTAGTGACCTGAAACACTCCATGCAGTGCAATAAGGCAGTAGCAAGGGAAAACAGTATGTTGGGGTGAATAGCAGGATAGCACTTGGTGCTTGGCCAACCCCTGGCGGAGGCCAGGAGTGTCACAGCTGAGGATTGCAGGTTCCGGGAGGTATACCTAGATGTTGGCACATTGCACCTGTATGTCACTGCATTCCACACCTCCCAACCAAAATGGAGAAAAACATGGATGCAGCATGCAGGGTGTCCACCTGCCATACTGAGCCCCAAGTATCTGGCCGAGGCACTCTGCCCCCTGATCTTATGAACATACGAAGAAGCCAGCAGAAGAAGGACATTTGGTCTATCAAGTCTGCTTGTGTTGCAGGGTCCACAGCTTGAGCTACTGTCCCTGCCCACTCTCCCCACTCCTACCATCCTCCCTACCCATGACCCTTACCCTCCCCCTATACCTGTCCCAGCACCTCTTAAAGCTGCCCACTGTCTTCAATGAGATTACCTCTTCTGGCAATGCATTCCAAGTGTCCACCACCCTCTCTGTGAAGAAGTGCTTCCTAACCTCCTTCTAACACCTCCCACCCTCCAGCTTGAGACTGTAGCCCCTCGTGTTATGGTTGCCGCTCAGCTTAAAGAGACTCTCCTTATCAACTTTATTTATCCCTTTCAAGTACTTGAAGGTCCCAATCATGTCCTCTTTCTCTCTTCTGTCTTCCAGGGAGTACATGTTCAGTGCCCTCAGCTTCTCCTCATATGCCTTACCCTGCTGACTGGCTATCAGCTTTGTAGCCCTCCTCTGGATCTTCTCCAGCAGATTAATGTCCTTTGAGGTGTTGGCACCAGTACTGAACTCCATACGCTAGATGCGGCCTTACCAGTGACCTGTATTAGGGCAGTATAACCTCCTCTCTCCTACTACTGATCCCCTTTGATATGCATCCCAGCATCTTGTTTGCCTTTGGTGCTGCTTTCTTGCACTGCATGGAGTGCTTCAGGTCACTAGTGATCATCATTCCCAGGTCCTTCTCCTCCTCTGATACAGATACTCGGACTCCACCCAGGTAGTACTCTGTCCTGGGATTCTTGGCTCCAATATGCATAACTTTGCATTTCTTGGCATTGAAGCCAGGCTGCCAGATCCTGGATCACCTCCCTAGTTTTTTCAGATATTCCTGTAGGTCCTGTATCCCTTCAGCTGTGTCCACTCTCCCACAGAGCTTGGTGTCCTCCACAAATAGGCACATTTTGCCCTTAATGCTATCTCCAATGTCATTGATGAAAACATTGAACAACACCGGCCCCAGCACTGAGCCCTGCAGGACCCCACTGGTTACTTGTCTTGTGCCAGATAACTCTTCCCCCACAATCACCCTCGGTGTTATGTCCTTCAGCCAGTTTTCCACCCATCTGGCCATCTTTTCCCCAATTCCGAGATCCACCAACTTCCTGATCGACTTTTTGTGTGGCACAGAGTCAAAGGCCTTGCTGAAATCAAGGTAGAGGAAGTCTACCACTTCACATAGCACTGTTCAGAAAGTAACGAAGTAGGCTTCCTGATGTCTCTGCCCTGGGGGGTAATCCAGGGAGCACTCCAATGGTGGCAGGTAAGTCCTGGGGGATGGGGTGAAGTGGTAGGGATGGTAGACTGTCAGGAGCCAGCCAAAAAAAAAAAAAGATATCACTCAGATGGAGATGGTCCAGAGAAGGGATACGAAGATGACTGTGGGACAGCAGGGTAAAATGTACGAAGAGAGACTGAGGGACCTGAACATGTATTCCCTGGAGGACAGGAGGAAGAGGGGAGACATTATTGAGACTTTCCAGTACCTTAAAAGGGATTAATAAGGTGAACAAGGAGTGTCTCATCAGGCAAAGCTACAGCAAGAATACTTTTGGGCGGGTCTATGTGATAACAGTGATTGCGGAAAGGCGATCGCCATTAGGGCGAATATACATCAGCAAAATTCCATTTTGCTGATGTACTCTCCTGGCACACGGCAAAAGGGTGCCAGGAAATTGCATATTTTTGCTTATACAGGGGGGCCATGCCCCCCACACCCCCCTACTAAAGATTCTCAACTCCAAGGGGGTGCATGTCGGGGAGGGCTGAAAAATAAAAATAATTAAATTTATCGGACTGACGCAAAAATCCTGATGTGCCCAGCACCAAACCGGCACCCTCCCAAACATAGCCTACAACAAACCCACTATACCACATGGCCAGCTCGGCAACCCACCATTGCTCTACACCTCACAAACTCTCCCTCCCCATCCGCCCATTGCATGGTGTGCTCATTCCCCCCCCCGTGCGTGTATACATATAGTGACATGATGTCACTATACCCGCATTCGCCCCCCTGTCCACTAGCCCCGAGAACAAGCACCGTTATTGAGTCACCCTTTTTGTAAGTGCTCAATAGCGGTTGCCCTTCTCACGGGATACTCGATTGGGCACAGCTTTAACATAGAGGTAGGAGTGTTTAGGAGGGAGAGAGGTTAGGAGACATTTCTTCACAGAAACGGTGGTGACCAAGTGGAACATGCTGCCAGAAAAGGTGATCTCAGAGAAGATGGTGGGCAGCTTCAAGAGGGGTTGGAATACAGGGGAGGATAAAGGTCATGGGAAGGGAGGAGGAGAGGGATGGAAAGGTCAGAGAGAGGGGGGATCATGACCACAGCCTGAGCTGTCAATCCTGCACAAAGAGCAGACTAGATAGACCAGAGGGCCTAATTCTGCTGGCTAATTTGAATGTTCATATGTTCTGACAAGCTTAAAATGTTTTGGAGGTAATGAGTGTTATGTATTATGTCTTCTCACTCGGATTTCACCCCATGATTCGGTGACATGGAGGGCAACCTTGCATCTCCACCTAATCGTTCATCCTATACCCCCTTCATGTCCCTGTCCAATAACTGTAACCCTCTGGCTTAGCTCATTTTGGTATTGTGTGTACTTGACTGGATCAGTTCCATAAAATGAGACCTGTGTCAATCTTTCTACCAGAACATTTAGTTGTATAATAAGGTTCGACTCATGTACTGTAATTTTCTACTCTGTCAGCAGCTTCTGTTACATGTTGTTGTATTGTCTCTTTTACCAGTGAAAAAATATTTTAAATAAAGTTACAAAAAAAACTTTGGGAGAACTTGTTTCTATCTATGTAATTGAACAATAGCATGGTCCTGGTATACCACATACATTAAACTATAAAGGTTCAGAGGCTACAGTGCTCTCTTCCATTGTATGCAATATCACTTGGCTGGAATAACAACTGCTGTGGGTGGAATGACAAGATCTTGCACAGATGAAGCTAGAACATCTTGATTCACCAACGCCGTGCAGCTGATCATGTGATCAGCTGTTTCTACTATGCAAGTATGTGAGTGCTTTCTTTCATGAAAAAGTGGCTGGCTGTGGAGGAAGGTGGGTTGAACCGGTCACCTTCTCATGATGAGAATTGGGTGCTGGGGGATAAGGAGAGTGGGAGTAGGGTGCTACCAGGGTGGGGGTTTAATTGTTTAATTAGTATTTCAGAAAGACCTTTGAGCGTGAGCTCTTTTACAAAGGTTTCACGTCGGGGTAGACAATAAGACAATACACATATTCAGTGGATACAGAGGCCTGATCATTAGGCATTAAAGAGCAATTACATGACAATTAGACAAATAGGAGAAAAAAAACTGAGCAGTTGTAATTGAATACTAAGCTATTCCTAATTGGTTGCCCTAGGTAGTACACCCCTTGAAACCTCCAAATCCGTTGATAGACTATGGCAGAGTAACTGCATAGGGTTTAACACTATCCCAGATGGCGAGAGGCTGGGTGACAGTGAAACAAGGGGATTGGGTTTGAAACCAACACATGAAGGCCGAGAGGTGGGGTATAGTGAAAGCGGGGGGCTGTGATGGGCGGAGCAGCTCAGAGGGCTTTGTCGAGTATGGTGTGTGTGTGGGGGGGGGGTGGAGGGCATTAATAATAATTAAGAAATTAAAGTGGTACTCTGGATCTAGCCAGGGCCTCTCATTAACGGGGGCTCTAAGCAACCACAGAGTTTGCTGGTATCCAAAACCAGGTATGTACTGATGTATTTTTCACACAATAGGCCACTTGCCCTGATGACCTCATGACCAGACAACCTCATATGAAGTCACAGTGACTGTGTGACCCTCTGAAACAACAGGTCCAGCATCTGTGGTTACTTCATAATACCTGATGATGCAGCTTGACTGATGGATGGCCCACTTTTTCATTCAGCATTAAAGAGACAGGTTGCATGTACAGCAGCCTATGTCTTCAGGAAAAAGACACAAACCTCATGTTCATTACAGTGCATCACTTATTCAATGACTCAATCAATGAATCAATCACTATGTTATTTGAATTAGAACATGAGTAACAAATGAGCAAGACTCACTTACAGTGGTGTCCTACTTGTGCAACCTTTAACAAGAATCATAATGTTACAGTATGTTCAGTGGTTACAATGCATTACATAGAAATGAAGAGTAATTTTCATTCAGCAGTTTGCAGTATTTTCTTAGTACAATATCATAATTTAAAATAACAATAATGACAGGTAAACAATCTCAAGGAGGGTCTTTTTGGCCAGCACAGCTTGGGTTTTCAGAGACTAGCTTTAGGATGGAGCCAGACATTTAATGATGTCTACAATCTAATTACCCAGTGTAAATACCCTGCATCCTCATATTGTACTTCTATTACGTCATGTATGACTCTACAGTCTAACAATCCATTGTAAATACCTTGCAACCTCGTATTGCCTAATCTGTCTTGCTCTTGTATTTTGTATTTAGACTGTATGTATTTCCTCTGTATATATTTGTTACCCATGTCCCTGGGTCACACCTGTTAATGAGACAGCTCAGTGTGCCTTTCCCGGTCAACAAATTTTAAATAAATAAGTAAAATGATGCCATCCAGGGAACACGTCCTGTACATGGTCACCATTCTAATATTTAGAAGGTCCAGACCTGCGGGTCAGAAAATGAAAAGGTAACCCTGCCCTTGACCATAGGAAATCAGAACTATAAGCCAGCTGAGGATAGGGGTAAGCAGACAGATATGTTATTAGAAGTGTAAGGTCTGCAAGGTAAATTGGGACCTTCAATTACTAGTGACACAGTGAGGGAGTCAGAGCATGTTACACAATGGTAAAAATAAAAACACACAAGAGTTAGTGTTCTAGTTCGAGTTGAGGGAAGGGAACTGTTATCATCTTTGCAGTTAGCTGGGTGATGAGGAGAGCTGTAAACTGGGGATGTGGCTTAGGCAGAAGTAAACTGAGTGTCTGCATTTAGACCTCCCTATAGTTAGCCTTTGGCCAGAGAGCAGGGCCAAGGAGGTAGATGACTAGGGCAGCGAGAATGTTTCTAGGACACTTCTGACTAGGGGGTAAACACATATACAATATGCTTTACTAGAAGTGTAGGGTCTGCAAGGTAAATTGGGACCTTCAAGTACTAGTGCCATAACGAGGGAGTCAGAGCCTGTTACACAACGGTATTGCCCTCCCACCCTTAGTCAGTTCCACTTTTACAGGCACTGGATTTGACTGACAACAGGAACTTCCTGTTTGGGAGCAGGAAAGGAGGGATCACCAAGACACATAAGACTCACCATCCATGACGGAAAAAAGTAGCTCTCTGTCCCCCCTCAGCAGCTGGATTTCTAACTCAGAGCAAGGAAGAAGGAGACCACTAAGGCACAAAAACATTTGACTCGGAGGAAGGACACTACCAAGGCACACTAACATCAGGGCAAAGGCTTCTCAAGAGTCAAGGTAGGGACCTCTGTGCGAAGGACTACAGAATGGGGGGCAACATAAAAGAATTAACTGGAGTGGACTACGCAGGCTTGAAGGTGGGAAATTGATAATTTATTCTTTCTACAGGGTTTTCTTGGTGTGAAGCTGAGATTGTATTGAATCTTGCTAAAAGGATATTCGACTGTTTTTGGAGGGATTACTTGGGAAGCTGTGTCTGTGTTCAAATCTTTTACAGGGTAACTTGTGAAGCTATGAAATATTGAATACCTTATGTGACTAGTATTGACTCTCTTGGGGGGGTTCTCTAGCTTAGGATAAAAAAAGATGTAAACCAACAAAACTAAAACTGAAAGGGGGGGGTAAGCTTACAAAGCTAAAACAGGATGTCCAGAAATAGACATGATAGGAGTGGTACAGTGCAGTGGCTGTGGGGCGGCAGAGTTTAGGGAGACTTTCTGGAGATTGTGATGCTGCCCCATCTGCAGGCATCTCTCTGGGTTGAGGGCAGAGGTTGCTCATCTCCATGGCCAAGTTGTCTGGGATTTGGGAAGCCTTCTGTCCCACCCAGGGACCACCAAGTTGACTCGCATTGCCTCAAAGGATGCCAAGAAGGAGGAGGAACAGCTGGACCATGATGGGCTCAGGAAGAGTGAGGGCAGTGGGACAGAGGTGCATCCCTCCTATGGTTCCGCTTTACAACTCCTGTGCTGCTCTGGCAGGGTGGGACTGTCACAAGGAGGCACCCACAGTGGAGACCAAGGAGGATGTAGTTGTCCTCCATGGTTGAGATGTCAGGGATAGAGGCAGAGGACCCCCAAGGAGAAGGAAGCAACTCTTGGTGGGGGACTCTACTGTTAGGGGAGTAGACTTGGGGGCAGGAGGGGAGGGAGTGAGGGAGGTCAAGTGCCTACCCAGCACCATGGCTTGGAGGGATGGAAAGCACATCCTAGGGATCACTGGGACAACAGGATGGGTAGGTGAGCTAGTTGCAATTGCCCACCTGGGGCAAATGATCTGGCTAGTGATGAGGTTAGGGTAGTGCAAGAGGAGTTTAAGGAGTTAGGGAAGGGTCTTAGACAGGTGGCATGCTCAGTAACCCTTTCAGAGGTGTTACCTGTCTATGACAAGGAGGAGGACAGGGTGCTCCACACCAGGAGTTTCAACACATGGCTGAAGGACTGGTGCAGAGCAGAGGGATTTGACTTTATTGAGGACTTGGGTCCCACCTGGAGGGATGGAGGCCTATACAGAAGAGATTGCCTGCATCTGTCTGGTGTGTGTGTGTGTGTGTGTACCAGGATCCAGGTGGAAAAAAGCAGAGGGAATCAATATGTCACCCCCCCAAAGGAGGAAACAGTCAGTAGGGAGGACCCTAAGAACAGGAAATCACCAAAGGTACTCAGAACCAGAAAAGGTAGAATGGCAGAGAAAAGGAGAAATGTGAGTAAAGACAGGAGGCATAAAGAGGGAAAGCATGAGGATAAGAGAGGAGCTGTCAGATGAGAAGGTAGCATAACTTGGAAGGCCATGTGCATGAATGCTCGCAGCCTGGGAAATAAAATACCAGACCTAGTGGCCTTGATGCAAG
The DNA here is from genome assembly GCA_016271365.2 of Neoceratodus forsteri. Lineage (NCBI taxonomy): Eukaryota > Metazoa > Chordata > Ceratodontiformes > Ceratodontidae > Neoceratodus > Neoceratodus forsteri. Next base: position 1,552,389,710 of record CM057453.1, on the reverse strand, counting down.
AGGTTGACCCGGACATTGTTGCCGTTGCCAAGACATGGTACAATGGGAACCATGACTGAGATATAGCCATACCAGATTATACTCTATTCAAGAAAGACAGGGTGGGTAAAAGGGGAAGAGAAGTGGCTCTTTATATCAGGGAGGCTATAAATGCAACTGAGGTACATGGAATTCAGGGAGGGATGGAGGCACTGTGGGTCACCCTACAGATGGTTAATGGCACCACTATATGCACTGGAGTGATCGACAGACCTCCAGCACAATGGGAAGAGTTGGATAGGGTTCTAGCGGAAGCCATCCATAAGATAGCAACTAAAGGGAAGGTGTTGCTGGTGGGAGACTTCAATTTGCCAGATGGCACAGTGCATGAAAATGGGTTACCTATAAAGTCCCCAATACCACACAAAACCCAAACACAGGTGTAACCCCTAGGTGGCGCTATCCCAAGGGCTACTACCCCTGCCTGCTTGGCTAGTAGCAGGTTAAAAGGCCTGAGTTCTGAAACGGGAACCTCCACCTGGAGGTCAGGGTTGGTAGTGGTCAAGCTAACCTGGGCGCAGCCCGCCGGGACACTGTAACCCCTTCTTTCCCCTCTAGTGGCCTAAACAGTGTAAAATAATCACTTTCACAATACCCCTGGTACACCACAAAAGTACCCACACTGTTTGCACTTACCACCAGGGCTGATTCCTCTGGCTTGACCCTGGGGACCCCCTGTAAAACAAGGTTATGCACAGCAAATAGCAACAGTACAGTACTTTGAGCACAAACAGTCAGATTACATGCAGAAAAAGTTAGATCTGATTTATTCAGGGGACTTGAACAAGGAAGGGGCAAAATCAGGTTAATTAGCTTTAAGGCTATATCAATCAAGCAATTATGCATGCGCTTTTAGACCCCCCCACACAGTCACACCTCTGGGTACCCAGGTGGAGAAGAGATGGGCTAGCCAGGACTGTTGCCAGGGGTTGCAGCTGGTTGGGGCCCTGTGATGGAAAACACAACATGCACAGTACACAATATTTGTAATCCAGAGCCAGAGGGCTCAGTTCGTAAAGGAAACAAAACAACAAGACAATCAGATGACACACTCAGCTTAAGCTGTTGTTGCAGGGAGCTACCCTGGTATTTACTCACGATACCCAGGACTGGACACAGGCTGGATGAAAATTGAGACTGCAGGTGGTTAATCCAGAATGCCAGGAGAAGCAGGGCCCACACGAGTTGCAGAGGCATCGTTCCTGTTCAAGCATGGAGCAGGGGCTGATCCCCAGGCAGGTCTCTCATCGATGGCTTCTCTGTGCAGTGGGTAGTCTGGCTGGGCCAGTCTGGCAAGACCCAGACCATATGGAGACAAATTCGGATGCAGTCCATTTTGGGCTGGATACAGCTTCCAGCAAGCAGAACACAGTTCACACAGTGCGGAACTAACTCACAACTCACTAGCAGCTCATAGCACATTTACATGTATGGGAATTCTACTGTACCAGGCAAAGCGCTTCCCAGACACAATCACAAAGTCTCTGCACACACCGAGAGCTTAGGCGTAGCTGGAACTCCTGACAGGCCGATCGCATTCTGCAAAATCTTTGGTCTTCTTCAGGTTGAGCCTGGCCCACCTCAGTAGCTTACTTTAGTAACATAAACTTGGATTTAGTTCAAAATAATTCTCTTCTCTCCCTATCAGGAGCAGCAGCAGACATTCAAGCCAAAAACTCAGCCCTTTGACAGTTTTCCCATGCAAATCCACTCAGGATTGCTGCCCAAACTACACTTGAGCTCTTCTCATTTCACTTCCCAGCTCAGAACTAACTGAAAATTGCAAGCAGTGTAGGATTTCCCCAACATTCAAAAGGTTTGGTTGGCTGATTTGGCTGTCAGTCAAAGCAAGAGCTCCCCCTTCAGTTGCAAAAAAGTTCAAAACTAAAATTCCTACAGATTTTGACTTCAGACATCTCCTGTAGTCTGGCTACATTTTAGGTCCCACCAGAACTGATTAGTCCAATCTGCAGTCCAGGACCAAGATAGTGGAGACAAACAAAAGAGTCCTTGCTACAAAAAAGCAGGTTAAATAAACTATATTATCATCATCACTCTAAATGATTTTCAGTAAATAGTTACATCTTTCAACAGAGCTCCCTCTCAGATCAATTAAGATGCAATCAGGCAGCACTTAAAGAGACAGTACACAGAGGCTATACAGGCTCTGGTAATCACATTTAAACTGCTAAAATGCAGGACACCAGCCTGGCAGTGAGCATTTAGGCAAGCTCAAATAAGAGTTTTTGGGAACCCCCTCTTGTAGAGGGGTTACACAGGGAAAACCATTAAGTTAATGTATTGATATGGCTTTTTTAACAAGCCTTTACGAAACGATAAAAAACTTAAAATGAATGCCATCCTACACTCCTTTGTGAAAAAAGCACATGTTTTTGTATGCAAACTCCAGTATGAACTGTGGAGTGCTTTGTGATATTTTTACTCATGTCTGCATCATGGTGTGTAAGTGAGAAATTAAAAGGGATGTTATGCCAAATAAAGTATTTTCATAAGCAGTACTATCCTGTTGTATGTTCTGCAGCTTTGGGGTGCTTCTGTACCCCACCCCACAGGTGACCCTGAAAAATCATACTTGAATGGAGGGTCATTAGTGGGGTCCCATAGGGATCAGTCCTTGGGCCCCTCCTGTTCAACGCCTACGTCTCTGACATAAGGACAGGTATCAGGAGTGAGATGAGTCTCTTTGCGGATGACTCAAAACTGGGGGAGGGGTGGTGGTGGATGGGGAGGAGGAGGGTGGCCTACAGGGGACCTGGAGGCTCTGGAAAGATGGTCTAGAAAGTGGAAGCTGAGGTTCAATGCAGGGAAATGCAAGGTACTGCACCTGGGGGCCAGAAACCTGGGCCAAGTGTACACCCCGGGGTGGGGAATGCAACAAGTCTCGATGGCTGAGAGGAACCTGGGGGTGGTGGTGGATGTCAAGATGAAGAACTCAGAGACTTGTAGGAGGGCAGCAGCCAAGGCCAACAGGATGCTGGGATGCATCGCTAGGAGGATCACCTCCAGAAGGAGGGAAGTGATACTCCCTCTGTATAACTGCTTGGTGAGGCCGCACCTCGAGTACTGCATGCAGTTTTGGAGGACACACTTAAAGAGGGGCATTAAACTCCTGGAGAAGGTCCAGAGGAAGGCAACCAAAATGATTTGGGGCTTGGGGGACTGGACCTATGAGGAGAGGCTCGGAGAGCTAAATATGTACATATTGGAAGAGAGAAGGGACCAGGGGGACATGATAGAGGTCTTCAAGTACATGAAGGGGTAAATAGGGAGGAGCAGTCAGGGTACTTGAAGGAAGGAGGAGGGGCCACTAGAGGGCATGGGTGGAAGCTGGAGGGGAAGATTCAGGGGAGACAGGAGGAGGTGCTACTTCACTGAGAGGGTGGTGGAGCCATGGAATGCGCTGCCTAGGGGGCTGATGGAGGCAGAGATGGTGGAGAGGTTCAAGAGGGGGTGGAACATGTACAGGGGAAGGGTTCTGGAAGCAAAATCCAATGCAGCGAGAATATCCAGAACTGGGAAGGGAGAAGCCAGAGAAGGTGAGGGGGGCAGCAAGGTCAGCTCCCAGGGTGGGGGCTGACCAAACGAGCAGACGCGAAAGACCGTTAGGCCTATTCTGCTGGCATTTTAGTATATTAGTATGTTAGTATGAATGTAATTGCTTATGTCCCCTGCAGTTATATTCAGATGTTTTGCCAAAAGACCACTTTATTATTTATTTTTTGACCATTTGCTGCACTGTGCTCCTACATCATGTTGCATTGGAGCCCACAGTGCCTTTCTTGTAGAATTCTTCATTTGTTTGGTGGACCTGGCTCATTTACTGTCACCTGGCAACAGGTTCAAGTCCAGATTCCCAAATGTTCAAGGTGAGAGGTCGCATGACGGGAAAGCCACCCGAGAATGGTACACAACTGATGATGTGGCGCTATACTATGGTGGGCTTTGGGGGTCTTTAAAAGCAGCAGCCCTGTGGAGTTTTGTCCCCTTAGTTTGCATGATTTCAGAGAGAGAAGTGTTCCTGTCCTCCCCTGTTGCGTGGCGAGATCTACAGTGCTGACGATCCAGGTAAGGGCCCTAGTAGCCAGCTATCTAGTTGAAGAGCTTGTTTTGTACGTTCACCCGTGCCCTGATGTATTGCTGTGATTGGCAACCTTAAACATTATTACCTCTGAATGGGGTTTAATTTTGTGAAGTTAAATTCTTTTTTGCCAAGCTGGAGGTTAGGGCATTAAACAGGTATGTCCCTGCTCGTGGGGTTCCTTGTGGTGCAGCTCTTGGTTTGTCTGGCGTTACCTCCATGATGTGAGGTGTTATTTATTTATTTTACTGTTTGTTTACTGGGTGGGGTATGCTACACAAACATATTTTTCAGGTATGACCCGGGAGAAATACAAAAGTTAGTGTTGTAAGCCAATTTTGTTGTAAAGTTAAAAATGTGCAGACCACTAACCGAGGGAAAGCAATGTACCACAAAAAACAGGTAGATCTTTGTCTTAAATGCTGAAATGGGTAGCTATGTGCAAAGTCTTACGTGCTGTTGTAAAGCAAGTGGTCTGTGGACTGAATCTGAATTTAATGTGGCCATACTTCGCAGTTTTGGAGTTTGGGGGTTTTGGTGTGATTCCAATTGGATACCAGTGCTAGTTTTGCCAGTAATGTGCTAATGCAGTCATGTTTAATCCAGTTTTCTTAGTCAAAGTAATTTTAATGTTCTTTGTGCTGTTCCATTATGGTTCCATGATGTTTTCTTTGGGGGGTTGGGGCCTCATATAGTGAAACTGAACATTCTTGGCATGTGTAGTTTTTGATCACAGGTCCAATGATATTGTGTTTTTGACATGATATTATGTTTATAGATGATGGCTGTGACTCTGAATGTACTGTAATGTATGCTGCATGGTGTTTGCGGCGGGGAGGGGGACATGCCGCATGGTGTGGGCCTTTGTTTGGAAGACTGTTGTGGTCTGTAGCCTTCAATCTGAACATTTGAAAACAAAGTGAATTTTGAATAGTAATGGTAAGCAAAGCATTGTTGCAACAGATGCTGTGCCCACCCATACACACCAAAGAGTCACTTTGGGTTCTGAATGGTTGATCGAGGTCTCACACACACAGTAGTCTTCCAAATAAATGTACACACCATGCGGCGTGTTATGCCCCCCAAACCTATGCAGCATAAATTACAATCATCCAACTATTAATCTTATTTGAGGGAGGGAGTTGTTAACAAGTTGCATGGTGTTTGGATAGCACATTTTGCTTAATTGTTTACATAGAGGTACCTATAAGAAATAAGGACCATTCACTATTAAAAATGCTGAATTGTTTTGTCTGATTGTGTGATTGTTTGCATGTCTATGAATGAGTGTCTCCATTTTGTTTGCAGGCAGGTGGATGCATGCTTTCATTTTGTTTGCAGGCAGGTAGATGTACACCTCCATTTTGATTGCAGACAGGTAGATCTGTGCCTCCATTTTGTTTTCAGGCAGGTTGACGTGCGCCTCCATTTTTATTGCAGGCAGGAGGATGCATGCCTCCATTTTGTTTGCAGGCAGGTGGATGTGTGCCTCCATTTTGATTGCAGTCAGGTGGATGCGTGTCTCCATTTTCTTTGTGGGCAGGTAGATGTGTGCCTCCATTTTGATTGCAGGCAGAAAGTGTACGTGCACCTCCATTTTGTTTGCAGTCAGGTAGATGTGTGTCTTCATTTTGTTGTGTTTGACTTTTGGGCTGTGAACCATGTCTTGCGTCACGTCTTGTCCTTTTGTGCATGTGGATAACCACTTTTCGCATCATGTGTTGGCCACTGTGTCATTAACCTTTTCTTGCATTGTATGTCCTGACAATTCCGGCATTAACCACTTCTTGCGTCATACAGTATGTCTTGGCCATTGCACCATTAAACATTTCTTTTTTTAATGGCATGTCTCTTCCATCTTATGTCAAGTCCAGTAACAGAAACACACTTGTATTCCTCCATTTTTTAAATCAGCTTCTGTTCCTACAGACTTTGTGAAAACGTTTTCAAGAATGGAATCAAGACAAAGACCATATGTGTCTGCGGCAGCAGTGCTCAGTTTGGTATCACATAACACTGCTAGTCCTCAATTGATCAAGGAAAGAAACTGGCTTTACCAAGCTAACATCAAGAAGGATGATGCCTGCTAACAGGCATATCTGGATAAAAATGTAGCATGTGCACAGAAATACAGAGAGAACATAAATGAGGAGCCGAGAAAACATTATAATACAATGGCAGAGGAGAGAATGAGAAGGTACAGAGAAGCACAGAAACAAAAAGAAGCAATCAACTGTCGAAAAATGTAGTGGTCCAACAAAACGAACATGGCCTAATGAACCAAACACACTGGCACAGATGGAATACTGGTGGGAGAAAAAAAGGCAGTAGCGGGGCAACATTACAAGTCAAAAAAGAAGCAGAAGAAGAAATGAGAAACAACGCCAAAAGTACCATGAAAAACAATCTGCCACTGCTGCCACAACCACCACCACCTCGCCAGTGTCTACCACCACCACCACCACCACAACCACCATATCAGCAGCCACCACCACCACCTCACCAGTGTCTACCACCACCACAACCACCATATCAGCAGCCACCACCACCACCTCACCAGTGGCCACCAGCACCACTCCTGCCTCACCACTGCTCATACCAGGAAAAGGACTATTTGTGACACCAGTGGTCCAGTATAATAGCAGTCTTAGAAAGTCAGTGCAAAGTGCCTGAAAATCCTTGCCGAAATCACCCTATAAATTTGCAGTCACAATGGAGAGGATACTGGCTTCTTGCTCACCAGCAAAGAAGGCCATCGTGGTCAAGTGCAGTGTGCTTCCAAGAACCCAACTAGAAGATAAACTTATGTCCATTGTAACAGAAAAGTTGTCACAGATCGAAAATCTTCACAAGAAAAGTGAAAGACAGATGAGTAAGGAATTTTTAAAAACAGTTGTATTAAAAATACAAGCTTCTTAGAATTGCAAGTTCAACATTGGGGGCGAGCTGGAAGAGGCTTATGAGAGTATCTCGAGCTGAAAGTGAAACAAAAAAAAGCACTACTCTGCAATGCCACTGGAAACAGTGACTAGAGTTGGAAATTCTTTGAAGAGTGTGCCACACCTCTGCCGCACAAAAAGGCTTTTTCCAAAAGGTCTAGCAAAACACCTCTACAAACCCATTCGCTGTCTTCACCAGGAGTTCATGCAACAGAACCCAGAAACACCACTCACAGCACGGAAATTTGGAACTTTACGACCAAGGCACACTAAACTGTCAAAGCAGCAAAAACTTGAACAGTGCCAGTGCAAATACTACACAAATGCATCACTGAACCTTAAGGTGCTAAATCGTATTGCAGATAAACATAAACTGACAAGCTACAAAGTCACAAATCTTTACCGGGCAGTTGAAATGACTATGTGTCCCAGACTCCCATTTGACAAGTTCTACAAGTTGAATATTGTTAGAAAAACATGCGAGCAATGCAGCACAGAACATTCTGGAAAGCAGTCGAGGACCTACTCCAGCAACTTGGACAAGAACAGGCAACGTGGCAGTAATGGGACAGCATAAAAATAATGTGAAGTTCTGATGGCATCCAAGAGCAACAGACAAGGAAGGTATTAAAAATAAATGCTCTACAGTCTGGCAGCTGGTAGAAGTCATATAAGAAGATCATTTGTTCCTGGGTCATCATCTGCATGTTGCAGCGTGGCAGCAGCATCAGTTTGGCAGGATCAGAGAATTCATACTGTACCCAAGGTAGGGATGAGTTGTGATGGTGCTGGACTTCACTGAGAACTACACCTGCAAACTACAGGATGAAGTGCAGGCAGTCCACTAGCATCATGAGCAAGCAACAGTTCACCCTGTGGTAACATATTATGGATATGCTATGATCTGCCAAAACTCGTTCCCCTGATGCTCACAATCCCGGCACCAGGCTCCCAACACATGATTGACTGACATCAGGATTATGCCCACAGCAGGGCTGTGTGTATATTTCAGGGGGCTTCACTCCCCACACCCCCAGAACTTTAGAAAACTAACTCTGCCACAGGCATAATCCCGATGTCAGGCAACCGTGTGTCAGGAGCCTGGCACCAGGATTGTGAGCATCAGGGGACTGAGTTTCGAGATATTAAATGGGTACCCATATTACAGCTGTGATCTCTGTGAAGCCACTGTCACTGAATCAATGGCTTTCATCTTGAGCGATCCAAAGCGTGATCACTATGCTGCGCGTCATTTTGTCCAAATTACAAATGCACACCTCATCAATGTCTGATCTGTGAACATCATCAAACAAGTACACTTCACAGATGGCTGCGATGCCCAGTACAAGTTGAAATGGTCATTTAATGATATTTCCTTGGCCACCAGGCGATACGGGTTTCCAATTGAGCTTGCTTTTTTTGGGTCACAACATGGGAAGGGGCCCTCAGATGGTGAAAGTGCAATGGTGAAGTCTGCAGCAAGCTGGACAGTACAATCGTGGCAGGCTGTGATCGGGAAGGCAAAAGGACTATACAAATACTGCCGCAGTCAACTGATGAGAGAGTCTGCCACGGAAGGAGAACATTTTTTCTGGGTGGGTGAAAACGAGGTAAAAAGACAACCTAGAGGAGATATAAAAACTATACTCAGAACACTCCTTGTACAAAGTGTGAAGTCACAGAGGTGGCTGGAGTGATGCCCACAATTAACCTTACATATTTCTGTATACATTGTATTAATGAAGATGGGTCTTGTGAAACCAGAGTGTGGTGGAAGACTGAAAGACAAAGAGACTAACTGCTTCAGCTACATTTGTGCCTGCATCCCAACGTTCTTAAAAAGTCAAAAACATTGTTACATCCAGAACTTGTACAGATCAATAATTTCTATGCTGTGTACTACTCGAAGCAATTGTATATTGATCAAGTTACTGCAGTGGATACCATAAAACAATTATACTCCATGAAGTTCCTACAGAACCGTGGGAGTATTTTTACTTGGCCGTGATAGTTGGACACTGACAGCTTGATGAGAAAACAAATTTTTCATGGACGATACAGCTTGAAGGAGGAGATGACCACTATGTTATGCAATCAGAAGAATTAAAGATAATCTCTGAAAAGTTCCACAAGCTGCAACAGAGATGGAATTAAGGACACACTCAACGTGTACTGTACGTTAAGGTGGACTGAGGTGAAAATTCATGATTGCATTGCGATTGTTTTTGTAATTTATGTTCATACTTTAGTCGGTAGTTACCGTTTAGCTGGTACTTCTTGTTTAGTCTGTAGGTACAGTTTAGTTAGTAGGTATTTGATAAGTCTGTAGTTGTAGCTCATGCATTAGCATGTATTTATCGTTTAGTCTGTAAGTTTAGCCAGTAGGTATTTGATTAGTCTGTAGTTGTAGCTCATGCATTAGCATGCATTTATTGTTTAGTCTGTAAGTTTAGTCAGTAGGTATTTGATTAGTCTGTAGGTGTAGCTCATGCATTACCTTGTAGTTATCATTTAGTCTGTGGGCCTAGTTTAATATGTAGGTATTTGATTAGTCTGCAGTTGTAGCTGATGCATTGGCAAAACATGTTTGTAATTATTTAATACTTTTGGGTAAATATGTATTAAGCAATAAGGTATGACCAGGGGTTAGATTAACACTCTGTTAATCACCCCCTAGAGGTGTAATGTGGCACAAGGCGCAGCCGAGTGCCATATTGCCCCTAGGGGGTGATTAACTGACTGTTAATCTACCTCCTGGGAGTGCCTTATTGCTATTATAAAAATGTTTTCCAAAAGAAAAGTTTTAAAAGTATCCTTTATGAATGTTTTCATCATTTAGAGGGAGATTTTTAATAAAATAGTTCTTCCACCAGCAGTTTAAGAATGCTGGTTCAAAATCAGAATGCATCATTCCACACATTCAGCTGTGCTAGAGGATAGAATGCTGACAGGAAGAATCCATGTGCCATGGTGATCAGGCTGTACATGACAGTATAACATGGATTAATGTAAGGCTGTTGGAATCCTAACAGCCAATCAGATTACAGTATTTCTGAGAGCCTTTTTTTATAATATTTGTTAGTCTGTAGTTATACGTTGGTTTGTGTTACTTTCATCTGTACGTACAGTATAGGTAATGTAGCTGAAGCATCACAACAGAATCTATTTTTGTTATTGAAAATTAATACTGTTGTTATTGAGAATTTGTCTGTGTAACCCATTATAGTTTTGAAAATTGGAAATTTTGTTTGAATAACCCATTTTACTTTCAACTATAAACTTTTTGGAACTTCAACAGCTGTTTCCTGTCTCTTATTGCTTGTGCTGTGGTTATTCAAGGTCCCTTGTGACATTACAACATGATGGAACAGGCCCGTTAAATTCACATCCACGGTCTTATGTCTCCTGTTACATGGACATCCAGAGTTTTATGTCCCCTATTATATGCACATCCACAGTTTTATGTCCCCTGTTGCATGTGCATACACAGTGTTATGTCCCCGTTATATGCACATCCACAGTTTTATGTCCCCTGTGATATACACATCCACAGTCTTATCTACCCTGTTATATGTGCATCCGCAGTTTTATGTCCCCTGTTGTATGCACATCCACAATTGTATGTCCCCTGTTACATGCACATCCACAGTTTTATGTCCCTTGTTGCATGCACATACACAGTGTTATGTCCTAGGGTTGTCAGAACCCTCTGAAGTTCTGAGTTCTAGTTCTAGTCTCGAATGTTTGAAAAAGTTCTAGTGTTCTTATCTTTTTTAGAGCTTTTTAGAACTCGAACTCTACTTTTTTAATTGTGCTGCCAATAATGAAGATAATAAAATACATGTAACATTGCGGACATTCTGCCAGTAATGAAAATAATAGTGAAATACACATGAAATTGAGGACAAAAAGAAATACAATCTGTTCAGTATAAGGGGGAGAGATGAGAGAAACAATCATGTGAGAGTTTGATATGACTATAGCGCAGCTCTAGGTTTATCTATGGTATCTTCTGTTTGCTAAAGCCAGCAGCTTACAGGTGCTGACTGCTGAGAGTCAGACTGCTGACAAGCCCACCCACTCACTCACCCATACATTAAAAGTTTTCCTGCTGCAGCAGCATTACAGTTCCTCCTGAGTGAGAAAAAAAAGTGGTATATTAACCATTTATGTACTGAGTTATATATTTATATATTCTCAATTCTTTCTCATTATCATGAAGTACGAAAAAAATTATAGGATATCACCTAACCTCAGCTATTTACTGCTGTCTCTTTTAAATAAGTAAATCAAAAGTTGCTATGTTTGAAAGAAAGTTTGTATAACAAAGTCAAGGTACTGCAGCCACAGCACATGGAATTGGTGCACCACAGATTATGTCTTAATGTAGTCATACTAACATACTAAAACACCAGAAAAAGTAGGCCCTATGGGCTATCAAGTCTGCTCGAGGATCAGTATCCTTTAGGGGCACCATTGCTGCCTTCCCTGCCTCCCTTGTGAAACCCCCAACCCCCGACTGAAGTCCTCCTCCAGCTTTGGCACTACTCAGTTTCACCTTCCCCCTATACTTGTCCCAGCCTCTGTTGAACCCCTCAAAAGAATCTACATCCACCAGTTCTGCAGGCAGTGCATTCCAGGGTTCCATCACCTTCTCAGTGAAGTAGCGTCTCCTTGTCTCTCCCCTAAGTTTCCCTCCAACTAGCCTCAGTTGATGCCCCCTGATGGCCCCCACATCCCTCAGCTGGAACACCCTATCTGGGCTTATTCTATTTACCCCCTTAAGGTATTTGAAGACCTCAATCATATTTCCTCTGTCCCTCCTCTCCTCCAGGGAATACAGGTTGAGCTCCTCAAGTCTCTCCTCATAGGACCTCTTTCCTGGTCCCTTTATCATCCTGGCTGCTCTTCTCTGGACCCTCTCAAGGAGTGCAATGTCCTTTTTCAGGTATGGATGCCTCAACTGCATGCAGTATTCAAGGTGCAGTCTAACCAAGCAGTTATTCAGAGGGAGAAGCACCTCCCAGCTTCCTGAGGTTATCCCCCGGTGATGCACCCCAGCATTTTATTTGCTTTGTCTGCAGCCCTCCTACAGTGCCCAGAGTTATTCATCTTGGCATCCACAACCACTCAAGGTCCTTCTCCCTACTCGAAGCCTGCAGTGTCTCCCCTCCCAAGGTATACACATGAGCTGGGTTCCTGAGCCCCAAGTGGAGAACCCTGCATTTTTCTATATTAAACCTCAGTTTCCAGGTGTGTGACCACCTCTCCAGAGTCTCTTGGTCCCCTTGTAGGGCTACTCTACCCTCCTCCCCATCCACCACTACCCTCAGCTTCGAGTAGTCAGCAAAGAGGCTCATCTCACTCCTGATACTGTTCCTAATGTCTGAGATGTATGCATTAAACAGGGAGTGGACCCATTACTGATCCCTCTGTGACCCCGCTGATGACCTTCCTAGGAGATGAAACCTCCCCCCAACCACCACCCTCTGAAAATGCACAGCTAGCCAGTTCCCTATCCACCTGACCATCTGTTCCCCCAACCCATTTCCCCCAGTTAATCCAGCAGCCCAGGATGTGGCACTGAATTAAATGCCTTGCTGAAGTCTAGAAAGAGGACATCCACTGGCCTGCCCTGGTTCAGTGCCTTCATCACCCAATCATAGAACTCCACAAGGTTGGTATGACATGATCTTCACTGAACAAAGCCATGCTGGTGATCATCTAGGTAGCCCCGTGCCTCCAGAAACACCCCCAACCTTTCCTTTAAGCTGACCTCCATTCATTTTCCTACCACTGACATCAGGCTGACAGGTCTGTAGTTCCCCAGCTTCTCTCGTGCACTCCCCTTGTGGATAGGCACGCTGTAGGCCATCCTCCTATCCTGAGGCACCCTCCCCATCTGAAGGGAAGAGTTGAAAAGGTCCACCAGGAGTGCAGCCAGGACATCAGCCAATTCCCTTAGAACCCTGGAATGAAGACCATCCAGACCTAGTGCCTTCTCCATTCTTAGGGACTTGAGGGCTTCCAGGAATTTCAACATCTGTGACCCCCTTCCCAACTGCAGGTCCAACCTGCCCCCCTGTACAGTGCAGCCCCACCATTCTCCCTAGTGAAGACCGAGGCAAAGTAATCATTAAGTACCTCTGCCTGCTCCTCAGCCTCCTCAGTCCACTCATTGACCTCAGTCTACTAACCTGCCTCTTCACTTTCCTTCTTTCCATGATATACCTAAAGAACCCTTTATCACCTCTCCTAATTCCCTGTGCCAACCTCTGCTCTGTCCTCACCTTGGCTGACCTCACCACCCTGGTGACCTCTCTGGCCTTCATATCGTTCTCCCCCTTGTGTATAACCCCATGTGAGTGCCTGTATCAGCTATAAGCAGCCTTCTTCTCCCTCACCACTTTCTTGACCTCCCTGGTCCACCAGCTCGGCTTCCTGGCCTTACTAAACTTGTGTCACACCTTCATGCAGGCCTTGGTAGCTTCCTGGAGACCCCTTTTAATAATTTCCCTCTGCTTGCAGTATCCATACCCGGCCTGATCCCCTACAAGTGATCCTTAAGGATCTGCTCCATACTCTTGAAGTCCGCACCCCTAAAGTCCACTACCACTGTTTTTGTGTGATCTTCTGCTCTCCCCAGGTCCAGGGAAAACCAGACTGTGGCATGATCACTCCCCACCAGTGGGTCCCCTACCACTAGGTCCCTAACCAGATCACAGTCCGACAGGATCACAACCAGGATACATCCCTCCCTTGTTGGGTCAACCACCAGTTGGGCAAGGAATGCATCCTGGAAGACATCCAGTAGTCACTGCTCCCTGGCCAATGAGGATGCCATAGTTCCCCAATCAGCCCCCTGCATGTTTAGGTCACCCAGCATCACAATTCTACCCTTCCCCTGACCACAGTGATCCCTAAGATTTGCCATCAGGCCTTCCTTTAGATCTTCCAGCAGCATGGGTGGCCTATAAACCACCCCCAGTTTTACCCTCTTGCCCTCAAGCACCAGCAAGGTGACCCATAATGCCTCCACTTTTCCCTCCACCCCTCCACCCTGCCTATCCCTATGCCATTCTTAATGATGAGTACTACTCCTCCCCTCCTACCCACAGCCCTGTCCTTTCTAAACATATTGTACCCCATCTGGTTTAGGTCCCAGTCATGTCCAGGAGTGGCTCAAGTTTCAGTGACAGCTGCCACATCCACTTCTCCTTCTACCATCATTGTCTGAAGCTCAGGCATCTTGTTACCCAAGCTCCTGATGTTAATCAGGTCCACTCTCCATCCCTTTCCATTACCCTCCTTCATTTCCCCAACCTGAAAGCTCCTAGGCAGCTACCTGCTCGAACTCCCATGTGCACAGTCGGGTGCTCCTGTTCTGTACCCCCCCTCACCGCTTGGGGGAGAAGGCCAAGCTCATCCTTGATGGGCATGCTAGGGTCAGCCTCAAGCCCCAGCCCGCCCTCCCTCACAAGTTTAAACCCCACCTAGCTTGGATAAATCCTGCCAGTTTTCATTTGAATGCCTCCTCCCCCCAAACTGAGGTGGAGCCTATCCCTTGCATACAGCCCCTTGTCTCCCAAGTTGCACCCCAGTCCCCCACCAATCCATATCCCCTATCCTCACACCACTCTCAGAGCCATTCATTGACTTCTCTAATTTTATGTTTGTTTCCCACACTGGCTCTAGGGACTGATAGGATCTCTGAGAAGGAGACTGAGCACCCTATGGCATGACAGACCCTGGCTAGTTCCTGGAACCTTGCCTGAATCTCCAGCATACTGTTTCCCTCTATATCGTTTGTGCCCATGTGCACTAATATGTCAGTGGATCCACCACTTACCTTCACCATAGCATAGACCAGGTGCTTGGCCTCATGCACAGTCAAGCCGGAAATACTCTTGGCCCTTAGTCAGTCAAGACATTTGAATACAAAATAAATACCAATCATTCTTGTTGGCAAATAATACATACAGTTTTCTAAGATAATGCATACATATACGCCAACACTCTTGTTGGCAAATTGAAGTAACACATGCAACTTTCTAACATAATGCATCAGCTGGTCAGCCTATACATAAGTAAAATGCGTATTTCAGTCACATGAAGAGAAAAGTGGTTTCCTCACCACATAATATCTTACGGAACATTTAATGTAGCTGCAGCAGTTGGCACGTGATGTTTAAGGGACAGGTAAAGAAGGTTAATCCAAAAATATGGGTTTTCATGTCAGCTAGAAATAATGTGATACAAAAAGGGTTGCCAGTCATAGTGTCTTCTTCATGCCAAATTTGGGCCTGTTTCCACTGATGTTAAACTTTTCTTGAAAAAAAAAAACAAATTGCTGACTTTAGGCCCTGGTACAAAGCAGTTTCCCACTAAAATGGTGAAAATGCTGTGGGTATAACTATATGGTTCATGATAGTAGATCAAGAGAGGAGAGAGAGAGACAATCAACCCATTTCATTTTCAGCACAGTCTGCTAAGTTTCCTTTCTTGCCCAGAGAGACCAGTCCCTGTCCCAAACAGTATTGCCGTTTACCAACCACCACCATCTGAGTTGTCATCATCGCGACCATCAGCATCCAAAACATCAATAACTTCAGGATCAGCTTGTATACTCATGTAGGGATATGAAAATCTTGCCTTACTGATTTTAATAAGAGTTAACGTGTGTACATTTTCTGGCAGCATCCTATTTCTGGTGTTTGTGACAATATTGCCAGCAGTACTAAACATGCACTCTGAAGAGACACTTGTTGCAGGACAATCAAGATATTTACAGGCTTCATCATACAGCTCACGCCATATTAACTTTTTTGATCCCCAGTATTCAAAAGGGCATGCACCAATAGGAAGAAGTGATTCTTGCAGGCAACTGTCTGCCATGATAGACAGAGAACGCTCAGAGAAGGAATCAGTGTAAGCTGGTATGGTAGAAGCAGTTTGGTAAAGGTGTTGTCATAGATTTAGCTTGGTACTAAGGGTGGAAGACACTGTGTAACAACTTCTGCTGACTTTTGGTGACTTTTCCAGTTCTGCATCTCCTTGTAAAGATGGACCTGCACATTATGGAGATGACAACGTGAAGCTACTGTGTGTGTGTATGTGACTGTGTTTGACTCCATCTCCGGTGAGTGATGCAACTCATCTAGCAACTGTAATTTGTAGTGCTCTACGTTATCTGTTTTTGGAAGCTGTATAGCCTTGAACCTGGGATCTAACAGAGTTGCAAGTATATAGTGTTTTGATTTTTTCATTGCAACTAATCTGTCATTGTTTTAGAAGCGCTCGTACATTCTTTTTACCAAGTTTCTGTGATACTGCCAACATGTTGTCTAAGCTTCAGATCTGTCTTTATCTGTAGAGTCAGAACACTCATATGATGTGAAATCAGTATTACGAATGGGATTACTTGACTCAGAGATGCACCTTCTGAAGACATGTCCCTTATAACTGTCACAAAAGGAGCTAGGATGCAACACACTGTCTCCCTTAATTTCCACTGCAGCACAGAAAGCATAATGCTGTCTCCAATAATGTAATTGGAACAATACTCATGTACAACTTGCTTTTGTTCCAAGAGGTACTGCAGCATATAAAGCATTGAGTTCCACTGAGTGGAAACATTTTGAATCAGCTTTTGCTGGGGCAGCTTGTGTTTCTTTTGCAGTTCAGACAATATCTGTATGGCTTTGGTGGAATGTGAAAAGTGAGTCATAATTTTTTTTTGCAAACAGCAATCATACCATCCACTTGTGTTTCATTGCTCAGGAACCCCATGGCAAATGTAAGCAATGTGCAAAGCAACAAGCATGCATAAACCCTGCATCCTGTACTGCTTTCAAGATGTTGGCACCATTGTCACTTACTATAAAGCCACATTTTAGACCGTGAGCAGTAGCGTAGCAAATTCTCAGAGGGCCTGGGTGCAAGGCGATGTTACAGGGCCCCTCCCCAGTTTTAAATAAACATCAAAATTATGATTTGGGCCCCTCAAACCTCATGGGCCCTGGTGCCACTGCACCCCCTGTACCGTTGTAGCTACACCCCTGACCGTGAGAATAAATCCATTCATGAAAGAGCTCATTTGGTTCCTGCAAGATGTTTGCAGCGTTATGATTTTGCCTAAACGTCTTTATATGCAGCAGTGCCATGTTTTAGGGTGTCTTTGTTTTTGAAGAACAACAAGAAAAATTTACCCAATGAGCAGTAAGGGACATGTAATCTATATTTTGACTGCTGGTCCACATATCTGTCATGACCCCACCCACTGCAGTTTTAAGTGCAAGCATCACTGTTGCTTTTAATGCCTGATAAATGTTTGGTATTTCAACATAGGAAAAGTACCTTCAATGAGGAACATTGTAAATAGGCTCTGCCAGTTTCATGAGCTCCCAAAAATCCTCATGATCTACTAAAGAGTATGGGAGAAGGGCTCCAGCTATCAATTCACCAATTTTGTGAGTAAGATGAAGGCTCTTTGGATGATTTTTGGTGAAAGTATTCTTCCGCTCAAATGTCTGATAACAGTGTTTGCTGCTTACAGCATGTCCCTGCTGGTTTATTAGACACTGTGCTTTGATGGCCAGAGGGACGTTGGGGTGGTGTACTTGGACTTATACATTCAGTGCCATCACTGGATGTGCAACTGGTGCTAATGGTGTGGGTGTTGGTGGCAATGGTGGTTCTAGAGCGGGTAGTGGTTCTGTTCACATCAAGTTCAGACAATTCAATATGCATTTCAGATTTTTGATCCTCCTGACCCTTCTCATTCTCACGTGTGGTCTGGAAGATGGAGACCATGGGTTTTGGATGATCAAGCAATACTGAATATTTTTTCAGATGGTGTTTGAGAGCTGTAGTGCCGAGGCATGCTGCAACTTTACCACGACTTACATTTTGTTTACATAGGGAACAAATTGCTCAGCATGGATCACTTTTACTGACACACAAATAATTCCACAATTCAGATGTGACAGACTTTGTTTGAGTGCTAGGAAGATAACTAAAACCTATTTGTGTTTTTTCACCTGTCTGAGTAGAACCTGGGACATCCTTCTTGATGCTAGAAGAGTGAGCATGGGCAGTGGCCCTGGAGAGGTTCACATTGTTAGCCTGTGTAGAAGTGGTGGATTCACTGACTATGTCCTTTTCATTGCCAATATTGGCGGATTTATTTGTAAGTGCACTACATGATTCTTTGTCAGCAGCAGATGTGCTCATTTCACTTCATTGAGGAACTGATGAATCATCACCAGTCATAACAGTGTCAAACTGAGACAAAGAGCTACTCTCTGAGTCAGAGAGGGGGTCATTGTCACTTGAGCTATTATTGCTAATCACTGGGATTTTAACAGCATGAATGGCATACAGTATGGTGCCTCTCTGTGTGACACTAGCAGCTGCACAACTTTTCTTAAAAGGTCCCCCTTAACCACACTTCATTGTTGCTCTTTTGCTATTTGTTGAATTTTTATCATGTGAAACATTTTGTTTATTTTGGCTTACACCAGGATTACCACTACCACCAACACCTGCTCCACCACCAGCACCAGATGCTTCATCTGTGTTGGTGTCTGCCATAAAAGCAGTAGTATACTGCACACACAGTCACACACAATTCCTGTGTTAGAAAACGACGTGGTCTATGATTGGTGATCACTGGCTGCAACTACAAAATGTGTTTTTGGCTGTATATCACACTCTGATGCAGTGGACTCATAACGTAATTGAAGAATATGCAGGTTTGCAAGTTTGCAAATAAAGGAAGGATCTCAGGTTCAAGGTGCACAGAATGCTAGGGCTGCTGGGCAGTTGGGCATAGGCATACAGAAAGCAGCTCGGGCAAGATGAAAGGTCAAGAACTGTAATTCTGACTCTGAGTAAAACAATTAATGTTTCATTATTATTACACAAAATTGTGCCACCACACAACTGCCCACTGGGTCTCTCGTGGTAACACACACTGGGCAGGGTACAGTGCAGTTAAAGGGCACACAACAGCAGGGTGATGGGCTGGCCACAGGAGATGGAATCACTCACACAGTCACAGAACACAGTGAAAAAGATTTTCATTCATGTGTCTATTTTCCCAACAGGGAAATATGTCTCTGGCATGTATTTAAGGAGATGAATATCACCACACACACAGACACAACTAGCCGCTCATTGGGCCTCTCACGGTAACACACACTTGGTAAGGTACAGTGCAGTCAAAGGGCACACAACAGCAGGTTGATGCGCTGGCCACAGCAGCAGAGAGATGTGCTGGCCACAGGAGATGGAATCACTCACACAGTCACAGAACACAGTGGAAAAGATTTTCATTCATGTGTCTATTTTCCCAACAGGGAAATATATTTCTGGCATGTATTTAAGGAGAATATTACCAAACAAGCACTGCAGAAGGAGGCCTGGTCCACTGCAGAAGGAGGCCTGGTCCATAGCAAGATCAACTGCTGAAAAAAACAGAAACACAAAGAAGAGGCTTTAATAGACATTAGAACCCTTCTCCAATCTTTCCGGCAAGAGGAAAAACAGTGAACAATAGGGACAGTTTTGGTAAATCTTCTGTATTTGTAAGTACTGCTCTTTGAAGGGCTGGGAACCCACCATGAGGGACAACTCTTGAGACTTCAATGAGGTCTGGGGGGGCTGATGGCTGAGCATACTGCTCTAAACTGCAGTATATGCCACATCTCACTTTAAGACTATCAGTTAATTGAGACTTTGAACTTAGATGAATATTCCCTTATATGTACTTGTGGATTGTTAATGAGGCATTTGCGGTATGATTAAACACTCCTCTGAGGCACCATACGGAACTGTATGACATAGCTGGTCAACTGACACCTCCCCCAATCCTAAGCCATTTTTCAACACTCGAGTGCAGCACCCCTAATAGCTGTACTGTTTAATAATTGAAAGTCTGATAAATCCATCCCCAGTTGACTCACAAAAAGACTGCTCACCTGGCCAGTGAATAGGGAGGACTTACATTTGTGTTCATTTTAAGGTGGTTCATCATTTCTTTGTAATGCTTTGTCCTTGGACTGAGCTGAAAATATGGTAGATCAAGATGGACGTGCATGCATCTAGAAAATTGTTTTGATAAGGCATGCTAGGTCACAGGTCATGTCATGGGAAGGGAATCTAGAACTGGCTGTGAGGGGCAAGTGGGGGTATTTTAGTCCTGCAATGTCTCCACTTTGTACTTCAAGTTTATCCCATGGACCAGGGACCGGGCCTTTGTTGGTAGCCATTATGCCCTGCTCAGAATCCCTTGCTCAAACCACTCTGCAAGGGGCCACATCACAGAGAAGGACAGGCCTTTGAAGGGAATAATGCTGATAACCTAGACTGGAGGCCAGAATCTGAGGTGGGGGGGGTGGTACAGTAGCCTGCCCAGTCCCTCAGGGAAAAAGTTTCTTGGTGAAGCTTGACTCTTGCAAAGACACCACTATATAGGTTTGGAAATGAGACCCACCACAAGGGAGCACAGTGATGATGCTCAAAGAACAGGCACCAACAGTGTGTGGGGAGTAGAGATGAAGTGAAATTCCTGCGAAATCGCAAATTTCACCTTGTGAAATATTTTGAGAAATTTGCATATTCCATGAAATATTTTGCGGGTGTGAAATGTGGAATTTCACTGGTGAAATGTAGAATTTCATACTCGAATGGCAGAATTTTACCCAAGAATTGCAAAACTCCTCCATTCATGGGCAAAATTCCACATTTCATGGGTGGAATTCTGCATTTCACCCATGGAATTTTGCATTTTGAACCAGCAAAATATTTCACAAAATATGCAAATTTCATGAAATATTTTGCAGAATGAAATTTGCAGATTTCGCCCATCTCTAGTGGGGAAGAGGGCTGGGCTGGAAGGGGCTGGCCTTGCTCATTCTCCCTCCATGTGAGGGTTCTGGACCCACACAAATAGATCATGGAGAGTAGATGTGGACTTGGGTCTTGTGTTCTGCCCCCAGCAGATAATATGCAAAGCTACAACAAAGGTGGCAGAGCCCATGACAGTGTACAGCCAAGGAAACTGGTATAAGTACTGACATTGGGTATACAAATACTTACCACCTGAGACCTCTCATAGCCACAGTTTTTGCTATAGCCATTTGATTGAGTGGTACTTGATCCTAAAGGTGCCCCACATTGGTATATACTGTCTGCACTTACATACACTGAATACTGACATCTAGCCATTCAGCAGTGTCATGCCCTAGTGGGTTTAGCACAGCTCTAATGTACAGGTGAGCCTATAAGAGAGGCAACAATCTACTCCTCTGCTATTAGACACCAGCAGAAACCAGAAACATGATGCATTACTTCCACTGTGGAACAGAAGTTCATAATTTTCTGATCTTCACACTATGGAATTGCCTATCTAGCATAGGATAGGTGAGAAAGTTAACAAGTATAATATGTTGATGTTTTATGATATGATGTTAATGTCTGTTTATGTTTTGTGATTCTTAAGTTTAAGGTGTGAGGTCAGAATCCACCCATCACCCATACCAAAAATTGTGTTATCCCCTAGAAGCATCTCACAAGGCAGGGAGGTATGTCGGAGTAGCTCCACTGAGCTAGAATTGGTTTGAGGGCTCCCTGTATATGGCACCCACAGATACAGCTGCTAGAGTGGGGGCAGGTGGTTTCCTTGAATACCAATAGCAGTAGTCCAAAGAACAAGTGCATGCTAACTATGCCCAAAAACTATACAGAAAATGCAAGCAGCAAACATTCATACTCCACAAACACCCATTCAAGGTAGATTTCAGCATTGACACTGATAATATTCGCCAGAGAGGAACTAAAAAAGACCTTGATAGAAACAAGTAATGTAGGTAAATAAAATATTGAACAACAGGAAAGTTATGAACTAAAGAAAAAAAAAAACACTGAAATGAATGGACTCATGCTTCCCATTCATTTTAATGAGTTTCTTTCTTTCTTTCTTTCTTTCTTTCTTTCTTTCTTTCTTTCTTTCTTTCTTTCTTTCTTTCTTTCTTTCTTTCTTTCTTCCTTCCTTCCTTCTTTCCTTCCTTCTTTCTTTCTTTTTTTCTTTCCCTTTGAGCACAGATGCTCATTTACAAAGATTGCTCATCATGAGAAAATACATCAATTACAAACATAACATTTTGGTTAGACAGAATGGACAGTAACAGGTAACTAAAATAGCTATTAAGTCCTTAGCATTACATAAAGAAGCAATTTAGTAGAGACATCAAAGTGAAAAGGTGGCTAAGAAAAAATGCAAAGAGTTTCTATAGGTATACAAGATCTGCAATTTGCCAGTTACTAACAAACCTAGCTGTGACTGCTTCTCAGGGAGGATTGTTAAGGTGGGGTTATTAGATGGTACTCAATTCAAAGGCAGTGGTGCTAGTAGGAGCAAACATCCATTTTGAGGTGGATTTGAACACTGACACTCATAGTGTTCTTCAGAGAGGGTCTAAAAAAGACCTCAACAGAAAATAGTAAGTAAAAATATTAAAAAAAAAAAAAGTTATGAACTGAAGAAAAAATCCATTTAAATGAATGGGATTATGTTCCATTAATTTCAATGTGTTGTTTTCCTTAGTTGATAACTTTTTTGCTTTTAAATATTTTTGCCTATTTTTTTGTCTTTTTAGCCCATCTCCAATTATTTCCAAGCATGTCAGTATTTCCATTTTTGATGACATACAAGGATATCATGGTCTCTGGGTTGCCCCTGTAAAAGGGATCCTCTGGTCTCAGTGGGCCTACCCGGTTAACAAAATCGAATAAGTAAATAATAAATAAATTAGTACGAAAAGTTTTGGGTCTCCACTAGGATGCTCCCCCCCCCCATGAGTGAATGCTTGGTGGCTACCATACCTATGTATTTATAAGTGAATGAACACTTGTCAAACACTACTGAAAAAGAGATGTTGCATGTAAAATGATCTGTCCTAGAAAAATACTTTATAAAATCAGGACCACATCAAAAATGAGACATTGCATCTCTCCACTACTATACTGAGGTAATGCAGTATAAAAATATGTAAAATCAGGAGCCCATTGCAGACGACATATTACATGTGATCAAGTCTATCTTGGATTAATATATAGCAACAGTGTGCGTAAGCAGGACCTGGTAAAACAGCAATGCAACAGTGAGCATTAGGCATTGACAAATCCTTGTTTGGAATTAAAAGAGCTTGCAGTACCTCATTATGTGAAATCTGCTTGAACAAGGAAGTGTGCTGATGACAGTTAATGGTGTCAGTGTTGGAAAAATGACTGGAGGTTGAAAGGAGACTAAGAGATTAAAATGTGTCACATGAGGCTAAGAATTGCCTGTTAAATTCATTGGGTATAGCTGCAAAATCATTCACATCATTGCCATATATAATAAAAGAAGCAACGATTTTAGAGGCATGCAAATTATCAAGGGCTTTTAACAATTTCCAGAAATCACTTTGATGAGAGAACTGTGATGTGATAAAGATAACTTATTCTTAAAGAGTTATTTTAGTTTCCAGAATAAATATTCACATTGGCATTAACAGAACTCTGTCACACAAATTCCCCCAAATTTGAATTTCAGGACCTTCCATTTTATATCACTGAATCAGTGTTCATTAAATATGTATATTTTCCCTCAGTGCCATCTGTTCACATTACTTATTTCTGCCTTGAGATAATTTGATTTGTATTAATTTATTTTTGAAAACTTGGTAGGTCCTTGAGCTAAAAAAAGGTCATTTTCTGGGACAATCAGGGACAACTATATAATAAACATAATAAACACAATACATTAACAAATACATTCACATCTGTTATTTTCTATAATGTAAAGTCTAAGTAAATGTTTAAAAATCTGACAGAGAAGGAGAATGCGTAATATGCAATACTGGTGAAGAGAAAAATGTAGGAGCCTCAAAAAAGCAAAGTAAAGTAAATCTCTGTTTATATAGTGCCTTTCCAAAACCAAGGCACTTCACAATTAAAATACAACATACAAATATAAAATTTACACTAAACAATAAATACATCACTGAATTAAAATTTGTCTGGGAAGGCTAAATTAAAAAGATATGTTTTAAGCTCAGTTTTAAATCTATTGACAATCAGGCATTCTCTTAACCGATGAGGTAGAGAATTCCACAGGGTAGGGGCTGCAAAGGAAAAAGCATGGGAACCAGATGTTTTTAAATGAATCCTGGGGATCTCTAACAATCCCTCATTGGTAGATCGAAGAGGACAGAGGAGGCAGTAAGGAATCAGGAGATCTTGCAGGTAGCTGGGTCCCTGTTCATGTAGGGCTTTAAAGGTCAGCAAGCCAACCTTAAAGGTGATCCACCACTGAACAGGCAGTCAGTGCAATCCATGCAGCACAGGCATAATATGACTGGCCCTAAGTTGCATTCTGTACTGGCTGCAAGCATTGGATATCAACCTCAGAAAGCCCTAGGTAGAGGGCATTGCACTAGTTAAGGTGGGTGGTGATGAAGGTGTGGACCAATGTTGGCAGGTTATCCGAAGGAGCCAGGTGTTTCACCCAGGTGATATTTCTTAGGTAGTAGAATGAGGAGTTAACAGCAGCTGACACCTGAGATTTCAGGGTCAAGCTGTCATCAGAAATAACGCCCAGGTTACATACCCAGTTTGAGATAGTGAGCTGAATACCATCAAGCCATAAGCCTGATGCTTGATCAGCCCCCAAACCCACCCCCGGATGACCTGGGTCTACTACCAGCACTTCAGTCTTGTTCAGATTCAGCCTCAGCCAGCTGGTGCTCATCCAATCCTTGACCTTGGCGAGACAGTTGTTTAGCACAGAGACTGCCTCAACCTGCCTGGGTAGAAAGGACATATACAGTTGAGTATCATCTGCATAGCAGTGAAAACTCAAACCGTATCACCTGATGATTTTTCCTAATGGCAGCATATACACTGCAAACAACATGGGTGCCAAAATGGAGCCCTGAGGCATCCCATAAGACAGGGGAAGGGTGTCAGAGGAATAAATTCCAGTGACCACCCTCTCAGACCTGTCCACGAGGAAGGATAGAAACCATTCAAGGACTGTACCTGACAGCCACAAAGAAACCACAGGCACTCTAAAAGCACACCATGGTCCACAGTGTCAAACACTGCAGAGAGATCAAAAAGGACTAAGATGGTATAAGCCTTTTGATCTCTTGCTATTAGGAGGTCATTCAATACTCAGACAAGTGCAGTCTCGGTGCTGTGTCTCTTCCTAAATCCAGACTGGAGAGCATCATCAACATTGTGGGACACAAGGTGATCATCTAGTTGCAATGCAACTACTTTCTCAATAATCTTATCCACAAAAGGCAGGTTAGAGATAGGCTGGTAGTTGGCCAGACAGTCTGTATCCAAGGAGTTTTTTTTAGGAGTGGTCATATGACTGCCTCCTTAAGAGCACCAGGAAAGACCCCCCTCTCCATGAAACTCCAGACAATTTCAGCTAGGATTGGGCAGATAACATCTACATAACCCACTAATAGGGGTGTAGGGCCTGGATCCAAACTACAACTGGTTGGGCACAATGTCTGGATGATCTTCACAATGTCTGTGAGTTCAGGCTGGCTAAAGTCAGTCCAGACAGACCAAGTGCTCACCATCTGCCGCCAACCTCCACAGTCCATCATAGGGAGAGCTGGGCCGATGCTGGACCTGATGCTGGCAATCTTATCTGTGAAGAATTGAGCGAATTCCTCACATTTAGCCTGAGAAAAGGCTCCTCCAGGTTGGAGACAGATTGGATCACACAATCTGTCAACAGTCCAGAAGAGCTGAACCAGTCAATTCTATGCAGCAGAAATCTCCCTGGACAGGAATTCTGCCTTCTTACAGGTGATTTCTGATTGATATCTCTTATAATGTTCCATCAATCTAAGCCTATCAACATCCAGGCTGGACCTCTGCCATGCTCTCTCCATCCTTTGATCAACTCGCCTCAGCTCCTTCAAGGAACCATCAAACCAAGGGTCCTTGGTGAAGATTGAGTGGTCAAACACAAACAGGAGCAATCATGTCCAGGGCATCTCCCACTGCCTCATTAAAGGCCAGTACAAGATCCCCCAGGCTCATGCATTCACCTGACAATCCTGATAGGTCCAGCACTGCCAATAGACCTTCTGAGGTAACCCCACCTTAAAGGGCAGTACTGGACCATCTCTGTAGGGGCAGGCCTATTTGAAGGAGCCCTGAAACTGAACCTTATGGTCTAACCTTTGATCATGCATAGTTTGCATTTATGATACAGCAAAATTATTAGCTTTGACAAACTTAGTGAGGTTATTATTCTCTGCTTTTGATACCACAACTGGTTTCCATGGAAATTATTCTGATGTCACAAACAGAGGACCAAGGCCCCTAGAATTCTGCAATTCCTGGCTGCATAATTTTCCACAGAATTTACATCATGCTGCAAAATATATAGCGACAAAGAATGAATTGTTCTTGATGAATTTTAATTCAAATACACAGTTTTCGATAGCGCCTGTCTCCTTCCCTATCTCATTTATCCTGAAGCCTCTCCTCTTTGCTTGGCATGTGATGTCCTTGATGATGTGTCATCATATTTTAGCCAACAGCAGGCCTGCATTCTGCCACATATATTAATAAATCATGCCACAAAAATCAGAAAATACTGCTGCAGAACCTAGGAGCCCTGCCATAGAAATCAGAATGATGGACCTCAGAGCACTGGGGGCCCTGAGTGTGACTTCAGGTAGGACAACCGGTAGGAACAGATGAAACCAAAGGAGCTAAAAGCCTATTTCAAGACAGTGTCTTCAGAAATAAAGAAGGGACTGTAGGCACAATAGCGTCCATAAGCCACCAGACCCTGCCAAAGTCTAAAAAGGATAATTCACCTTGAATCTTAGCTGCTTTAGTGCACCTTAAAAGAACTGGTCATAGAAACATTTTCTTTTAAACCAAGCAAACCAGCAAATGCTTAACCCTGGTATGTTAAATTCACCTCAACACACAGAACAGTCTACATTGGACAACATGATTGCAAGCTTGCTGATTTCAAGGACATTTAAATGCCAACCAAATAAATTCATTAGATTCTGACATTGTCTAACAGCTTCAAAAGACACTTTGAAATCAGTACCCAGCATTTCTTAAGGTCACTGAGTCATACCACAAGAAGGGGTCCTCACCTCTGAAACCATATAGCCAGGGAACTGGATCCTTGAAACAAGGAACAACCTGCTACCAACTACCCTAGATACATAAGACTGCAATGAGATCACCTTCCATCACCCCATTTTGAACCTGTGCAGTGAAAGATCTTGTGGTTATAAGTCTATTGTCTGTCACCTTATGGACAAAAGTTCAACAAGGCAAATAGGTAGGTCAATGACAGAGCCATGATGACTCAGAACCTCTCCGCATGTATGCTATAAGACTTCTGACCCAAGGCAGGCTTCTGCCCAAATATGGCTATACCATTCCAAAGCCTCGTGCTACTCCTGAGGTAGAACGAAACCTCAGGACCCTTCTGAGGAAGCATTCTGCTTATAAAGGACAGCCCCAAGGAGCAATACTTTATGATTATCTGCTCGCTGTCTTCTAAATCTATGTTTCATTGCTGAAGAGATCTCACAGCTATGCTACTGCTACTGACTGAAAGAAAAGATGAAAGGGAGACAAGAGACTCTTTTGAAAAGTTGGTGAAGTATATATAGTTATAGACATACCTTTACCGGTTTAAAAGTGATTACTAAAACACTGTGTCTTTTGAGAATCATGGTTCTTGAAATAAATATATAAATACTACAGTGAAATGTTATTTCAAATGCTAGCAAAAACTTATTAGTACCTAGACATTAGGTGCTGATTAGTAACGAATATCCTAGGAAAAGATATTGCCTTAAACGTGTCTCCAAAAAAAGGAGAGTTAGGCCTCATAACTACGAAGGGAAAACTGTGACAAGATTTACTGTGCACAAAGTAGACAAAGATCTAGATAGAATTTCCTGACAAATGCTTTGTAATGTTCATATATTGAGAATATGGTAACTGCTAGTGCTGAAATAAGCAGCTTTCAATGGTACTCCATGTCTAAGAAAGTCTGTTGCCTCAGAAAATTGCCACAAAAACAAGTAAGCACAATTTACTTACACCTTTCAAATAAGAACAGCCGCAGAGGTAAAGTTAATTAATAGTAATTGTGCTTACAGGACCTTCCTCAAATTCTCATTTTTGGAAAAACTGGTGGATTTGAGTCTTGCTGATGCTATCTATAAATTCTTTGCAAACACTGGGAAATCTCTTACAATAATGTTGTCTAAATTCACTCTGATAAACAACTTTAAGGGCTCCGTAAGTGGACCTATCTGTGGGGAGATTTGTTCATTTGGCTGATGTCCATACATAGTCTCTGTCTTTCTGCATTTTTGTCAAGTGTACAGAGTACCGGGGTGGATATTTTTATTATTTTTAGTGTCCAGCAGGGCATGCTCTTTTTTTTTTACAAAGTTCTTGAAATGTGTGTCTGAATAAATCCTATTAATTAAAAGTGGAGGGTATTAGCTTGTGTCTGTCACACTGCCAGCATTCTCCAAATCCTGCATAAAAGGAAAATAGTCAATATCTTTGAAGGACTTGAAACAAATTTGCTAACCCTGACAGTGGATTTTCTGTTTATTCTTTTTTTTCTATTTATCCTTTCCTTAACTGTACAGTACAAATAGGGTACAACATAACAAAAGGTAGGAAAAATAGTACTTAAATTCATTACTAAACTAACACCAAACATTCATACAATTTAATGATTAGAACTGACAGTGCAATAGAAAGAAAGGTAAGGGACACATGTTCAAAAAGGTAGTATCTCTTGAGGCTTGGAGAAGATAGAAGGTGATAATGTTGCAAGACATTATGCCGCATGCATATACCACGCTGCCAAAACAGCATGATATATGCGTGCTGGCATGAGTCTTTTTGGAGGGGCTTTGCCCCTGCACTCCTAATTATGGGGGGCTGCACCCCATGACCCCCCAACTAAAATAACTAACTGGGGTAGCAGAAATACAGCACAAAGTGCAACCAAAATTACATTTCCATGCATCTGGGACCGAGAATTGAACACAGTCCCAAATGCATTGCCTGGTTTTCTTACTGCCAGTGGCTCACTCCATCAAGCCATGGCAGCTACTCAGTGGAATCCTGTCCTAACAGAGGTTTTATCCTCAGCCTGGGGACAGTGACAGGGTGCAGTACCATGCACAGACCCATTCATGGTATTGCACACTCTCACTGTGTTATACTGTGCTGTTGCAGTTTCGGGGTTTTGTCATACACCATTAAGCATACAACATTTTGACCTTGTAACAGATAGAAGGATCCCATCCCATGGGGCAGTCATGCTCCCACAGCAGCCCATAGAGCCTACTTAGGCATCTAGTCCCTAAATGTTGCTGGCTCACAACATCATACCCTTGTGCTCCCACCAGTGCATGATGTTACAGGAAACAAGCATATGAGAGATCCACCACACTGAACCACCATGTTTTCAACAGCAACCCACTGTACCTCAGAAGTCCTAAACAAATGTCTGCCAAAATAGCATGAAGTGCAGCAGTATAGGTATTTTCATTCTTAAAAAAGGTATTTTTGTCACTTAACTGAAGCATACTCAGATATGATGGCACAACTTTCATAAGAACAATCAGGAAGAAACACACACACACACACACACGTACACATCAGTCTTTACAAAAGCATCATTATAATGCTCCATTTGAACCTAATAAGGCAATAAAAAATAAAAATTAAGTTCTTACTATACTTATTCCAAACTACTCCTTTTCTTCTGTCTTTTGCAGTGTGATAGTTTAAATGTTTAAAGAAGCATTACTTCAAGTAGGTTGTCTTGATGCCTGACGCTAATGAACATATAGAGGTTTCCTGATGTTTGAGTCAGTGGGTGAGGATCCCAGAATGAAGTTCATTTAATCAGAATAGAATTGCTCCAAAAAGATTGAGGGAACTGCCTTTGAAGAAGAATATGAGAGTCCTGGAGTGAAATTTTGATATTTAATTCAGCAATACAGTATATGAACTTAATTAGGTTTATACTGACTCATGAACTTAATTAATTAGGAAACTCGCCGTATGTGTCAAATTAAATTACTGAATAATTTTTTCTGTGTATTTTAAAGGAAAACTACAGTACATCATCATATCTTGTAAAATGTATTTGTTTGCAGGTCAACAGACAACTCTTTTCATGAAGCTGTTAGAAGTGTATGTAATTGCTTTAGTTTGTTTTCATACTTCATACTAGGCCCTGTAACTATTCTGGGAGTCTCCATTTGCTGGTTATTAAAATCTTATTGTCCCTAAAAGCTGCATTAGCATTTGAGAACATGATGTGCAATCACCCTTTAGATTCTACACTATGCTTGTCTGCTTAATTAGACTTCAAAGAAACTAATTACAGGAAGGTGTGAAATACCACATTTACCTATAGTTAGCTTTGCATACTGTCTGAGTTGTGAGGCAGATTTTTTTCCCCTTAAATTGTATTAAATGCATAGACATAGATACATAGACAGTGTCGGCAGATAAGGGCCTATGGCCCACCTAGTCTGCCCATTTGAGCTTGTAAGTTCAGTTTGTTTTCCTAGAAGTCTATTTCCCCTTACCCCTGACCTCTAGAATTCCTTTATGTCTATCCCATGCATTCTTAAATCCCGTGATTGTTTCAGCCCCCACCACTTCCTCTGGCAGGGTGTTCCACTTGTCCACCACCTGTTCTGTGAAGAAATTCTTTCTCATGTTTCCTCTGAATCGCCCTCCTCCAACTTCATCCCATGCCCTCTAGTCCCTGAAACATCTTTTAGCTTAAAATAGTGTTTTCCTGCACCCTGTTCCTCCCTGTAAGATACTTGTATGTCTCTATCATATCCCCTCTCCTCCTCTCCTCCAGGGAGTACATGTTCAGTTCCTTCAACCTGTCTTCATAGGACTTGTGATGCAACCCATGCACCATCTTTGTTGCCCTCCTCTGAACCTTCTCTACCCTGTCTATGTCCTTACGTACGGTATGGTCTCCAGAACTGTACACTGTACTCCAGGTGGGGCCTCACTAGTGTCTTGTATAGCGGAATTATGACCTCCTTTTCCGCTGGTGATGCCCTGCCTATACATCCCAGCATCCTATTTGCTTTACCTGATGCCTTGTCACACTGTTTCCCTACCTTGAGGTCATCAGAGATGACAACCCCAAGATCCCTTTCCTGCTTGGTGCATGCTATATCCTCACCCCCAACTGATATATTGTGCCAGGGTTTTGTGCCCCATATGCATTATCTTGCACTTCTTTGCATTGAATTTCAACTGCCAAACCCTTGACCATTCTTCAAGTTTCTGCAGGTCCCTTCATTCTGTCTACACCTCTGGTGTGTCTACTCTGTTACAGAGCTTTGTGTCATCAGCGAACAGTGAAATTCTGCCTTCTATATCCTGTGCAATGTCACTGATGAAGATGTTGAATAGGACCGTCCCAGCACTGATCCCTGTGGTACTCCACTGGTCACTCTTCCCTCTGTGGAGTGACAGCCATTTAACCACCCTCTGTGTCCTGCCACCCAGCCAGTTACCTACCCAACACACTACTGTCCTGCCCACACCCATATTCCCCAGTTTGTGTAATAGTCTTCTATGTGGCACAGTGTCAAAGGCCTTGCTGAAGTCCAGATAGGCCATGTCCACTGCCCTCCCCTGATCCACCTCCCTAGTCACCCAGTCAAAAAATTCAATGAGGTTGGTCTGACATGACCTTCCCCTGGTGAAACCATGCTGCCTTGGGTCCTGTAGTCCATTGACAACCAGATGTTCTACCAATCTCTCCTTCGCATGTGTTTCTAGAGTTTTTGCAGGGTATTTGTTCTTTTAGCAAACAGCTACAGAGGGTATAAATGAGTGATGTGACATCATGTTCTTATATGGTATTGTGGCTCTCCTGGACAATGAGATTTCAACAATCATAAAATGGAGACCCCAAGGGTAGTCACAGGGGCAACCATAATCAGTGAAAACAAACTAAAGCAACCACATGCAGCCCTAACAGCTACACAGAGTTGTCTGTTAACGTGGAAACAAATACAGTTTACATGATAGGAGGGTGTAGTTTTCCTTTAACTTAGCTGTTTTTGTATTAGACATGTGAAGACTGTTGAATATATTTACTGTTGGTATGTACTATCCTTTGCACTGATATTGCACTATCATTTTAAATAGTATGTGGTTGCTATAGTTGCAAGCCGCTATTTAAACAGCTGAGATACAGGTATAAGCCATGCACCTACACCCTGATAAGGTTTGAGAGGAACGAAGCACTGGGACATTGAGAAGTGAGTCAAACTTCTGCATAGGCAGATTTTTTTTTGGGGGGGGCTAAGGGTGCTGTAGCTTCCTCATCACGAGCTCCTCTATTAGTAACACACTGTGCTGCATTCTTAATTGGTATGCACTAATGCCTCTATGAAAGCCGCCTAACCCTCATCTGTCCTCCAGTGTCCTGGTACTGCAGTAAACAACCCTCCCCCCCCGCATTACATAGTTGATCTCCCCATGGAAAAGCTGGTCTCCAGCATGAATTTCTTACTAACTTTCATTCTGTGCCATGTGGTCAGGTCTCAGCACTGTGGCAGCAGCTGCTGTTACCTTGGTGAGCCTGAGCATTTGTTCTCTACCTTTTCAGGCTTGATGCAGCTCCTTTGTTAGTGCCGGGGGTCATGCATGGGGAGAGTACAGCTGCAACAAAGCAGAGTGGACCTTAACAATACAGATCTTAACCAGGTTGCCTGGTGCTTACTGCTCCTGATTTGTTGTTGCATCCAGTAGTGGACGTGGCTAGCAACGGGTGCCTTCTTTAAATGTTTGGGTTGCCGTAACAAGAGTGAGCTGTAGTTCATTCACTCAGAAGACTAATGTTGGAGCAAGAGAGGAGCAAGTGTACTACTGAGGAGCAGATGGTGAGAGAGCGTAGCCCACAAGTGAAGAGCAGATCCTGGATTTTCAGGCAGCAGCAGTCCAGTAATGCGGCATCGGTACAGCCTTGGTAAATCAGCACAAGGAGTTGGAGTGAGGTTCAAGTCATCTTCGGTAGCTGAAGCAATCTGTAGCTGAGAGCTCTGCTCATTAGAAGTCATGGGGACAGTGTGTGCTGTCTAGAGAGAAAGAGTTTGGTGGCCAGATGACCAGAGACAGTACTCAACTAGGGGCACATGGACTTCAGCCTGCTGAAAATGGATCAAGTCTTCATTTAATCAGGTACTTCTTGCTTTAAAACAAAAGACTTTCATAGTCTCAAACTATGGTGGGTGGGAGGTGGCTGCTGGAATGGGACAGGACATTAGTGTTCATCAAAATGAGTGTGTAATAAATGTAGCACTAGTGTTATTAATTTCTAGTATGGGGAGCTTAAATTCATGACATTAAAATAGTTTGTCACTGCTGGTTTTGTCCTATATGGCAAATTGATTCTGGTGTGGATTTGCAGGAGAGGGAGTTGGAGGATAGTGCCCCCTGGTAGCATGCTAGAAGTGGTACAAAACTAACGCTGGGGCAGGTCTGGTCTCAGCAACAGCATGAACCAGGAGAGGCAGAAACTGGTACATGAGACCACTGAACTGAGGTAAAAACTTCAGCATGTACTGTATGTCTAACCTGTGTGGTCTTTTCAGTCGTGGTTATACATTGTGAATGAGCACAGAAGGAAGTAATAGGGGTTTTGAAGGTGTTCTGCTGTATATTATGGCATGTACAGGAGTTTCTGTATGCTTGGAGAGCAAAATTAGCAACAGAAGTCATTAAGACTTTGTTTGGCACATTGACACAGACAGTTACAAAACCGGAGAAGAAAGTGATAGAATCAAATATTTAGTTTATGTAGTTATATGTGTTGAAAGGGGAGGGGGTGCAAGTTGTGATGTACCCAAGCAAGTGCTGTTGCTAATAAAAAAAATGCATTTTTATATTAGTTTAAAAACCTGTGTTCTGCTGTCTGCTTACTGACTTCTTGGGCCTATCATAAAATTGAGATGCCTCATACCATGGGGTTATCCCAGTAAAGGAAATTTTAAAACAATAAAAAATATTTTATTTATTTAAAAATGTATTTTCTTTGGAAAACGTAGCTGTATAGAATAAAATCTATTTTGAAAAAATAGTAAGCACACTTGAAATTATATTTTCAGAAACTAGATAGCAAAGTGAATGTGTTCCCATATTTATATAGTAATTGTATTTATTTTTATGACTGTGGGCAGAGCCAACAGGTGTATTGCATGTACAAAAGGAGTGATGTCATGTTTTCTGTCCATGGAACTGACTGAAGATGTAAATAGTCTCCTCCGTCTTACCCGCCTCCAAGAAATGTTTTCCGCCCTCAAATAAATATGCTTTCATGTTAGTCAATGGTTGTAGGGTACTATTTTCTTTCTTAAATGGGTGGTACAAGAACTGGAACCTGAGTAGTGAGAGGCAGCACTGTTTTTTTGGGGGAAGTAAGATCCAACCCACCTCCACCAAGAAGCTCCTAAAGATCCAGCCCACCTTTTTTTATTCCTGTGGGAAGGGAATAAGGTGGATCTATAATGCTGAAAGAAGACTCACTAGTTTGGTATCTGGCCAAGGAACAACAAGTCTGTGGAGTCCCTGCATTTTGTTAAGGACTAAGAGAACAGGTAACACTTGATGCCTTCAAACTGACTTAAAAACCATTGGAACAAATGATTATCAGAGTTACCTGGTGTCTCAAAAGGAAAGACTCAGCTTTCAGGTATTTCTTAAACATTTATATACTAAAAACAAAGTTCAGCTTTTGGGATTAACAAAATTTGTTTACCATATTCTATCTATTTATCTATATATATAGTTTTCCTTTTTAGTAGTTTCAAAATCTTGAAAGCATTGGAGTTAGTAATGCATTTAGAAATACATTTTTAATTGTCTTTACAGATAAATCATGCAGGTTCATGTACTTGGTAAACACAGTCTGTGATGAAGTGCATTTTACTTTTTTCCTGGCTCAGATTCTATCAGTGAAAAGAAAGACTGCAAACAACTATCAGAGCTGCCAACCCCCTGGACAAGCTATTTATCACTCATTTACACAAACATAATTTCACATTTTTACCATGAGGGAAGCAAGTAGATGAACCAGCTTGGTTAACACATACATTCATTGACACCTGTGAATGAATGGGAAGGGTTTTTTCTAGTATTCCTTGTGAGTTTATACTCCTTGGAACCTGTTATTCCAGTGTATGTGCCTATGTGTGCATAGGAAGCTTTACAGTACTATTTTTCCTCTATCTTGAGGACTTAATTGAGACCATGGAAAGTTAACTCATTATCTTCTGGGAGTCATTCTGTGACAGATTACCAATGGATAATACAGACATCATAGAAAGCTATTAGAAGTAGAATGGGTTAAACACTTCCTGGAACTAATCTCAAGGCCCTTGAGCCCCCTTCACAATATGTGTCTTAAATATCTGAGATTTTGTTCTACCTTATAATCAGAAATTTTTGATTTGATTCTTTCTTTAGTTTTCCCAGTTGTATTCCCCAATGTCTGTCTAGCCTGACTTGCTGTTATGCTTCTAGGTCTTTTATTTTCATTTCTAGTTCATTTTGTTTGTGTAGTCATTCCCTATTCTGTCTTGAGGCTATTTCTATTATTTTCCCCCTTACCATGACATTTATTGTGTCCCATAAAACTCCCAGATTCGCATCTTGTATATTATTATCTTTGATTGCCTATTTTAGATGGTCCTTTATTTGCTTTTGAATATCCTTATCTTGTAGCAGGGAAACGTTTAGCCTCCAAAATTAGGTTTTCCTGAGTGTCTACGGCCACCTCTTCTGCTTAACCTTATAAGGATTACAAATTGCTGCCCTAACTAGCACTTTGTCCTCTCATGATTTAAAAACAGGTAAAACCCACCCCACCCATTTCAGCCCACTACATTCCTAACCAGGAATATCATAGGTGGGGTAGATACCTGGAAGCCCAGTCAAGCACTCAAATGGATAATAATAGGTTAGTGGGAAGAGTCTGCCTTTATACTAGAGCCACAGAAAGTTAACTCAGTATCTTCTAGCAGTCAGAACTTTCTGCATATATTACAACAAAAATTTCTCAACATAATTTTTACAAATAAAGAGTTTATCAGTAAAGTGGTTGATACCAGCTTAATCTGGTTTAAGGTCAGTTGCCATTTATCTGTATCCTCCTCCCCGGGTCATGCCTGAAAATAGGCAGGATTTGTCTAGTGCACTTACCTGGTCAACAAAAATGAAATAAATAAATAAAATATGGTGTAAAGAGCTGCTCCCTGGAAAATTACATGGTTTTGGGGGTTGGGGTTGCCACAAGTGGAATGGGACTTCATGGATGGGGGAGCTCATAACAGCAGAAGTGGCATATTGTCATTAAAGGCTTAGTGGTATAGATGTAGAGGCACCAGTATTTAAGCATGACTTTGGAAGAGGATTAATTGTGACGGGGGGGGAGGAGAATGAGTCTTGGTATTTTAAACATAATGATTTTATAAAACTTCAGCCTTCAATGGGTTAGACTTTCTAGCCATCTATACAGTATATCACTAAGCCACATGCAGTGGGGTATGGGTAAAATCCAGATCACTAGACCCAGGCCAGAGCTGTAAAATCTGGACTGGGCACAGCTTGTGCAAATATTACTGATCTGGTGGAGCAGCAATAAAAGATAAACTATGCAATACCCTCAGTAACATACCTACCCCAGTTTACATTTACCTGATGCCCATTTTTAGGCCTTATATAGTAATATCATCCTTCAAGAGAACAGCTTGTAATGAAATGTGGCATTTGCGCATATGCACTTTTATATCACATGAATTTTCTGTGTGAACTCAGCTTCTAAAAAAAACAATTAAACACATCAAATGTCTTCAAAAACTTGTCTCAACATTGTGTTTATCTTCCATGTTGTCACAACATATAGTTGTCTCAGCAGTGTTTTCAGTTAGGGTACAGTACCTTCATGTATATGATGGCCCAGTTCTGTTGAGTTGATTGCTTTAACAGTGCATAGAATAAATTGCAAAACATACAGGTGACTGTAATACAGATGGTGGCATTATTTTTAATTATACAATGGCAAGGAAAAATGTAAGAAGCTGATTGACTGCTGACCCATTGAAACAGTGATGTTATTGCACAGTAACATCACCGTAGCTTTGAATTTGGATCATTCCTTGCATTTTCTCTTAAGAAATATTTTTCCGCATTAACAAAAACATCCTTTAAAATTATTTTTTTATTCTGTATATAAAAACAAGCCATTGTATCAATCAATCAATTTTTTATTTATAAAAAGGCGCCTTTCTAAAACCAAGGTGCCTGTACAATAAAATACATAAAATACAAAAAATAGAATAAATTATTATAAACAACATATAAATTCCAACAAAAAACAGTATAAAACCACATAACGAATAACTACATCAATCATTAAAAGCCAGGTTAAAAAGATAAGTTTTTAAAGCAATTTTAAAACTCTGAATGGTGTAATTGCAATAAGGCACTCCAGGGTGTGTGTTATCTTGTAATAATGTCACTACTGGGGTGGTGGAAACACTTGGCTTCGCCTCTGCTTAAATATGCCCTTTCTCAATGTACTGTACTTTGAATCAGTTAGTGTATGCAACAGCCTTCATGTGAACACTCTGGGCTTGTCTTTGACTCCTGATGGCTATTTGCTTTAGTTATTGTATATTGTTTTAACTGCTTTGGTCTTCTTGATGAGGTGCCTGTGTAAATGAGTCTCTGACTCAAAGGTTTGTAAATCTGATATTTGTTAAATAAATAAATAAATAAATCTTTATGTTTAAGCCCATGAAACACCCTTATCTAGTTAGTGCATTCACAGTCGTAGTGGCTCTACCAGATCTTGTTTTACTGAGGTAAGGTTGGGGGATTGGTTAATCTGTACTGCAGGACAAACTGGGATGGGTTGGCTTTATGGTAATGTCATAATGTGCTTGAGTGAGTGACATTTGTGAACTTGTTTACTTGGATTGTCATTTAATTTGTCTGCAATTTGTCTTTATCTCAAAGTCTCTTTCAACTTGTCTCATTTTTATGTGTTTCGGATGTGCTGCTGCCCAGCTGCAGTCTTTTGATATTTTGTTTTATTTTTGGGGTGGGAGGGTATTTTGGGCAACATACTGTCATGTGGACTGTGGGGACTCTGGGGATGGTGCTAGGGAACAACTCACAAAGCATGGAGAGGGAGGAAATGGGTAGAAACTGCATTAGAAATACCCTTGAAAATGCACCAGAATGCACCAAAATGTTAAAAAATTTCTGGGGGCCTAGGTGGCCCACCAGACTCCCAGCCTATTATTTTTATTTTTTATCTGACTTGAGCTCCCCCCATCTATAGAGCTCCTGGATCTGCCCCTGTTCTGGCTGACATGCATTATAAATGGTATACTCATTCTTGCACTTATTTTTGCACTGTTTTTTTTATTTGCACATAGATAGATGCACTGCATTTATGGAGCTGCATCAAAACCTCCTTTTTGGAATATGCCAAAGTGTACTATGGCTGGAAATATTGTGGCATAGCCACATTTGTCTATTTTGTCTGCTGTCTGCAGTTTGAAGACTGAGCAATAATTATTATTTTGCTGCTAACCCTAGTGAGATTTATATCAAGAGGTATTCTAACACACTAACATACTAATATGCCAGCAGAATAGGCCTGACGGTCTTTCGTGTCTGCTCGTTTAGTCAACCCCCACCCTGGGAGCTGACCTTGCTGCCCCCCTCACCCTCTCTGGCTTCTCCCTTCCCAGTCCAGGATATTCTCGCTGCACTGGTTTTTGCTTCCAGAACCCTTCCCCTGTACCTGTCCCACCCCCTCTTGAACCTGTCCACCGTTTCTGCCTCCACCAGCCCCTTGGGCAGCGCATTTCATGGCTCCACCACTGTCTCAGTGAAGTAGCACCTCCTCTTTTCTGCCCTGAATCTCCCCCTTCCAGCTTCCACCCATGACCTCTAGTTGCCCCCCCTCCCTCCTTCCTTCGAAGCACCCTGACTGCTCCTCCCCATTTATTCCCTTCATGTACCTGAAGACCTCTATCATGTCCCCCCGGTCCCTTCTCTCTTCCAATGTGTACATATTTAGTTCTTCAAGCCTCTCCCAATAGGTCCTATCCACCAAGTCCCAAATCATTTTGGTTGCCCTCCTCTGGACCCTCTCCAGGAGTTCAATGTCCCTCTTTAAATGTGGCCTCCAAAACTGCATGCAGTATTCGAGGTGCGGCCTCACCAAGCAGTTGTACAGTGGGAGTATTACTTCCCTCCTTCTGGAGGTGAGCCCCCAAGCAATGCATCCAAGAGTCCTGTTGGCCTTTGGCACTGCCCTCCTACAAGTCTCTGAGCTGTTCATCTTGACATCCGCCACCCCCCAGGTAACTCTCTGCCATTGAGACTTGTTGCATTCCCCAGGGTGTACACTTGGCCCAGATTTCTGGTCCCAGGTGCAATGCCTACACTTCCCTGCATTGAACCTCAGCTTCCACTTTCTAGACCACCTTTCCAGGCCTCAGGTCCCCTGTAGGGCCATCCTCCCCTCCTCCCCATCCACCACCGCCCCCAGTTTTGAGTCATCCATAAAGAGACTCATCTCACTCCTGATACCCTTCCTTATGTCAGAGATGTAGGCGTTGAACAGGAGGGGCCCAAGGACCGATCCCTGAGGGACTCCACTAATGACCCTCCTTGAGGATGAGACTAAGCTGCCAACCACGACCCTCTGGGTCCAGTTATGGAGCCAATTGCCTATCCATCTGATCATCTGGTTCCCCACCCCCATTTCTCCAAGATTATCCAACAGACCCCTGTGAGGAACAGAGTCAAATGCCTTGCTGAAGTCAAGAAAGAGGACGTCCACTGGTCTACCCAGGTCCAAGACACTCGTCACCCAGTCATAGAACTCCACAAGGTTTGTCTGACATGATTTCCCCGGGACGAGTCCATGCTGTCTATCATCCAGGCACCCCAACTTTTCCAGGTCCCCCCCTTGTCTCTCCTTGACAATGCCCTCCATCACCTTGCCCACCACTGATGTCAGGCTGATGGACCTGTAGTTCCTTGCCACCTCCCTTGATCCCCCCTTGTGGATAGGCACTATATGCGCCACCTTCCAGTCCTGGGGCACCTACCCTGTCCTCAGAGAGATGCTGAAGAGCTCCACCAGGGGTTTTACCAGGACATCCACCAATTCCTTCAGCACTCTGGGATGTAATTTATCCTGCCTTGGTGCTTTCTTTGTCTTAAGGGACCTGAGGGCTTCCCTCAATCTCTCTGCCATGATTTACACCTCCACTACCTCTTTCCCCTGCTGTGTCTTCCCCTCACCTGCCAGTGATGTCCCCCCCCCAATAATTATTCAATACATTTTTTTGAAGCATTAATCATGCTTTTGCAAGAGTGGTACATATTTTATACCTATTATTTTAGCCATTAGTCTCAATTTAGTGTGAACACCCATCATTTGGAAGGAGCTATCATTTAATGAGGGCGACTAGCCAACCCTGATGTCCTGCACCACACTTTTACATTTTGGCTCACTATTAGCCCCTTTTTGGAACTAATAGTGCTTAAACTGAGCACCCAGGGATGTGGGACGTAACATATGGAGAGTGAGATCATGCCCTGTATGTGTGTTTTATAATTTTATAGGAATTATAATGGAAAGAATTAAAAGCTAGATATTTGCTTTAGCTATGTGAAGTATATTATTTTGAGGTAAAAAATACTGCTTCGTTTTGCAGAGTCAATTGTTCTGCACCTGTGCACTCAGTTTTGTGGTGTTGGTTGTGGGTAACTTTATGTACATATATTATATACTGAGTTAGGTGATGCCTGACAGAAAGAAAACAAAAACATAAACTATGTTTTAGATAAGCCGCACACCCTGAGGAAGAGGTTTCCTCCTGAACATAAGTGATAGTTGGCAACCCCTTAAAGAGTGTGCAATTAACTAAAACTACAGTACACAGTCATTTATTCAAGTTGGGGTGAGTGGCCTATTATTTCCTGTGTCATCTAGACTGTTTCTGTGACACACATAGGAACAGGCTGCTTGGTGATTTCATTTTTGTCATTTCACAGTCTCAGAGGCTCCTGAGTTTCCCTTTTTTTAATCTTTTTTTATCCCTCCTCCCACAGTCAGGCCCCCTTCCAGCCAGCCTTCCACACCTCATCACCCTGACTTCCCACAGGACTTACCATTGGCAATGTATGATCTCCGAGGGCTTGCCCTCCTGGCAGGGTCAGTGGGATTACCCAACCCCCTGTCATGTCACAGATCCAGTTGGTGGCAGTGGTGCTCAGTTCATTGGGTACAGGAGGCAGGAATTATCCTGTCAGCTGGCCTTTCACTTTTTCTCCCCCCACCAGAGAAGCAGACATGCAATGCCATAGGACTCACTGTGCGTGCTGCCGTGCATCTTGTGTTGATGGCCGCCACTGCTCTGAGACAAGCAGTGAGCTGAACCACCTGTCCCTCTACCCTCCGCTAGGGGCCAGGCTTGTGCTGAGCACCACAATGCTCCCTTCCCAGAGGAGGAGGAGGAGGAGGAGGAGGAGAGCAGTTTGATGGACACTCAAACCCCAGTCGACCCTTTGAGTTCACTCCTGAACTCAAGTTATTGATGCAGCAAGTGGTAGTGCTACCACTGTGCTTGTGGGCTGGCCCTATCTGCTGTATCTTTCTTAATGGTGGATATAATAATTAAATGCATCAGGAGCATTGGGCTTTAAGGCCTATGTTTCTTATGGGTCACTTACACCTTAACTTTCTATGCCACTAAACACCTGATGACCTACCTATGCTGGGAAAGTCCACATATTCAGTGCAAAAAGGTGCAGAGGGGTGGGGCAACCAAGCCAGACAAAAGAAGTAAGCCACTAATATTTAATGAGGACCACCTGGAACAAAAATAGCTCAGATAAAATATGTGTGACTCAGAAGAGAGGAACATTTTTTTGGTGATAGGAAACAATGCAGGCCTGTCTTGCTGAGAGCTGCGGGAGCTGGAGACCTAGCGAGACCTCATTTTGCGTTTTCTTTCTAAACTCATTTGGCTACTGGAGCTGAATTTAGAGACTGTGCCTGAAGGGTAGTTTTGCTCAACAGCTACTGTGAGAAATCCAGGTGAGAGACTCATGCCTAGAATGACTGATGAGTTGTGAGATCAGAGACAAGACCTGCATCCAAATCGACTGCTGTGGATGAAGTAAGGGGGCTTACTTGCTCTAATCTAGTGATCTGAATTGGAGAATGAGGGGTTGTGGAGATCCAGTGGGGAGTCAGGCTGTAGGGCTCCATCCCTTGGGCTGGGCTCCCTGTAAAACATGAAGCCATTGCATAGTGCTCCTCCATCTAGAACTGTGTGAGAGCAGAGACTGATGCAAATCACTCTCAGGCTGCTGGGGCCTTTCGTCCAGTTACCCACTGCATCTCAAGATTGCTGGTTCCAGCCGTCATCAGAGCTGCTGCTTCAGAGGTCACATAAATGCTGGTGCTGCTGGCTGAGGTCCTTTCTGTTTCCTTCTTTTAGATTACAGTGTTTACGCCAAATTTCTTTTAATTAAAAATACTTTGATTAAATATTGTGCCATATAAGTAGTATGGAGGATACAGTGTTTTATACCTCACAGTCAAAAAAGGTCTCCAGTATTATTTTTGATAAGACACCTTCACTGTTCTTCAAATTTTAATCTGGGAGAGAAAATGTTCACATATATCCATTATCCAACAGCACAGGTAGCAATCCAAGTGAGAGTAAAAGCTCTTGAAAAACAGAGTAAACATTCAAATAATACATTTCCCCAGTGAACGTCCATAACAGATAGCCTAGAAACATACAAACATAGAATTTGATGGCAGATAAGGACCACTTTGGCACCTAGTTTGCCCATTTTCCGTATCTGTTTCATATACCGCAGATCATAAATGATCTGCGGCTTACCCTCTCTTTCCTATCACTAGAATTCCTTTATGTCTGTCCCATGTGTTTTTGAATTCTCCTACTGTTTTTGCCCCTACAACCACTAACAGGAGGCTGTTCCATGGATCCACCACCCTTTCCATCAAAAATATTTTCTCACATTACCCCTACCCTCCTCTATTTTCATAGCATGGCCCTTTTTCTTGAACATCTTTTTTCTGTACCTTACTTACACCCTTGAGGTATTTGAAAGTCTCTGTCATATCCCCCCTCCTCTCCTCCAGGGAATACATATTGAGATCCTGCAGTCTCCCCTCATGTGACTTTTGTTTCAGCCCCTGCACCATTTTTGTCACTATTTTCTGAACTGCTTCTACTCTGTCTATGTCCTTCCAGAGATGCGGCCTCTAGAACTAGACACAGTACTCTAGATGAGGTCTCAACAATGTTCTATACAGTGGCATTACCACCTCCTTCCTTCTGCTAGAGATACCTTTTCTTATGCACCCCAGCATTCCACTGGTTCTCCTCACAGCCTTCTCACATT
Source organism: Neoceratodus forsteri (assembly GCA_016271365.2). NCBI lineage: Eukaryota > Metazoa > Chordata > Ceratodontiformes > Ceratodontidae > Neoceratodus > Neoceratodus forsteri. The sequence continues at coordinate 1,552,346,027 of CM057453.1, read as the reverse complement.
GTTTGGTAACCTTTAGATTATCAGGTATGATTACTCCCAGGTCCCTTTACTGTTTGGTGGCCATCAGTACCTCCTCTCCATCATGTACTCTTACCCCACACTTCTGTGTCCCAAGTGCATGATCTTGTACCGCTTTGCATTGAATCTTAGCTGCCACACCCTTGACCACTCCTCAAGCTTGCTTAGGTTCATTCTCATTTTCTCTACCCCACCTGGAGTGCTAACCCTGATGCAGATCTTCGTGTTATCTGTAAATAGACACACCTTCAAATCCAGCCCCTCTGCAAAGTCACTTATGAAGTAATTAAAGAGGACTGACCCAAGCACTGATCCCTGTGAGACCCCACTGGTCATCCCCCTCTCTTCAGATTGAACTCTGTTCACCATCACCCTCTATGTTCTATCACTCAGCCAATTTTTGACCAAGTTTACTACACTGGAATGCACTCCCAGGGTGCCAAGCTTGTTCACTAGCCTCCTATATGGTACAGTATTGAAGGCTTTGCTGAAATCCAGGTAGGCCACATCCACCACCCCTCACTGATCCACCTCCCCAGTCACCCAGTCAAAAAAATCTAGCAGACTTGTTTGTGAAGATCTTCCCACTGTGAATCCATACTGCATTGGATCCTGTGCTCCACTGGATTTGAGATATAGCACAAACCTTTCTTTAGTAGTGATTCCATTAGGTTCCCCACCACCGAGGTCAAGCTGACTAGCCTGTAATTACCAGCCTTCTCCCTGCTCCCACTTTTGTTGAGAGGGACTACCTTTGTCCTCCTCCAGTCCTTTGGTACCACACCTAACATGTAAAGTTAAGTAGCTAGCCCCTTGTCTAGATTATGTAAATGCACTTGGGACAATTTCAATAAAAGCAAACCTGTTTCACATGAAGGTTATGGTAACCTACATCGCAAAGTCAGGTAACAAACATTATGTGTGCATGTGTGCGTGGAGGGGGTTTGGTCCTATATAGACTCTAGTATAGGAAGGGCACACTAGCACTTCCAAGTCAAAGGCTGGGACATGCTTAAAAGGGGAACTTATATGAGCAATAGCAAGTCAGGTGGATCAAGCTGAGCTACTTTTATAACTGCCACGAGTTTAAGTGCCTTGCAACTTAAGGGAAGAGGGACTTAGAAAGAAAATGGGTGGGGGCAGGAAAATCTGCTGGACTAAGATCCCACTCATATCTACATCCCCCCACACGCACACACTGTATCATGTACTCACAGGCAGAGGGTTGTGTAGGGCAAATGGTGTTGCAGGGGCTGTGGGTTGACTATCTTTCAGAGGTTGCCCAGTGCATAGAAAGTTCACAGTTTTTGGGGTGGAGTTAGCTGTCCTCAAGGCTGAAGAGAAGCACCTAAGAAGCAACTCAGTACCTGTCCACCCAGAGCTGCAATCTCTTTACCACAATGAGCACAAGTTCACAGAAGGAAATGCACTGCATTGGGGAAGGCACAAACAGTGGAAGAGGTGGAGTGGAAATGGCATGGGAGTGCCCCAACTCAAACCGTATTGCGCTACTGGAATAATCAGTTCTGGATGACTGCTCAAGAAAGGCAGCAGCAGTAGTTACTTCAGAGGAGGTGGCTCCGCCCAGCAAGGGTGTACCAGAGGGGTAAGATTCAGACAGACCCGGGGGAACAAGAAGTGTATCATAGTCATAAGATACTTAACAGCAGATAGGTGGGGAGGCTACCGTACACTAAATCAAGTAGTAAAGCTCTCTTCTGTGTCTCCCAGAAATGGCCACAGAATGGGTAATTTCCATTTGGAGGGGCTGATAAAAAATAAGGGTTCGGAAGTCAGGCATTGGGATACACCTAGGTGCCAATGACCTGCCAAATCCTAGTGCAAAAGAGATTAAGAGCAGTTTCATAGAACTAGATAACAAGTTGATGAAAGTTAAAGATGTGGTAGCCTGTTTGGAGATGCTTCTGGTGCCATGTGCAGGACAGCACAGAAAGGAGAAAATTATGGTATTCAGCAAGTGGTTAGAGTGCTGATGCAATAAGGAGATGATTAATCTGGGATGATAGCTGGCTATTTGCTAAGGCTGGACTACATCCGAGGAGGGGGGAACCAGTGCATTACCACAAAAGATAGATGTAACAGTTAGCAAGTTTTTAAATTAGGCAGACTAGGTGGGCCAAGCGGTCCTTATCTGCCATCAAATTCTATGTTTCTATGTAAGGCACGGTACTTGAAAACACACTGTTTCACAAAGGGAACTGAGCTGGCTTTTCCCAGTACATGCAGGACATGTGAAAAAAGTGAAAACAGACAGGGTTATATGTAGGAATGAGGGATGCTCAACTGTCACAAGGGACAGGAACCAAAGAAGAGAAAGGAACTGAGCAAGCAGAGAGTGTCATATAGAAGTATTAGGAGCTTGGGGAATAAAAAGGATGATTCGCATGCCACAGTATTAACAGAAGAAATTGATTATAGAAACAATAATGGAAGCATGGGCTGAAAAGAACAATAGTGGGTGATATAAATGTTCCTGGATATAGCTTGATTATTGACACCAAAAATGCCAAGAGAGGGTATGGCAATGTATGTCAAAGAAAACTTAAGAGTCTTGGAGAACAACTCTGCTGGGGGGTGTAGTCACTATGGCAACATATGGCAGACAACATGAGAAAAAAGTATATAATAGAAGTAGTCCATATGCTCCCCAGCCAGGAGACAGATATGGATGAGGAAAAAAGGCATTAAGCCAGAGGGAAACTATGATCATTGGGGATTTCAGTCTCCCAGTCATAGAATGAGGTATACCAGAGGAAAAGAACCAAAACAGCAAGAAGTTTGTAAAGGTTACACAGGATTGCTTTCTCATCCAATAGGTGCAGAATGCAGCCAGGAGGGCAGCAATCCTGGATCTGAGAATGACCACCCAGGGCATTTTTGGTGATCTCTCAATTAAGGACCCATTTAACAGAGTGACCACAACACTGTTACATCATTCATTGTGCTAGATTCTACAGGTGAATTCCAGTACTGTGACCCCAGGCTTTGGGAAAGCTGACTTTAGCAAAATGACAAAATTAATAGATGAGCAGCTGAAGAACATACAGGAGGTAGTGTTGTCTTTAGAGACGGGCAGGTTGGCTGTAATCCAGTTCTGATTCCAACACTGATTTTTTTTCCTAAAGGTTCTGATTTACTCTGATGAATTGTAGACCTAGTTTAGTCTATTTGAGTGTGAGAAAAGCATCAGTATTATTCTTTTAGATTCCTCTGTTAAAAAGTAATAATATTTAACCTTTTTTCCAAAAAATGTTGTGTCTATATTTTTGTGTCATTTTTCCAGGCCAGCAAGCAGCCAACAGCAATAAAATAAACTGACTGTTCTTGCCAATTCTGTGTGTCAGCCACCACATGACATTCATAGAAAACAGTGGGTTGGATTCACAAAACTCTTGAAAATCCCCCAGCTGCGGGAAAAGTCGGTGCAGGTGGATTGCCACTCCGGAACCGCAATTTCTTCTGCAGCTATGACATTTTCAAGATTTACAGCAGCTTGTGGGTGGTATGGCCATGGAAATCCCATAGCTGTGGAAAAATGTTACAGCTGGTGGGACCAGCCATAACATCTTTCACAGCTGCTGCGGATGTGAATAGCAATCTCCGCAGCTGCAGAGATTTCGGTCCACAACTGGAGTTGTTTGTGGGACATAGTCCTGAAAACATTTTTGAATCCAGCCCAGCATATGCAGGGGAATTAGGGCTTTGCAGTGAATGGATGCAATGTGTCAAATGTTAGTCAGAAAAAGAGAGAGAGAGAGAGAGAGAGAGAGAGAGAGAGAGACCAATGAATTCAACAGCAGAATAACAACTGCAGAGGGAAGACCTTCACTGAGCCTGGCATGCTTTATGATGGGAGACAGGCAGCATGAGCAGGATATGTGATGGGGCCCCAGCTGAGGATCTGGGTGGCCATGTCGGTGGCAGCAGCGCAGAAGGGAGAGGGTCCTGACTTCGGTCGCATTACTGGGACACCACATCAGCGGCTAGTGGGAAGCTGCAGGAGGGCTTAGGATATGGGTGGCTGTGTCAGTGGCAGCAGCAGCACAGAAGTGAGAGGGTCCTGATTTCGGTCACATTGGCAGAAGGAGGCTAGGAGATCAACCGCATCGGCGGTGAAAAAGAACCAGAAGGGACCGACTGCCACATTGGCGGCAAGCCACAGGAGGGACTGATTTTGCACAGGGGGCTGATACTGATTTGATTGGCCACATCAGCAACCAGAACAGAAGTCAGGACACCAGCCAATCAGCAAAAAGGGGCGCGAAATTCAAATGAGTGACAGGGCATAAAAGGAGCCCAACCACAAGGAAACGCCACAAAGGAGCTGTTTTCACTGGGACGCCAAATCGGTGGCTAGTGGGAAGCCGCAGGAGGACTGAGGATCTGGGTGGTCAAATCAGTGGCAGCAGTGCAGAAGGGAGAGGAACCTGATTTCAGATGCATCAGCACCAGGAGGTGAGGAGTCTGGTTGCATCGGCAGCAAAAAAGAACCAGAAGGGACTGACGGCCGCATCAGTGGCAAGCCATGGGAGGGAATGATTTTGCACAGGAGGAACTGATACTGATTTGATTGGCCTAATCAGTGGCCATAACAGAAGTAAGGACACCAGCCAATTGGCAAAAAGGGGTGTGGAATTCAAACGAGTGGCCAGGCACAAAAGGACTCAGCACAAGGAAATGCTGCAAAGGAGCTGTTTTCACCAGGACACCTCATCGGCGGCTAGCAGGAAGCTGCAGGAGAGTTGAGGATCTGGGTGGCCACATCAGTGGCAGTGGTGTAGAAGGGAGAGGGTCCTGAGTTCAGCCACATCGGTGGCAGGAGGTGAGGAGATTGGCTACATTGGCAGCAAAAAAGAACCAGAAGGCACTGACAGCCACATTGGCGGCAAGCCATGGGAGGGTCTGATGTTGCACAGGAGGGACTGATACTGATTTGACTGGCTGCATCAGCAGCCAGAACAGTAGTTGGGACATCAGCCAATCAGCAAAAAGGGGGCCCAGAATTCAAATAAGCGGTCATGCATAAAAGGGGCCCAGCTGTAAGGAAACGCTGCAAAGGAGTTGTTTTCACTTAGATGCTGTATCTGCAGCTAGTGGGAAGCCACATGAAGGCTGAGGATCTGGGTGGCCATGTTGGCCGCAACAACAGAGAAGGGAGAGGGTCCTGATTTTGGCTGCATCTGTGGCAGGAGGCAAGGAGGTCAGCTGCATCGGTAACAAAAAAGAACCAGAAGGGACTGATGGCCGCATTGGAGACAAGCCATTAGAAGGACTGATTTTGCACAGGAGGTACTGATACTGATTTGAATTTTCCACCCACCCCAGCCCCAACCTCTATTAAATGACCCACGAGGGTGGAGCCAACTCAGGAAAAGACAGCATTGAGTACTGATTGGACACTAGACAGTGTACTTGACAAAATAGGGCTGCTCACTCTAGCCAAGAAGATGGAGTAAGCACACTGGTAGAACCAGACAGTAAGGGGCACAAAACAGTTCTGGGCAGGGCAAGGGATTAGTGGGTGAACTAGTGCAAAAAAAGGGCAAACTAAATGTAAACTTGTTTTTTTTTTTTATTCTTTGCATCTAGTCCTACAAGGTACTGCCCTGACAAATCCATTCTTGCAACAAGGAAATCTAAAGTAATTTGTTAGTACCCTTGTGTTACTATGCTGTTTCTAGTCATCCATACTGCACAGCTTAGGCTCTAGTTTGTTCACTAAGTCTTCCAGGCAGTAAGGGACATTAAAGTCAAGGGGCTATTAATTTCATGCATGGCTTTGACGTGCAGTAACAAATTTCTGGTCAAGGAGCTATTAATTTCATGCACTGCTTTGGCTAGATTTGCGCACTAATTCTTTCATGCAGCTGGTTAATTTCTATGCAAGGAGTTAAATATTCTAGGCATTAGGTAAAAGGCTTCCAAGGTGTTCTGTAAGGGTATTAAGTAACAGGCATTGAAGGGTAAAATCACATACAGCTGTTGAGGTCCTAAACCACCTGAACTGTAGTAGAATTAAGTAGAATCGAGGTACAACTGATTTGGAGGGGCAAATGGAGCAGAATGGGGGCAGGGCTAGGGCATGGTCCCTAGAATGCAAGGGCAGGGGGATTTTTTGGAAGGGTGGTAGGGTGTACTGGTTGTGGGTCAGCCATAGTACTGGCTATGGCACGGAGGATGAGGGGCTGCATGGTATGTAGGTAGCTAGCACAACTAAGAGAGGAGATTAGGTGGGTAAGATGGATGCTAGAATGGACAGGGGTGAGGGGTTGTGGAGGGGACGGGGGATACATTAAGGAAGCAAGATGGGATGGGGCAGAAGAGGGAGCAAAGGTGGAGAGGTAGGGAGCAAAAGCAGAAATAGACTGGCATAGACAGGAGGCAGAATGGAAGAGCACAAAGGAGTACACATGCAGGGTAGGGGAGTAGGGATGGGTGTAACGGGGGCTTCTGGGGCTCAGATAGGAGCATCAAAGGAGTGGGGGGCATAAGGGGAGCTTCTGTGAGTACAGGTGGAGGTGGTACAGGATGTGAGAAGGACCAGGGGGAATGGCAGGAGATAAGGTGCAGAGGTCCAAAGCATGCATGAAAGGGAAGAGATGGGGAGGAGCTCCAGTTGGAAAGATACAGGCTGTGGGCATTGAGCACAAAAACAGATTCACACCACTAGACCTCAAGATGGGGGTGAAAATAAGGAAACTGGAACTGAAATGGACTCAGGGTGAACAGGAGAGACAAATACGAGGGAAGGCTCTGCAGACAGGGAGAAGGGGGACGCCCCTTCATGAGAGAGCAAAGAGAATAGCAAAAGTAAGGACAAGGGGTGTAGGGGTGAACTCACCCCAGAAAGGGCAAACCCTTAGGAGTGGGGAGACAGCACAGGTTTGGGGGGCTAAAACAGGACAGACTTATGGGTGAAGAGGGAAGTGGGAATAGGGTAAGTAATGGAATGCAAGGGACTAGGCAAACAACAGAGGAGAAATGCAAGCAGAAGGTAATGGAGAGAAGAGTCTTACTTGTAGGAACTGAATAATAAAAGGAATTTGATGGGGGGGGGCAGGGAGGACAAAGGCAGTTCAATATGGGTCGAGTGCCTACTGGGTATGATGGTGGCGGAGGTCATTCACTGTATCCCCTCCAGGGGGAAACAGCAGGATGGGAAAACACACCTGGTGTTCCACCTGGGAATAAATGACCTGGCAGGGAATAGCTTGATGGAGGTGCAGGCAAGATGTACTGAAGCAGCCTGGGGTTCAAATCTGTGACTTTTTCAGAGGTCCTGCCAGTACCAAGGGCTAGCACAGAGAGAAGACTAAGGATTGAGGAATTTAATAAATGGCTGATGGGATGATGTATGCAGATGGGATATGGGTTAGTAGGGGACTGGGGTACAACATGGAGGAATGATAGCCTATTTGCCCCAGATAGACTGCACCTGAATAGGGAGGGTATGGCAGTGCTAAGGAGCAAGTTAGGAGAATACATAGAACAGAACTATAATTTAAACTAAATTGGGGGGGGTTTGGGGACAAATCCACACCACGGGACAGGATAAATGGGAAGCTACCAGCCCCCAGGATGAGAAAAACTAGGGTAGAAGAGAGGGGAAGGAAACGCACACCAGGGGGGCAAAGAAATGGGCCCAGCAAATGGAGAGCCATGTGCACCAATGCCAGGAGCCTAGGAAATAAGATCCCAGATCTGACTGTGGTCATGGCTGAAGTGGACCTGGACATCATGTGAATTATAGAGACATGGGGTTATGATGGCCAGAAATGGGACATGGCAATACCGGGGTATGTACTTTATAGGAAAGACAGAGTGAGAAGGGGGGGGGTGACACTATATGTGTGAAGGAGCACATTAAGGCCACAAAATTGCAGGGTAGGTGTGGGGGACTGAGGCTTTATGGGTATCATTGGAAACAGGGAAGGGAGAAGTCATATGTACCAGGGTTGTATATAGGTTGCCAGTGCAGCAAGATGAGGTGGATAGGGAAATGTTGGAGGAGATCCAGAGGATGGCTAACAGGGGGAGGTGCTGCTAATGGGGGACTTCAGCTTGCCAAATGTGAAGTGGGTACTCCATCAGCAGCATCCACCAGTAGCAGGGATATAGTGGACTCCCTACAGGGAGCTCTCATGAAGCAGCTGGTAAGGGATTCGAACAGGGAAGGGGTGATCTTAGACTTGATCCTTACAAATGGGGAATGAGCTGGGGAGGCATCCATAGGGGAGAACCTTGGCACAAGTGACCACAACACTGTTTGGTTCATGGTTAAAATGACTACTGATGTTCATCGGCCCAGAATGAAGGTGCTGGATTTCAGGCATGCAGACTGTAATAAAATGGTGGAATGCATTCAACAAGCATTGGCAGGGGTGGGGGGACTTAGAGTGGTGGAGGAAATGTGGGGTACAATAAAGGGGGCAATAGTGGAGGCCACTAACCTCTGCATCAGGAGGGCAAATAAAAAAAGGAAGAAGAGGAGGCCACTTTGGTACAATGGAGAAGTGGCAGAAAAGGTCAGGGCAAAGAGAAAGGCATTTAGGATGTATAAAATAACACAAAGAGAGGAGGATAGGGTTATATAACAGGAGAAGTGAAAGGAAGCAGGTTTGGAGGTCAGGAGAGTGAAAGCAAGAACAGAAGAGATAATAGCCAACACAGTCACGGAAAGGGACAAAATCTTCTTCTGGTATGTGAACAAGAGGAGACAGTCGAAGGAGGGGATAGTCAGAGTGAGAAATGAAGAAGGGGGTTGGTGAAAGAAGACTATGGGAAGGCAGAAATATTTAACAGCTATTTCTGCTCAGTGTTCATGGTAGAGAAGGAAGGGGAGGTTAGGAAAATTAGTGAAAATGAGGAGGTGGGAAGGGTTGACTCTAGTCTGTTCAAGGTGGAGGAGATCCTGAGGGAGCTAGAGAGGATGATGGTGGATAAGGCGATGGGGCCAGATGGGGTGCACTCCAGTGTACTGAGGTAGCTTAGCAAAGTACTAGCAGTATCTCTGACCAGTCTCTTCAACAAGTCCTTGGAGACAGGGGAGGTCCCTGATGACTGGAGAAGGGTGGATGTAGTCCCCCTTAATAAGGGGGAGACAAGGAAGAGGCAGGCAATTATAGACCAGTGAGCCTAACATCGGTAGTGGGCCAGCTCATGGAGAAACTGCTAAAGAAGAGAATCACTAGCTACCTAGAGGCCAATGGCCTGCAGAATTGGTGGCAACATGGGTTCACTGAGGGAAGGTCGTGTAAAATGAACTTGATTGAGTTCTCTGACTGGGTCACCAGGGTACTGGATGGGGGGGTCTGTAGACATTGTGTACCTCGACTTCAAGAAGACGTTTGATTCTGTGCCACACAGGAGACTACTGCACAAACTGAGATGTCTGGGACTAGGGTCAGTAATGGTTAGGTGGGTGCAGAACTGTCTGGAGGGCAGAAGGCAGAGGGTAATAGTTAACGGGACACCTTCAAAGGAGGGTATGGTCACCAGTGGAGTGCATCAGGGATTGGTGCTGGGGCCACTCCTCTTTAATATATTTATAGGGGACTTAGCAGAGGGGCTAGAGGGAAGAGTGTGTCTATTTGCGGAAGACAAAAGGTCTGTAATAGGGTGGATACATCTAAGGGGGTTGAGAGTATGCACAGGGATCTGAAGAAACTGGAGGAATGGTCCAAGGAATGGCAATTGTCCTTCAATACAAAGAAGTGCAGGATCATGCACTTGAGAAAGAAAAACCTGGGTGCAGAATACCGAATGGGGGGCATGCCCTAGAGGTTACAGAGCTGGAAAGAAATCTTGGTATAATCATTTCATGGGACCTGAAGGTGACAAGGCAGTGTGAGAAGGCAGTGGCAAGGGTCAATAGGATGCTGGGTTGTATCAGCAGGGGAATAACTAGCAGGAAGAGGGAGGTCATAATGCCCTTGTACAGGCAGCTTGTCAGGTCACATCTTGAGTATGGGGTCCAGTTCTGGAGGCCATACCTCAGGAAGGATGTGGATGGAGTGAAGCATGTGCAGAGGAGGGGAACAAAAATGTTGAAGGGCCTCAGGCAACTGTCATACGAGGAATGGCTCAATGAGCTAAACATATACTCCCTAGAACAAAGGAGGGAGAGTGGGGACATGATTGAGACCTTCAAGTATATCAAGGGTATTAACAAAGTGCCATTAGGTGACATCTTCCAGCTAAAGGAGCAATTGAAAACTAGAGGGCATGATGTGCAGACAGTAGTGGGAGATTCAAAGGAAACATTAGAACATTCCATTTCATAGAGAGGGTGGTGGATAACTGGAACAGACTCCCAGAAGAGGTGGTGGGGGCAGTAACTGTGGGGGATTCAAGAGGGCATGGGATAGACACACAGGTCTTTTAGATCTGGGGGGGTGGTAGGAAATAGCAAAGTTCTAGCAGCTAGCTAGGCATACTTGGCAGACTAGGTAAGCCTGGCGGTTCTTTTCTGTCATCACTTTCTATGTTTCTACATCTTCAAATACCATAAAGGAAGCACCCTTATTAGGAGACACCTGTTCATTATCATTGCTTTTATGTTCCTGCCACTGCTCACTGAACTGGTAAGAGAATTTGTTGAGACTGACTTTTAGAACAGTAAGGCACTGTACATTTTCAGGGGTAAGCCTTGTGTGATCATCAGAGGCAACATTTCCAGCTGTGCTAAATATATGCTCACAGTAAGCACTAGTGGGAGGGCAACTAAGAAACTTAATAGCAAAGTTAGATAGTGCAGATCAGATGTTCTTCTTTTCCAGCTAGTATTCAAAAGGGTCATCAATAATTTTAATGAGTGGTTCTCGTAAATAGGCATCCACAATATCAGACTAAGACAAAGAAGGCAGCTCCACGACAGACACATCTGAATTATCAGTTTCCATGAGTTTTGATCAAAAAGTACTGTAGAGTAGATAATAATCATGGTCTGTTTATTTTAGCGATATTCGTTATTTCATGTTTTAAGCGAATTTCAACAAACCGCGATTATTACAACAATCAGGACAAACTGCGAGTGACATCCAATTAACACAGTTACCACTCAAGGAATACTGTACCTCTGTCTCCCTTTAAAAGTGAAGAGTAAAGAGTGTGAAACTCAGCTAGTCAGTCATTATTTATTTAACCTTTCATCATTTAAATCATGCAAAATACAGTACCAGTTAACGTAAATAAAAAAAAACTCATAAGGACTTTTATGTCCTTTCATATCAATTACTCAGTAACACTGTATCCTATTCTGTATCCTATCCAAAGAAACATTCAAAAATAAAGTGAAGCAGATCAGTCTGACTTTTCTCCCTCTGGTTCAGCTACTGGACGTGTGCTCTGCAAGACATAATTAAATGCTTGATCTTAAAAAACAGTAAATAATTCTCTTTATAATTTTTTTATCACTTTTCTTGTTCTTTACTACTGTATTTCAACATTTAAAGAATAATACTGTACCACATTCAGACAGTGTTGGTGTGCGTCAAAAATGCCGGATTGTCTAACACCTCGGACTATGTCGTCGAATCTTGCCTGTAAAGATTCAAAGCTTGCCTGAAGCCATCTGGCATGGTGTTCCTTTAGAGTCCTAGTTTCAAATCAATATTTAGTTCATCAGCCCCAGCAGCAAGTTTATTGGACACCAGTCCTGCATACCATGCAGTGAAATTGCTTTTAAGCATGTCCTTGAAAATTTTATTTACAGACACGTCCAGGGGTTGTAGAGCATCCATGCAGGATGCGGGTACGGGAATGGGTATAATGCTGCAGTCCTCCAGTTTGTGTAAAACATTCTCTGTGGCATGTGCTCGATAAAGGCCCAAAATCAATAAGGCTTTCTGTTTAGATGGCAGCCCGAGTTTTATTTTGATCTCAGCAAAGTACAGAACTATGATTTTCTCAGTGAAGTCAAGAGTCATTGTCTCGTTAGCCCAGTGATTTATTGACTGGGTGATATGTCATGAAGCTGGGGTTACAGGCCACTGTCTTCCCCTTGTAAATGACCTGGGGCGGTAACATATCGCCCGACGGTGTACATGCCAGTACTGCGGAAACCTGTCTCTTATCCCCAAGTCCAGTTAAAGAGACTTGCTTAGATCCCATTGCCGCCATTGTCCACTCAGAAACAGGTACCACGTTGATACCTGTCTTGTCCATATTTAAGACTAACTCAGAAGGGATTAGCTCTTCTGCACTGAACTGCAAGACAAGCATAAAAGAGGTAACTGTAGGTTATTTTAACCAGCCGGAATGCAAGGACTGTCAGGGAGTGTCTGCAGTACTGGGACACACAATTAGCTAATCAGGTTGGTAGCACATGCAGTGCGACCACATTATACAGTACCGCTTATGCGCTAATTCTACAGGGCACGCTAATATGTGGTAGCAATACAAGTAACTTGCTAAGTGCCTGCTAATACAATCAGTTCTACAGTATCATCTGTGATCTTTTCAGAATGACATGCCTTTCTCAAGGACCTTGAAAGATGACTTTGTGCAGAACTACCCAATGTTGATGAGGAGTACATGGTGGCACGAGTAGAAATTATTGCCATCACCACCAATAGATGTTGCATCATCAGATGCAGCATCCTCACCATATGATTCACTTGTATTGTCAAATACAGTTCCTTCCTTTTCCTGTGCAATTGCTAAAATTTGCATGTTTTTGTCTGGAAGATAAGAGTCACCAAGATCTGAAGGAGGCAGCTATTGCAACTTAAACTGAGGGTAAAGAAGAGTGGAAAGAAGAACATTTTTTGTCCGTTGTGATATCAGGAAGTCTTCTGCAACTTTGGAATTTTTGTACCAGCTGGTTCGTAAGGGATATACCAGATTTGTCTCCTTTTTGGTCAAAACATCTACCCAGCCTCCTGGATTCGTAAGGGATATACCAGATTTGTCTCCTTTTTGGTCAAAACATCTACCCAGCCTCCTGAGTTCATTGTTCAATAAATTTATGATGGAAATTGTCACAAACGCACCCCACAGGTCAGGCCATCTGCTCCCACAGTGCCAAACCTTGAAGTGCAATATGTGAACAGGAGACAAACAGGGTAACCCTCCTGTCTGTTTGGGTCAGAATCACCTACTAGTCTCGAGTCCTGGGGTCAAATATGAACCCTTTTTCACTAGCACACCCAGTTAACAGGCTCAGATATCACACTCTCTTCGGGGGATGCAGTGCAATACTTCATCCAGTGGGCACCAGCCTGGTTCAACATTTTACCCTTTTGACTCAGTTTGAGACCTATGTATCGTCTTACCTTAGCAAGATAGTAACACACTTTTAAGCCCTTAACAGTTTTTGTCATATCTTACCCTATACTGTTTCAGCCTCCACATGCAAAAGAAACTGAGAAAGGCACAGGCAGAATATTAAGAAGAATAATGTTTACTAAAAAGTAAAAATAGATAAAATACAAAATGCAGAACATTTAAAATTGAGTTTACAGTCTTTTAAAGTAAATGGATAATTATACAAAAACAATGCCTTATTACTGAATTTCTAATACTCCATGTTTCAAGTATTAAACAGATGGTTGAATTTACCCAAAGTGCTGTGAGAGGTTGTCAGGAGTCCTACCTCACAATCAGAGGCAAAATGCACAAAGCCAAAAATCAAATGCAATGTTTTTCTCCCAGCTGGCTAGTAATATGTCTGTTTCAATCTCCTCCTCCCTGATGACACAGCTCACAGATGCAGGCTGTGAGGTCACTCAAACCTGAGAACTTGAATTAATTTATCAGTCACATGTCTCAGCCCACTGCCAAAACATTCCAAAAAATATATATATATCTTTCTTCTTAATTAGTGAGGCTTTATGACAGATAGAATTATCCCTTTGATCTCTCCACAAGCTTCTTGGCCTTCAGAGTAATTACAGTTTTACAAGCTAACAGGAATCAGTTAAAATTGCCTTTTTCTCACAGACCATAAAATGCACACTTTGTTCCTGTAATTCAAAGAAAAAAAGATGATTTACAAGGTGTGATAACCTGGCATAAAGGAAGTCTTTATAATCACAGGAAACCCTGCAACTATGTGTGAACACAGTGAAGGAAGCTAGCCATCTAGCAACTGTAGTTACTGTGTTGGGGTCAAAAGGTCAGGCCCCTTTAAAAGCTGATGGCTGCCATTTCCTTATGCAGACATTCAAATAAATATATATCTATATCCCAAACATAATAACAAGCAGATGCTATCTGTCACAGGAATAACCTGGTTTAGAGAAGTATTTTCTTTGGTAGTCTGTTGAGCTGCTTCCTCAAAGGGAGTCTAGAGCAATGTAAGATGTTACAAGAGGCCCCACTGGAATTAATTCAATACAACACCATCTGCTACTTTGTGCTCCATGACATATTCATGGACTGCTTTCTTTTGTGTGAGAAGTCTCTCACACATGTAAAATGTTGAGTTCCATCTTGTCAGAACATCTTGTTTTAGTTGCTATATTGGCAAGCCATTTTTTTCCTGGAAGTCAACCACGTGATTATACAGAGTGACTAAAATGGCCACATATTTTCTTTGCAGCTCCCACTGGTGTTACTATACTGTTGTCACTGGGAAGGAAAGTTCGTACTAACAGATTTAATGAGTGTGCAAAGCTCAGAATGTGAGTAAAATCACCACATTTCAATGCACTAACAATATTGGCACTATTATCTGAAACCACAAATTCAGTAGACAATCCAAGGGGTTCTAACCATTCAGAAATTTTGTCACGCAACACTTTCAAAATATTGTCAGCGATGTGATGCTTACCAAACATGCTAGCACAAAGAGCTGCTATTCTTTGTCTTCCTTCCTGTACACTGCTGCTTGTGGTGGTGTTTGAAGATGAGTGTGACACCCAATATGCTGTGATGCACATATAATCAGTGGTTTGAGAACTCATCCATATGTCTGTGGTCAGGTGCACAGAACCACATTCACTCTCTTGAACAGCCAATTTTATTTTGCTTTGCATAATTCATACATTTTGGGGACAGCCGCTGTCGCAAAATATTTATGGCTTGATATGCTGCAACGTGGAGCAAAATATTTTGAAAGGGCTCTAAAACCAGCATTCTCCACCACAGAAAATGGTTGCAGATCCTTGGCAATAAATTCAGTTATTAACTGATTCATTTTTAATGTGATTTGATGTGATCTACTGTAGGCAGTTTTTTGTTCAAGCATCACAGTAATGATCTGTTTTGTTAGTGCAGGGGACAAAAACCATGGGATTGAAGTGGTGAAGCTGTAGCTTGTCCAAATACTTTTGTCAGTAAAGTTGAACATGTTTTTTCCTGCCCTGTCTCAGTCTCTTCACCATCACCATTGTCTGTAGGATTATTTTTATCAAAGATATTTTTCCCTTGCTCAGGACTGTTGTCCAGTCAAATGGTGGGATGTGCTCTTTGCAAATGTCTTTTTAGTGATGTTGACCTGAACTGGCCCTTCATTTTCCCCCACTAACTTTCAAATGACAAAAGGTGCAGACAGCAAAACATTAATTTTTGGGACTTATATGAAAATAGCTCCACACAACTGAGGTGGAACGTTTTGTCATCATGCCAGGAAGTGCAGCAGTTTTGGTGGCAGTTGTTTCTGACCCTGATTCATGCTGTGCCTAGAAGAGTTACCATGATTATTGATTGTTTTTCCACTACTGGCTGTGGCTAGTGGTGGTGTTTGCTGTATGTTTTTTTTTTTGGGGTGGGGGAACCCAGGTGGCAGCCTCTACCACATCGGTATTACATTCTGATTCATCACCTTTGGAAGAGCATAACTGCGATACATTGTGATCTTGTTCTTGTACATTTACAACCACTGCTTCACCACAGACACTGCTTTCTGATGAAGGAGTCCAATATATATGAGTGGCATATCATGGATTGCCACGTGTAGTGGTACTAGACAGAGCCTTTTTCTTATCATTGACTTTCTAAGTTAACTGTTTTGGCTACCTGTTTTTGGTGTTTTACTTTTATCTGATTTTTCTGGCAATTCTGACAGTGCTGTACTACTTTAATTATGGGGTTCACCGATGTACTTTGCTTTTTCTGGTTGTGTTGCTTCATCTTTTTCTGGTCGTGTTGCTTTATTTTCATCAATTGTATTAATCATATCTTCAGTAGTGAATTTTTCTTTTTTTTTCTGAATTTGTTTTCGGGACATATACAGTACTCATTGTTACGTGTATCAATTTCAGCCATTCTGCTGGTGTTGGCTACATATTCCAGTTCCATAAGACTATGATTCTGAATCCATTTTTGGGGGTCCAACTTAATTGCCTACTTAGAAGTATTAGTTCAGAAGCAGAGATGGGCAATACAGAGTCTGAGACATGACCCCCCCTTCACGGTCTGTGTGGCACTATGACCTAGCAGTAGTTCAGGCACAGAGATGAGCAACACAGAGTCTATGCTATGGCAGAATGACCTAGTAGTGGCTCAGGCACAGAGATGGGCAACGCTGAGTCTGAGACATGACCCCCCCCCTTCAAAATCTATATGGCACTATGCCCTAGTAGTAGTTCAAGCACAGGGTTAGGCAACACAGAGTCTGAGACTTGATCCCCCCTTCGCAATCTGTATGGCATTAAGACCTAGTAGTGGTTCAGGCACAGAGATGGGCAACACAGTGTCAATGGTGGTATGACCTTTCAGGGCAGCACAGAGATGGGCAACACAGAGTCTGAGACATGACACCCCCCTCTCAATATACGTGAGGCACTATGACCTAATTGTAGTTCAGTCACAGAGATGGGCAAAATGGAGTCTGAGAAGTGCCCCACCCTTCACTGCCTGTATGGCACTATGACCTAGTAGTAGTGCAGGCACAGAGATAAGCAACACAGAGTCTATGGCAGTATGACCTTTCAGGGCAGTACAGAGATGGGAAACACAGCAGAGTCTGAGACATGGTGACACCCACCCTTCAAAATCTCTATGGCAAAATAAGCCCCCCCCAAAAAAAAATTACTGAGGCACTATAACCTTCAGACAGAGTCTTCCTGTCTTGTCTGACTCTGGTCCCCTTATTATTATTATTTTTCTGCAGTCTGCTGTTGTCTGTTGTTCAATTCGTTGGTCTCTCTCTCTCTCTCTCTCTCTCTCTCTCTCTCTGACTAATAAAAAATGGGTGCTTTGTTTTTTTACTGTGGAGTCCCTTACAGAAATAATTATATGAAATGTTTCATGCTGCACACATAAAACTACCCATGTGATATGCATGCTGCAAGCATGATTTAAAAGTTAAATTGGAACCAATTGCATGCATGTGGCATGCATGCAGCAAGCAAGTGTGGAAAGCATGCTTTTATGTTAAATTGGAACAGACTGCATGCATGTGGCACGCATGTAAAAAGCAAGTGGTCACTCATAACTGCACACATAAAAGTTAAGTTACTGACTCAGGATCACACAGTATACAAATGGGGGTTGATGAGCTTCAAACCCAGGTCTGCAGATCTCCTGATTTGAAGCTTAGTGTCTTTAACCACTAAGCTATACTGCCATATATATATATATATATATATATATATATATATATATATATATATATATATATATATATATATATATATATATATATATATACCAATATGCTACTCGAGAGACAAAGTGTGGCAATCAGGTTCCAAAATTTATTTGGGCCAATTGTCATAACCATATCATATTTACATTGGGTGCATGTGGTAGTATTTCAGTCCCCAACATAAAGATAGTTTGTAGTTCAGAGGTGCTAAAAAATGGGATTAAAAGTTACCTGTAGGGGCAACGTAATGTGAGTAACATCATGTCCTTGACAGCAAATCTGTCATATTATCAAACATATATTTTTTGATATTACTATGTCTATGGTATCTATTTAGGTAGCATAATATCTAACTTTTCAGTTTTTTATCATAAACTTAACTTGTTGATAATTATGCCACAATATGTTTACTGATCACAGTATGCCCAAATCTGGACATGTTTAAGTTTGGCTACCACATTCATGTCCTTGATTTTCTAGCCCATGTTTTTTGCACAACTATATTACCCTCATAGGAAAAGACAGAAATCACTTAATTTTCAGAAAGTGAATTATACTTTATTTACAAGGGTTTTTTCCACAGGATGTCACGTGAGTAACTCAGACTACACAGGACGTCACACGAGTAACACAGACACAAAACAAGAAGTCACATGAGTAACATGGACACCAGAACAGTAGTATCAGTATCATACCAAGTGTCTCACTAAGTCATACCAAAAGTTATTGCTAATGTTCAACCAAAAAAAATGATTGTCATACTATGAATATTTGGTATAACATTTTTTGAACATTTTGAAGATTGTACTGTAGTCACAACATTATATTAACTTAAGATATTCACAAATGTTTTATGTTACACTGTAGTATGGACTGAATCTCACTTGGTCTGTCTATTACATATACCAGCTGGTCCCAAGCCTACAATAAGAGAGAGGGAAACCAACTATATCTTTATGAGATGAATGGGGTGTTTGGGATTAATGCATGCCCTACTGCTTGTGATATTCAAGGCTGAAGGCAAAACACTGAAAGTGTATTAGTGACTTATAACATGGGGTAGATAAAGGCAGGTGAGTGGTAAACAACCATCCGGTGACCATTGCTTACTCCACAATATATGACAGCTAGTGGTGAACCATCTCTCTGAGAGATCAGCCTGTGTTTCTGTTCTGATCTTTTTATAGTGCAAAATTGCAGTCTATGGAGCAGCCATTACTATCCCTGCTTAGTGAGTGAGATCCAAGGCCTGCCATGTAGTCCCAGGCAGTGCAGCAACAGTAGCTGTAGTGTTCAAAGTTTGTAGTCTTGCTTCTTACCCAAGCTTGTTCCCAGAGTGAAGTGTGTGGTCCCCATGGTCATTTTTCTGTTGCACAGCCAGATTGACAGGTAAATCCCATAGTTGTGGCATAAAGTCAAATGGAACAGTGTGAAGAGAGGGAGACCCCAATGATGTCATGATCTGAAAGTGAGCTTTATGCTGGTGGACAGAGAAACAGAGTTCCAGAAAGACCTGCAAGCCCTGAGTCCCATTAGTTGCCATTTCTTAATTGGTAGAATATAGTCTGGTAGACTGTGTGACTGCACTGCTGGGGAAAATGTTTACTTGCTTGCCTTGCATTAATGTAACCACAGACAGAGAGACAGAGCGGCTAAGCCAGTGGAGGTATAGACACCGTGTCTGTACCACAAGAGGCAACTCCATATTTTGCACTTCAGAGCTACTGTGCTGTCTCAGAAGGCATATCATGCACAACAAATGTCAGAGAAAGCACAGCAACACTTTCCTTCTGACATCTGTATGTGCATGACAGCCATTTTGTTGGGGACTATTTTTTAGGCAGCAGAATACAGTAATTTGCTTGTCTTTTATAAAAGGAGAAAAAGCATGTATATTGCTTTCTCCTTGTTTTGTAGTGCACCCTCTGTTATAAGTGTAATAGCCCACTCCAGGGTGTGCGGTTATTGGGGATTAAGCAACACACTGGGTGTTGTGAGGACACTCAGCCAGCAGCCTTCGTGCTTCACAATGCACTGGGGTATTGATTAACCCTATTAACTGCACACCCTGGAGTGGGTTACTTCCTACTAATAGAACTATACCTTGAGTGGGTTGCTTCAATCTTAAAATGTGTTTTAAGAAATGAAATGATATTAAAAACTGACTTCAGGGGCCAGATCTTCAAAAGCTTGCCCATGTGCAAAGCTTTAGTTTTTCTGCACAAACCATATTTGCAGATGTCCATATTCCAAAGCCCTGTTATGGGCAAACAAGGTTTGGGTCCAGGAGATTTTCTGAGGTTGGCACAATACAAATGGAAAGTCATGTACCTGAAATCTGGTGAAGTCCTGTAATCACAGAGCGCAAGGTAATTTTGCATGGTCCCCTTGTATTGTGCAGATATGCACAATTATCCCTGTTACTAATGATGCCATCTCGCAGATCACAGCCACAACTGAAGACACAGCCCCTTCCTGTTGTCAAATGGACTCTTCCATGGTACCATCACTCACTGTGTCCACAGCATGGTCCTACAGGTGCATATGGCAACCAGTGCATTTTGGGAAAGGGTGCACTTTTAGGTTTCTTCAGCTATTGTAGTTAATGTCAGTAATTGCTTGATATGCCATGCTAGGCCCTCAGCCTATCATGCAGCACATGGCACACCAAACAATTACTGTGATTCACTGCAACGGCAAAGTAAGCCTAAAAGTGCACAAAAAAAACGGAATGAAAACAAAAATACAGAACAAAGGGTAACACTTTAACAGTCACTGACAGCAATCATCCCAGTAAGGAAAAAACAGTATTTTTCTTCACTTGTACTGCCATGGAAGCCATTTAAGGCATACGCATAGCAGTTATAGCCAGTTACTGAGATACACTGCAACAGCAGCCAAATGAGCCTAAAACTGCACAAAAACAATGAACAGGGTTGATGTTTTTGGTGAATGCAACCCGGTTACCATCAATTATGGACATTTTACATCCATTTTTGTTGTTTGTGCCCTTTTAGGCTCATTTTACTGTTGCAGTGAATCTCAGTAATTGTTTAATGTGCCATGCTAAACTCTTGGCCTAACATGCAGCACATGACACACCTAATGATCACAAAACATATTGCTGAAATGTAAATGGTTCTGTGCTGGCGTTTGGGTGCTCAGTGTTAAGTCAGTGGGTGCAATGTGTTTTTTTTTTAAAGTTGCCATCTTATAGACTCCTGTGGCTCTGAGAAATTTGTGGATTACCCAACGCTTCGTTTACTGCTGCTGTTATTTGCTTTTCTGCTGCTAAATGGCTTCGATGCACTTGCACATAAAATAAATAAGTACTGTGAGTACGTTTGGAGTGCTGACCATTTTTCTGTTCTACAGAAGTGTTTTTACAAAAATAAATATGATATTAACCAGGATTTCTTTTTAAGTTTAGCAGATAAGCAGGTAGTTTAAAAGTAGTTCTGGTGTTCTGATGCCTCCAACACAATATAAGCCCCTAAAGAGATCAGGTCTACACAAACTGAGCACCTGCAGAGACCAGGTCCTATTCATTTACTCCCCAATACAACATGTATTTTATTTCTCATTACAGAACTCTCCAAATTGCAGATATGGTGTTCTGATGCCTAATACAAAATGAACCCCAGTAACCAGGTCCAATTGATATACTCCCCAAAACTGTAGTTTTTTTTTTGCCCAGTACAGAACAAACTATTTAGCAGCAGTAACATTAAAGGTGCCCCTGATAGAGAATAGGATCACACAAAATGCCCCCCCCACAGGGACCAGGCCACACAGAATGATCCCCATGTAGAGACTGGGTCTACAGAATAGGTAAATATGTGTAACCATTTAATCTAGGAAACCTGCAGTTGTTCAACTTTAAAATGCTTTATAATCAACTCTCTCTGCCCCTACCCCACCCTTCATACCCCGAGCTCAGCATCTTGGGACCATGAGGCAAGGTCCGACTACATGTCTCTGTGTTTCCTAAAAAGCAAATGTGTACCTTTACAATCTGCAGACATCTGACACACCAGGGAACAAAAGAGCACCTGAGATGCAGAGAGAATAGCCCACTGTAGTGCCCGTAATGTGCATAACTCCAAACTTCAGGAGGACAACATGTATTGTCCAGAATTTAGGTGGCAGTACAAAGATAACAGACCCACCAGGTCCACAGCTTTAAAGAGCCATGGGGTAATGACTGAAGGTGTCAGCATGCATTTCTGGTTCTGAACATTCTGGGCCGGTGGAGGAACCAATAGTAATGTGGGTAACAAAAGGACACGAAAATAACACACCATGGAAAAAGGGAATTTTCTAAATAAATAAGTTATAACAAACTGCAAGGTTTTGGCAGCATGTCAGTAACAAAAAGAAGGTCACCAGACACAGTAATGCTTTTGGACCACAGTTCATGCAAATTAAAGGAATAGTCTGCTTAGGATGAGGTACTAGATGGACACTACATGCAATGAACGTTACAGCTGTATAAAATTATTAAATACAAGGCAAAAACTTTTATTCTGTACAGGGAGTTCTTGGGGAGGCTTAAATGAAGTAATTAGATAACACATTAACAACAGTTGGGTTTCTAAGGCACAATAAAGGGCTGTATTTAAATACTTAAATTGGGAATGGAAGCAATGTCACAAAATGGAACCCTATTTGAAGGGTAAATCGATGTTTGTGATAAAACTGAAAGAGCACAGTGGAACCAAACTGGGCCATGTTATGTTTAATATCTCTCTAATGTGGGACTACAAATTAGGTGCGTCATGTGAACCTTTTAACAATTCAGCAAAAAGTTACAGGCTGTCAATGTGCAGTAGGTATGAGTCTCTCGAATACTGTATTCATGTATATATATATATATATATATATATACTGTATATGTGTATATATATATATATATATGTCTCCCTTGTACTACAATACAAATCTGCATACATCTGCACGCATATGTCATGCTTATAGCCACTGATACACTTTTTAGTTTTCTTATCCCCCCCTTATCTCAGTTGTACTGCTGAACTGTAGTACACATACCAATGGAGACACATGTGGTTCTTTCCACCCGCAATACACACACTTACCCACAAAAATACTTAATTACTTTGGTCTGGCCTGTACTCCTACTATTTTCTTGCAATAGTTTTGAATGCTTCCATGCAAACAGACTTTAAGGGGGAAAAACAAAAGTAACAATAACTTGACACTGACCTATATGACCAGTTCCCCCTCCCCCCATGCACACATAGTGTAGTAGGTGCAGCCATGCTGCTACAGACAACCCACCAAGTATAGATAACTAAGTCAAGAGTTTCTTACCTGAGTACTAGTAGTAAAAACATTTATTCATTTCATTATGAATTGGATAGCTCATGTGAGTAAAACTCATTTCCACTGAGGTCCATTGTACAAAATTTCCTGATATAGTTACAGTAATCATATGTACAGTACACCAATTTGTATATATAAAACATTACATTGTATAACAGTAACAAAGCAAGACATACAATATATTATAAACATACAAAAAAAATAAACATACAAATTAAACAAATAATGTCTCCTATAATATAACCCCTTAGTTTCATTTTGTTTTGTCCCTTACTTCTTTTATTAGGTCAATCATGTTAAATCTGTTATTGTTCTTAATTTGGCTTCCTCAATGAAGCAGTTCTTAATGCAGCTTATAAAAAGTTTTTATGTGTTCAGGCCTGAATACTTGAGGTGAAGTGTTCCAAATCTTAGGACCAGTATAGAAAAAATGTTTTAGTCCCACGGTTGTTCTATAGTTTGGGGGTTTATACTTTAGTCTCTGTGTGGACTGTAATCCTTGTTTATTGTGTCTAGGTAAGAGGTTATCTAATATATAATCTGGATCTAATCCCTTAATACTCTTAATCATGAACTGTATCATGTGCAATGTTCGTCTTTCAGACAGACAGATCCATTGTAGCTCTTTATAAAGGTCTATCCTATGGGTTCTTCTTGGTGCATCTAATATTAACCTAACTAGTTTGTGAAAAATTATATCAAGTCCACCGAGACTCCTTTGGGAAGCACTATGGTACACAAGCTCTCCAAAGTCAATTATGGGCACAATCAAGGTCTGTACTACATGGTTCCTGGCATTTCTATATAAAAATCCTAGGCATTTACCCACTTTCTTTTCAATGGATTCAATATGTAAATTCCACTTTAAGGCTGGGTCCAACAAGACTCCTAAGTACTTATAACATTGTACCTGCTCAAGATTAATGTTACTTGATTTCTTGATCTGAAGTGGAATTTGGGACTTCTGGTTTCTTTTTCTAGTAAAGGGAACAACCTGGGATTTTTTACATTTAGCACTAATTATGATTTAAAAAAGAAATGTTGGATTTCATCAAACGCCATCTGGAGTGGATTTAGAATGTTATTAATTTAGTACCAGGGAGCAAGAGGGAGGAGTCTTTAAGAGATGATGTTCATGGTTCAGAGTGCTTGGGCATACCCCCTTGAAATAAATGGAGTTATTTTTTATTACTATTTTATATATTATGATGGTGAGTTGGAGAATAATGAAGGCCACTGTTCTACAGACAAGGCTCTTGTTAGTCAAACAATGGCCTTCATTAATCTCCAACTCTCAATCAATAATGTACAAAATAATAATAAAAAAAGACCCCCATTCATTTCAATGGGGCATGCTCCTGCACTCTCCCTTGCCCTATGTCATAATGTGCCTGAGTGTGGGGATGTGGAGGTCAGCTTCACTGGTGGTGGTGGCGGGGGCATAAGCCTGACTATAGCAGGGCTCCCTAGTCTGTGCATACCATTCTGCTCAACTGTTCCTGAATGCAAGAGACAGCACTCATTTTACCCCTAAAAACTGCTCTGCCCCTCATCCATCCCTCATGGAAAACATTCTGCTCACAAAGAGGATGTCCTGTAAATTTAGACTTTATGGTAGGGCACCATTTCAGATTTCAGCATGGGGGAGCCAACAACCAGTGGAGGCCAGGTACTAGTTTTCCCCTAGGCAGCAAGCTCTGGAATGTCTCTAAAAAGTAAAACTTATTTGTTTTGACTGAAAAGTCATATGCAAATCAGGAAAAATTCAAATGTGTAAGATTCATCTGTCTATACCCCAGAGCAGTGCATCAGATTTGGGCTTAAACCTACCCAGTTACTAATAAATTTTTTGCTTGACTGAAGTTCTGAACCCCCCTCCCCCCAAAAAAACTTTGTCCCAATTTCTCTCCCCAACTCCATGCCATTCAATACCCATCCCATATGAGCCATGAAGCTGCCCAAAGGTGCAGAAATTTGAAAAACTCATCAAGATTTTGATCCTTCCTCCTTCCCCAATCCCCCTGTAAAAAAATTCTTTACATTTACTTACCCAGCCATCTGGACAGAACCTGCGGCCTAGCTCAGTGTATCACCAGACCAGTTTTTGGTCCACCCCTCCTCCTCCGTCCTTCTGCCAGAAGCTGGATGCTAGAAATGACCATCCCAGGTCCCTAACGTGATCTGCGACCAAGTCACCTCACCAACCGAACCCACCCAACCTGTGTTGCTTGCTTCTTGCTTGGCTGCTGCTGTGGCTGCTGATGCACTGCACTATTCAAGGCCTATGAAGGCCAGCCACACTGCTGTCACTGCTGCTGTGAGGCCTAGTGTGCTGCCATGGGGGGCCCAAGCAGTTTTGTTTTGTGAGGTGAGCCTAGTAGAGTAAGTAGGTAGCCTATTCTTGAGTTATCTGCTAGTTCACCCCAGCCCCTTCAGCCACCAAGAGAGACGGAGACTCATTAAGAGTAGATCAATAAAAAATGTTGACACAACACTGCTATTGAGAGTTCAGTGCTCACTGACTCCTCCAAGCTGTAGTGTGCAGCATGTCTACTCTGTGGTGGAAAAGATAGTGTCCCATTTGTGTGACTCACGTGCTTTTGCTTGGCTGGAGTTCCTCCACATCATGTGTGATGGTGCTACAGCTAATATGTAGAGAGAGTGGACAACACAGTACAGTCACAGTCGAGTCAAGAGTACACCTATAGTGTGAGTACAACACAGGCCAATGGAGCACTTTTTGTGCAAAAGATTAAATCCAAATTTAATGCAATTATTGCCACATCATAAGAACAACCTAGGCACAAATGCGGGGGACTGTCCTCATCTACCTTACCTAAATGGCATCCAGTACAAGTAAATACAATGGTTTCCACTGTGTTCTGAGGTACTGTATCTCCATGTTTTGGGATGTGTCCAGATCATCATCAGGGTTTATGTCCCTCATTTTCCTCATTTTGAGTGTCCACGTCCCTCATTTCAGTGACAAAATGTGAGGTATGGTGCATGCTTCCAAGACCCTACTCAGTACAATCAGTGCTGAGCAGGGCCATAGTGTATATGCTCCATACAAAATGACAAGGGGAAAGTGAGCCATAAAAGTTATAAATAAACACATTTGTAGTACTAAATATGCATAAGGGGATTTGCATGGCCCAAAACAAAAAGGTCAGGCTTCACAACACAGAGACCCCTCTTCATACATCTGGAATGAGGGATGTTGGCTGACTATATCCTAGGCATTTAAGGCAGTAAGCAAGCAATGCTTTACAGATTAATGACGATTTAATGACAAAAATCAACAGCCATTAAACAACTTGCAAAAGGACCAGAATTAAAGTGTTTACCTAATTTTCATGGAAAATTAATGAAATAGATATTTTAATGGCTCTAATTGCTAACAGTAGTATGAGAAATAGAAAATGATGTTTTTTTTAGATGAGATTTGCATCAGCTTAGTTGCTGCACACATGGCAAGTGTGCAACATTTTTTTTGAAAACTGTATTTATCCACCCCCATCTCTCCAGGCTCTGCATCACTGGGAGCACCCATGAAGTCTGACCCCACTCCAGCCACCTTACCTGAGTCCTCTGGTCTACCCCCATGGAGCTGTGGTTCTTCCTCCCCGAGCGGGGATGAGGTGGGGTGGGCTTACTCCCCAGACACTTCTGGTTTCATCGGGGACCTGATGGCCAGGCAATGTGGGAGCAATTAGGGGTCTACTTTGGTGGTCCTTCTTCCAGAAGCCTGGACAGTGTTTTTCCCATGTTCTGGGGGAGTGGCATGCACCCAGACATCATGGCATCACTGCTGATGTCGCCATTCCCCATCCTCTTGAAGTCAGCTCCACACTTGCCATGTCTCCGACTTCTACCAGAGGCCAGTCAAGCGCTGAGCATGAACCCCCATCCCTCCTGAGAGAGGAAAGCTGTCCTCTGGATGTTTGATCCTCTCCCTCTGCTGCCAACCCCTGATGGCCCAGGCTTGTTCCCGAACCTGGGTCGCAGGTGCAGTGCGAGATGTGGCAGCCAGCACCTCAACCCTCAGTGCCACCGGGCCGGCCTTATGTGATTTTTAAATGATGTTCACACCAGCTTAACTGCTGCACTCATGTCAAGCATTATCAGCATGCGAACCTGAGTTGATTTTTAGAAGATGTTCGCACCAGCTTACCTGCTGCACGCATGTCAAGCTTGCAGCATGCAAACCTGATGTGCTTTTTTTAGACCTGGTTCACATAGGTTCACTTTGTGTATGCAAACCACATGCAAACATTGCACAATTAAGCATGTGGCATGCATTCTACATGTACACAGCACACATATTTCTCTAAGGGGTTTGCAACATCTGCACTCTGCTGTAGCCTACTCTGCACTCTGCTGTTGAATTAGTTGGTCTCTCTCTTTCTCTCTCTCTCTACTCTCTTTATCTCTCTAATGAAAAATTCATGTTTTTTTCAAATACTCTGCTGCAATGTCTGCAGTCTGCTGTTCAATTTGTTGATCTATCTACTCTCCCTCTCTCTCTCTCTCTCTCTCTCTCTGTCTCTTTCTGACTAAGGAAAGAAGAAAATGAAAAATGTTTCATTTTCAGCAGTTTATTTTTTGGGGGATTCTGTCTGCACATATATACAACACTCTCCTTTCAATGTAAAGTCCCATATGTGCTCAATGTACTGTTTCTTGCCTGTGGTGGCTGATACTCAGGATTAGCTAGAATATGAGTCAATCACAGAACAGAGGCCCTCATTGGTTGGCTCCCTTCAGCGCCCCAGTATCACGAGTGTTTACCTTTGTTGGTTATGTGACAGCCCCATGACTTAAGAGTATTTGTTAGAGACTGGGCAAAAAAGGTTTTTTCTGCACCCTGCCCTGTTTAGTGAGGTGCATGTAGTACTGGTGGTGAGAGTTTTATTTCCAGACCAGACCACACTTCCGAAATGGGCCAACTTGGCAACTCTGGCTGAGCCATGGAAGGCTTAGTTTTCCTGGTCAGAGTTGAGTCAGCCAGGTCTGGGGGAGGGGGGGATTGAAAATGCAGCAGGGCCAGTTTGACCATCTCTAGTTGTCTTTGCCTTTAAGAACCTGACCAAGGCCTTGGATCTTATAAACCATGACCATCTAATTAACAAACTAGTCTGCATGGGCACAGTGCCACATATGTTAAGGTGGTTTACCAGCTGTTTGAAGGGCTAAAAGGATATTGTTAGGGGCAGGTTAGGGTGTAATGCACATGGTACCCACTGTAAATGAGCTTACCACTCAGCTGGGTTTTCATGACCATGTTCATGTCTTTTAACAACTGGTTAACATTAATTAATTTTATTGAATTGAATTGAAGGAATACTGTATAGAGTAAAATTGATATAAAGTATGGAGTCCCCCAATGCTCAATCTTGGGACCAACTTAGTGTTTGATCTTTGTAAATAGGTTTGGAAATCATCTGAAAAAAAAAAAGAAACACATTATTGTATGCACATGACATAGTTTTGTATTTTGGTGCTAAAGATATTAAAGAAGCAAATGCAGTTTTGTGAATGCTGCCTGTGTGGAATTGCAGTCTTGGTTATATAAAAATAATTTGGTTCAAAACACAAAACAAATGTTGCTTGGTACTGCAAATTCATCCAAATACAAATACACATACACAGGATACTGATAAAAAATGGCCTTGGGAATATACTGGAAAACGTTTCTAAATTTCATTATTTAGTCTATATAGACAAAGTAATTTAAAAAAAGACTATTATAAACTTAGTATATTACAGTTTATGGAGGTTAACACTGCCTGTCAAATTAAGCCAAGGCTAGAACTGTTAAAATGTTTCATTACCAATAATTTATTATGGGTGTATATTTACTAACATTAGGTCCAGGTCAATATTGCGTATTAAGAAAGCTGTGTTAAGCAACACTGGAAGTTTGTCCTGGCAAAATGCCCCCTTTTTATCCATCACTGTTTGTTTAATGAAAAGTTGGTCTGGTTTCCTATGGAGGCTAGGCAGGTTTGTAACGTATGCCTACTGACCTTTAAATTGTTGGCTAAAAATATATCTTAGGGCTTGGCTGAGTTACTTGTATTGAAATCCAGTTTTGAATCGCTAAATCAAATTACAAAATGTTATTGGTTAAAAAAACAAAAACAGTAATAGGTGAAAGAGCTTTTGCCATTACTGCCCCGAGTTCTGGAATGCACTTCCAAGTGATATTAGCTTACTGTCAACATTTCAATTTTTTTAGGGAACAATTGTCTAAGTAAGCAATAATATCCTTTAGGGTGGGTGGTATTGGACAGTACCAGACCGCCCAGGGGTGTAATAAGACCCAATGCCATAGGTGGAGGGCCTTATAGCCCCTGGAAGGTCCAGTATTGCCCATACTGCCCACCCTGGAGGGTATTATTGCTGTTAGAAAATGGGCTACATGTGTAATTTTTTATAGGATCACAAAAAAAAATTTAAATAACTATGTTAAAAAAAAAAGACTAAAATTGTACTTTTAGTCCATTTTTGGTAAAGTAGTCCCTGTATAGCTGGCAACAGTCCTCCAGTAGTCATCACTATGGGAAGCTGTTATGTGTCATTACAACGACCACTCACTGCTTACTGCCTGCCCTACTTTGTTTTTTCTCTTTCTTTCTTTTTTGTTTGTTTACAGTTTCCCAGTCCTCGCTGCCTGCCCTGAGGACCAGGACTGAATCAGACTGTGTTTCCTGTTTTTTTCCAGTCCCTTCTCTGGGGACTGCAATCATATGTGATTTCTGTGGGAACTTCCAATCCCCACTGCCTGCCTTGGGGATTTGAAGTCACGGCTTTGGTTTGTTTTTTTTTTAATTTTCCCAGTTCTCATTGCCTACTCTGAGGACTGGGACTAAGTCATTACTGTTTTCTTTTGTTGTTGTTTTATGGGTTCCCAGTCCTTACTGCCTGCCCTGAGGACCAGGAGTGTGAAGGGGAGCGCCATTTGGCAGAGCGAGTGAGCCAGAGGGTCACGCTCTGGTACTGAACCAGAGGTATCACAAAAGAGAACAGAATTGCCAGTGGGCAGAAACATTAGGTACTGTTGAAGAACTAAGTAGGCTATTGAGGAGCAGGGTTGAAGGCTTGAATCTCTCACTCCTGTACCCTTGCTGCAGGTCCATTTTCTGTCTGCTGCTTTTATCTTGTTTTTTTTGGTTTTTGAATGGACTTAAATTCTTTTGCACTAACCAGGCTGGATTTTGGGGATGGGGTTACCTTTATAAAAGAAAATGAATGGCGACTGGCCAGTTCAATGTCAATTAAATGAAAATTACTGGGCGAAGACAATTAGGGTGGCTGCATTACATTGAATGCAGAATTACATTACATTGAATGCAGCGACTGCGTAGCTCAGCAATTTAATTTTTCAGCTATTTCAACATGGGCTAATAGTTATGTACAGTGACTGTGCTATACTCTGTTACTTTGCATTGGGGGACTGTTACACTCCATGGGAAGGGCCTGTGGAGACTGAATTCAGCCAAACTTAGTGACCCTGATTCTATCCCACAAGTCCACCCATGTCAGCAGGGGGGCTCCACCCCCAAACCCCCTCATCTATTGGATTACTACTCCACGACTCACCTGGATACTGGGGTAAGTTATAATTCATAGCACCATAATTGTGGGTCATTCAATTAACGGATGTGCTGCCTTGACACAATCACTGTAATAGCCAATCGCTATTAACATAGTCGCCCAGTTTGTTTTCGCCCAGCTAAAATAGCCCAAATTGAATTGCTCAAATTCCTGTGCTGTATTGATGTGATATCCAGCTGGCCTGGTGGCACTGAGGGTTGAGGCATCTGGCCTTCCCTCGCGTCATGCCGGCACCCTGGGTTCAGAAACAACCTTGGGCATTGGGAGCCAGTGGGGGTGGGGGAAGGGGGGAGAAGGATTGAGTCACGTACCAGCAGCTCTCCTCTCCCAGTGAGGATGCTGCCCCTTCCATAGTACTGACACCACTGGGTGGAGGTCTGGTGGTGGTGTAGGCAGGTAGAAGGGGCAGCTAGTAGGGTGGGGCATCCCGCAGTGCATGGTGTGCACGTGCCTCCACATGTACACATCTGCTCCAAGGACAAGCTGGTAGGAATGGGGAAAAAAGGGACAAAAAAACTGAATAAAGAAATAATAGAAAAAAAATAAAGAAATGAATGGTAGTGGAATTGTGGAAGGGTTGTGCTTGCATAGTGGGGCTAAGTTGGTTTTTCCTCTCGCTTAGCGAGGGGAAAAATGGCAGCTACTGAATTATGAATTCCAAACTGGCACAAGGATACCAATTAGTCCTTTTGGCATAGAAGGCTCGCACATTATATTTCCTGGTCATCTATTGCAAGTTAAATTACCTCCCTGGCACAGGTACCAGCCAATCAGATGCCAGGAAATAAAAAGCCCATTTTCCAAGCACATACACTCCAAGTATAGATGCAAATGTATTGGATAGATTACAGAATTGTGTTACAATACTGAATTTGCCTATACGGCCTCAAAGGGTTCTGATTATATCAGACCTCGAGAGCGAAGTTAGAGATGTCTGATGTAATCAACAGCCCAAGGTAGCAGCACAGGCTGGTTGGGCATGTGGTTGCCCACTCAGTATTTTTTATAGTTTATATATATATATATATATTTTTTTGCAAACTTTTTTTCACAGCACTCTGCAGCATCAGTGATCCTGCTGGTGGCTTCAGTTCAGAACCAGAACTGATTGCTCTGCACACATGGCAGCACTGTGTAAAACACAAGCTGCCATGAGGATTTCTGATCAGCTGGAATGTTGTTGTACTAGAGAAGGGTGTAGGCGTATTCCATGGCCTTTGAACTTTGGTACTGCAACGTTTCAGCTGGCATGGAAATCCATGCAGAACAAACCATCACTATATATTATATTGTATTTCTGTATGAATTGTGATATAGTTTAATAGGGTTCTGTGACATTGGTTCAACAAAAATATGTTGTCCTGACATTACAGCGATGGCTGTATGTCAACTGCAATTGTGGTCGGCATTGTGCTGTCCAGAATAGAAGTGTGTTGTAGCAGGGGGCTGTGCCTCCCCCCCCCACAACCCGTATTCTAAAATAACTAACTCTGAGTTGAAGCTGTTTTGGGGAAGGGGTGTAGGTCCCAGAGAAGCCTTGTCTGGGTCCTGTGTGACCATTACAGCGATCTGCCAATGTTGTCGCTTTAATGGTGTTCGACATAAATGGTTCATTGTCAGAATGGCATACCATTTCATAGATGTTTTATGCATTTTATTTTGCATTGTTTGCTGTCTCATGCATTTTGGGCCTTGATCATCCCTGTAAATGGTACAAAGGTAGAATGAAGTGCACACCAGTCTCCTTAGAGGTGCTCCAGCAAAACCAGTGACTACAAACAAAGAAAAAGCTGGGTACACACCAAGAATAGGAGATGGAAAAAAATGTTCCTAAATTGGTAGAATTGTGAAGTATGGCTAAAAACCGGAGTTACACATGCTAGTGAGTTCCTTAGGGGGTGGAAACAGCCAACAAACTAGTTACTATTGAATATGCCTTCATTACATTCAATCACATGTGTTATAAATCACAAGCATGGCAACTGATTTGATAGAAAACATGCTCACCTAAATCCCCATAGCAACCCAGTGTGTTAATTCACTTCATTTAAACATAGAAAAGTATAAAATCAATAGCACATTTTACAGAAATCCATTCCTTTGCCTCAGAAAAGGATTTTCTAATACAAAGTTTATTAAAATTGGACCCAAGAAAAGCAAGAATAAAATAAGGTAAAAATTGCAGGGGCACACTATAGACTGGCATTGATATGTAAGCAATAACACATGACATGGTGTGGTTTAGTCTGGATAAATGCATGCCTGGATTGTAGTAAAGCATAAGGCCATAGGCTGAGTGCCTTACTGCCCCTAGAAGTGTGTTTATCCAGACTAAGCTACACCCCAGAGTGAGTATTGCACTTATAAAATGGGTGTATGTTCAGAAATATTGCAACTTTTTAAAAAGATAAGAAGAATTAAAGGTTTTTCTTGTTTAAAGTAAAATAGTCTCTACACTTAATTGTCAGTAAGGGCACTGGAGAACTACACTATCTTACAAGTTTTGTCTGCTACTCCTTGTCTATTTATTTTGTGCAGTCTCTTTTCTCCCATGCACCATTACCTTTTATTCAGGGGACTCCCACCCACTTTCCTGACTGCTATAAAGCACGGCTGCAGTGGGTCACTAGGCCACCAGCAAGACCAAGATTTCATTGTGATCTTGTCAGCAGCACACTTCCATCTGTGGTAGGGTGTTTCCTAAAAGTACTGGTTGTCTCACTCTTTGCTGGTCAGAACCGAGATCAAGAGGCTGCAGGCAACTCGAGTGACAACAAATCCATTCAGATCTAGGATAAGGCATTGCTTTCTCCCTCCCTGTCTTTTTTTTCCTTTTGTTTATACTTCTTTTTTTTGTGGTTGCTGTTAGTTTCAGACTCTTAAGAAAGCAGGGCACCACTCGCTGTGAAAAAAACAACAACGTGGTGGCTAGGTTACTGCATCGGATTGATGGCTCATGGATTCATGTAAGTAAACAGGTCACTTCTAGTGGACCTCGTTACTTAGTGGGGTATAGTAAAATTAAAAAAAAAACATGGCTGGAACATTGTCGCAACCAATCAGCTTCCTTTACTCTCTCTACCCATTTTATAAACCAATTTAATAATGCTCCAAAAAAGAGAGATTTTATAAGTTTCAGTATGGGGATCTGATGCCAGAATAACTTACTCAAAAGACAAAGGGACACTTACAATAAAGCAGTGGGACAAAATTCTAATGCTTAACAAAACATAACAAAAAAACCTTGATGCCACTACTATTCGTACTAAATACTCATGCCCCAAGAAAAAAGGGGAAAAGAAGAAAAGGATGGGGGAAGGGGAAAGAAAGAGAAATGAGAGACAAGATGGATATCTATTTTAACTGCCATATCTTAGTCCAGTTCTCTAGTATTTTTTACATCTTTCTGGAGCCAAGATGGAGATCTATTTTAACTGCTAGATCTTAGTCCAATTCTCTAGCATTTTTAACATCTTTCTGGAGCTCTTGCATCCCCCTACTCATGATTAACCTGCCTACATGGCATTGTGATGTCTGTGAGTAAACTCAGTTTTCCTTGTATACCCATTCCAATGTCACTTACATACATATTAAACAAGATGGGTCCCAGAACTGATCATTGTGGTACACCGCTTGTGACCCCTCTGTGTCTTGAATTAGCCCCATTTACCATCACTCTCTGTTGCCTCTCCCTTAATCAGTTACCATCCCACTTAACTAAAACCTGATCCACTCCAAAGTCCTCCATTTTCTTCAGTAACCATCTATGAGGTACTGAATCAAAGACTTCACTGAAGTCAAAGTAAAGCAGATCTACTGCCTTCCCCTCATCCATTGCTCTGGTGACCCAATCAAAAAACATCTTGTTGGTCTGGCAAGACCTCACTGACACAAAGCCATGCTGTGTTTCATGCTGGGGTCACTTTTCTTCCTGACAGGCCATGAAACTCTCCTTCACTATTGTCTCCATCGGCCTACATATTGTAGATATAAGGCTGACAGGTCTGTAGTTGTCCAGTACCTCCCTGTCCCCTTCCTCATGAAGTGGTATTGTGCTGGCTGATCTTCAGTCTGATAGCTCCACTGTAGATTGCAATGTATTATTGAATCGACAGGTTAAGAGTGCTGCTAATACTGTGTCCAGTTCTCTAAGCACTTGAGGATGCATAACATCTAGGCATGCAGCCTTGTCCACTTTGAGAGTCTATAGTCCTCTTTGCACCCTACCTACAGAAATCTGTATGCCACTCAGTTTTTGACCCCTCTTATGTCAGCCCCAGTGGTGTGCAAAGTCACAAAAATTCGTTCCACGTAGTATTTCACAAATTTGCTTCATATCACGAATTACTACATGGGGCGAAGTTTGCAGTTCGTGGATTATGCTCACTTTGTGGCAGCAGAGTTTAACTTTGCCATTCGCAAAGCAGATATGTGAAGTGCTTGTTGGAGACACAAACTTCACATACTTCGCAGGCAAAATTTGCCACAACAGGCAAAGTTTGCAATGTCTTGTGGGGATGGAGGTCACATGTTGTTAAACATAGGTCACATAGGGCTGAACAGCCAATAGAAAGCTGAGGGGGACCTTTCTCTGTGCAGTGTTAAGAGAGTGAGGAGAGAGGAAAGCAGCTAGTGATTGTGAAGAGATTGTGGAGGATAAACCTGAATATTTCTTGTTTAAACATTTTCAAACCTGTTTTTTGTGTGTACTACATTACTGTGTTATGTTAATTTTTTGTTTTGTAGTCTGAGTGTGGTGATTGTGACTCTCTGTGTGTTTGTGAGTGAGTGTGTGTTTTGATTTGAATATCCCTGGGCCTTGGCCCCAACACCCAACCCTTGTGTTTTGCAATCCCCCTAGTAGAGATGCAGGGAAGTTTAAATTCAGTGGCATAGTGAATGCGAAGTGGCCAGCTTTGAGTTCATGGATCACTATGTGAAATTCCCATAAAGAAGTAAAAATTTGCCTTAATGTACTTCGCATTGTCTGCTTCGCATTCACGTCAAATTGTAGTTGGAGAAGGGGAAGTTGATAATAAACAGGACACTGGTCACATGCCTGACTGTCTCTGCAGGTCTGCAGGTCACATGATTCAGGGAGAAACTTAAATAGGCAGGAAGTGAGTGTTTTACTTTCACGTTCTCTTGTAGAAAGAGTTGTGCGCATCTCAGATGTGTTTAGAGCAGTTTGTGTGTGTGGATTGTTGGCGGTTACAGGGTGCAAAACTTGCTTAATTTTGCTTCATTCAGTTTAAACCTTTTTAGATTTAGTTTGTTAATTAGTGTAGGAAGTGTAAGTTAATTTTAAAGTCTTTTTTTGGTTCAAAAAATATTTTTTTGTGAGTACTTTGTTTTTGGTAGAGGTACTAGTACTTGTACCAGGTTTTTTTTTTTGGTGATGGATCATTAGCGTGGCAGAAAAAGTGGTGGCCAGCAGGGACCATGGATGCAGAGCAGCCTTGTCTGCCCAGTTATGTTAAACAGGGACAGTTTTGTGCCCTCAAGTGCAGGCACAGCCAGCTCTGCAGCAGCAGTGGTCTGCCAGCATCAGCAGCAGCAGCAGCTGGAGGAGCAGCAGCCAGATAAGTAGCAGCAGCAACTGCAGCAAGTTGTTGCTCCTCCACCACCACCAGCAGCAGCACAGCAGGTGGCCAGTAGTGACTTCCCACTGCCTGTACTGGGCCCTGCATGGAGGTCTCCCATGTGGGAGTTCTTCACGTGTCTCCCTGGGGACCCCAGTGTTGTTAGATACAAATTGTGCCAGGTGCTTGTCTGTTATGGGCCCAAGACTGGGCACCTTGGCACTGGTGGTCAGCAAACCCACCTAGCTGTCCACCACCGGGTCGAATGGGAGGCCAAGCTGCAGGAGTTAGCAGCCACTCCTGCAGCTGTGGACAAAGCACCTCATCTGCCTGTGCATTGGTGGTGGCACAGGGAAATGCAGGCAGCAGAGGTGGAGGTTCTTGAAGCTGCACCCAGAGAAGATGACCCACAGCATCCTGTGACCATTATGGACATGGTTGTGCTGTGGGCGGAGGTCGATGTTCTGCAAACGGTGGTGGAGGGGGCCATGCAGCATCTCTCTTGTACTGAGGAGCAGAATGAGGAGATAATTGGCTTGCTGCATAATATCAGTGGTGATCAGCAACCGCCCCCACAGGCCCCTTAAAAAAGTTATTTTGTATGTCAATTTAACCCCCCAAGTGTCTCCTTTGGTTTTATTTTTACTTTTTTTCCCTAAATAATATTTTTGTTTTGATGCACACTAAGGCCCAGATATTCAAGTCAGTTGCACATGGCATAACTGAGTTGCACTGGCACAAGTGCGGACTTGCGCCTAGGAGCCATATTCAGCGGGAGCCATTGAGCAGCACAAAATCCATTGCTCCAATGTGCAACTATAATGAATGCAGGTGCAAGTGCAGGGGGCGTTCCCATGAATATCCAGCGCAGTGGTATATTCAACCGTGAAACCATGGCGCAAGCATGGAGCAAATTAAAGTTGCTCTGAGCAGACTTGTTCCTATAAATACGGGGCGCAAACACACAGACAGCACTTGCGTCAGGCGAGAGGGAGTGAAAGAGAGAGAGAGAAAGAAAAGAAAGAGAGAGAGAGAGAGAGAGACAGACAGACAGACCAAGACAGACACAGAGGGAGAGGGACAGAGGTGGAATTGGAGAAGGAGAGAGGGGCAGAGAGAGTGAGAGACAGAGAGATACAGACACACAGCCAGGCAGTGCACCAGGGTGGCACACAGTCAGCAGCAGCCAACTGCCCAGGGGGATATTGGACAGCAAGGGCTGTGGATAGTGCACCATTCATGATGGAGGCTGTAATGAGGGGTGTGAGGGGGCAGGAGGAACAAAGACATGGCAGAGGAAGAGCCCGTCGGTGGTATGCCCAACACAGGTCATACCGTGCTCACATCACCTTCATGAATTACAGTGACATGGAGATTGTGGGCCATACCACCTGAACAGGGCCATTCTGAGGCAGTTCTGTGAGCTGTGCAGTGAGGAGATGCAGGCACCCAGACAGAGCCACGTCATGTCCGTGGAGATGAAGGTGACAGCCATCATGTGCCTGCTCACCATGGGCACCTTCCAGAGACCAACAGGGGACACCACAGGCATAACCCAGTCAGCCACATCCTGCCTTTTCATACAGTTCCTCAACGCACTGCTGCCACATGCTTTGGAATACATCTGTTTCCCCAGCACACAGGCAGAGCGTGCAGCAACCATGCAGGACTTCCATGGGGTTGCACATCTGCCTAGCATGATTGGGGCCATTGCCTGCATCCACATGGGCATCCTCATGCCACTTGGCCCCGAGGGTGTGGTGTACATAAGCAGGAAGGGGATCCTGAGTGTCAACTGCCAGGTGGTATGCAATGCCACGGGGCACATCACCAATGTCTGCGCCACACACCCTAGGAGTGCACATGATGTATTCATCTGGCACAGATCTGCTCTGTGCCACAGGCTTGAATGTGGGGACATCCCCACGGTCCACCTAGTGGGTGAGTACGGCATGGTCAAGGGGCGATAGGCAGAGCAGACCTTGGGATGGGGGAAGGCAGAGTGTGCATGTTGGCGTGGGCACCTGGAATAAGCAAGGGGTGCAGCATAGAATAGTAGAGGGCTAACTATGTCATTATCCACACAGGAGACAGCACTTATCCACTGAGGCCCTGGCTGCTCACCCCCTTCCATCGCCCGTCATCCCCAGCAGAGGAACACCACAATGAGGCACATGCCAGCACGCACAACATCATCGAGAGTGTCTTTGGCATGCTGAAAGCATGTTTCGATTGCCTAGATAGGTCAGGTGGTGCCCTACAGTACAGCCCCTCGAAAGTCTGTGGCCTATTCCTGACCTGCTGCATACTGCACAACATGGCCATTGACCATGGGATAGCTGTCGAGGCTGATGAGGGCAACAGTAGTGGGGACAATGGAGGCAATGGGCTGGAGGGTGGTGGACAGCCACCCCCTGGGCTGAGGGATCCCGGCTGCAACAGCAGGCATGATGACACTGGGACACCATTGCACAGGAGCACTATGGAGTACATAGGTAGATGGTGCGATACACATGCATGGGCCACACAAACAGCTACAGCACACATGCAGGGGCATGCATGGCAACAGGCATGCACACTCAGAGGTGTAATGCAGGGGTAGGAGAGTCAGTGGTACACAATCACACACAGCTACACACACACACACACCCCCATGCACCCACACACCCAGGCATTGGTATGTGGCATGGATCAGATGCTTTGCACCAGTGCACAGGTGCAACCGGTGCTAGACTGCCTTCATCACGACCACACCACATGATCCAGTGGCCAGGCAAGCACACACCAGCATCGTGTGGCATGACACACAGGTGCCACACCAGTGGTAGGCATGCACACACCACCCATGTGTGCACAGGGCAGCAGCTTCAGAGTGCAGGGTGGCCAGCACATCAGGTCTGCTGCATGGAACCATGGCCACCACAGTCACGGGGGTGGCCACGCCTGGACCAATCGGCAGCCACAAGCTGTGCATCAGTGATGGGGGGTGAGCAACAGCCCCCCCAGAGGCTGAACCATGGGACCACGATTGTATCTGTGCGGGGGTGTGAAGGTGCCCAAACAGGCCAGTCCTGGGCATGCCTGGGATGCCTACACCAGAACCTGGCATTGACTGTGTTGGGGTCGACCAACACTGTGTTTGTGGGGTGGACAGTGCACTGCTCGGGGTCATCTGTGCCTGGCCATGCCCTGTGGCTGCCAGCAGTGCAAAGCCATCTGTGATTGCAGTGGCAATGTGATCCAGGGATGCAGTCGTGGCCTCCTGCATGCGCTGCATCCCCACCAGGATCTGCGCATTGCCCCTCTCATGTTGCTCGGCTAACTGATGCACCTCCACATGCAGCACATGCACCCCAGTGGCAAGCAGCACCTGTTTCTGAATGGACACCTGCAGCAGAAGAGTGTGCTCAGCCAGCGGGTTGGCATCCTGGGGCTCCCGGGTGGGACACCTATCCTCATGTGTTGACCAGCCATGCTGCACAGACCCCCTTTCTGGTGGATGCTGCACAGTGGGGTCTTCAGGGGGAATGGACAGTGCAGGTGCAATGATAGTGGACCCTGCATCCTACTGCCCGGTGGCACCCACAGCCAGCTGCCGTCGCTCGTCTAGCCACTGTATGCTGTCCAGCGCCTGCACGGCCACACCACCACCACCACAGGGCATAGCTATGGCAGTGTACACTGCTGCACCTGCAATGGTGGCAAGCAGCTGTTCCGCTGCTGGCAGAGCACTGGGTGTGGTGCCTGTGACAGCTGCCAGCAGGAGCGACACAGCCACAATGTCACCCATGCTGTCCAGGAGCTGAGTGTAGTCCTCATTGGAGTCAGACCCAGCCCCGATCTGTGTCTCCACACACAAGATGCCAAGGCTGGCATCCTGGAGGATCACATCCAGGTTCAGGACATCAGCCTGCACTGTGGTGCTAGGCTGTAGCCTGTCGGGCTCCCGGATCCTGGTGGAGGTGGACGGCTGGTCTTCCATGGCCGTACCAGCTTCCACAGCTGCTGCCGACACCCATCATCTGCACAAAGGTGTGCTGGTGCTGCAAGAGAAAAGAGGCATATCAGTGATGCAATGTCCACATGTGCCCCCCCACACCACCACTGCATGTGTCCTGCAGCATGGCATGCACATGGGTGCGCACTCATGCACATGATATGCATGCTGGCTGCATGCACGCCAGCATACCCATGAACACACTCTCTGTGCCACCAGCTGTGCGTGGCTGACATACAAACCATGCAGTGATGGGCTGACACCTTTCTGGAAACCACCTCTAGGCACAACCTTCACCGTGCTGCGGCACATGGTGGCTGCCACCAACTCCTCCTGTGCCGTGAGTGCTGGTGCATCCTCAGGCCCCCCCAGTAGCATTCCGGGATGCATGGATGGCTGCCACCTTCTCTTTAATGCGCCTCTTTTCCATGCCCACCTTCTTCTGTCACTCCCATACTGACCGCAGGTGGCTGCCTTGCTGGTTGACATATACCACCACCTCCTCCCAGGTCCCAGCCCTGGCCTGTGGTGTGCCTGTGGCACCACTCAACATGGGCTCCCTGTCCAGGTATGCGTCAAACAGGGCCTCTGTATCTGCTTTAGTGAAATTGGGCCTGCCCTTCGAGCAGGCTCATGCTCCTCACCCTCCTCGTGTTCTGACATTTTGCTTCCTGTGGACATGGACAGCACAGTTTGTCAGTGGCAGCATCTCCCTGGTCCATCCCACTCTGCTGTGCTGTCTGCTCCCAGTGAGCTGCAGCAGCACGTGCAACTTACCTCAAAAGTATGCAATATCGGTCTATGGTCTGTGCTGTTCCGTGGCGCTTATAAGGCACATCGCATGCAAATGAGGTTTGGCACAAAAGTACTGACATGCTAATGCATCCAGTGTGCCACGCATTGGCTGATGAGCTCATTTGCATGTGGTTTCTGAATATCGTGATTTTGCGCTGTGTGCAATGAGATTGCACTGGAGCAAGTCGCAGTGCAATGCGCATGCATGCACGGTGCACAGGCCTGCAGTGCACATGTGCCTAATGGTATCATGGTGTCAATTGCACACCATGTGCTGACAGCGCAATGCAATGGCACAGTGCATGATGCACCAGGCATGCTGTTGCCCATGTGTGCACTGCACAATGGTGGGCAACCCCTGACCCCTGGGGAGACCTCTGACCCCTGGGTCACTCCCCTGACCCAGTGACCCCACTTAGCCACACCCACTCTGTGCATCTCTGGCACTGCACGATGGGCTGGCACTACGCATGTTCCCTTGCATTGCACATCTGGCGCATGTTGTGGACAAGTGTGCCTCCTGCTGCCATTTTTGTCCCCGAGATCGCGGTGGATAGAATGGCACAGAGACATGACAGTCATGCACCAAACTGGTCACAGCTGCAGCTTGTTAACATGGTGGCCTATGTCGAGCCCCACACCCTCCAACTCTTTGGCCAGGTACCTCTGCAGTAGGCAAGGGTCACAGTTTGACAGGGGATTGCTGCCAGGCTGCAGCAGAGGACCGGGGTGGCCAGGATGGGGAGCAATGCTGCCAGTGGTATGGAGACCTAATGTGGCAGGACCCAGGGTGCCTGAGGAGGCTTCAGACACGCGTCAGGTGAGGGGCTGTGCCACTGTCAGGTAAGTCATCCCATATTGCATGTATGCTCTGGTGCTGTACTGTGGTGTTGGCTAGGCTGCCTGGCATACCCTGAAGAGGGGTACACTGTCATTGTGCACATCATGAAGTGGCATTGCCAGCTACCGCTAGCACTGCGATGCAGCCATGCAGGACGAGTCAGATGGGGGCTCACCCTGTGCACAGGGGTGGACAGCTGCTGTGGATGATTCCTGATGTGTACCTGTCTTCTTTACATTCCTAGAGCCAGAGGATTGACACCAGCTGCTGTCAGCAACACGGCAGGCCATGGTGAGCCATGGAGGCATGGAACTGACACCGGCGGGGCCGCAGAGGGCAGGTAGGCACTGTTATTGTCCTTTGCACTTTACATGGGGGTGGCCAGGTAATGGGTGCGGGCATGGCTGCCAGTGCCTTGTGCCATGGCAGCTGTGCATGTCACACTGTATGTGGTGCATGCCACTGTGGCGCATACATTGGGCACATGTGCCAGCTGTTGGTGGGGTGGGTGTGCGCCCAGCTGCCACTGTTGCTGCTGTGGTGCTGCCGGTGCACTGTGCCATGTGACTGTCATTGCGCAGTCGGGTGGCCATTGTGTGGCAGGGACCACATCTGTGCAATGTCGTGGTGTGCCGAGTTGCTGGCAGGCATTGGCCCACCTCCCTGTGGGTGGCCAGTACGGGCCCTCCAGGGGTGTGTTCCTGCTGCCCATTGCACACTGTGGGTGGGCATGGTTCCTTGGGACATTGCACTGATCACCTGTCCTGTCCCTTGTTATAGGTGTCCAGTGGAGACCTAGGAGGCCTTTGTACAACAGACTGCTCTGGCAGTTGATCCTTATCACCTCAACCACCATGGAGGCAGTTTTCCAAGTTCAGCACCTGCTACTGGTGAAGTGGAGGTGGCGAGTATGCCAAGGGGTGGCAGTATGTGGCTGCTGTTAGTTTGGCCCCAGCTTTCCCCTGTTTCTCCTGCTGTACCTCCCCCTACAGTCCCCCTTCCCACTGTACAGTCCCTGTTCCCTGTCCCCTTCTCTCGCTTTGCCTACCCTTTCCCACCCCCTTGTTCTTGTAAATAGTTTTCTTTGTAAATATATATTTTTTGACTTACCTGCCTGTGTCAGTGTCTGCTTTGCAGGTGGCATGAGGAGCCATGCTGCAGTGGCCCAGTGTCTTTCCGTATGGTGTGCATGTGTCGGGGTGCATGTTGTGCTTCTGTGGTTCACTGCTGTGTACTGAGGTGTGTCCCACTGTGGTGGTGTCCTTCCCCTTGGTCAGTGGCTGTGCCTTGGGGTGCCCATGGGGCAGCTGTCAGGGGTGTGTGGTGGATGTGTGTGTGGTGGTGGTGGCACATGGCCATGGTCATTGGTTGGGTACTAGCTGCACACTGTGTTGGGGCCCCTGGTTGGTGTTGTGCGGTCTGTCCCATGTGGTCTACCATGCTACCTGCCTCCCGGCATTTTCAGTGCCTACTGTGTGGGCTTTCTGCGTGCCTGTTTGTGTGCTTGGCTGCATGGTCCTGGGTGTGGCCTGCTATGGTCTGGGAGGGGGGGGCATGGCCAGCAGCATGTGGGGGGCCTCCCTTGGTGGCCCTCCATTGGCCGTTGGCACCTCCTGTTGCCTGCTATCTGTGCCATTGTTGTGTTATGGGGAAGGGTGTCTGGGTGCCTGTGTGCACCCTGCTGTGCCCTGCTCATAGAGGCCTCCTGTGGCCTGTCACTGTGCTTCCCTGGCTCTGTCCCTGGGTCTCTTCTCTGTGCTGTGCTCCCCTCTGTTGCTCTGCTTTTCTGCTCCCACAGTTTCACTATGGCATCTCTTTCTGCTCCATGGCACAACTGTGTTTGAGCCATGGCGCAACTGTACCATATTCAGCCGGGTTGCGCTGGCATAGTTCAGCCTATGCAACCTCTGAATATGGCTCCTGTTGCATCATTGCGCATTGTATTTGTGCTGTGCTGGACTTGCACCGGCCTTCGGTGCATTTCTGAATATCTGGGCTTAAGTATGTAATTTATGTTCAGGTAATGTTTTATTTGTGATTTGAATTACGTGTTACTTAACATACTAACATACTAAAAGCCAGCAGAATAGGCCTGATGGTCTGTTGTGTCTGCTCGGTAGCCAGCCTCCTAATGGGTACTCGCTTTTATACCCCCTCAGCCCCAGAGAGGGTCATCTTCAGCTACAGTTTTCCCTTGTACCTGTTCCACTCCTTCTTGAAGCCCTCCACTGTGCCCTCCTCCACCAGACTCCTGGGCAGTGCATTCCATGGCTCCACCACCCTCTCAGTGAAGTAATGTCTCCTTTGTTCCCCCCTGCAATTTCTCCCCCTCTAACTTCC
Organism: Neoceratodus forsteri; assembly: GCA_016271365.2. Lineage (NCBI taxonomy): Eukaryota > Metazoa > Chordata > Ceratodontiformes > Ceratodontidae > Neoceratodus > Neoceratodus forsteri. The sequence goes on along the minus strand of CM057453.1, from coordinate 1,552,301,937 downwards.
ACTCATGCCCCCTGGTTGGCCCCCCCTTCTTTAGTCTGAACATCTCTTTGGCTCTGCCTTGTTTATTCCTTTTACGTATTTGAAGACCCCTATCATGCCCCCCATCTCTCCTTTCCTCCAGTGAGTACAGCCCTAGTACATCCAGCATCTCCTCATATGGCCTCCCCTCCCATGCCCTGAATCATCCTGGTTGCCCTCCTCTGGACCCTCTCCAGCAGTGCTATGTCCTTCTTGAGGTGAGGTCTCCAGAACTGCACGCAGTACTCAAGATGTGGTCTGACCAGGGCATTGCACAGAGGGAGGATCACCTCCCTCTTCCTGGACATAATCCCCCTGGCTATGCAGACCAGTATCCTGTTTGCTTTTGTCACAGTTCTTCTGCAATTTTCAGTGTTATTCATTTTGACGTCTACCACCATCCCATGATCCCTCTCACTCAATGTGGCTTTCAGTGAGCCCCCCCAATGTGTATGCATGGCCCGAGTTTCTGACCCCCAGATACAGCACCCTACACTTCCCTGCATTAAATCTCAATCCCCACCTCCTTGATCACCCCTCCAGGGTATCCAGGTCCCTCTGGACTGTCTCTCTCACTTAGTCTCCATCTGCAAGTGCTCCCAGTTTTGAGTCATCCTCAAAGAGACTCATCCTACTCCTAACCCCCTTCCACATGTCCAAGACATAGGCGTTGAACAGGAGTGGTCCCAGTACTGAACCTTGGGGGACCCCACTATTGACCTCCCTAGGGGAGGAGACTATCCCACCAACCACTACCCTCTGTATTCACCCAGTTAGCCAATTTTCTACCCATCTGAGCAACTGCACTCCCACCCCCATCCCCCCAGCTTTGTTAGCAGCCCATTGTGAGGTACTGAATAAAAAAGGGGGGGACAGAAATTGATTACTTATGTGCAGCTGTTTGAAATGTCTCTATTTTCATAAATTATATTAATTCCTGTAAAGAATCTGTATTTAATTGTGCCTGAATAAAAACTGAAGCTGTCAGTTGTGTTTGGTGTTGTTTTCTTTGTATGAACAACATTCTGTGCAGTTCCTTTCATGGAACCAAAAATTTGGAGTTTTGACTATGTCACCTCGTGGTTTCTGAACCGTGGGCTCTGTACTGATAAGTTCATGCTTACATGTCTAAAACCATAAAGTGACATTGTCAAAACTCCAAATTCATGGTTCCAAGAAAGTAACTGCAAAGAATGCTGTCCATACAAAGAAAACAACACAAAACACAACTGACAGCTTCATCTTTTATTCAGGCACAGTTAACTACAGACCCTTTAGAGGTCTGAATATAACTGATGCAAATAGAGACATTACAAGCAGCTGCACATACTCAGTTCCTGTCCGCTTTAATTTATTTTATGTCATACATGACAGATGGCATGCAAAATGGCAGCCGCTGCTTGCTTTCATTAAAGGTGAAACTGTTGTGCCATTATGCATGTTGCAATAAAAGTGTTTTGAAGATGGCTTTTGGCTTGCACAATTGCAACTGCACCGAAAGCATGCATTGTCTTCACAGTTGTCAACCACGTGACTTATTATTACATAAGATTAAGTAATGATGAGCAACATAAAAAATTCTTATTATTGTGGAGATCATAATAGCATGGGGTGGTTGAACATTTTGGGGACATGGTGAACTGCATTTACCATTATGAAGGTAAATAAGAATCAAGATCAAGAAAAACAAGATTAACAAAATTTTACCCCAAGAAATAAATATCTGCTTTTATTTATTTTCTTAAGCCCTATTTATTTTAATTACATACTAGTATGACATTTATGTTCAGTTCATGTTTTCTTTGTAATGTTAGTTTTGTTAATTCTGTATTTGTTTAGCCTCAGAATGGTAAATCTGATTCCTCATCTCCCCCTAAGTCCCCCACCCCAGGCCATTATGCTTTCAGCAATAACAATTTTTAAGTTCGTACTCATTACTGTATTTTATTTAGTAAGTCTTGTGGCTGCCAAGTTTGTGGACACGCCGGACACTGTGTGCTTGCCTGTAATTAAATCTTGGGTCTCCAAAACACCATCTGCAAGACACTTGTATTGCAGTTTGCGTTGCGGCCTGACAGTTTCACTGGTAATGAAAGCACGCAATGTCCATTATTTTCACGACCATCAGTCATGTAAAAAATAAAGTAAATTAAATAACAACCATGAAAATACTTGTTCCTTTTCTGGACATGTAGTTAAAGCACCAGGGCAATAGTCACAATACCATAACACCACCTAGCATGCCTCCCAACAATGTGCTATTTTGTGTTTGAATATCCCTGTTTTTTTCATGAACAACCCAGATGAAAATTAATACCAGTCTGGAAATGCATCACAGTGTGTTAAATGATATCATTGAATTGTGACGACACTTGCTGCTGCTGGTTTTGGCTCTTTCTTTTCATTTCTTGAAAAGTCCCAATAAAGAATAATCACATGAAAAACTGTTCAGAAAAGTAATAAGTATTTCTTGACGCACTGCTAAAAGTGTGCTTCAAGAGCCAGAACTCTGCATAAGTGTCCCAAGTGAGAAAATGGCTTGCTGGCGACCGCTGCTGCTGCTGTCTAAATGTCATGAAAAGTCCCTCTGAAGAACAATCACATGAAAAACTGTTCAGAAAAGTAACAAGTATTTCTTGATGCACTGCAAAAAGCATGCACCTAGAGCCAGAACTCTGCATAAGTGTCCCAAGTTAGAAAATGACTTGCTGGTGCCTGCTGCTGTTGTTGTCCATCTGTTTTCTGTTTGCTGCTAATGTATAGTGTGTTGCTAAATGATAACAGCCACAGATGACCATGAGGTTGAACTATAATTTGATGTTCTAGGAAATTCTTCTGCTGCGCTGGCTGAAACATGCTGCGCTATGTGTGTGCATTCAAACCAACACTGGTAAGTTAGTGTACGTGTCACTGTCATGCTTTTTCAGAGACATTGCCATTTAATTTGTATTGAATCTTGTTTTTTGTTGTAAGCACTGAGCAGTTCATCATGCTGTTTCTTTGCGGGCAATCATCATCATAAATATTAAATGTTTCCCCTTCACCGGTGTGTTGGCCATGGTCATATTCACATGCCATACATATGTGCCGCCATCTAATGTGGTACTGTAAAATTTAAATTTTTTCCAGGGTGGTACTGCTGTGAGTGAATGAATTATAAGCATTTCTCATTACTGTTCTTTTCTTTTACATTCTCAGGTTACAGCACACTGATTCTCGACTGTAGTGATGAAACCATGTTGCCACTGCTCATGTGTTCCACATGTGTCTGATTGTTGACTTCATCTATACGTACAAAGTCAATCCATGAAAGGTAAGTATTTTTGGGGGGGGGGGTTGCATGAGTCATTTGGAAAACAATTTTCATTACTATTTTTGTCTTCTTTCCAGATCTTCGTGTATCCAAACTGTTGTCGATCTTCAGATTGGAACATACCGCCAGTCCACAATACTTCGATGCTACCAGCAAATTATTCTGAGTTCATTCCAGTACCCCATTCAGTATCAATAACCCATGGAGCTGTTCCTGTCCTTTTTTATTTCCATCATCTGGCCTGTATGTCACTGCTGTTAAATACTTTGAACCGGTGGAAAACAAGGGAAACCTAAAAAAAAGGAAAGTAGCCCACGTAATCCTCAATGCCGGAGTTGTACCCATTTGGAAATTTGTTTTCCATGACTGCATCAGCAACCTCAATGGTACATTGTTTTACACTGCACCAGAATGGTCTGCTTTGCCTGCATTATTCAGCACCACCATCATCATGACTGGGTACAAACATAGATGTGATTGTCCTGCTTGGCATGTTGGACAAAAAAAGTTAAAGTTGTGTGATTCATGATCGTGAAGATGAAGATCGTGTTTTGTCTCATGACTCGTGAATCTGTGATTGTGACATGACAATGAGTACAACATTCAAAGTGAAATATGCACCACACTAGTACTCTGAACACTACTTGAACATTCAAAGTCATCCTCCTCATGCCTGTGACAAATGTCTGGTGTTAATTTGCAACTTTTACCTACATGGCTACTTACTGTTACTTGAGGACTGGCTGGCAGATTTTATTTCAGACACACACACAGAATTTATTTCACATACCACCTATGCTAAGGTCTCGTGACTCATGATCATGACGTGATGTGACTCAGTCATGATGAACTTTCCAGAACTGCATAATGTTTGAGCCAAGATAATATCTACTGGATTAAATAAGTAACTTACCTCACCCTGACTCAACCAGGAGGGACACCAAGGGCATCCACATAGTTCACCTGAATATAAGGAGCCTTCCTCGAAATTTTACTGAATTTGAGGCTTGGGTTGTTCAATATAATCCTGATATCCTTTGCCTATCTGAAACATGGCTAAAACCTTCCAACCCTGATCACCTCTGCTCTATATGGAATTACAACCTAATTAAGCAAGACAGGCCTTCATCAAAGAGTGGAGGTGGTGTTGCTATTTTCTACAAAGCTCATCTGCTACTAACTCATAATATCTTACCCACCCTCTTGCACTGTGAAGCAATTCACGCAACCTTGCAACTTGGCTCCAAAAACTCCACATTGTTTGTGCCTACAACCCTCCTGGTGGTGGTATCACTGGTCTCAAGGAACTCCTCTCCCAAGTGGATAACATCATTGGCTGGAACAAAGTCCTCATACTGGGGGGACTTTAACCTAAACTGGATCAGCAGATCTAACCAGTCCTCTCACAGAATGGTACAAGGCCACAACCTCCACCAGCTAGTTACTGACCCTACTAGGATCTTGCCTCCACCCCCGTCCAGCACACTCATCGACTGGGCCCTTACAAACCACACGGATAATATAGTCTGTACAGGTACCCTTGCTGAGGCAATAAGTGATCACTCACCAATCTACTGTATCTGGCGCTTCCACTAGAAGACCATCTCCTCCTCCAAAACTTATCACCTTCCATAACCTGGCTAACTTTAACCTTACTCAGTTCATGCATGATCTCTCCATGATTGACTGGTCACCCATCTATACCTCTACTAATGCCCAGGCAGCCCTAGACTTCTTTCTGACCAGGTTTGATCCTCTCCAAGACACCCATACTCCCTGTGTCACATGCCACACTCGTGGAACCCAAACAAGATGGTTAACTAAAGACCTTCTCACCCAAATAAGAGCAAGGGACAAAACATGGCAGCGTTTCAAAGCCTCAGGGCATCAGTCTGACTATGATGTCTACAGATAATTGAGAAATACGTGCAAAAGAAACATTCAACTAGCGAAAAGCTCTTTCTACAAAGACCTACTAACAAAAGCTGCTGGTGACTCCAAGAAATTCTGGTCAACCATAAAAACTCTCCTTGGAGCTAGTCATATGGCCACTGCTAGTGATATGTTGCTAAATGGCATACACTGCAATAACCCTGTCACCATTTCAAACTCCTTCAATCACCATTTCTCTGACCTCTGTACCTACCTGGTCTCTTTCCCGTCAGTACACATTGTCCCCCCCTCCACAGTGATACCAAACCTCTGCTCACACATCCTCCATTTAGATTTTGGACCACCACAAAAACTGAAGTTCTAAAGCTGCTACTCTCCATCCCTGACAGTACCAGCTTTGGATCCAGTGGTTTGGAGCCTAGGCTCCTGAAAGCTACTGCACCTCTCATAGCCTTCCCCTAACAAAAGTTTTCAACCTATCACTATGCCATGGCACAGTTCCTAATATCTGGAAAATAGTTAAAATTACTCCCATTCCTAAAAAAGGCAATCCTAAAGAAATCAATAATTACCGCCCATAGCAAGCCTCTCTGCACTTCACAAAATCTTGGAAAAACTAGTGGCAACTCAATCCATAGATTATCTTCAGAAGCACAATCTTCTCTCTTGCTCCCAGCATGGTTTCCGCAAAGGCCACAGCACTTCTACTGCAATCCTAAAAATCACAAATGACATCTATGCGTCTATGGATTCTGGCCTTCTCACAGGCATGATTTTCATCGACTTAACTAAGGCATTCGATCTGGTTAATCATCCCCTTCTCCTTGCAAAACTACATTCCCTAGGTGTCTCTTCCAATGTAGTGGCCTGGTTTAATAGCTATCTGTCTGATACAAAACAGGCTGTATTCTTCAACTCAGCCATATCTGACCTCTTGACTATACATGTTGGCGTTTCACAGAGCTCCATACTTGGCCCATTGCTTTTCTCAGTCTTCATAAATGACCTCCCACTGCTCACACCAATCTGCTCATCTCTACTCTATGTGGATGACCTTGTCATCTACCACAGTGCAAGAAATATCTCGGATATAAACCACTCTCTTGCTTTGGATTTCTTAAGTATTTAGTCCTGGCTAACAGAACAACCTTGTTCTCAATATAAGCAAGTCACAGTCCATGCTCTTTGGATCACCCGCCAGACTTAAAGCAAACAAAAACTCCCTCAAATTATCATGTCCTGATGGTTCCCCACTGGTTAGCACTAGTAATATCTGGGCATTCTTCTTGATGAATCTCTAGGCTTTGATATGTACATCATCACCACTTGTAAATCCATCAATGCCAAGATAGGAGGTGCCTACCGTACTAGGTATGCCCTCACCCCATCAGCAAGACTTGCTGTGGTGCAAGGCTTTCTGCTCCCTGCCCTGGCCTATGGCTCAGCCACCTACCTCTCTGCCACAAAGACCTCCCTCCACAAATGGGACACTACCTATAATTCAATCTGCCGTTATACATCTGCATCTCCATGATACAGGCATCATTGCCAGCTCTATGCTGACCTAAATTAGCCCAGCCCCTCTGCCCATTGGCTTCAGTCTTATGGCTCTCTAATTGATGGTACTGCTAGATCAGGCCTCCCCCAATCTCTCGCCTCTCTGCTTCACTCACAACCCTTCTTCTACGGGCTTCAATCTACTGACCAAGCCCCTCTCCATATCCCCAGATGCAAAACCAATATGGATGCACGCTCTTTCTCACACACAGCTCCAAAGTACTGGAACTCTATTCCTCAAACTATTCGTCAAGCTCCTACCCATGCTAGTTTCAAGAAACTGCACTGTGATCATCTGTGGGCTACTAGTCCCTGCACTTGCTTTCATCCTCTGTAGACTATTCTTCTCCTACCCTCTGCGACCCAAGGCAACAAATTCTCTGACACCTCTCTCCGCCTCTCTTATAACTATTCTAATCCCTCAATCATCCCTTACCATCTCCCTCTGTTTCCCACCACTCTCCCCTTCCCTCTGCCCCCATCTTCTGCTCTCCCTAAACCTAACAGTCACATAATGGCGTTTATTGTATACTGCAAATGCTTTAGAATATAAGTTTTCTCTCACATGCTTTTTGTATTTCTTGCTTTCTTTTGATTGTCAAAACTGTATTGACTGTAGCATGCTGAAAATGTTTTCCAAATTTGTATTTGATTGTATGTGGTCCTCATCCTTACTATGTTACATTATCTCATGTGCTGTGTCACATGTATACTTATGTATGTCCTCTTGTATCCTCCCGGGTCGTGCCTGAAAATAGGCATTTCCTATTCCTAGTGCACCCACCAGGTTACCAAAAGCAAACAAATAAATAAATAAATAGGTCCAACTTCCTGTGAGGACAAAGATTCGAGTAGGGCATCCTACAGAATGTGAACACAAACAGAAGCATCGTACTAGACAAAGGATCTTGAGTGACATTACATGATAACTGGGTGTCCCCAGTCCTGATTCGTGATGAAACTGAAGATTTAAAAAAAAAAGTGTTGACCAAGAAAGGTTAAAGTTGTGTGATTCATGATCATGAAGATGAAGAACGTGATGTGTCTCACAACTCGTGATCGTGACATGACAATGAGTACAATGTTCAAAGTGAAATATGCACCACAGTGGTACTCTGAATACTACCTGAACATTCAAAGTCATCCTCCTCATGCTTATGATAAACCTCCAGCGTTAATTTGCAGCTTTTACCTACATGGCTACTTGCTGTTACTTGAGGACTGGCTGGCAGATTTTATTTCAGACACACACACACAGAATTTATTTCACATGCCACCTACGCTAAGGGTGATGCTGCAGGCACTGCTGTTACCAACACAGATTCAGGGACCTTGCCTGGCCCTAGCCCTGTCTGACACAGTACTTTTTCCCTTCAAGGATTTTTTCTTTTTTTATTTATTCCATGTGATGTGACGGAATGCCATGCCCACAGACCCAAAGCTTATACCCCACTGACTTATACGGCTCATACGCCACAGTCAGAAATACCTTTGCCTAACCATGTCTTTGTGGGCATTTTTTTAGAATACACAGAGTCACCAAGATTGCAAACAGTTATTTTTTCTAATTTTGTGGGTTGCTAACAAATTTAGCTTAGATGCTGTCCTGTGGCAAATATGTTCCAAGTCCAACCACAGCTTCAGAATGATCATCCACTATTTTTTCTTCAACATTTGAATCATTGGATGGCCCAGGCGTAACCTCAACAGCACTGGAAACATGAGATTGTGATTGTGAGCCATCGTCAAGATCAGAATCATGTTCAACTACTGTGGGGATGGGGACGGGGATCATGACATTAACTACACACTGACTCACATCTTTGGACTTCGCACTATTTTGGCAACCTGTTAACTTGTCACAGGTTGAACTTGGGGCAATACTCACGCCATCACCAACTTCACTGCAACCACCAGCGGGGATAATAGCATCTCCAACCATCATTGAAGAAACTGATTGTGCTATGAAAAACACAGTCGGAGAAATCCCTTTACTGCCATCAACTATGCCCTTATGCTGCGTACTACCACGCACACGCCCATGGCCACTCTTTCCACTAGAAGCAGTGCCACAGCCAGAAACATCTTTGCATGTACATCTCTTTGCGGGCCTTTTTGGGGATTACACAGAAAATTAACAAGTTTAGAGTGGACAGGAAGCCAAAAAACAACAACTGTGGCTTACAGATGGAGACTGGGCTCTAAACAGATGCAGAAGCAAAGATAGATGGAGACTTAGCACTCGAGATGCAGCCGCACAGGCACAACAACACCTTAACCAGTGGTCACAAATCCCAAACTGGACAAATAATGCTTTCTTTTGCTGGCGGGGGCAGCTGCAGAACCGGTCCACTACCTAGATAGAATGAAGCAGTAAAAATACCACAGATGGATAAGAGATTCAGAGTGCTGCAATTACAGTGTGGCACAATAAAATGTGTTTTACTTGGCGACACGAATACACACACTAAAGATAATACGCAGAAAGTTTAACAGTTCAGTACACTACAACCAAATCTTTTAAACCGACTGAAAAAAGGCACAGCACCACAGCAAACAGCAAAAAATTATCAAAACTTACTACATGTATTACTGTGTGTACATGAGCACACAAATACTAACATACTAGCTACCCAACAACAGTTAGAAAGACTGTCTTTCTCACTGTGAATCTCCCTTCACCACAGATCAGCCCCTCCCCCGAAGCACACTTCTACAGTGTCTGTCAGTACGCAGACTGAATGTTCTAAATTAACATTCAAAATGCAAACAGAAACAATAAATACTCAATGATATAAGCACAGGAGGGTTTCCTACAATCTACGTACTAAATTGTGACCAAAATAATTGGATCAAAAGTGATTTTTTAAAGCTTTTCCAATGGTTTGATTCTCAGAGCTCTGAGAGCAAACCTCTCTCCAGCTTTTCACCACACACAGTACACAGAACTGAGGCTGTGCAAGATGATATAGAGCCCATGTGACCTGCCATCCCATGAATCAATGTAAAATGTGCCTCACATGGCATTAAACAGGTGAAGCAAAGTTAAGTACATTCAAAGCAATGGCACTTTGTGTTAAAATTTAGGGGAATGCTGCATTACAAGGCAAAGTAATGCATTGTGATTTGAAAACAATACACTTCATGTTCAAATGTAAAGGCGGAGTACTCCGGCCGTGCGAACTCGTGATTTAAGGAACAATACGCGAAGTGTTCTGTGTAGTGAAGCGGGAGCACTTCGCCCACCTCTACCCACCACCCTTCATCTTTCTAATCCCTTGTGCTGTGAAAATAAAAGAAAAGCCCACCTATCCTACATGCCTTGTTGTTGCCTCCCCCCACATTGTGAACACTAGTGGTATCCTTCCCAGCCTGTGGTGTAGTAGTTAAAAATCTAGCTATTCACCCTGGTAGCCTACCCAACCTGTTGTACTCCCATGTTCTGTGAGAAATAACATTCAAAAATATCACTTTTACAGACTGAACTTTCCTTTGTTTGACTGAATTTTCCTCTATTTGTGAACATCAGTGGTATCCCAGCCTGTGGTATAGTACTGCTCTGTTGGCAAAGTACAAGCTTTACAAATTCGGGGTGTGTGCCTTGAGGCCAAATAAGATGGTAGCCTGATTCTAAGTGCTCTCTCTGCCCTATGATCTATCTGTGAATTATCTGATTACTTCTGCTTCAACCTCACTACAAACAGAGGGAATAGACTTGTATAACTTACTGGTTCTGGAAAAATAATTTTCCAGTCTGTAGACCCTGGGAATCTGGAGCTCTCTTCTTTTTTTGCTTTCTACGATGGCGAGGCCTGGCTGTACAATAAATCCCCAACATGGTGCTGTCAGCTATTGCTTTTGTTCTGTGTGTGTCATTTTAATGTATACTAATGTCTATTTATTGTCAACATATACAGTAGCAGTCACAGTCACTGCCAGCTATTTCCCGAAATTTCTGTGAAATTTCCAGAAATATCTCCTGCTTTCTGCATTTCCACAGTAGGGGCAGCAGAGAGAAACTCTACAGAAATTTCACGAAATATCTGGAAGTAGCTGTCAATGTCTGTGACTACCACTGTAATTGTATTGTGCTTTGACCTTGTGTGACACAGGTCCACCTTGTAAATGAGCTTGCTCAACGGTGTTCGCCAGGATAAATAAAGATTTTGATTCACTGATTTTTTTTGATTGATGGAATAACCAAACCTGAAAGAGATGTGGGGCATTTTCTCACAAATCATCCACAAAATGGGGAATTTGGAGCGTGCTGCAGAGAAAAATGCATCAGACATTATCAAACTCTCTCAAAGATCAAATGCCACAGAGCAGCAACTGGCAGACAAGGAAGACATCATACACTACCTAGACGCATGGTTGTGAGAGCAAGACAAAACGATCAACTTACTATGGAGCTGCATGGAGGACCTGGAGAATCACAGCCACTGGAACAACTTATGGTTTGTAGGGTTCCTGGAGGGCTGCGAGGGAAAGGATGCCATACTATTTTTTCAAAATGAACTTCCAAGGATTTGGGTCTGGCATGGTGAGGACTGGTTGAAAATTGACTGGGCCCACAGATCACTAGCACTGAGACTAGGGGGCTGCCCGTGCCCTATTCTGGGGAGGTTCCTGAGGTTCAGGGACAGGGAGTCCATTCTCATGGGGGTCAGGGATAAGAAAAACCTCACCTGACATGGGGAGGAAATACAAATATTTGCAGATTTCTCTGAGGAACTATCAGCCATAAGGAGGGCCTTCAAGTTGTCAAGGAGGGCCTGTGCTGAGCTGAGGCTCGAGTACTCCTTGCTGTACCTGGCAACCCTGCGTATCACTGTCAATGGAGCCCCCAGATCATTTGACATGCCAGAATCTACAGAACAATTCCTGGCTGCCTATGCCCCCAAAATGTAAACTGGGGCAAGTTGAGGGACCCATTCAGGTGGAGCAAAAGTCAATCCAGACCTGTACCCATGGACTGCTCCACACAAGGAGCTCAAAATACACCCCAGTCATTGAGTTCTAACCCACCAATGAGATAGCAGAGGGCCAACACTGATTCCTGGGCTCCAGTGCTGAAATGGAGGTGCCGTATATGAAAGAAACAACCAGTAGAGGGGCATATCCAGACAAATCCCCTAGGCTCCAGTTTCAGAGTCACAGTCACAGTCAAGAGTCTGGGGCATCCTCTGGCACATCAGACATTCCCCCTGGCTCCAACCATTACGATGCCCTGAGAGAATTACTTGAAGATGTCCCTCTAGGGCTGCTGTCCTCTGGTCACACACCTGCAGGTATCTCTGAAGAGGAACCTCTTTGGAAGGTTCAAGCATCCTGGGCTGAAACTGTGAGTACTGCAGACAAGAGAACCAGGTCCAAAAGCAACAAGAGGACCCAGATAAGCAGTTGGTGATGGGGGCCTTTTCTCTTCTTCTTGAAACTTAAACCTCAGATGGCTTACCAACAGCTGCGTTATGTGGCAGTTTCTTTTGGGCCTTCCCAAGAAGCGTTGGGCCTAGGACTGGACCCTAAGCCTGATGGTCTGGACAGGCCTACAAGATGGGGGGAGGACTCTGTTATTGCTGTGTTCTGCTCTAGTAAGTTACATAGAAACATAGAAACATAGAATTTGACGGCAGATAAGGACCACTTGGCCCACCCAGTCTGCCCATTTCCCTACCTACTGGATAAGCTGCAGATTCTAGTTAACCAACAGCCTACTTCCTGCAACCCCCCACTATAATTGCCTTTGTCTGTCCCATGCATGTTTGAATTCCCCCACTGTTTTAGACCCGACAACCTCTCCAGGAAGGCAGTTCCATGCGTCCACCACTCTCTCCGTGAAAAAGAATTTCCTCACATTACCCCTGAGCCATCTCCCCTCTAACTTTAAATTGTGCCCCCTTGTTCTTACACATCTCTTTTTCTGAAAGATGCTACCCTCCTGGACTTTGTTGATTTCCTTGAGGTACTTAAAAGTTTCCATCATGTCCCCCTGTCCCTCTTTTCATCAAGGGTATACATATTAAGCTCTCTCAGTCTCTCTTCATATGGTTTCTGATATAGACCCTGCACCATTTTAGTTGCCCTCCTCTGGACTGCTTCCATCCTGTCTATGTCCTTTCATAGATGAGGTCTCCAAAACTGCACGAGTACTCCAGATGGGGTCTCACCAACTGTCTGTATAGAGGGATAACCACTTCCTTTTCTACTTGTGATGCCCTCCCTATGCATCCCAGTATCCCTTGGCTTTCCTTACTGATTTCTCACATTGCTTACCCACCTTTAGGTCATCTGATATGACTACACCCAGATCACTTTCCATTATTGTTGTCATTAGTACCTCCCCTGCTATTGTGTACTCTTCTCCTGGATTTTTATTTCCCAGGTGCATTACTTTGCACTTCTTTGCATTGAATCTAAGTTGCCATATGTCTGACCATTCCTCCAACCTTGCCAAGTCCCTTCTCATCCTTTCTACCCCCCACTTGTGTATCAACTCTGTTACAGATCTTTGTGTCATCCAAAAGAGGCATACCTTTCCTTCAGACCCTCTGCAATGTCATCTATAAAGGCGTTAAAGAGGACTGGACCCAGCACTGAGCCCTGAGGTACTCCACTAGTAACCCCTTTCTTCAGAATGTGTTCCATTCACTATTACCTTCTGTGTCCTGTTGTGCAGCCAGTTTGCTACCCAGGCTACCACGCTGGGACCCACTCCCAGGCTGGCTAACTTGATTATTAATCTTTCGCAGGACTGTGTCAAATGCCTTCCTAAAGTCTGCATAGAAGCCATATCACAGCCCCTCCCTGGTCTATTACTTTGGTCACCCAGTCAAAGAAATCGATTAGATTCATCTGACATGACCTTCCTGCTGTGAATCCATGCTGCTTTGGGTCCTGTGAAAAAAGCAATATAAACCGGCACCTGCTCAAAGCATTTTACTTTAAATCAGCTCGTATTATGGACAAAAGACCGAGTGTGCTTATATCATTCAAAAGGACTTTTTATTAATTTAAAACTCACTTGAAATGTGGCACAAACCACCAGAATTCATGTGGAAACAGCAATCACATGCAGCACAATAGTCCACAGTATTCTTGTTAAATCCACAAAACGCCACAAAAGTCCATGCACAGACGGCTGTAGAAGTCCCAACAGGTGTGAGCAAGAACAGAGGTCGCTTCCAACAGACGTCACCTGACGCGTTTCACTGTTAGCTTTCTCAAAGGTTGAGTCCTGTGCCCCGCTGGCCTCTAGGTACTCAACAATTCTTTCTTTCAGAAGTGATTCCATCATTTTCCCCACCACTGAGGTCAAACTAACAGGTCTGTAGTTTCCTGCTTCTGCCTTGCTCCCACTTTTGTGAAGGGGAATCACATCTGCCCTCCTCCAGTCCTCAGGTACCACCCCATCTTCCCATGATTTGTTAAAAAGTGTGGTTAGTGGTGTCACTAGGTCCTCCCTTAGCTCTTTTAGGATTCTAGGGTGAATCCCGTCAGGCCCCATTGCTTTGTCCACCTTGAGTTTTAGGAGTTCTTTCAGTACTCTTTCTTCTGTAAATGGACTGGTGTCAACCCCACTATCCAGAGTGCTTCTACTGTTTGGTTTAGGTAACTCCTCCTCCTCTTCTTCTTTTGTGAATACTGAGCAAAAGTACTCATTCAGCATCTCTGCCTTTTCACTGTCTCCCTCTGCCCACCTCCCCTCTCCTTTATTAATCTTCACTATCCCTCCCTTAACCTTTCTATGCTCCCTAATGTACCTATAAAAGGTTTTATCCCCTTTCTTAACTGAGTTGGCTATCTTTTCCTCGGTTGGGCCTTTGCTTTTCTGACTGCCTTCCCCACTTCTTTCTGCTTTAATTGATACAGTTCCCTGTCATGCTCCGTCTGTGATTCATTATACTTTTTGAATGCAGCCTTTTTCTCCTTAACCTTCCCTGACACCTCTTTTGAGAGCCATAGTGTTTTTTTATTCTGCTTTGTTTTCTTGATTTGTTTCACACAAAGGCTTGTTGCCTCCATGATGGCAGTTTTGATTTTTCTCCATTGTTCTTCCACCCCTCCTTTCTGGCCATTTGCTAATGCATTCCTTAGGTATTCACCCATTATGCCAAAGTCAGCCCTTCTAAAGTCTAGTATCCTTGCCTTTGTATGGCTTGTCTCCATGGTTGTGTTTATTGTGAAGCACACTGTGCAGTGGTCACTTGTTCCCAGATGTCTACTGACTTCTAAGTTTGTGATCCTCTCTCCATTTGAGAGTAACAGGTCTAATATTACTCCCTCCCTCCTGAGTGGGTTCCACCACTAGCTGTCTAAGGCATGCTCCCTGTAGGGCATCGAGAATGACCCTGCTCTTGGATGTGGCTACAGTCCATGTCGCTCAGTTAACATCTGGCATATTCAGGTCCCCCATCAACAGTATCTCTCCTTTTTCAGCCATTTTGAGAATGCCCTCTATCATTTTCTTGTCCATTTCCTCCCCTTGAGACGGGGATCTGTATACAACCCCTGTGCGGATTGTGATGCCATTTCCTGTCTCCAAGGTGACCCAGAGTTCCTCTTGTCCTCCCCTTTACTTTTTAGTTCTGTAGCTTTGATCCCTTCCCTTATGTGAGAGCTACTCCACCTCCTCTTTTACCCTCCTGTCCCTTCTGTAGATTGTGTACCTTGGTATGTTGACATCCCAGTCATGGTTCTCCGTGTACCATGTTTCTGTGACTGCCACAATATCCAAGTGTTTCCTTCCATCAGGGCTACTAGCTCTGGAAGCTTGTTTCGAAACTATGGGCATTGGTACTCATTGCCCTCCATTTAATGTTGGCTTTATCCTTTTTTACCCCATCCCTGCTCTTACTGCCCTTGTCCATTTTTCCATTTACCCCTGTCCTGCCCTCTATCAAGCTCTGTACCTCAGTGTTTACCCTACTGCCTGCCATGTTTTATGGGGGGAGGCTTGAACTTTCCTGTTTCCTATCAGCACCTCCCCCCTTGGCTAGTTTAAAAGCTTGCCAAGGAAGCCTTTAAACCTGTCACCTAGGAGTGTGTTTCCCTTCCTGGACAGATGTAGACCATCATGCCAGTATAGACCTTCATCTCTCCAGGTGGACCCCCAGTCCCCAATGAAGCCAAAGCCTTGTGCTCTGCACCAGTTTTGCAACCATTCATTAAACTGCATGGTGTGCAGTACCCTGGCCTCACCCCTGCCATAGACTGGCAGCACCTCTGAGAAGGTAACTGCTTGCTACCTGTCTGTGGCCCCTTCCCAACTCCACAAATTCATCCTGCACTGATCTCATGCCTAGCTAGGTCATTTGTCCCGAGGTGGGCAATGATATCTAGTTTTCTCTCCTGTGATGCTGCTTCTGCAATCCTGAGGATTCGCTTCCTGTCCCTCCAAGCCATGGCACCAGGCAGGCAGGCACCTTACTTCCCTCTCCTCTCCCTTCCCCAGGTCTACACCCCTAACAATTGAGTCCCCTATCAGAAGCTATTTCTTTCCCCTTGTCACTCTTTTGTGGGTCTCCCTTGTGGATGTCCCCAGCATTCTTCTTGGTCTCCAATGAGGGTGTCATCATAGAGGAACCTTGATTTGCCAGACTGACATATGATCTGTGTAGAAGTGCAACTTTGGGGCTACACCTCTGTTCCACCACCCTCACCCTCCCAGAACCTACTGTGGTCCATCTGCTCTTCACACATGGCAACCTCTGAAGCAGTGGTTGTGGAACTGGTGCTCTTTGGGTGGGGGAGGCCTCCTTAGTCCTTGCCAGTTCAGCCTGGAGTTGGGCAACCTCCTCCCTCAGAGCTGACAGTTGCCTGCAAATAGGGTAGCAACGCAGGTTCCAGAATGTCTCCCAGCCATGCGTCTCCCCCCCCCGGCACAGGTTCATGGTTCCATACTTTTAGGGGCACTGCCATGTTGTATGGCAGTTTATTTTGTGTTTAAATGTGTTTAATAGTTACAAAAATTCAAGTTACAGTATATTTAAAAGCCAGTAGATGGCTATATCAGGTGGGCATTTACATGACGGGCCCACAGTCTACAATTGAGGCAAGAGTTTTGCTAGCTGCTCATAAGATCCGGCAGGTGCACTGACGTACAGGGAACTTCCACATGAAACAGCGAAGGGGGAGGGCAATATAGAACCTGTAATAGCTGAACTGTGGATACCTTCTAAGTTGAACAGCAGCACCTCTCTTTAGTAAGCCTCCTCTACTACTGACTCAGCCATCCAATAACCAAACTGGGGCTTACCCTTACTGTGCACCTGCAGCTAGGAGACATCACGGATGCAGGACTAACTTGGGGGGCAGGGGGGAGTAACTATGAGCCCTGTGGGGTAATGGAATTTGAAAGATATAAGGGGGTAAACAAAGGGCATCACCTTGGTGTTGCCGCTCTGTGCACATGGCAACTGCTTCCCAGTAGAGCTCCCAGAGATGAGAAGAGGTGCAAGGAGGACAATCTGCACACAAAAAGACACCCCTCCATGTCAACAAAGGTATCCCCTTGATAAAACTGGGAGGGTGGGGCCAAATGGGGCCAGAGCTTTAATGGGCCATACCAATAAGCATCCCAGGACAATATCACCTCTAGTGCAGGTTGGAGCAAGTAACGTCAAGTGGGGAGGGGTAGAGGCTGCTACAGAGGGACTACCGTCAATCCCCAATGAGACCAGGTTAACACTGTGTAGCACCTCCAGTGACTCTTGCTGGCATCTGGGCTACATTGTAGTCAATGGACAAGGCAAATGCTGGTCTTGGTCATGAGGGGGGATGGGGTCAGTACTGTTACCACAGATGTGTACAGTTATTAATAATATAAGTTTTGATGTCAATGGCTGACCAGTTAGATGTTTGTTATAGTTCAAAAAAAGCAATCGGGAACACTAAAGAGATGGGGGGGGGACAGATAATGGGGGTTATAGAGAGTGGGACAGAGGACTTACCCACATAGAGGCAACCAGGTCTGGGCCGCCCTTCATGGTATGTTCACTATTTAACTCGCAGGCCACCCCATGGAGATTAGCATGATTTTGTGGAATGTCAAGGGGCTCAATTCACCAATCTTCAGCTCAAAAGAATTAACCCCCTTATAGTATTCCTACAAGAAACCAAGCTCTCCATGGGGAGGCCAAAAAATTGAGGCAAGGCAGGATGGGGGAGGAAATCAATAGCTCAGTTCCCTCACACAAAAGAGGGGTCTCCATCATTCTTCATAAAGAACTAGGGTGGAAAGTGGGTCAGTACAAGAAAGACAAGGAAGGAAGATGGTTAATGGAAATGGTGGAGATGGAAACTCCTCAGGGACCCCTCATTCTTTTCAATATATATGCACCCAAACAGGACTCCCTCGAGTTCTTTCATAACATTAATCAGAGCTTATCGGAATTCAATATGAATAAATGCCAGGTGATAATGGGGGGGAGAACTTTAACCTTACCTTGGATCCCATGGTGGACAGGAGGTGGGGGAATGCCGAGCCACATCAACAAGCTGCCCACAGGCTGATGACCGAGCATTCCCTATTGGATGTGTGATGAACAAGACAGCCAGGGTAAGGAATTACACCTGCTTTTCCACCATGCATGGGTCTTCCAGTAGGATAGACCTATGGCTATTGTCCTGAGTTGCATATGAACTGGTCGCTAAGGTCCACACTCACCAGATAGTAGTATCCAACCATGTGCCCCTGGAGCTGAGGCTGAACTGGGGACTTGAGAGGCCCCAGCTGTGAACCTGGAGACCAGATATCCTGTTACTGGAAGATCCTCAATTTCAGGAGTGGCTGATAGCAGAAGTTACAAACTACTGGAACAACAATGACAATGGAAAGGTTTTGGACTCCACCCTCTGGGAGGCATTCAAGGCCACAATTAGAGGGAGGATCATCGCCTATGCCTCAGCTCGGTGGAAAAGAAGGAAGCCGAACAGGCCTCACTGGAGCATACTCTAGCCAGTTTAGAATCCCAATATAAAAGTCTCCCAAATAGGGACCCACCGAGCACTCTGCTGGCCCAACTCATTAGTATGAGATTAAAACTGAACACCCACCTGATACACTGAGCGGAGTTTAATCTGAGGCATATACGCCACTCCTACTGGGAAGGGGGAAAGAAGGCCAGCAAGCTGCTAGCATACCGGCTCAAGAGTAGGTAAGCGGCCAAGTCAATCCAGGATCTAAAGATGGGGCTGGCACACAGATCAATACACAGAAAGGGATCAATAAGATTATGGCCCAGTTCTATGAAACCCTTTACTCCTTCCCATCCCCACTAGACAAGGCTAGGACTGAGGCATTCCTCTCAGCAGTCCCCATACCTCGGATATCGAACTCAGTAAGGACCACTCTGGATGAGCCTCTGACAGAGATAGAGGTGGTCAGGGCCATAAAATCCATGCATTTGAGAAAATCCCTGGGAAGGATGGCCTCCCATTTGATTTTTACCAAACACCAGGGGTGAACACTGCAGGGTATCTACTAAGGGCCTTCATGGACTCACTGGGGAAAGGGGCTCTCTCACCGATGATGAGGAAGGTGGTAATAACAGTACTCCCCAAAAAGGATGAAGATCTACTAAATTCTGGAAGTTATCGGCCGATCTCCCTCATCAATGGGGATGCCAAGATCTTGGCTAAAGTGCTAGCAGGCAGCTTGGAAAACCTTCTCCAAGGCTTGATCCAACCGGTACAGACAGGATTCATCAAAGTCAAGTTAGGGTCAGAACATCATAGGGTCCTTACAACCTCAATGCACATGGCACAGAACTCCCATTCTCCCACTGTGGCCTTAGTGATAGATTTTGAGAAGGCTTTTGATAGTGTTGAAAGGACCTACCTGATGCACATTCTTGAAAAGATGGGAGTTGGTGCAGGCTATGGAGCCTGGGAGAAGCTCCTTTATTCATCACCCATGGCATTGGTCCTCACCAATAAGCTCATGTTACCTGCCAATAGTTTGCACAAAAGGACCAGAGAAGGCTTTCCACTATCCCCCTTGTTATTCATCCTGGCAATAGAGCCTCTGGCCATTGCCATTAGGGAATCGAGGGCAATACCAGGTGTAAAGGTGGGTGGGACAACCCTTAAAATGTTTCTTTATGTGGATGATCTCCTGATCACCACTATGTATACACCTCCAGCTATCCAAGAGTTCCTGAATATCTTGGGCAAGTTCACTCAATCCTCAGGCCTCAAGGTCAATCAAACAAAAACAGAGGTACTCCCTCCGAATGTGGCCTGCAAGCGCCAGGACTTCACCTTGCTGGGCCTCAAATGGTCACTTGAGGGAATTAAATATTTGGGAGTGACTATCCACCCCAACTTACAAATACTGATTAAGACCAACTTCATCACCTTGCTAGCCACAATCAGAGGGGATCTGGGCCGCTGGAAACCCCTGAAGCTATCCCTAGCAGGGAAAATAGAGTCAATTAAGCTAATAATGGCTCCTAGAATTTTATACCTTCTGGCCCATCTCCCTATGGCCATTACCCCGAAGTGATTCCAGAAAATTGACTTCTTGATAGGGGGTTTCCTGTGAGAAGGATGTTCTCCCCACTTCAGCAGACAGAAACTCCACCAACATTGGCATAAAGGGGGATGGGGCCCACCCTGGTTCCAGGGATATCACATGGCGTTTATTACAGCACAAACAGTAAAATAGTTTTCATCTCGTTGGTATACATCCATGACCTGAGTTCCTCTCATGCTCTCAATGGTAAGGTCCCCTTCTCCATCCACATTGCTGTATACCAACAAACGGATATCAAGGGTCCTCCCACCACCTATTATGTTATCAGTAAAGTACTGGAAGAAGGTGCATAGAATCATACAGTTGTCTCCTACCTCCTGGACAAATATGCTCCTTTGGGGAACTCCATCTGTGACAGTGGGAAAGCCCCCCATACATTGGCACATCTGGAAAGCCCAGGGTATAGGACTGATATGGGACCTACTGGTACCCAGTACTAATACAGTGGACACCTTTTTGCCTCTGAAAGAGAGGTATCACCTACCATCTAATCACTTCTGGAGATATTTACAAATCAGGGATGTCATTGGCCAGCCTACAACCCCTCCTCCTATGGAAGACCCCCCTTGGGGTCATGGTGGGAGACAGTGCAGCAAGGCAGACTGTGGTAGTAGCAACATAACCAGTATTAGGTAGCATGCGACACAATGAAAAACATGCTTGGATCCCACACAGGGGAGAAAATCTTTGAAGTACTATTGGGTGAGATTGATGAGTGGTTTCACACACACTCATTGAAAGCTGGCTTCATTGCGAACGACAACAGTCCAATTTTGTAAAATGCTTAAGTGATGGTGGGTTTTTCACATCGCCTCAGCCTCGTAGTCCAGCAATTTGTTATCCATCCTGATGTGAAGGATATCTTGCTGGTGGCCCGCTGCATCTATGCCCACTTTGCTCATTCTGGGAAGGCCCGTGACCAGCTAGCTATGCCAGCTTCAGATAAAAAACAATCTGCCTCATCATCTAATGAAGTTGGATGTGGTGACCAGATGGAACTCCACACTGTTCATGATGGAGTGGCTCTATGAGCAGTATAAGCTGTGTCCAATTATCTGCTGCTACACACCAGTCGTGACAGTGCTGGAGTGTCCATGGCTCTCACCACAGAACAGTGGCATTTAATGGATGGATTGATAGTGATTCTGCGTCCCTCTGAACATGCAACTCAGGCAGTGAGTGGAGACACTGTCTGTATCAGTCAGTCCATCTCCTTGCTATGTGTGCTGAGGTGGACACTGGTTAATGTGCAGCAATCGGTTGAGGCAGGCAGTGACAGTGTCAGTTTTGGCTTCATGCGGTACATGCTCCACGTGTTGGCCTCCAAACCTCATACTGTTGAAATTCTGCAGTCTGATGACTTTGGCATTGCCACCATGCTTGACCCACATTATAAGCGTGGCCTTGAGTCTGTACTAGACGTTGGCACTCAGAGGGTAGAAAATCTTAGCAACCTTCTTGTCAAAAGGGTCAGAGGGGAACCGATGCTCAAGACACATAGGGCACTGAGTGTTGTTGCTACCACCACCACCACCACCACAGCACTGTCATCTTCACATGGCACAAGTATGTTAACAGGCAGACAAAAAACAAAAAATGAGCAATCCCATTTCAGATGTTTTAAGCGAGGTTGGAGTTGCACCCATGGAAGACCAGTAGGAGGAGGTGGAGAAGCACGATGAGGCAGCTGGACTCAGAGCAGCACAACACATGGTTGTTTCATGGCTAAACAAAAACACCTTGCAATTGGTGATGAGCTATTGTTATACTGGGTGAACAAGGTGACTGAGTGGCCTGCACTGACATCTGTGGTGATAAAATACCTTAGCTTCC
Organism: Neoceratodus forsteri; assembly: GCA_016271365.2. NCBI lineage: Eukaryota > Metazoa > Chordata > Ceratodontiformes > Ceratodontidae > Neoceratodus > Neoceratodus forsteri. The sequence goes on along the minus strand of CM057453.1, from coordinate 1,552,279,786 downwards.
CTCCCTTTAGTGCCAGTGTTGAGTGTGTGTTCACTGCTGAAGGTGCCATTGTACGTGACTAGTGCATGAACCTGTCAACAAAGAATGTGGAAATTCTAACATTTATAAAAATGAATAAGGGAAACATTCCATGAAAGGCCATGACATCCAGTTTTCTACCATATTCTGACAGTGGATCTTCCGAGGAAGATGAGGAGACAGGTGGTGCTGTTGGCAAAAAGATTAAGTCATACACTAGTGACACCAATGTTGAAGACTCAATACTGGAACATGAATTCCAATCAGGTGACAACTCCAGTCTTGAGGACTGTGAGGGCTGCTTCTTTGAAGAAGGTGATGCTTAAAGAAAACAATATTATGTGTGCTGTCCCTCCTTTGCATGCCCTTAATGTATTCCCATACGACGTCTCCAGAATTTGTTATTGTCATGATTGTTACTGTTTCTTTCTCAGAACTGTATTGCTGCTGTTGCTTCCTTTTGCCAATTTGCATGCGTCCTCAACCTGTCAACAAACAGCACATAAATGTAATGTATTGCAGTGCTGGCAATGCCTGCCCCTGCCCACCAATAGGGTCACCCCTCACTGGCACCATCTCAAACTACCAAAAAAAAGACTTTTTAACAGCCCAGCAAGCAATTCCTGCTATGGGTAGCAAATCCATTAAAGACATGGCCCTGTCTCCTCCTGCACCACCAACGCCTCCTCTCCAACCTTATGTGTATGAGTTTGCTTTGTATTACACAGCATTATCCATTTGCTGCACTGGCAATGAAGCCTTGGCCTGAGGGATAGCAGACTGCGTATTCAGATCCTGTATCACTTGTACTGACTTTCTCAAAGTTTGTACAGTCAGTGCCCATCCCATTATGTTTTACATTTTCAACTGAACCACCACTGATGCCGGGCACCTACAAACACTTTTGTACTGGAAATGTGAATCAATAGTGGGGATACTACAGTCACAGGAGTTCTACTGCATGAGGGCAGACCTATGAGTGATTGAAACACCAGTTCAAGGTCATGCCTGAAAATAGGCAGGGTTATCGCCTAATGCACTTACCCAGTCATCAAAAGCTAATAAATTAATAATGTGAGTACCATCACTCACCCCCTGCAAGTCCTGTCACTGAGGACTGTGAAGGTAAGAAGGAGTCACTTGGCTTGCAGTCATTCTCATTGCATCTTCTGATTTAATATTTACAGTAAGTGTGTTTTTGCCATTCTTTTGTTGTCCCTGCAAGTTAACACCTGTCCAACATCATTCGCCGCCTGAGTGGCCTGTGCACTGCCAGTAGTTTGTAGTCAGGTGTAAGCATAATCCTTTTTTTTCGCTCCGATGGTCGATTGCTTTCATTACTTAACAATTCTGTCATGAGGTGTTTGCATGGTGTATGGTATGTTTTTTTTTTTTTTCAATAAACTGATGTATGTATACCACATTGAACAATTATGTCAGTAATATCTGTTGTGGTTACATAGTTTTTGGGTGGAACTGTGCATCATTTTCCCATCAGAAGGTTAGAGAGGGTTAGTATAACTACTGTCTGTCTGACATTGAAAACATGAATGCTTCACAGAGTGCATTACATGGTTATGAAAATTTTGATAATCCAGTTCCGACTGCTGCACTCTGCTTTGCTGTTTAAAAAGTTGTATTTATTGTTACTGTTCTTGTAGTCACCATTGTGTACAGCTGATGATGACATTTCTCATTAAAGTGAAATATTAAACTGTTTTTCCTCTGATTTTTGTTCTCCCACGCAGCTTACAGTGCCTGCTAAAATTCAAATAAAGTGAACATCTGCGTGGAATATGGATGGAACGCAAAGGACTCAGGAACACTTCCAATGATGTAAGTATCATTACTTCAGTTACTGGTATTTATGTTTTTTGGGGGAGGGGGTAAATGGTAAGTAAAATAACTTTTTTTTAAGGGTGCTTTTTGCTATTTGTTAAGGAAAACAATGTGCCACAGTGGCTAAAATGAAGCAAAATAATTCTGCAGTTCTTTTATAAGGTGACATGCATAAAAGTAGTGCTCATGGTAGGGACAAGTGCTTGACTGGGTGTAGACCCCCATAGTGTTTGAGTGCAGCAAAATAATTAAAGTTTTTTTTTAATCAAAGGCCACACAGGTATAGCTGGAGGGATGATGATGTAATGACTTTAGTGGGTATCCTCCACTGACACAGTGACTGTTGCTGAGGCAAATTACTGTTCTTTTTTCTTAAAACCAGGAACAATATGAATGATTCTTTAAGTAAAATCCATGTGTATGTTCTTTTCTGTTTTTTTTTCCCCAAGGGCCTCCAGTGCTATCTGTGTTTCTTAATGTGCCTGTTTCCAGAGTCATCACGCAGAGAAGACATCCTCGTCTTATTCGCACAGGATAAAGAACAGATAGCTTCAGGGAATTACCTGAAATAATATAATCAAGAACAGAAAACATTAAGTGTAACATCAATTGAACTGTACATATTGAGAAAGGAAAACTACCAAATCACTTAATATTTTAAAAGACTTACCTTCCAGTACTGGTACGCAGCAATCGGAATCTAGAGCATCAGTGACAACACACTTCAATCATATTCAGATTGATGGAATCTTGAGAAATACCTGCAAGGACAAGGAAACATGGATGTTCGAAAATACAGTGTTTGACAGAGGTCTTTGTCTTTTGCTTGTTTTTTGGTTTTATTGGGCTCACCACAACCCAACCCAGCTAGACCAACTTAAGGTAGCTGGTTCATTCCACTGGATGTCATACAGTCAAGGCACACTGATGAGCCATAGCAGGACGAAACATGTGTCTGTGTCTTCTGTTGGCACCCTTTGCAGACTGTGTGAGAGGCCTTTCGGCACCATGCATTTCTGCTTAACACAGAAACATAGAAACATAGACTTTGACGGCAGATAAGGACCACTTGGCCCACCCAGTCTGCCCACTTCCCTACCTACTGGATAAGCTGCAGATTCTAGTTAACCAACAGCCTATTTCCTGCCACCCCCCCCCACAATTGCCTTATGTCTGTCCCATGCATGTTTGAATTCCCCCACTGTTTTAGACCCCACAACCTCCCCAGGAAGGCGGTTCCATGCATCCACCACTCTCTCCGTGAAAAAATTTCCTCACATTACCCCTGAGCTGTCCCCCTTTATCTTTAAATTGTGCCCTTTGTTTTTCTTACACATCTCTTTTCTGAAAGATGCTACCCTCCTGCACTTTGTTGATTCCCTTGAGGTACTTGAACGTTTCTATCATGTGCCCCTGTCCCTTCTTTCATCAAGGGTATACATATTAAGCTCTCTCAGTCTCTCTTCATATGATTTCTGATGCAGACCCTGCACCATTTTAGTTGCTCTCCTCTGGACTGCTTCCATCCTGTCTATGTCCTTGCATAGATGAGGTCTCCAAAACTGCACACAGTACTCCAGATGGGGTCTCACAAACTGTCTGTACAGAGGAATAACCACTTCCCTTTTTCTACTTGTGATGCCCCTTCCTATGCATCCCAGTATCCCCCTCGCTCTTCTTACTGACTTCTCACATTGCTTATCAACCTTTAGATCATCTGATATGACTACCCCCAGGTCCCGTTCCATTTTTGTTGTTGTTAGTACCTCCCCTGCAATTGTGTACTCTTCTCCTGGGTTTTTGTTTCCCAGGTGCATTACTTTGCACTTCTTTGCATTGAATCTAAGTTGCCATATGTCTGACCATTCCTCCAACCTTGCCAAGTCCCTTCTCATCCTTTCTACACCCCTTGTGTATCAACTCTGTTACAGATCTTTGTGTCATCTGCAAAGAGGCATACCTTTCCCTCCAGACCCTCTGCAATGTCACCTACAAAGATGTTAAAGAGGACTGGACCCAGTACTGAGCCCTGAGGTTCTCCACTAGTGACCCCCCTTTCTTCGGAATGTGTTCCATTCACTATTACCTTCTGTGTCCTGTTGTGCAGCCAGTTTGCTACCCAGGCTACCATGCTGGGACCCACTCCCGGGCTGGCTAACTTGATTATTAATCTTTTGTGCAGGACTGTGTCAAATGCCTTGCTAAAGTCTAGGTAGGCCATATCCACAGCCCCTCCCTGGTCTATTACTTTGGTCACCCAGTCAAAGAAATCTATTAGATTCTTCTGACATGACCTTCCTGCTGTAAATCCATGCTGCTTTGCATCCTGTGCCCCGCTGGCCTCTAGGTACTCAACAATTCTTTCTTTCAGAAGTGATTCCATCATTTTCCCCACCACTGAGGTCAAACTTACAGGTCTGTAGTTTCCTGCTTCTGCCTTGCTCCTACTTTTGTGAAGGGGAATCACATCTGCCCTCCTCCAGTCCTCAGGTACCACCCATCCTCCCATGATTTGTTAAAAAGTGTGGTCAGTGGTGTCACTAGGTCCTCCCTTAGTTCTTTTAGGATTCTGGGGTGAATCCTATCAGGCCCCATTGCTTTGTCCACCTTGAGTTTTAGGAGTTCTTTCAGGACTCTTTCTTCTGTAAATGGACTGGTGTCAACCCCCCTACCCTGAGTGCTTCTATTGTCTGGTTTAGGTAACTCCTCCTCCTCTTCTTTTGTGAATACTGAGCAAAAGTATTCATTCAGTATCTCTGCCTTTTCACTGTCTCCCTCTGCCCACCTCCCCTCTCTCTTATTAATCTTCACTATTCGTCCCTTAACCTTTCTATGCTCCCTAATGTACCTATAAAAGGTTTTATCCCCCTTCTTAACTGAATTGGCTATTTTTTCCTCGGTTTGGGCTTTTGCTATTCTGAATGCCTTCCCCACTTCTTTCTGCTTTAATTGATACAGTTCCCTGTTGTGCTTCTTCTGTGATGCCTTATACTTTTTGAATGCAGCCATTTTCTCCTTAACCTTCCCTGCCACCTCTTTTGAGAACCATAGTGGTTTTTTACTCTGCTTTGTTTTCTCTATCTGTTTCACACAAAGACTTGTTGCCTCTATGATGGCAGTTCTGATTTTTCTCCATTGTTCTTCTACCCCTCCTTTTTGGCCATTTGCTAGTGTATTCATCAGGTATTCACCCATTTTGCCAAAGTCAGCCCTTCTAAAGTCCAGTATGCTTAAAGTTGAACCAGCATAATATTTTGTGGTGATTTGCATATACAGCCCATGGTGCTTTGCATTATGGGGGTATGTGTGATTTTGTAAATATTTATTAAGCTGAGTTTATGCAGATACTTACAGAATGCAGTCACGTGACAAAATTAAGCAACCAAATGTTTTCGCCATGAACTGTGCTTTATTGCAGCTCTGAAGTGTCAGTGCAATTTATAGTGCTGACAAAATCCATTAATTAGTCGAAATTAAAAATAAAGTGCAGGTAAATTACCCTTAAAGAGGCACTTAAAATGACACTCATAGAGACACTTGTAACAGCTAAAATCCACTGAGGTTTTCCACAGTCATACAGACTGGTGGGCTGACTACTAGCACCATTTTTAGTTGAATTTAACAACTCTTGGCAAATGCTGCAATTCAGAAATATGGATGTAACAGCACTCCTTTTTAAAAAGGGTCAAAAAATTATCCAGGGTGTTATAGGTAAATTACTCTTCTCCCAATAGGGTTGAAAGTTTACTCACAAATAATACTGGGGAAAAATGGAATTACTGTCCCAGTTTCAAAATGGTTTTAAAAAGGGGTTTAGCACTTTTGATCTTATTTTTACATTATATTTCATTATTGAGAGGAAAGTAATTGTGAAAAAGGTGAACATATTCACTGCTTATATTGATATCAAATCAAGGCAAGGCAAATTTTATTTATATGATGCCCATTCCAATGGCTCAGATCACCTCACAAAGTACAAGATAAAGTTGGCAATCATGCAAAAAAAGAAAAATAACTACTTAAAATTCATTGCAATACAAATTAAGTAAATAAAATAAGAAGATAAAAACATCTATTATTTTTAGTAATCTGGATAGGCCTATGCAAATAAGTGCATTTTTAATTTGCATTTAAAGGTATCCACAGTTGGGGCAGAATGTATTGTTTCTGGAAGAGTGTTCCATAGCAAAGGGGCCGCAACCAAAAGCCCTGTCCCCAGATTGTTTTAAATGGGAATGGTAAACTCCTGGAAGCATTGTATTTATTAGACCCAAGCAGTAGGTTAATTATTTTGGGTGATTTTCATTTTCCCAATATTGATTGGAACAATTATACCAGGACTACTCAATTTGGGAAATGTTTTCCTGAAACCATAGTTATTCTTAATATGGAGCAGTTTGTAAAACAAAGTACTAGAGGCAACAACATTCTGGACTTGGTGATCAGTAACCTTGTGATAGCATAGCTGATAGTATAGTGAGGGAACCGTTGTGTGGTAGTAATCACAACATGATTCAATTTATTCTAAAGACACACTGGGCACCACTTTTAGGTACAACTAAGATAAGGTTCTTTGCTAAGGCTAACTTTAATGATATTCGTCAATACATTGGTAATTAGGACTGGCCAAATGAATTTAAAGGAATGTCTTTACAAATGGAATATATTGTGTTCTAAGCTTTTGCATTATATTAATACCTTTGTACCAGAGAGAACTATATATAATAGTAAGGGTAAGATTCCAATACGGTTTAATAATAAGATTAAAAGGGCTATTAAGCATAAGAAAAAAGCATATGCAGCCTATAAAAGTAGCCATTCTGTAGCTGCATGGGAGTTGTACAAGAAAAAGGTTAAACAGTGCAAATGCATTGTTAAAGACTCCCAGAAGAGACATGAGCTGTGTGTAGCCTCTATCACCAAGGATAACAAAAAGACATTCTTTAATTATGTTAATGGTTCTAGGAAGGGGCAACTGAATTATCAGTGATGGGGCAGCTATGGCTGAACTTTTCAGCAGTCACTTTCTAAATATCTACCACTACCAGCCTAGGGGTAACAACAGTACCACTATCCCTGTTATAGGGAGTCAGATTATTAATATTCATCCTACTCCAGTTAAGAATAAACTTTTGAAACTAGCCCCTAATAAATCACTGAGTCCTGATGAGATTCCACCATTATTTTCAAAAAAACTGACTAATGAACTAGCTGGACCACTAGCAGATATTTTCTCCAACTCAGTATCAGATGGTGTTGTACTACCTGCCTGAGGTACGCACAGCAGCAACTAACAACAATAAAAATGGAAAGGGACCTTGGAGTATGCATAGCAGATGACCTTAAGGTAGGCAAGCAATGTGAGAAGGCAGTAAGGAGAGGTGGGGGGATACTGGGATGCCTAGGGAGAGGCATCACCAGTAGAAAACAAGAAGTTGTTATCCCCCTGTACAGACTGTTGGTAAGACCCTGTTTGGCATACTGCATGCAGTTTTGGAGGCCCCATCTCTGCAAGGACATAGACAGGATGGAGGTGGTCTAGAGGAGGGCAACTAAAATGGTGCAGGGTCTGCAACAGAAGCCATATGAAGAAAGACTAAGAGAACTTAATATGTATACCCTTGAGGAAAGGAGTGTGAGGGGGGAAATGATAGAAACTTTTAAGTTCCTCAAGGGAATCAACAAAGTCAAAGAAGGTAGCTCTTTCAGAAAAAGAGACGTGCAAGAACAAGAGGGCACAATTTAAAGATAATGGGGGGACGCTCAGGGCAACGTGAGGAAGTATTTTTTCATGGAGAGAGTGGTGGATGCATGGAACTGCTTTTCTGAGGAGGTTGTGGGGTCAAAAACAGTGGGGGAATTCAAGAATGCATGGGACAGCCATAAGGCAATTATAGTGGGGGGTAGGAGCAAGTAGGTTGTTGGTAAACTAGATGCTGCAGCTTATCCAATAGGTAGGGAATTGGGCAGACTGAGTGGGCCAAGCGGTCCTTATCTGCTGTCAAATTCTATGTTTCTATGTTTCTATGCCTGGAAGGTGGCAACTGCTGTGCCAATACACAAGAAAGGATCTTGCAATAATTATAAAAAGTATAAGCCCATCAGTCTTACTTCGATTGTGGGAAACATTTTTGAGGAAATTATTAAAGAGTTCATTGAAGATCATTTAGTAAACAAAGGTATGCCAGACACTACCCAGCATGGTTTTAGATCCTGTAGATCTTGCCTGACCAACTTGTTAAAATGTTTTGAACCTATAAGTAAGGCATTAGATTTGGGACTCCTTGTTGGTGTCCTTTTTTTAAATTTCTCCAAGTCATTTGATACGGTGCTCCACACCAGCTGTTAATAGCCGAACTTCAAGAATTGAAATTCAAGGCTAACATTACCAACTGGGTAACTTCCTGATTACACTGTAGAAAACAGAGTTTGTGTAGCAGGATATTTATCAAATTGGGGAGATGTAATGAGTGGTGTTCTGCAGGGATCTGTTTTGGACCAACCCTTTTTAAAGCAGCAGTACAAAATGTTTTTACAGAAAAGCTACAGTTAAGAAAAATATTATCATATCTGTCAAGTGCACTTGTTTAGGTACCTCCTATGCTGCACACCATAGGTCTTTTTTTTATTTTTCAGTCCTAATCCTTGCTGGGTTACAGTGCTATTCCTATGCAAAATGCAACGGCCATCTTTTTTTCTTGACAAAAAATTGAATTAAAACATTTATAAAATACTCAATTTTTGATGACATTAGAAAATCGTACCACAAAATGAAACTGGAAGATGCCTGGAATCTTTTATAGTGAAAAAAGGTAGGGTCAATTTATTTTCCAATATCATTGCACTGCTGCTTTAATACAGCTTCTATGCAAACTTCCAGTAGTACTTGGATCTGTAAGTTTGCAGATGATGCTAAGATTGGGGCTGTTGTAGAGAGTGATAGATCAATAGAATTGTTCTGATCTGACATTTACAAACTCAAAACATGGGCTAGGGATCACAAATTATGCTTTAATACTGACAAGTGTAAAATTATGCACTTTGGGCACAATAATAGAAGGGCAGCTTTCTGTCTTAACGGGATGATTCTAAGTTACTCTAATACTAAAAGTGATCTCAGAGTTATTGTTATCAGCAACTTATCCATGGATGAACAATGCAGTAGGGCTGTTAGCAAACGTAATGAAATCTTGCACTGTATATACAATGGGGTTAGGAGTAGGGACAGGGAGTTCATGTTGCTTTTGTACACTGCTCTGGTGAGACCTCACTTGTGTACAGTTTTAGTGCCCTTTTACCAAACAGAATATTAGGTGGCTCGAGAGTATTCAAGGAAAAACTACCAAAAAAATAAGGTTTTTATCTCATAAGACTTACAATGACAGGCTAGTAGATTTGGGACTATACTCCTTTAAATATAGGAGACTTAGAGGAGACTTATGTTTGGCATTTAAGGCCTTTCAAGATGAGGATTTATGGATTTGCCTTGGTGTAGAAGAAAAGTCAGCAGTGAGGGAAACAAAAGCCTGCAAACTACAGTTAAAGGGTGACCTCTACAGAACTAATAAACGGGGAGCCTGATTTAATCAAAGAGCTGTTGATGTAAGGAATAGACTACTGGGGGAAATAGTTACATGTTCTACTCCGAATTCCTTCCAGACTGATTTAGATAGTTACATGAATGATAGGAAGTTTGAGTTTATGGGTTAGTTTAGTGAGTCACTATGGCTCTGGGCCAACTCACACACCCCTATGATCCTATGATAAAAGCAAACCTGCATATGTGGACCAGAAGGGGCAAGTGGGAGTGTAAGACTTCAGGGGCCAGTTATTCAAAACTTTGCCTGGGCACAAAACTGAGCTTGCCCATGCAAACCGGTCATTGCGCAGATGGTCAATATTGAAAAGGCTGGTTAGCACGAGTAAACTCAGTTTGCACCCAGGCAATAGTCAGAGGTGGGTGCAAGGTAAATGAAGGGGGTGGGGACCTGAAAATTGACATAGTTCAATATTCAGAGTATGTTTGCCAGGCAAGCCAGTTTTGCTCGGTCCTCTTACATGGTGCACATACTGCCAATCGAAACTGTGACTTACTGCCACACAACCCTAGTGGTTGGCAGAGGAAGTGCTGCAGCATCCTACCCACCCCAACACAGTAGGCACTTGTGTCTACTGGTCCCACCCTTGCAGATCTCTGGCCCAATATAAAATAGTAAGATTCCCTGGTGTCTAGTCGTCCCCCTCCGCTGATCACCGATCAACACCTACTGTTGAAACAAATAATTTCCTGGTGACTTTTGGTCCCTTCCCCCACCGCCACCCATACCCATAGTGTTAAACAGTATTTCCTGGTGGTTAGCGGTCCATCCCCTCACACGTACCCTTGCCTGTAATGTTAAACAGTATTCTCTGGTGGCTAGTGGACCTTCCACCATGGCAGGTAGTGGCGCACCACCCCACTCCCCCCCATACTGATCATGAGCCAGTGACCAGCACAGCCCTCCTCTGACCACCACCATGTCTGGCCACTGTGTGAGCTGTCACTGAGTGCATACTGAATACCAGTATGAACTCAGTGACAGCTCAGTCGGTGGCTGGACACGGTGGTGAGAGGAGGGCTGTGCTGGTTGCTGGCTCAGGATGGGGGAGTGGGGTGGTGAGGCACTACCTGTCGGGGTGGGGGGGTCTGCTAGCCACCAGAGAATACTGTTTAACACTACAGGCATGGGTGGGGGAAGGGACCACTAGGCATCAGGAAACAGCATGTTTCAACAGTGGGCATCGATCGGAGATCAGCAGATGGAGGCATCACTAGCAGCAGGGAAACATTACTTTCTAATGTCAGGATGGCAATTGGTGGGTGGCGGGGTGCCACTAGCACCAGGGATCACTCTCAGGTAAGGGGCAATCTTGGTGGCACTGCACAGTACAACCTCAATCCCTATGCAAATAAGTCCATAATGGACATGCAAGTGGCCTCTTAGTGCCTTGCATGCCTAATGGGCTCATTTGCATAGGTCCATTTGAATATGGAATATTTAGCATGAGGGCAAGCCATTGTGTCACCCTATTTTGGGGGCCATGTCTGCCCGGTGTTAAGTGACTTAGTGCTGGGTCTCAGTGGCCCTATATTCAGTCGAATAGTTCCAATGCACTATTCCACTGATTATAGCAGTTTTTGGATATCTGGGCAATTGCAAGGAGCAGTGCAATGTTTTGTCCTCTGATCTGCTCAGATTTGAATATTGGGCCCCAGAAGATCTTTCAGGAAGCTTGGGTCCAAACCATGTAGGGTCTTGAATGTTAACAAGTATATCTTGAACATGATACACCACTGAACAGGCAGCCAGTGCTGAACTTGAAGCACTGGTATGATCTGATCACTTTGAGAAGTTCCTGCCACCAACCAGACCATGGTATTCTGGACCAGCTGCAGGTGGTGCAACAAACCTCCAGATAGTCCTAAGTAGAGAGTGTTGCAGTAGTCCAGTCTGGAGGTGACAAAGGCATGGACAACTGTCTGCAGATTGACTGGCCCCAAATACGGTTTGATCTGGATGATATTGCAAGGATTGTAAATAACATTCCCAACTATAGTCAACACTTGCTGTTCAAGTATCAGCCTGCAGTCAAGAATGATGCCCAGATCCTTCACTGCATCCATGGCTTGAAAGGTATGACCATTTATCAATGGGAAGAGAAGGTCACCACTTGTCCTTGCTGACCCAAGCTGACCCAGTCTGACAACCATCACCTCTGTCTTTCCTGGATTGAGGCATAACAAACTGGAGGCCATCCTGTCATTTATTTCTTGTAGATACTGTCCAAGCACTGATACCGCATTAATCTGATCAGGAGTAGACAAGTACAGCTGAGTGTCCTCTTCATAGCAGTGAAACTCAATCCCATGCCACTTGATGATCTCACTCAGAGGTAGCATGTACATGGTAAATAACATAGGTTCAAAAATCAAGCCTTGAGGAACTCCACAGGTGACCGTCCTTCCTCCAGAGATGAAATTGCCCAAGCCCACCTGTTGAAATCTCCCTATAAAGTAGGAGTCAAACCAGTGCAAAACTGTGTCAGTGAGTTCCCCATAGTTCCTCAGGCAATCCAACAAAACACCATGATCCACTGTGTCTTATTCTGATGAGAGAGCTAAAAGGACCAAGGTGGAACAAAGTGTTTGATCCCTCGCCATGAGGACATCATGATGCACTCTGACCAAAGCAGCTTTGATACTATGACGAGGTCTAATCCCAACTGGAAAGGCTCATAGATGTTAAATAATTCCAGATGAGCCTCAAGCTGTGCTACAACTACCTTCTCAATAGCTTTTCCTAAAAGGGAAGGTTTGAGACAGACCTGTAGTTCACTAGGACATTGGGGTCCAAAGATGGTTTCTTCAGTAGGGGCCTCATCACAGTCCTTTTCATGGCTGATTGGAAGACCCTTTCCCTCAGAGAACACCTGATAATCCCAGTATACACCAGTCCTAGAAAATCAAGGCTACTAATGAGAAGACAAGTTGGTCCAGGATCCAGTGAACAGTAATTAGGGCACAGATCTGAAATCTCCTGGACCACCTCCTCTTCTACAGATGGATCAAACTCAACCCAGGCTGGCAGATTGTCAATGCCCCTCCTTCCATAGATACTTCTGGCATGTGACAGACCACTTGCAGTGGTCTCCATGAGTAGTGAGGGCACCTTGACAAGAAAGAAATGGCCAAACTCCTTGCACTTAACGACTCAAAATGCTTGAATGGTTCAGACTGAGAGGGTTATGAACATATGAACATATGAAATTTGCCAGCAGATAAAGGCCTAGAGGTCTATCAGGTCTGCTTAAATGTGCAGCTAGCACTCCTTATTCTGCAGCTGCCCCTCCCTTCCACCCTTCCCGTACATTGACCCTCCCCCTTGTCCTGTTCTATCCCCTTTTGAAGCAGTCCACTGTTCTACTGGATATCACTTCTGCAGGTAACGCATTCCACCCAACTACTACCCTCTCTGTAAAAAAGTGTCTCCTCATCTCCCTCCTGAACCTTCCTCCCTCCAGTCTCATATCATGGCCCCTGGTGTCCTTTCCCTCCCTTACTTTGAACAGCCCCTCTGTATTTGTCTTGTTTATTCCTTTCATGTACTTAAAGGTTTCAATCATGTCCCACCATCCCTCCTCTCCTCCAGCGAGTACATGTTCAATTCCCTCAGCTTCCTTTCATATGATAAGTCCCCAGAACCTTGATCATCTTTGTCGCCCTGCGCTGCACCTCCTCCAGTAACTTAATGTCCATCTTCAGATACGGGTGCCAGTACTGCACGCAGTACTCCAGGTGTGGTCTAACCAATGACCTATACAGTGGCAGAATCACCTCTGTTAACCACTCTGTCTACGGTGTGAAAAAACTGAGCAGGCTGGTTCTTGCTTGCAGCAATCATCCTTGATAGGAGCTCTGCCTTTTTCAGGGTGATTGCTCTCTAATAATCACCATAGTGAATTTTCAGAGCCAGTGTGTCCTTATTGGAGTGAGATCTCCTCCAAGAACGCTTAAGATTCCATCCCTTAGTCTTCAACTGTCTCAGTTTCCTACAGTACCATGGGAAACAGTTTCAGGAGGTCAAGAGATGGATAGGGAAAGGTACCAGGGAGTCCAAGGTGGTTGTGAGAGCCATATTATAGCATTCCACAGCTTTCTCAGCTCCCTCAGCACATGCCGTCATCAAGCCCAAGATGTCCAACACTGCCTGGAGTGTACAAGACTCCAGATTTCATTTTGAGTGGTATCAGACAATCTTCACAGGAGGGGTATTAAAATGGGGAGCACTGCAGAGGAATGACACAATGTGATGATCCGACCAAATAATCAGATCAAGCTTGACTACACTAATATCAAGCACCAGCATGAAGAACAAGTCCAGTGTGTGACCATGCAGCTCAGTATTAGAGGCAACAGCCTGTGTAAGGCCCGGTCATGACATCAACTGGGGGAGCTGTGACCAAACAATGGGATCTCATCATTGACCCAGGCATTGAAATCACCCCCATATTGCTGTGGCTGATATTTGAGGATGACCCTACAGCCCTCAGCTGCTTCACCCCTAACCGCCACACTCTCAAGAGACCTGGCTTTACCAGTGGTGAATGTCTTGAAGCCCAAAGTGGATCTAAAACAAATGGCTACCCTACCCCCACCAGCGATCCCATCTTGGGCAATGCAACATGGAATAACCCACTGGAATTCATGACTCCAGCATGGGTCCAGAGTCATTCCCCAGCAAGGTCTCCATGATGCAAACAAGATTAGCTGAGGAATCAAGGACAAAACCCTCCATCACTGCCATCTTGTTCCTCATCAATCTTGTGTTACACAGAATGGCCTGAAGGTTAGGAGCAGAGTTGGCTGTCCTGCTAACCTGTTACCTCTTAACATTTGGCAAAGCCCTAGGGAGGGGGAAAAGGCATGGAGGACCCCATTGTTATTTCAGTTCCTCCCTGAGTGTCTGTGAGTCTTCACTAACCCAATCTTTCCCACCTCTGCCACCAATTTGGGCCCTCCCCCAAATTCCATGCTCCGCCTTCATAGGATCCCCAGCCATGTGCACTGACTGAGGACTGCTGATGGCATAGTTGTTGGGGGTCCCTTCAAGGGATGGAAAAGACGTAGGTGGTTCAAAGAATAGTGGAACTTTAACACTTTCTCTCCCTTATACATAGTTCCTAGACTAGAAAACTAGAACAACAACATCCAATAAAATCAGCCTAACACAAGACAAATAAACCCCCCATCATTCCCTAATGCATAACAGACAACTGAATCAATAAACCACACATAGCCTAGCCCTAATAATTACATAAATAACAAGACATCCATATACCTCATTCATGTATTAAAAAAATTACACTCCCAGACACTCACACTCCCACTCCAACCTATCCTCAGCCATTCATACCATGAACCCTGAAACCAGTTCACTGCAGGAAGTGTTACAGTTCAGGAGCAGCGCATCAATGATTGAGGAAATTTAAATGTGAAACAGTTTAAATATAGCAGCAACGTTTAGCACCAATGATTGGCCCCACTACTAGTGTTCTCACCAAAGGTGATGAAACATAAAACAAAGTATGGATGTAGAGTTCACAACTCCAGCCCTGCCATTGCTGGAGCTTAGCAAAGTAAAAGGAGATTCAAATAGCAAACATAAACAGAGGAGAGAAAATAGTCTGAGCCCGTTGACTCTCTCACTGTCACCAGGCCCAGTCCTCTGTTTGATGACAGACTAATCCCAGTCCATCTATTTGCTTGTGGGAGCCATGGCTGAAGATAATCTACTTGACCTCACTGAGACCTGAAAACATGGCTGCTACAATATCTAATAGCTGACCTTCCAGGAGAAGGCTATGAACTTGGAGTCAACCCCAACTGCAACCACACCAGCCGCAGTTTGCAACTCAAGATCTCAAAGGATGGTTCATTAATTGCAACTATTCGAATTTTTCTTCCCGACTCTTGGCACCAAGTGTGTCTCAATACAGCACTCACCACTGCCAGTCTGGTATACCGATAGCTTTAATACAGCGAGGGTCCAACCGTTGCCTCTTCATTCCACTCCACTACTCACAGAACAGTGAGTTTATGATCTTCTATGACTCTAGGCACTGAGCACTTGAAGCACGCACTGCTATGGTGCCAGTCAGATAGATAGAAAGACAATGCTTGCAATATGATGTTCTCCAGCCACAAGGTCACTGTCATTAGATAGATGGAACTGTAGACATTTAAGTTTTAAATCTGGATTAAATCCAGAAAAGTATCATCACTGCCTTGAACGGCACTACCAGTATAAGGGGAGTACACACTTGCTTGTTACTTATTACCTAAAGATAATAAACGTATTGATTCCTGCTTCTAATTTACTTTAAGTCCTATCTACAATTAAAAGCCCTACCGCTACACTAATAAATTAGTTAAAACTTAAAGTTAAAACTTAGTTAAAGCAGCTTTTAATATAACAAATAGGCCAATTCTGTGAGAGATACTAAACAATTTTGAAACTGATGGGAGGCTGTTAGCAATATTGCAAATGTTCCATGCACACAGTTTCTAAAGTGAAATATTCCAGATAGGGAAATGTAACAGATTCAATAAATATGATGAATGGAGTTAAGCAATGGTGCCTGTTGGCTTCTTTACTATTTAATCTTTATATTGAAACTGTTATTAGAGCTTTAGAATCATAGAACCATAGAAACATAGAAGCTGATGGCAGATAAGGATCGCAAGGCCCATCCAGTCTGCCCATTCCTTTTTCTACCTTATGAATGTGCCATTGACCTTTGCTCTGTCAATGGCCTATCTATTCATACTCATCTGTATTGCTCCCTTATGCCTATCCCATGTCTGTTTGAAGCCCTGCACTGTATTCATATCCGCCACTTCCTGAGGTAGGCCATTCCATGCATCCACCACCCTTTCTGTGAAAAAGGACTTCCTCACATTCCCCCTTAATCGGCCTCCCTCTAATCTCATGTTGTGTCCTCTTTTCCTGCTATTTTTCTTATATTGAAACATGTTAGACTCTTTCACCTTGTTAATGCCCTTAAGGTGTTTGAATGTTTCGATCGTATCACCTTTGTCCCTCCTTTGCTCTAGGGACTACATATTGAGCTCCACTAATCTGTCCTCATATGTTTTCTGATGCAGTCCCTGCACCATTTTGGTTGCCCTTCTCTGGACTGCCTCAATTTGGTTAATGTCCTTGTGAAGGGTGTAGCCTACAGTACTGCACACAGTACTCCCGATGGGGCATAACCAGTGCCTTGTAAAGAGGGATTATTACCTCTCTCTTCCGACTTTTGATACCCCTACTAATACACCCCAACATCCCCCTAGCCTTATCTACTGCTTTAGTGGTCTGCTTGGGTGATTTCAGGTCATCGGTGATGATGATGCCCAAGTCTCTTTCTTCCCTTGTGACTACCAGCAACTCCCCTCCCAGCCTATAGGTGGCTTCAGGGTTTCTCTTCCCTATGTGCATGATCTTGCACTTCTTTGCGTTAAACTCCAGTTGCCACTCTTATGATCATTTTGCTAATTTATCCAGATCTCTTTTCATTCTGCCCACCCCATCTGGATCATCTACTCTATTGCAGATCTTGGTGTTATCTGCAAACAGACAAACCTTACCGTCCAGTCCATCTGCAATGTCACTGATGAAGATATTGAAAAGGACTGGCCCCAGGACTGATCCCTGAGGTACTCCACTTGTGACTTCCATCTCTTCTGACTGTATACCATTTACCACCACCCAGTTGACCAACTTCTGACCCACTCTGAACCTACCCAGCTTAGTAATCAATCTTCTATGTGGAACAGTATCAAAAGCTTTGTTGAAGTCAAGGTAGGTGACATCAACTGCACACCCTTGGTCCACCACTCTGGTTACCCAGTCAAAGAAATCTATGAGATTAGTTTGACAGGACCTTCCTTTTGTAAACCCATGCTGTCTTGGATCCTGTGCTCCTATGGATTCCAGGTGTTGCACTATCCTTTCCTTAAGGAGTGCCTCCATAATCTTGCCCACTACTGAGGTAAGACTGACTGGTCTTTAGTTCCCTGTCTCCTCCCTGCTACCACTCTTGTGGAGCGGGATCACATGAGCCCCTCTCCGGTCTTCTGGGACCTCTCCTGTGCTCAGAGACTCAGTAAACAGTTCTGATAATGGCTCTGCTAGTTCCACCCTTAGCTCCTTTAGTACCTTGGGATGTATACCATCAGGTCCCATTGTCTTGTCCACCCTGAGCTTATCGAGCTCTTGTAGGACCCTTTCTTTTGTGAAGGGACCAAGGCACACCTCCCTCCCCCCTGTGTCCATGGTGCTGAGCTGTGGGCCCTGCCCTACCTTCTCTTCAGTAAATACTGAGCAGAAGTATCTATTTAGGATAGATGCTTTTACAGGGTCCTCCTCCGACCATGCCTCTTATCCCCTTTGATCTTAGCAATACCCCCTCTGGACTTTCTCCTTTCACTAATGTATCTATAGAAAGTCTTGTCACCTTCTTTTACTGTTTGTGCTAGAGTTTCCTTGGTTTGGGCCTTTGCCTGCCTTACTGCCTTCCCTGCTTCCCTTAAGGAAGTTTGGTATGCCTCCCTATCTTCATCCTGCTGCATTTCCTTATATTTCCTGAAGGCCAGCCTTTTGACTCTGACCTTTTCTGCTACTGTTTTTGAGAACCAAAGTGGTTTTCTCCTTCTCTTGCACTTCCTTTTCTCTCTAACACAATAGGATGTTGCTTCAAGTATTGCATCCTTAATGCTTGCGCACTTTGCCTGTACCCCCTCACCTGCATTTCTTTTTGAAAGGGATAGCTCAACTCTGTTGGCCATCTTATCAAAGTCAGCTCCTCTGAAGTCCCATATTTTTGCCTAGGAATGGGATGATTTAGTTCTAGTGGCCAAACTGAACCATACAATGTGATGGTCACTGGCCCCCAAGTGACCTTTTACCTGGAGGTCTGTGATCCTTTCCCTGTTGGTCACTACTAGATCTAGGATAGTTCTGTCTCTTGTGGGTTGTTGTACCAGTTGTTTGAGGCCCTCCACCTGCAAGGAGTCCACCATGTGTCTAGTTCTGGCAGATGTTCCTGCTGGTATTGACCAATCTGTATCTGGCATGTTGAAGTCTCCCATTATCAGAACCTCACCTTTAGCTGTCATGTTTTGTATATCTTCTAACAATAATGTGTCTATGTCCTCCCCCTGGTCTGGAGGCCTGTACCCAACTCCAGTTCATATGGCTGTCCCATTTCCTGTTTCCAGGGTGACCCACAGTTCTTCTGGCTCCTTATACGTATTCTGAATTTCTGCAGCTTTGATATTTTCATTGACAAAAAGGGCCACTCCATCCCCCCTTTTTGCACCTCGGTCTCTTCTGAACAGTAAGTAGCAAGGTACTGAAGCCTCCCAAGTGTGATTATTGGTAAATCATGTCTTGCTAATAGCTACTATGTCCAGTTCAGCCACTGTCATTATTGCCTGCTGGTCTGGGATCTTGTTTCCCAGACTGTGAGCATTTGTGTACATGATTTTCCATTGGCCAGATTTCAGTGTGTTAGTTGTTGGGCAAGTTCTGGCATTTCCCCTGTCCGTCGTTTGGGGAGCCGGACCTTTTTCCTTACCTCATGATGCAAATGAACTACAAACATGCTGAACTTCTGTTTGACCACTAGCTGAGGGGGGAAGGGTGTTCTTCCCATTCAATGTACGGGGTGCTGCACCCCTCTTCCCATTTGCTAGTTTAAATATTCTGCAAAGACTTCAAACTTCTGCCCCAATGCACTGACTCCCTCCTTAGTCAGATGCAGTCCATCAAATTTAAAGAACTTTCACTCCCAAAACTGTTGCCAGTTCCCTACAAATCTGTGTCCTTTTTCCTGGCACCTTCCCTTGAGCCACATGTTTAGCTCCCCTATCTCCCCTTCTCTGACCTTCTGTCCATCTGCCTCCTCTCCCAGACTGGCAGGATCTCAGAGAAGGGAATGCCAGATGAAATGGATGATAGTTTGTCACCCAACCTGATCAGGTGTTCCTTGGTCTCCACAACTGACCGGCTGGCGAGATCGTTCATCCCTATGTGTACCAGGATGTCAATGTTTTCTCTTGCTTCCTGAACAATTTTAGCAATGTGGTCAGTGTCTGTCCATGCTGAAGTACCTGGGAGACATCTGACCATTACCCCTGGCTGGAGATATGTATCATTTCCCCGAATCATGGAGTCTTCTATGATCAGAAGTTTTTTGGATTTCCTTTTTGATTTTTTGTTTTGGTTCCTGTTTTGGGTGAGCTTTGTTGTGCTAGCTCCTGTGCTGCAGTGTCCTGCTTTGCAGTGTCTTCTGCCCCTTTGTTTGATTTTGGAGATAGAGGCAGATACCTGTTTGTAGTTTTTTTTATATAGTTTGTGGAGGTGATATGTTGGAGAGCACCGAGTGACGGGGCACCTGATTTGCCCCTCCTATCCACCTGCCAACCTCCTGGACCAACTACCCTCTGTGGTTTAGGTGCTTCTGTTGGATGTTGGGGAAATGGCAGGCAGTTCTTATATTTTCTCTTGAATATGCAATTTGAGGTGTGCAATCTCTGCCCATGCTGCCTGGAGCTGATCCCTTAGATCTCCAATGGCCCAGCATGTAGGACAGTGTCCTAAATCCTGTAAAACTATCCTTCTGAAAAGTGCTCCACAGTACCTGCAGTTAGTGATATCCATTCCAGATAAGTTGCTGGGTTTATAACCTGGTCAGAGTAATTAGAAGGAAAAAAATGAAAGCAAAAGTTTTAATTGGTGTCTTGTTTGTTTATTTTTGTATAACTTGTTATAACAAGTTAAATTACTGGTGCCCCTGTAAATGGGGTCACTGTGTGGATACCTCTCTGATTCGCCCCTTCCTGCTTTGCTACAGGAAATGTCATGACTGTGCTACCCTATAAAAGGAGTGTAGTGTGGGGTGGCTGGGGGTGGGTGGCTGGGCCCTTCTCCTGCCAAAAAAGAAGAATCATGGATGAAAGAAACAAGGAGGTAAGAGCAGAAATAATCAGCCAGCAACAAATGCATTAGCCCTGAAAGCTTATCCTAATGATAGATAAAATGGTAAAACCTGTAAAGCACCACCTGTAATAATTTCACAGAAGATATACCCTGCAAGAAACACTTTGCTACAGATAAAAATAAAGCAGTAACAGAAGATATACCTTTCAAAACACAATTTGAATCAGAAGATTAAAGCAGTAATCTGTAAGCACACACCTGTAGGCACACCATGTAATAATGCAGCAGAAGGTATACCCAGCAACAACTATTTGAATCAGAGAAAAATAAAGCAATAAAATGTTAGCAATAAACAGTAACAATCCTTGTGAGTACAAATAAAAATAACAACACACAGTAAATCTGCCTAGCCAAAAGAAGCCTTAATCCTTTTCCTTGCTCTAGTAAGGTTCTGTGCTCTGCCCTTTCAAGCAACCTAGAAGAAAACAGCTCAGGTGAAGCTAGGTGCCTTGGCCAGCAAACCTAGTCTTCCAATTATAGATGCTGTTACACCTTCAATTAAGAATAAGGAAATAAAAATCCTTATGTACATGGATGATGCTATTTTACTATCCCGTAACCTTTGGGGCTTAAAACAGGCTAGAATAAAGGAACATCTTCAAAGTATAAAATCAGAGTTAAAGCAGCAGTGCAACAAACCATATTTTTGGTTTCTGTTATTATTATTGTGAAATAAGAGCCTTTAATACATTTACTGAAGATATAGACACTCTAATAATTTTTTTCATGATTGTATCCATTTGACTAATCTCACATTCTGCACAGACCCTTGCCAGGACCGCCATCTTGATTCAGAGTGTGTTATGGGTTTTTCCCTGATCAAAAAAAAAAAAGATGCACCTGTTTTCCCAGACTGCTTTGCAGTGTGGACTGTGCACGTTCATGTTACTATTTGTAAACAAGTAGAACTAAGAAGCTGTTAGTCAGAGTAGCTCTGGTTCAAGATGTTCTTCCTTGTCTGAGTAAGTTACTAGGATCCTGCTGATAAAAAAAGAGTAACCTTTGTTTAAATGATACTTGTGTTTGGCTCTTTTCTCTTATTATTTGCGTTGCGAAAGGTAATACTACATCCATCTGGTCACTTGTGGTGACAAATGCCATGTCATTCACAAAGCCCCTCACCACACACACACACACACACACACACACACACACACACACACACACTCACTCACTTAAGGCATGAAGTCTGTTGTATTTTACACTGTCTGTAGAATGAACCTACTGTACCACCGCCTACATACACAACAACAACAGCAGCAGCAAGAAAAGCCCAACACTGGTAGTAAACACTGAAAAGAGAGATAACTCACACAACTATCAATGATTCAAATTGTTTATTAAGTCAAAGTTTAAAAAATTATCGGAGATCACCCAGTACTGTGTGGCAGGCAATAGATGATTTCTGAACTTTGATTTAATAAAGCATTTGGAACACCAATATGTGTGTAAGTGATCTTCTCTGCAGCATTTCATACTGGTGCAGGGCTTTTTGCTGCTGCTGTAATCTTACTTCTTGCCTTCACTATTGCTAGAAACACAATAAAACTACCCCCCACCTCATGTTACAGTTGAGGTCCCTGTCCACCTTTTTTTATTCACTGATGTGGCAGATCTATGTCTAACTGTGCTGTGACTAAGGCAGATGAGAAATGTGTGTACTTGAGGCAAGAAGCTGAACATTGGCAGCTGTGTTTGACTTTCAGCGATTTGAGTTGCTTGCTCTGTTTTATTTATTTATGAAAAGAGGAGAAGTAATATTTTCTACCTGACAGTTCAGAGGTAGGACAGTGTGGGTCAGGAAAGTAGTAAACCTCCGAGTCAACTGACAGAATAAATTGGCACCGTGTGTGTTTGGAGTCAGGAGGCACTGGCGGTTTCCTCATTTGATCTTGTGTTGCTTCAGTTTTATTCTGAACTGCACTCTCCTCCAGTTGTTAGTGGGCTTAAGATAAGGATAGTGTCCCACAGGTGTGGGGTGTGGGTAGTGAAAGGGCAGGAGGTGAGGAGGGGTTATCTGTTCTAAGTGACGATTTTTTAGAAGAGGCATAGGGCATACAGTGGTTTGGGATCACGATCATGGAAAAACAGCAAAGTTCAGCAGTTAAGCAGAGTTCATAGTAACATGTAGCAATGCTTGTGTTTTTTTTAACTAAAGTACAAGTACAAGGGAGATTAGAAGGTGACTGAGAATCATGCCACCCAGACCTGTGCTTAGGATGGGTGCTAAATAAATTAAAAAAGTTCTGTTTTTGCTTACTGAGTTGCCATGTTTTACATCAGAGACAGAGAGTGGTATGTCTGTGGTTACAAAATAGACTCACTCAGTGATGGAGAACTCTACAGCAGGCAACTAAGAACTACTGCACAGTATTGTCAGATTCAGATTTCCCACCAAGTAGTCAGGAATGAGCATGTACCAGAAACAAGCCATGCTACCAACAGCATTGTGGGAGTACAGGCTGGGGACACCAAACATGGTGGCTGCAAAATAATTCACGTGAATTAATATATAAAAAGGCTAAAACCTAAGCATAATAAACACGTTACAGAAAAACAAACATAAGATTCTAAAATGGGAATGAATGCCACAGCACACAGTGGGGCAAAACTTGTTCATTTATTTTTTGTGTCTCTTTAGTTGCACTGCTGCTTTAAATATATAAAAGACTAAGATAATGACTTTTTGGAGCAATCATGGGGGAACTTAAAACTGGCTAAAAAAATGTTGCTAAGTTTGAAGAGCTTGATAGTTTTTGTTACCTTGGACTAAACTTTGATCATTTACCAACATGGAGACTCCAAATATAATATATTAAAGAACATGCAGCAAAAACAAACAAACAAAAAAGAAAAACAACAACTGGGAATCAACAGGTTTGCAAGTCTTTTTGCAAGGAACTCTCAAAACCCAGAAATCTCTGTATTCAGCAAAAAAAAAAAAAAATCAGTTATACAGAAATGAAATCTAGGGATTAGGATTAAGTTCTTGGAAATAAAATGGCTGACATATAATCAGTAACAACATTTTTTCTTAAAAGTAAAGTTAGGATTATATAAGGACACACTTTCAGCATCTGTAAGAATATAATGCGGAATTATCCGTTTAGAAACTGCAATAAAAATTTCTGCAGTCAGATATTGGAATTTAATTTAATCTATGGATGAGAATAAACTGCCAAAACAATGCCAGTCTGAATCATAACAAAGAAACCAATGTAGAAGTTTGGTTTGTGATATTAAACAACCTGCTAGTTAAAAATGATTAGTGGACGTGGTTTATCACAGAGCATGGTAACCAGAGGTCTTATACATCGAAGATATACAAATATTAACTGATTTGTCTGTGTGAAGTGATCTTGAGAAAATCAATCAACTGAATAACATCAGTGTGTGAGATATATATATATATATTTAGATAATGGGTAAAGTCAAACTCGCTTCGTGATTGGCTGAAACAGCCTGCCACCCAGGCCATTATTTCTTAACAACGGCCCACTTCAAAACAAGTGCCAGTTCGATCATTCAGTACAGCAAACTTGCCAGCCACCATTTTATTCTCCACGCTTACTAAAACGGCAGCCCGCACCCGAGCCCCACCACGCTACAGCACTAAAATCCTACCAACAGCCTGATACGGCTTCCAGAACTGCCTGTGTTCCTCCTCGACACCAGAAAAAAAAACCAGCTATTTGTAAACAAGTTACGAGAACGCTTAACCTCCTGAAATTCCGTGTTCTGTTTTCAATTGCTGAATTTACTCACTTTTTCTGTAAGGCTTATCCTCGCTTTCATGCCCAACTTCACACTCGTGCCATCCCACATTGGAGTGCAAGTACCTGTCTCTAAATATTGCCAGGTCCTTTTCTCCTATTCTCACACAGTGTTGTT
Source organism: Neoceratodus forsteri (assembly GCA_016271365.2). NCBI lineage: Eukaryota > Metazoa > Chordata > Ceratodontiformes > Ceratodontidae > Neoceratodus > Neoceratodus forsteri. The sequence continues at coordinate 1,552,255,436 of CM057453.1, read as the reverse complement.
CAGTCAGTGCATCTGTGTGTCACACAGAGATGAAACAAGAGCACAACCTAAATCAGAAACTGCATGGAAAAACACACATTGGCAACCTCTAGTGGTCATTGCAGCACTTCACACTAGGGACTACTTTACAACAAACATTATTTGTTAGTTATTTTTTACTTATTTTTTTATATCTACTTTTTTTTTCATTCTTTCCAAAACTGGCATCTCTGACCCATTATCTAAGTGTAATAATACCCTCCAGTGTGGACGTTATGGGATATAACAGACTTTTCAGGGGCTATAAGGCCCTCCGCCTATGGCGTCGGGCCTCATTACGCCCCTGGGCAGTCCGTTATATCCCAATAATGACCACCCTGTCGGGTATTATTACTTACATATATCGCTACTATAAAGATTCACTGTGGACTGAAAAATATTGAATACAGTGAGATATAATAATCTTAGAACTGTGTTCTGTAAATTTGAAATGGGAGTGCTGAATAGAGATGCATCAAATTTAAAATTCGCTGGCCAGTACGTATGATATAGAGCACTTGGCATTGCCCTTTCCGCTACAGAGGCGAACTGATAGCAAAATACTCACTTCGCTTTGTCATTACCACTTCGTGTTGGCATAATGAGAATGCCAAGTAAGGCGAAATCATTGTTTTTAATGGACTTCACGTTCCTCATTATGATTCTAAGTGATCCACTTGGTGTTTCAGACTTGGCAGCCCCCCCACAAATCACATGGCTTACAGTACTGTAAGTCACATGCTCTCTAGCCAGGCAGGAAGGAAGTGAGTCACACAGACAGTTCCACTTTCTCCTGTGCAGACTGAGAGAGAGGAGTGTGTGTATACTAGAGAGAAGAGTGTTTTTTTGATTGCAAAGAGAGAGTTAACATTTAATACTTAAACCAACAGGTTTTTTAAAAGCTAAATTTTTTTGTCTTTTCTGTACTGTTCTTTACTTAATTTGTTCTTTCTGTAAATTTTATTTTTCTTACCTACTTAGTTGTTTGTCTGTGTGTGTGTGTGACTGTGTGTGTGTTGTGCTTGTGTCGTGAGATGGAGCAGGGTGAGGGAATGTCTGGGGCGGGGCAGCTCTGGGAGAGCATGGTAGTACACGTCATCATACTGTGCGCATGCAAGGGGGTCATGGGCACTCACTTGTGTTAGACCGCTCTAAACGTCTGAGTGTCCAACCCCCGGAAGCAGGACCAGCACCGCCTCCTGACTCTGAGGCAGTTCAACCACCACCACCAAGTCCAACACAAGGTCCTTTGGAGCAGAATGTACCTGTTACCCCAGGCCCAGGTGTGGATCCCACCATCAGAACTGTTGAGCAGTGTGAGCAGCCTACTGCCAGTTCATCTGGCCCTCCCCTGCCTGTGCCTGGTCCTCCCCGCACCTCCATTGTTTGGCAGTTTTTTGACTGTGTCGGGAGGGACAGCAGTGTGGTTAAGTGTCACCTATGTGCAGTGGAGGTGCGCCGTGGCCCCTGTGGGAGTCACCTGGGGACTGGGGGCCAGTGCACCCATATGCTTAATCCCCACCAGTTGGAGTGGCAGGCTGCCACATAACGGACCATGTCTGCACCTGCTGGCCGTTCCGTGGGAGAGGGTGCCACTGTGCATAGCGGGCATGGCATCCCTAAGAAGAGGAGGGCCACAGCAGCACCTGTTGCTCCACCAGCACCCCCACCCCCACCACCATCACCACCAGCAGGTCAGCCTGTCGAAGGAGTGGACGCCAGAGAAGTGTGTGTAATACTGTCTGACTTGACAGTTCTCTGGAGTGCTGTTGAGAACAGCAAGAGGATGAGTGCTGTGGAGCAGCAGCTGGATGACATAGAGGGGCATCAGCTTCAAATGATGTCCATGCTGGAACTGCTGCTGGATCACCATAGGATCCCACATTAGTTTTGTTTCCTCACACCATGTTTCCCCCCACCACCTTCCTTGCTGTGCCATAAAATGCATTCCTCCACCATCCCTGACCCTTGTATGTAATTATGCCCTTTTTTTGTTGTCTTCAGTATGCGTTACACTTTGTATTCTGGGACCCCTTCCTTCTGTTAAGTGTCTGTTTGTTTTGTGTACATGCGCTGTTTTGGTGCCTAATTTTTCTGCATCTGCAAAAGGCATCTGTCTTGTGTCCAGAAAATTGACAAGTGGTAACACAGTGAAATGAGAGTGTTTCAGCACAAACAAAGTCCCCCAAAATTTATTGAGCACTCAGTCATGCACACAACAGTGGCGCAGAGTCCCCAGATTTTTTCTGCAGTCCCAGAATGCATCCTCCATGTGTCCAGAAAATTGACAAGTGGTAACACAGTGAAATGAGATTGTTTCAGCACATACAAAGTCCCCCAGAATTTATGGCACAGTCAGTCTTGTGCACAACAGTGGCACAGAGTCCCCAGATTTTTTCTGCAGTCCCAGAATGCATCCTCTATGTGTCCAGAAAATTGACAAGTGGTAACAGAGTGAAATGAGACTGTTTCAGCACATACAAAGTCCCCCAGAATTTTTGGCGCACTCAGTCATGCGCAGAACAGTGGCACAGAGTCCCCAGATTTTTTCTGCAGGCCCAGAATGCATCATCCTTGTGTGCAGAGAAGTGAAAAGTGATCATCTCAACTGGATTGAAAGGTGCCCTTTGGATGTACAGTAATAGTAGCCTTGGTGAGTATATATATATACATACTGTAGATATATGGTTGTGTATTTTGTAGGTGATGATGAGGGGGGTTGAACTTGACATGGACATGTATTCATGCTATTGTGCTGCATCACACACAGGTGACTTCATCTCCGAACTGTTGCTGTGCACCGTCCAGTGCTCAATGAGAATTTTTTGCACTTAAATGAAACTGGATAATTCTCAAGCACATGAAGGTAAGTATTTCTTGTTTTTTGGGGGGGATCATATTTTCAGTTTTGTCTGTAATGGTTTGTTATTTTTTTATTTCTTCACAGATTTCATCAGCATTCTTCTGGAGTCCGGTTGTTAATGATGGTCATGGTCATGGAATGAAACGACTTCTGCATGTTGCATGTGTGCCCAAGCTCGGGTCGGGGAGGGGTGTGCCTGATCATGTTGACAAACTTTTTTGGATCAGTCCCGGTGGTGGTGGTCCAGGGTGGGCAGACAGACTCATGGTGGCAGCAGACTTGGATAACATCAGTCCCGGTGGTGGTGGTCTGGGGTGGGGGGGGCATATCACATTTTAAATACTGCACTTAAAACCTGCCAACATTAACCACATCATCATCCTCATAAAGAAAACTGCCCTCAGTCATCGATGTCTGAAGTCTGACCACTGGGAAATTCTTTCTCCATTGCGTCAACATCTACATCAGTGGTGGTCTGTTTCAGGCAGCCACTGCCAGTGCAACCAGGATGCTCCATTTCCACATCAGCAAGACCACCATGATTAGGCTGGGGTATGAATACTGAGGTTGCAGTCTGTGCTGGTATGTGCCTCTCATTCATTTTAATGAATGTTAGCAAACTAACATTTGCAGGAGACAAGTTTGTCCGACGATCCCTGACTATTGCACCTGGTGAGCTGAATACCCTCTCAACACTTACACTGGAGGGTGGGCATGTGAGGTACTTCAGTGCCACTGCAGTCAGCTGTGGCCATTCACTGACCTTTCCACTCCAGTACAAAAGTGGATCTTCACTTATTGTCAGATGCCTGTTTTCAGACAAATATGACACAACCATTCTCTGTGCCGCACTAAGTCCGATTGTTGATGCATCAGCCTGTTCCCCGGAATCACTGATGTCACAAATACCCACTTGGGACAAAGCCTCCCAAGGTGGGTTGGCCTAACTCACTTTGGATAACAGATCACCAGGAACTACAGTCCCCTTACCCTTGCATGATATGCTTGCTGGTCCTCCAGCTACACCTTCAGCTGGATTGTGCTGCTGATGTTTGCAAACCTTGGCACGTGACTTCTGTGTCCCATGAACCAAGCGAACCAGTTGACCACTGATATTTTTTACCTGTTCAGGCCCTCCCTCCCTCCAGTACTGATGCAATTCTACGTTTGTATCGTGAATCCAGCATTGTTGCCATGGCAAAGTTGTCACTACGCTGAATGCTCACAATGTGACGATTCTGGTCGAATACTGTCAGCATGTGTTGCAGCAACATACTGCTACCATCGTCTCCGGCAACATCAAGGCTATGCTGTACATTCACCAATGTCTGCCTCAGCACCCGCAGCAGTGGAATTGATTGGCTAATGGAGGCAGACTCACCACTCACTGACTGTGTGGCATGTTCAAAAGGCCGCAAAATTGTTATTACGGAGTCCATGAGGCACCACTGTTCAGTCGCCATAGACATGGAGGCCCCAGAACTGTCACAGCTAGTGTGCATAACAAGATATTCTGTGATGGCTTTGTATTGTTCATACAACCTCTCTGCCATGTACTGTATAACGTGGAGTTCCATTGAGTGACAACTTCCAGCTTCAAGCAGTGCTAAGGCAGGCTGTTTTGTATTTGCAACTGCCGCAGTTGGTCACGGACCTTTCCAGATCTTCAAAAGTGAGAGCAGATATGTTGTGCAATGGTCAGCATTTGCTTTATGTCAGGGTGCAGCAGAAACTCCTGAACCACAAGATTTAAACAGTGGGCCATGCATGGAACATGAAAAAAACACCATTCGTGATGCATTTCACCACATTTGACCCATCGTCACTTGCTATGAACCCAGCTCTCAGGGACAGAGGGTTTAGCCATCGGTCAATTTCAGTCAGTACCATGTCCAACATGTTCTCACCAGTGTGTGAACAGGTCACACTGCACATAGCAATTGTTGCATGCTGGCGAATTCCAGGAAGATTGCTACTGTGACAATCCACCTTCCTGCACTGATTATTCACACTACCAGCATCACAAACAACCCCCGGCACCTGTACCCAGTGTGCAGTTATACACAGATATGAACTCCCCGCTGTTTTGCCACTTGTCCACATATCCATACTTAACTGGATGAATGGAGAGGAGGAATGTTGAAGGGCATGTCTTACTGAGTCTGAGACAGTGCGGAACAACTCAGGAACTGCACATGTAGAAAAGTATGTCCTGGATGGGACTTTCCATTTTGGACAGGCACGGGCAGCAAACCGCCGGAACCCAGAATTCTCCACAAAGGAGAAGGGCAAAAGATCGATTGCCAGCATTTCTGCTACAGCAGCATTAAGTTCACGTGACACTGTATGATTGAGGGTACTTCAGCTTATGCGCTAAAACACTCCGTAACATGGGCTGACTTAAATATTTTACAAGGTATGTGTTGGTCACAAATGGTTGTGCTCTGTGATGAATGGCATTGGCAGGGGGTGGAGTGTGAACATTTGATGAAGACAGTTGCACAGGTGATGATGACAAACCCAGAAATGATGTTATTTTTCTGGATTTGCCAACCGGGGTTGATGTACCACTTGCACTAGACATACTGCATTCACCACCACCACCACAAAAACTGCTACTCTCACCAGCACTGGACAACATTTCAAAGTCATTATGGTCCTCCACCTCATCATCATCATCATGCCTGTAGTAATCCTCTGCTGTTATTGCCGCATTACTGCACACCTTTAATTTGCTACTGGGCTTAACAGTCATGGAAGGGGATAACATGCTGCCTATGGTTGCCGCCGGTGATACGGGTGAACGCCCAAGTCTGGTATTAGCTGCCAGCTTGTGCTGGGTCCACAGAGCCAAGTGCCTATTCCTAAGATGTGTGTGCTGTCCTCTTGTCCAAAGATGGCTCCCCTTTTTACCTCGACTCACACACACATGGCAAACCTGGCAGATTGCAACTGAATCATCAATTGCATCTTGAACAAAAAAATCCCAAACAAGGGACTGTGATGCTCTGCTTTTTACATGTCCATGATGATGTGGCTTATTGAAGTCGGTTATTTTAAGCACTGAAGTGGGGGGGCATGTGATGTTTCTGGCACTGCACACCTGGACTGCAACTGACCACCACGACTACCTATCATATTGAGTACTGGGTCATCATCATCATCATCTTCATCATCATCATCCACTAAAACCGGTACATCACAGGTTTTTACAGGGGGGGATTCCTGCAAACAGATTCAGAAATTTCAGACACAGCCACTTTTAATATATTTTTCTCCGGTTCCCAACTGTGGTCAATTAAATCATCATCATATTCATCAACGTCACTGTCACACACATCCACATCTTCTGCTTGGATGCTAACATGTGGACTGCATGTTGCAACAACAGCAACATCATCATCATCAGCATCATCACATTCATCATCAGCATCTACACCACCATCACCTGATATTTTTTTCACCACACTGTGATCACTGTTGCATGGAAAATGAGTGACGTTAAGTGCCACAGTGGATGGAATATCACATTGTATGCTATAGTTGACATGATCATCAGAATCAGATTCAATTAATGGGATGTTGCTGGGAAGTATGACATCATTTTACGCTGTCACTCACTTGCACTGCTTCACACTCAATATGTTTGGATATGGTACACTGGTCAGAATTAGAACTTGGCGCAACAATGCTAATACTACCTCCACCACCACTAACACCAGTAACACTAACACCACCGGCTGGGAAAACATCATCTCCTCCAACTATCAGTGAAGCTACTGATTAGGCTGTAAAAAACATTGCAGAAGAAATATCTTTCCTCACATTAGCAATGCACTTCTCCGTCTGTGTACTACTACCACGCCCACAGACCCTCTTACTGCCAACATTGCCATGGCCAGAAACAGCTTTACTTGCATGTCTCTTTGCAGGCATTTTGGGGGATCAACCACAATACTATTACCAAATTCAGAATTTGATACGTTCACTTTCTGACTGGAGGGTCGCTACTCGCTACTATCGCTAGCTGGATGTGAAGCAAAATAAACAACTGTGGCTTCAGCAACAGATAAGGGGACTACTGTGTTGTGACACTGTCACGGAATTAAAACAACTTCTGTAACCAGTGGTACTGATGCGGTCACAAAAACAATCCAGTCTGGTAAAAAATATCTTTTCAACGTGGGGGGCACTGAATACAGACAGTGCTGATTTTTACAGTACTACAAGCAGCAACACTAAGAACAGAGAACACGATTGCAGTACAAAATCAGGCAGCTGCAGTGGATAGCAGGTTCACACTGCTGCGCTTAGTTGCACTTACACTGATCTGTGTCACAAATTTTAAAAGGTGTATTACATTTGATGCACGCAACACTGCTCACACAACACAGAACACTTTGTGTACAATGCTGAATGAGGAATGCGATGCAAATGCAAAAGTTCAGTGTACTCAGTGCCACGTAATGTAAATTTGTAATTTAAACAACCTGACCTTATGAAATGCTGCACCACATTCACACAACAAGCAGCAAGAAAATTTGTACTATCACTAACAATTTTACCATGTGTACAGTAACACAGTCAGTTATATAACAAAAATATTGCCAAAACACAAAGAAATCACTAGTTCTTGAACTTAAATCTACCTACACACAGATACACCCCTCCCCCACACAGCACACTTCACTGTCTTTCATCACACACACTCAATGTTGTAAATTTACATTAAAAATCCACACACAAACAAAAACACTCAATGATGTGAGCACAGGAGGGTTTCCTACAATTGATGAACTACAGTTGGATCCCCCCCAAAAAAGCAAAAATGCTTTTTGAACAGCTTTTAAAAGATTCCTACAGACATCTATCAGAGCACACTGTCTCCTACTCCTTCCTACTCATACTACCTCAAACTGAGGCTGTGCAGATCAATGTAGAGCCCATGTGACCTGAACTCCCATGAATCACTGCAAAATCCTCCTTTGGAGCTCAAAAACAAGGCAAAGTGAACTGCCACCAATGTACTTCGCCTTAAAAATTGAAAGAGAAGTGACCAGTGGAGGCGGAGTAATGCAAAGTAGCTGTTTTCAATGACTGCGTTCCTCAATACCTTAAAGTGCTCCGCTACCATTACGGAGCACTCGTGAATCTGTCTTTGCTCTGTGAATCACTTCTGAGCGGATTGAGCCCACTGCCACTACTAGTGCTGAAGGGATATCTCTCAGACATTGCTAATTTTGGTTTCAGAAAAGCAGTTAAGGAATGTACTTGTAAATCAGAGACATGAGCGGTAATCTAGCATCTGTTTGAATATGCTGCCTTTGACCATGAAAAGGACAAATGGATTGAGCCAGTTTATATATATATATATATATATATATATATATATATATATATATATTGTGTGTGTATGTGTATATATATATATATAAGGTTTTGCACAAAAAGGATATTTAGTGTTTCTATTGACTCCATCGATAATATATGCTGTTGCCAATTTTGCACTAAGAATAATATTTCAATTATTTAATATGTGATATGCTGTCCCTGTGGTGATAAGTATGTATTGTATGTTTTTAGAAGGCAGTATAGTGCAGTGGGTTAAGGCTCTGAGCTGCAGATCTGGAGACCTGGGTTTGAATCCGATAGCCACCTTGGTGTATACTGTGTGATCCTGAGCAAGTCACTTAATTTTCTTGTGCTCCCAGGTCGCATCTGGAAACAAGTCTCAGCTCAGTGTGTTACTCCTGGTTAAACAATGTTCCCTTTACCTTATAATAATGTTTCTAATCATTTTGACTATATATATTTTAATAAACTTGAACTTTTTCTGTCTTTACTTCTCTATGTTTCTATGTTTACAATGCTAATATATAACAAAACTACTCTGGATCTCTTTAGTACAAAGGATATCCTGAACCCCTAAAAGAAGACTTGCAAGGCAAACCTGAAGTAATAATAAACAAACATATGAAACTTGTAAGTGGGATACAGTGTATTTAGTTCAAGTTCAGTTCATCCAGCAGTATCCTTGGGACTGGATATGACTGGCTTTCTCCAGCGACACAGCAGAACAACTTTCTCTGCCTGTTTCCCTGGCTCCATGGGGGGCACAGAACTCATATACTCTGCCAATAGAATGATGCATAGGTGGGCAGGAAAACGGGCATGGGGTCATAGACCCACAAACAAAAACAGTGCAGCAGACAATGCAGCAAGCATAATGCCATAAGAAAATACATGGTTGGTGAAAACACCGACCGGCACAAAATGCTGCAGATGCAATGTAAAGAAATGAGCAAACATAAGAGTTTTTTTTTTCTTGGGGATTCTGCCCCCACCCCCCCACCAACATGGGGGCTTCTCCCCCTGACACCCCCTGGAATTATTATAATCAACTCAGAGGGGGTGTGGACCTCTGGGATGGGGAGAAACTCAGGAAGGGGAAAAATACAGTGACAAGGTAGCGGTAATTCACTATCGCTATTCTACCCCAGTCGCTGTCAGTGTTTCCACAATTTTTAAAGTACAGTTCCTTCTGCACTATCATAGCAGCAACATATTGACCTGGTACCAGAAAAAGTATGCAGTGCAATTCATTAGCTTCTTACAGCAGTTTCCTCACTGCATCAAATCTCTTTTTCATCTGTCATGTTGCGTTAATTGTATTGTGGAAGAAAATAACTGGTTTTCATCATGTAGCACTGGAGCATTTCATTTTACCCTCAACGGGACTGGACCTCTGGTGCCCATGCCACCTGTCATGTAAGCGTGGTATGAGGAAGGGTATAGTACAGAGTTTCTTTCTTTTTTACAGGGGGTAATTCTTTGAGCTTTTTGCAATAAACAGGTCCATAATGGCTTTTCCTAGAAAACATCTTTTAGTCAGTTCAGCAAGAAAAGAGCAGACAGTCCCAGCACCTTAGTATTTGTACTTCTTTTTGGTGTTCCAGAACCTCCCTATGCGACCCCAGTTAATGGAGTTCCTTACCTGTTCAGCTGGCTGCTTTGAGGTATGATTTTGAGTGCTTTTTGGTTTTAGTCAAACCTATTTTATTTACCTCTGCTGAGGCTTTCTCTGACTCTACATGACCTGAATAACCATTATATTTCTTGTTCATTTCATCCTCTGATAAATGAAGTGGTGCATTTTCTTGCCCAACAACTGAATAGTTTCCTCAGTAGCTTGTTGTCAAGATGTGTAGTGTTGTTCCAGCCTTTTGGCAGTTACAGTGGTGGAGGAACAACTCCTGTTTTTTTGTGGATTCTTAGTGCCTTGGGTTTGCTGCAGTAGACTTATTTTGTTGCACCACCTGGGTTTCATTCACCAATCAGAACCGAAATATAACATGTTTTGCTCAAAAAGCAGTTTTATTTTAATGTTTCCACTCTTAGGGGGAGCTCTGCCTTTGTGTGTCATCGTCACTCAGGCTCTAAAGCAACCCTACCCCACCCCATTGTAATTTTACTTCATGTCTACTTACAGTTAGATAACTTCAACAGTGCCTTACTTTGAACTGATAAATTATAATCTTAATGTTAAAAAGTTTGACTGCAATACTACGAAACATAACATTCAATATAACATAGCTTGTGATTGCTTTGAAATTTTTAAAATATTACCTGAATTTAGTTTTTTTTATGTAAATAGTATCCATATGTAACAGATTGTTCTGTTGCATGTGAATTTTTGCTCATGTAGATATAATACATGGAAAAAGTTGTTTTTCTATCAACCATGCATACTTCTCTTAGTCATTTTTTAAGTGGATGAAGTTAAAAGATACCAGACATATGAATGAGCAGAATAGTATTTCCTGAATACTACATACAGTAGTGTTCAGAGTACTCAGGACAGAATGTGGATTCAGGAATTTAAAAACTCAGAAAAAGCTCTATCCCTCCCAGGTGGCATCTAATCCCTTGGTCACATCTGTCAATGCTCTTTACAATCTACCTCCCCTCTGGAGTAACTGGTGGCACACCATAAAGAAGGGCCCGTGCTTTATCTAGTTCTCTTTGTCCCTATCTTTTTCTCAGAAGAATTTGCCTAGATAGTGGTTGTGTTTTCTTTCTTTCTGTCTGTAGATTAGACTTTTTGTCTTTTTTTGTGTGTTGCAAACTTAGACCAACTCTATTAGTTTTTTTAAACTTTCTTTTATTCATTTTTTCAATGATTTCAAAGAAAACATTACAGACAGTGGAGCAAGGTTACATACTGTAGGCTCCAATACTTCATGTATTTCATATATGTTAGCATCAGTTAATTGTCACCTGCCTTGTGTTACAACATATGAGGTACAATCCCAATATTTTTTACTCTCCAACCATTAGGATGGCTAACTGCATTAAACTTGTGGGGTAAAGACAAATTTAGGTAAAACTTAAGGGGTACATACCATGGCCCATAGCCACTATCCCTACCTAATTACATATCTGTTTAAGGAAATTTATATCCTCCCTTTCACTCAAACGTTTCTCCCATCCCAAACACCTACTAATTTCAATTATAACATAGTAAGGCATAGCCTACTAAACATTTCAAAAGAGATAACCCTCTTTCGCTGTCTTTGTATAATGTAGTGGGGCAAATGCTCCACTACACTAGTACAGTTTTAAACAATTTGTTACATGTACTCGAAGTCCCCTATAACTCAGGCTTCATAAGCTATACCACAAACATTCTAACCAACATATATAACATTTGTACCTGTTATCTGGTCTTCTACCAATTCAAAACTAAAACTCAAGTATGTAGAGGAGCTCTCTACCTAATAAAGAGGTTCATATTAATTTACCAAAAGGTTTAGATTAAATTCTTAAGTTGAGTTCATGTTTTCAAAACCAGTCAATCTTGTGGCTAGCTTAAGAGAAGCAACCTGGGACAGTCAATAAAAATGTCAAGTTACCAACTGGTATCAGTCCTCACCTTCATCCGACTTTAGTGGTAGTCCTGGGTTCTCCATTGGTTTCCTTCTAAATTAGCTGGTGATTGTATCCACCCTTTTTTTCGCCTCCTCCGAATCATTAAATTCTTATGTTTTCCCTCTGTATTTCAAGTGTAGGCGAGCAGGAGCCAGCATAGAGTGGGCCACTCCTAAACGCTTTAGTTGCTTTCTGAAAGGATCAAACAGTTTTCTTCTGGTCTGGGTTGCATAGAACCAGTCCAGAAATATCTTTATTTCTTGTCCCGCCATTTCAACTGGATAATTTGCCCTTGCCCAGTTCAGGATTTCATCTCTGGAAGCTGGGCCATCTGTAATCAATAGGATCGTATGTGGGTTCTCCCAGTCTAGCTGGGCCCTTCTGATGTTAATCCAAAATGCTTGGTTTAAAAATTCTTCCTCTATTTGTAAATCTTCAGGTAGAGAAGCCACTAACCAGTTCTTTATATATGTCAGCACATCAGTCCCTTCTGTACCTTCCTGGACCCCCACCAACCTTAAGTTCATTGCCCGTTCGGAGTTTTGTATCGTCTCCATGCAGGCACGTAGATGGTTTAGTTCTGATTTCGATTTGTCAGTGCTGCTTTCGTCCAGTGTGAACAGGTATCTGCTTCTTGAGCAATTTTGATCACCAAATCTATTTTCACATCCTGAGCTCCAAGGTGATCCAGAACGTGTTCTAATTTTTTGCCCATCTCCCGTACTGTGTTAAGTACAGTTTCCCAGGGAGGAGTATCTTTTCCCACCACTTGGGTCCGCTGCTTGTCACGACCCTTCTGGATGACTCATGGCTGGTAAGGTAGTAGATTTTTGAGTCGATCCTGTAGCTGCTCCTTTCATTCTACCCATGTTGATTTTGGTATCTGATTGTTTCTTGGGCTTTAAGCTGTCAAATTTTTTTACCCTTCTTATGTTAAAATATCTTTAAATTAAAGTTCTTTGTGGTATTTGGCAGCACAAGATGTACAGCTTTGGGGAATGCTGCCAGTCACAAATGCAGCTCAGTAGCACCCCAACTCTATTAGTTTTACCACAACTTCAGTGCCCATCACCTGACTCATCATATTGAACAATAAAACACTGGGTATGAGCAATTCCTTCAGGATTAACTTTTAACTTTTAAAGATCTTCTCCAGCAAAAAGATTTCAGCAAGTTCCTATGGCTTCTGACATTCAAATTTGTCTTTTCCAGAAGCCTGATAGCTGCTGTTTTATGACCAGTACATTCTGCAATGGATTAATTGCTCTCTTCTCATTGCCAACATTGCTGAGAAGCATTCCAATAACTTGATTCCTGCTTGATGACATCTTGTCTTGTTTTCTCCAGACTGCATTCAATAACCCAACCCTCAAATCACCAGATCCCATGTTTTCTCATCTGGCACCAATAAAGCTGGTGTTGTATTGAGGTAACCATGGTCATGTGTCTGGTGACTGGCTCATGCTGCCTCAGGATTACAAGATTTATAGCTGAGGGATTACATTTTACATGTGGTCTGTATCTTCATGTTACCATGTACTAGGATGGGCTGCTAAGTTCCCTGCTAATGCCTGACTGCTGATAATGTTTAACTGTATTTTACCCGCTGTTGCCACACTTATTCCTACTGTTGTCATGCTAGCACTCTGTCAGGGTGGTCTGAGTTTTATGTTTATTAAATACAACCATAGGCTGCTTCTGAGCACCCGGTCGCATCCTGACTGATGAAAAGTATTAAAACTGTACTTTTCTGGTTGCTGCACCTCTACCATAGTATTTTTAACACCTCATCTCAGTGAACTGAGTATATGGGTACTAAATGTAAGCATGTGCTACAGTTCTGTCTGCTAATGGTGTTTATTCAGTATAATAGAGGGTGCTGTCACCCTTATCTCTGTGGTAGCAATACTAATGCGCTACATGGGTGGATTGTTGGCTGCTGCTAGTACCTGCTCCTGAATGGTGATAATATTTAAATTATTACTTTTTGTACCACCTTCACTGCTATTGAAATTTTGTTAACACCCCTTATGGTAGATTGTAACTCAGGGCTAGGGATCAGCGACCAACCTGTTTAACTTGCAAATTGCTGTCACCCTTCCATTCTGAAAACATGTTCCTTGTAATATTAATGCTGCTGCCCTGCTTACCCACAGCATTGCTACCTGAACCTAAAGAACCCTCAGAGAATAAAGGAGGCTATCTGTCTTGGTTCTATGCTGATAGCAAGGTCTACTGATCTCCCTGAGCAATCCTACAGTATCTGAATCCCTCAGCCATGTGCCCCTCCAACACTGGACACCTATCCCTGTAGGCACATGGGGAGTGCTACAGGTTTGCCAGACATGGCCACGTTTCTAGGACCACATGCCTTATCCTCCTTCCTAGGAGTAAAACCTGGAGACTGAAGCACCATCTCAGAGCCACCAGAGGCCTTACAATAATGTTACTGCTATGGTCCGATAATGTCCACTCCAACCCAGGCCCTGCTGTCAGCTCTTGGTCTGGCACCCACAGCCAAGGACTATTGAAGACAGTCTCCCTTAATATTCATAGTTCCCTACCTAATCTTGCTCCAATTTGAAGCCTGGGTACAGTTAGTGCAGCCAGATGTTATTGTCCACACATACTTGATGCCACTATCTGATTGCCAGGTTTCAATATCTTCAAGGAGGATAGAATAGGCAAGAAAAGTGGGGGCTTCCTAATCTACCTCAGATCAGACTTGCAAGCCTCTTCAAAGATCTAACCAGGGACTATGATTGCCTCACAATAAAGCTTTTGATTGGGCGAGGGTACAAATCTCTTGTCATCCTCTCTATATACTGTATGTCCCACCGGGTAAACAGAATCCTGGCATAGAATCACTTATTCGCTGTTTCATGCAACTTGATCAAAACTTGAAATACATTATTGCTGGTGACTTCAACATCAATTGGAATGTGGTCCAGCCTAGGTCACTAGGATAAGATGACCAGCCTATTTCTCACACAAATGGTCACTGAGCACACCAGGATCAATTATAAAGCAGGCACCATGATGTTACTCGACTGAGTACTAGTTACACACCCTAATAGGGTTAAAGTTGTCAATGTTCTGCCAGATACCCTACGTGACCACTTTCAGCTGCAATATCTATGGGCAGTTAAACAAACCAGATCTCCCCCCAATCACAGTCAGCTGAGTCCTACCTAAAATGAAGGTTCCCATATTCAAATCTTACTTGGCCCAAATTAATTGAAGCTTCTTAGATGCCATTCCTGATATTGAACCAGCCCTAGAATACTTAGGCAAGTGAGTTAAAACCTTTTCACAAATGCTCATGATGGAGGGTTGAGAGGTCCTTGATCCCACTGAAATTGCCAGTTAGTTTAGCACAGCCTTTGCTGACCTCTGTTCCATCATCCTCACTGAGCCTGCCCACACTCCCTGCAAGGGACCTGGTCCTGGAGCCTCCCAGATGGTGGTCTCTGAACCAGGGTACACTAAATTCTACTGTAAAACTGTTTCAGTCAGAGACACCTCAACATACATAAGTAAGATACTTGGCAAAACTAGGTGTAGGAGTGATCTGGTTGATAAAACTTCTTGCCCTGGCAGTAGAGAAACTTTCCAACCCCATTTTGAGAATTTGTAACTTTTCCCTGTGCTACTTGCAGTTCCCTGAGAAGTGGAAATTTGCACTGGTTATACCAGTTTTCAGAAGTGGAGAATGCACTAGCCTTGCCAATTATAGACCCATTTCTATTCTCTCCCCCATGTCCAAGTTCCTTGACCAACTCTGACTAACTTGTCACATACCTCTAACAATACAGTGCCCAGTGTGTACAGCAGTATGGTTTCTGAAGCTCCACAGCACCAACACGGTGCTCTTGGAATACATCAACTATGTTCATGAGGCCCTCGACAATGGTGATCTTGTTGGAGATATATATACCAAACTTATTAAGCCTTCAACCTGGTCAACCATAAGTTTCCATTTAACAAACTTCTTGACCTGGGTTTATCGCAGAACACAGTTCACTGGTTCCTCAGCTATCTCAACAATTGCTCCCAGCATATGAAGATCAATAAATCCTGGTTCAGCACTAGAAGAGTATCTATTGTTGTCCTCCAGGGCTCCATCTTGGGCCCAGTCCTATTTGGCCTCTTCATAATTCCAATGCCTGATGCCTGTCAGACAGCCAATGTACTCATCTATGCCAATTATGCTGTCATCTATTCCAAAAATCATGACCATGACAGCCTTTGTTTTTGCAATCAATTATTTTATTTAAAAAAAATTATATAGAACAAATGTTGCACACATCTTTGTGTTGACAATGTTGGCTTTTTGTTGTCATTGTCAATACTTTTGTGGTCAATGGTCCATGGATTGACAATGCCAGTCAAAATACTTTTGATG
This sequence comes from Neoceratodus forsteri, assembly GCA_016271365.2. Classification (NCBI taxonomy): domain Eukaryota; kingdom Metazoa; phylum Chordata; order Ceratodontiformes; family Ceratodontidae; genus Neoceratodus; species Neoceratodus forsteri. Next base: position 1,552,239,222 of record CM057453.1, on the reverse strand, counting down.
GTAAATAGTCAATTGGATTGACAATGCTGGTCCCTGGATTGACTGTGCCAGTCAAAACATTGGATTGACAATGCTGACCTTCAGCTGTTTCACAGAAAAGGAGTTTCCTCCTACCACAGGTTCTTCCCATGTGAATGAGAACTTGAAACAGCATTGAAATGTGTGTAGCATGCAGAGTTCTTTTTTTTTAATTTAGTGTTTATGCTCACACTCTCCTGTCTCTGTAGCTCACCTTCCAGGTACTGTACTGGTGGGTGGGCATGAACTTCAGGTCCTGACCTCGGCCCCCATCCTGCCTTGGTTTTCTCCCTGGGTGGGGAGGTGGGGGGGGACTGCTGCCCACCTGTACCATGTGTTGGGCCTCCTTCTGACCCAGGTCCACACCACTCCCACTCCAGCCTGTAATCTGGTGAACCACGTGGCCATTTTATGCTTTTCTCTCCATGCCCCAAGGATGTTGGTGACTGACAAGATCCATGGAGACAGGCACACACTGAGACATGACTCTGCTCTGGATCCCAGCCAACGTCCAACCCTCTCACATGGTGCCCCTCACTGCACCTCCACCCATGTGCACCCAGGTAGTGGCATTGGAGTGGGAGTGGTGTCCCTCCCTCCCTCCCTGGAGGAGGACAGCACCCCTTGGGTGCTCAATCACCTCCCCCTGGCTGACCCTCCAGCTTCCTGGGCTCAGTCCCAAACCCAGGTCGCCAGCATCACAAGCGGTAGTGCTACCCCTGCCCCGGTAGGCAGGCACAGCATGCAGAGTTTTTGATTTCCTGTGTCATTGATTGGCTGTTGCAAGTCATGTGGCTTACCAACAACTTCGACATGCTCATTGTGTGCTCTCTGTAAAACGTGCTGCATCATGATGTCAAAGTACCAAAATGCCAAAGGAAAACCAAGTTCCTTCAGACCTGCTTTTCTGAAATCCAAACTGCCAGATTTCAGTGTGTTCACCAAATGCAAATTCAGCATCGACTCATCCTTGCAGACTACCTATGTCTGATTAACTGGTCTGCAGTTTACAGATTCCTCTCTGATTCCACTATTATGAATTGCCACTATTTTGGCAACCCTCCAATCCAAGGCGACCACTACAGTGTAGGAGTATTGAGAAAATATAATTTGCTGGCAAAGTTACAGTGAAGTTGAAAACTTCGTACTACACGTAGTGGTTTGAATTTCCCAACTTCACAACTCCTTTACATGGCAAGGTCCTTTTTAAAAAGAAACAAACAAACAAACAAAAAAAAAACAGAAATTTGTTTTAGGTTAAAGAATAATGCACCACCCATTTGCAACATATAACCACCCCCATCCACACCACCAAGTAAAATAAATTAAAGCTACCCCACCCTCACCCTCATAGCACACATTTACCTACCCCTCCCAGTTTCCCAGCAAAGTTCCTTTTTTTTAAAATGATCCTCCTTAGAAACATGGAAACATCAAATTTCCCAGCAGAAAAAGACCACTTGGCCCACTGAGTCTGCTCAGATGTTTCTTACCTAGTCTGTCTCCGCAGACCCAACCTGGTCTCTGGTGACCTGCTGCCCTCTCTGCCTATTTACCAGTATTTTCCTATGCTTATCCCATGCATGCTTGAAGCCCCGCATTGTTTTTGCCTCCACTACCTCTACTGACAGACTGTTGCAGGCATCCACTACTATTTCAATGATGTAGTAATTCCTCACATCCCTTTTAAGCTTCCCCCCTTTGAACTTCATTGCATGACCTCTTTTCCTGTGTACTTCCTTATTTGAAATAGACTCCCCTTCAGTATCCTGTTTATCCCATGAGGTACTTGTATGTCTCTATCATGTCTCCCCCACCTCCTATCCTCTAGGGTATACATGTTGAGATTTTGAGTCTGTCCTCAAAGGGCTTCTCATGCAACCCCTGCATCATTTTAGTTACCCTCCTCTGGACTGCCTCCACCCTGCCTTTGTCTTTTCTGAGATTCAGCCTACAGAACATGACACAGTACGCCAGGTGGGGTCTCACCAGCAGCCTGTACTGTGGTAACACCACCTCCTTCTTCCTGCTAGTGATACTTCTCCCTGTGTATTGCAGCATTCCACTGGCTCTGTCTTCTGCCTTGTAATACTGCCCCACCACTTTGAGGTCATCAGCTATTATAACTCAAAGGTCTCTTTCCTGCTTAGTGACCGTCAGTACTCCCCCTTCCATTTTATACTTAGCTCTTGGGTTTCTATTCCCTAGGTGCATGATGTTGCACTTTTTGGCACTGAACACTAATTGCCATATTCAGCAGTTTCTCAAGTTTTCTAAAGTCCCTACTCATTTTCTCCATCCCCTTCTGATTATCCACTCTATTATAAATTTTGGTGTTATTTGCAAAAAGTTATGCCTTCCATTCCAGGTCTTCTGCAGTGTCACTTAGGAAGACATTGAAGAGGATCATTTCTAGTACTGAGCCCTGAGGCACCATGATGGTCACTGTCCGCTCACTACAGCAAATGCCATTTACCACCTTCCTCTGTTGTCAATCCATTAACCAGTTTTCTACTTAGTTTACCACTTTCGATCCCACCTCTAGACTGTCCAATTTCTTTATCAGTATCGTATGTGGCACAGTGTCAATGGCCTTGTTGAAATCCAAGTAGGCCATGACCACTGCCCTTCCTTGATCTATTTCCCTGGTCACCCAGGGATATTAAAACAGTTCCCCACTACTGACTCTGAATAATCAGTTTCCAACACCCCAAACACCCCAGTACCAATAGTACAAACCCCACCCCACATGTCCACAGGTAAACTGAGTCATTGTGGAGGGTGGTGGCTCTAAATGCAAGAGCCTGCAAAACAAAATGGCTGAGCTGTATTTGCTGATGGCAGATGGGGAGGTGGACATGGCTGCCATCACAGAGACATGGGTCACACGTAACCATGGCTGTGATCTCTACATCCCAGGGTACTGTATAGAGGGGATGGGGGGCAGGTGGAGGTGGAGATTGGTTCTGTATGCAAGGGAAGGTATTACCTGCACTAGAGAGGAAGAGACAGTAGAAAGGACAGAACTGCTGTGGGCACAGGTGTGGTCATCAAAAGGCAGTAAACAAAGGACTGGAGTTGTGTACAGGCCACTGTACCAGAAGGAGGAGTTGTACAGGAAGCTGGGGTCCAAAACTGTGGTGATGGCCAGTGGGGTGGGGGGACACTTTAAGAGAAAATACGGAGACACTTTCTCACTGAAAGGGTGATGGCAAAGTATAATGAGTTGGCAGATGAAGTAGTCTCCTTGAATATCATAACTTCAAGGGGGGATGGGATGGGGTAAAAGAGAAAATTACATACAGGAGGGGAATGCTGGAGAAGGGGGATATCATGGGAAAGGGAGGAGTGGATAGTGGGGAGGGGGTAGATCTCTCAGTAGATACTGAGAGGTCTGCAAACTCAAGCAGACTAGACAGACCAAAAGGCCTTTTTCTGCTGGCTACTTTCATATGCTCGTATGTTTGTAGGCACCTATCACCCTCCTTCCCCCTCGTTACCAAGAGATATAACAAAGTCAGTGAAGAAGACATCTGTAAAAAAAAATCTGGCCTTGCAGCGTGGTTAGCCAATCATTACAGTTCATTCAGTGTGAATAAATTGGTGATGAAAAAAGGCTGGTCACTAGCCACTGTGGGGGATGATTTTCTTTTTGCACATGCCTTCTTCACTGACCTGTGTTGTATCCATTGGGTGATGAAGGGGAGGAAGGGTACTGGATACCAGTGGGTGTGTATGGGGGGTGTGCTGTTTGACTGGGATCAGGCTGTGGTGGGGTTGGGAAATTGTGATTATTTAGAGTTGGAATGAGGAAGGATGATTTTTGCTATGAAGGGAATCATCTGTATAGAAACATAGACACATAGACTTTGACGGCAGATAAGGACCGCTTGGCCCACTTAGTCTGCCCATTTCTCTACCTACAGGATAAGCTGCAGATCCTAGATAACCAACAGATTATTTCTTCCTACCCCCAATTGTCCCATGCATTCTTGAATTCTCCCACAATTTTAGCCCCCACAACCTCCTCAGGAAGGCTGTTCCATGCACCACCACCATCTCTGTGAAAAAAATACTTCCTCACATTGCCCCATGAGCCATCTCCCCTCTATCTTCAAATTGTGCTGATCTGTTCTTGCACATCTCTTTTTCTGAAAGATGCTACCCTGTTGGACTTTGTTGATTCCACTGAGGTACTTAAAAGCTTCTATCATGCCCCCCTCTCCCTCCTTTCCTCAAGGGTATACATATTAAGCTCCTTTAGTCTCTCCTCATATGGCTTCTCTTGCAGACGCTGCACCATTTTAGTTGCCCTCCTCTGGACTGCCTCCATCCTGTCTATGTCCTTGCAGAGATAGGATCTCCAGAACTGGATGCAGTACTCCAGATGGAGTCTCACCAACTGTCTGTACAGAGGGATAACAACTTCTTGTTTTCTGCTGGTGATGCCTCTCCCTATACATCCCAGTATTCCCCCAGCTCTCCCTGCTGCCTTCTCACATTGCTTGCTAACCTTAAGGTCATCTGATATGATTACCCTCAGGTTCCTTTCCATTTTTGTTGTTGTTACTACCTCCCCCCATTGTGTAACCTTCCCCTGGGTTTTTGTTTCCCAGGTGCATTATTGTGCATTTCTTTGCACTGAATCCTAGCTGCCATACTTCTGACCATTCCTCCAACCTTGCCAAGTCCCTTCTCATCCTTTTCACGCCTCCTTGTGTATCAACCCTGTTGCAGATCTTTGTATCATCTGCAAAGAGGCATACTTGTCCTTCCAGTACCTCTGCAATGTCACTTATAAAGACATTAAAAAGGACTGGACCCAGTACTGAACCCTGCAGTACCCCACTAGTAACTCCTCTTTCTTCCGAGTGGACTCCATTTACAATTACCTTCTGTGACCTGTTGTCCAGTCAATGTTTTACCCAGACTACCAGCCTGGGACCCACTCCTAGGCTGGTTAATTTGATTATTAATCTTTTGTGTGGGACTGTGTCAAATGCCTTGCTAAAGTCTAGATAGGCCATGTCGACAACCCTTCCCTGGTCTACTACTTTGGTCACACAGTCAAAGAAGTCAATTAGATTCATCTGACATGACCTTCCTACTGTGAACCCATGCTGCCTTGGGTCCTGTGCCCACTTTCCTCTAGGTACTCAACAATTCTTTCCTTCAGAAGTGATTCCATCACTTTCCCTACCACAGAGCTCAAACTGACAGGTCTGTGGTTTCCTGACTCTGTCTTGCTTCCACTTTTGTGAAGGGGAATCACATCCGCCTTCCTCCAGTACTCAGATACCACACTATCCTCTCATGATTTGTTAAAAAGGGTAGTCAGTGGTGTCACTAGTTCTCCCCTTAATTCTTTTAGAATTCTGGGGTGAATTCCATCAGGCCACACTGCTTTGTCCACCTTCAGTTTTAGGAGTTATTTCAGAACCCTTTCTTCTGTGAAAGGACTGGGATCTACCACCCTATCCAGAGTGCTTCTGTTAATTAGATTAGGCACCTCCCCCTCCTCCTCCTCTTTTGTGAATACTGAGCAGAAGTAGTCATTCAGTATCCCTGCTTTTTCACTGTCCCTCTCTGCCCACCCACCGTCCTTTCTATTCAGCCTCACTATCCCTCCCTTTGTCTTTCTGCACTCTTTCTTAACCTAGTGGGCTATCTTTTCCTCAGTTTGGGCTTTTGTTATTCTGACTTCCCTTCCTGCTTCCTTTTGCCTTAACTGGTACAGTTATCTGTCCTGCTTCTTCTGTGTTTCCTTATATTTCCTAAATGCTATCTTTTTCTCCCTAACCTTCACCGCCACCTCTTTTGAGAACCATAGTGACTTTTTCTTTCATTTTGATTTATTTGCTTCACACAAAGGCTTGTTGCCTCTGCAATGGCTGTTTTGATATTTCCCCATTGTTGTTCCATCCCTCCTTCTAGCCTGTTTGCTAGTGCTTTTCTAAGGCACTCTCCCATCTTGCCAAAGTCAGCCCTCCTGAAGTCCAGTACCCTCACTTTTGTACGGCTTGACTCTGTAGCTGAGTTTATCATGAACCACACTGTTTGGTGGTCACTTGTTCCCAGATGGCTACCCACTTCTAGATCTGAGATCCTCTCATTGTATCCATTTGAGAGTATGAGGTCTAAGATTTCTCCCTCATGAGTGGGTTCCAAAAGTAGTTGTCTGAGGCATGCCACATGTAGAGCATCGAGAATGGCCCTGCTCTTGGATGTGGCTGCAGCAACAGTGCTCTAGTTAACATATGGCATATTCAGGTCCCCCATCAACAGTATCTCCCCTTTCTATGCCATCCTAAGGATGCCTTCTATCATATCCTTGTCCATTCCCTCTCCCTGACATGGAGGTCTCTATACAACCCCTGAGCGGATTGTGGTGTCATTTCCAGTCTCTAAGGTGACCCCCAGTGCCTCCTCTCCTCCCTGTTTACTTTTTGTTCTGTTGTTTGTATCCCTTCCCTTACGTAGAGAGCTATTCCTCCCCCTCTTCTACCCTCCCTGTCTCTCCTGTAGTTTGTGTACCCTAGTATGTTAACATCCCAGTCATGGTTCTCCGTGTACCATGTTTCAGTGACTGCTACGATATTCAGGCATCTCTCTTCCATCAAGGCCACAAGTTCAGGGAGTTTGTTGCCCAGACTACGGGCACTGGTACACATTACCCTCCATTTCTTGATGGCCTTACCCCTTTTTTGCCCCATCTCTGCCCTTATTGCATTTGTCATTTTCTCCATTTACACCGGCCATTCTCCCTATAAACATCTCTATCTCGGTGTTTACCTCACTTACTACCCTGATTTATTTTGGGGGGGCTAGGATTTCCCCGTTCATTTCCAGTGCCTCCCCCCCTTGGCTAGTTTAAATGCTTGGTTCCCCTCCTAGACAGATGCAGACCATCACACCAGTATAGGCCTGCATCACTCCAGATGGACCCCCAGTCCCCAATGAAGCCAAATCCCTGAGCTCTGCACAAGTTTTTCAACCACTGATTGAATCCCATGGTGTGAAGCACCCTAGCCTCATCCATGCCATAGACAGACAGCACCTCAGAGAAGGTTACTGTGCGTGCTATTTGTCTAAGCCCCCCTCCCCATCTCCACAAAGGCTTCTTGCACTGCTCTGATCCTTTTCTTAGCCAGGTCATTTGTCCCTAGATGGACAATGACATCCAGCTCCCTCCTCTGTGCAGCTGCTCCTGCGATCCTGAGGATTCGCTCCCTGTCCCCCCAAGCCATGGCACTTGACAGGCACCTTACCTCCCTCTCCCCTTCCTCCCCCAGTTCTACCTTCATAACAATGGAGACCCACACCAGGAGTTGTTTCCTTCCCCTGTGGGGTCCCATGCCACCCTCCTGTGGGTCTCCTTTGTGGAGGTTCCCAGCATACTCCTTAGTCTCCACTATGGGTGCCTCCGTAGAGGAACCACACTTTGCCAGAATGGCATATGAATTGTGGAGAAGTACAACTGTAGGAATGCATCACTGTTCCACCACCCTCACCCTCCCTGAGCCCACTGTGGTCCAACCACTCCTCTTTCTTGGCAACCTCTGAGGCAACGGCAGTCATCCTGGTGGTCCCTGGGTGGGAGAGGAGGTCCCCCAAATCCTTGCCAACTCAGCCTGGAGATGAGCAACCTCCTCCCTCAGCCCAGAGAGGTGCCTGCAATGGGACAACACCACATCCTCCAGAAGTCTCCTGGAAGACTGCTGCTCCACAGCCACTGCACTTCACCACTCCCATCATGTCTTATTTTTGGCCCCTTAACTGTTGTTTGGAATATTTACTCTTTCCTCTGTTTTTTTCTCCCTAATTACTTGCTGCCTCTGTACCTTTTAAGCTTCTGATCTTCCTGTTCTGAGACAAGAAGTTCTATATTTCTCAGTAGTCTCCTTACTTGCTCAGAGTCAGACCTCCAGCAGCTAGGGAGGGACGGAGAGCTACTCTTTTCCTTCCAGGATGGTGAGTCTTTTGTGGCTCTGTGATCACTCACTTCCTGCTCCCAAACAGGGTTCCTGTTGTCAGTCAAATCCTGTTTCTATAAAAGTAGAACTGGCTTAGGGTGGGGGTGAAGGGGAGGGAAGGAGGACAATATAGTCCCAGTAGAGAAGTATAGTTATAACAGCAGCTCCTTCTTCTTGGTGCTTTCTGCCTGTTCTCTGGAAGAAGCTATCTAGGGCAATGTTTAAATCTGGCTTTAACATGGCTTCCTTCTAGCTAAGCCACTCCTCCTACTTCACAGCTCTTTCTACACTTAGTAATTGCACAGATAACAATTCCCTTCAGCCACCTGAGACAAACACCTAGATAACTGCACAGATAACAATTCACTTCAGCCAACTCAGACGAACACACTAACTTTTTTGGGGGTTTGTTTTTACCCTAAATTGAAGGACCCAGTAGTAGAGTTCTAGTTCTTTAGTCCCAGTAGAGAAGTATAGTTATAACAGCAACTTCTTCTTCTTGGTGCTTTCTGCCTGTTCTCTATATCTATATAAGCAGGAACTGTGATGAGAAGTTGGGGAGTGCTATGGGGTAACTATAATATGTGTTAGCTTTTAGTGCAGGAGGGGGTGCATTTATACACTGCACATGAATAGGATATTTTTTATTAACATAAACAGCCAATTTTTTTAAAAAGAACTGAGTATAGTGGCACTTCACCCATGAAGGTGCCACTACATGTAGGTTTGAATGGCCAGGAGCTACCCAAAGTGGTACCTTTGCTGAGGAAGTGCTACCATGAGTAATCTTCACAGGCAATAAATTACATGAAGTAGCACTTTGTTAGGCCACTTCGCGTAGTGCTACATGCAGCAAAGTTTAAAAAAAAAAAAAAAATTTACACACACTTCTTCCAGTGATGAAAGATGCCAGAAAAATATTAGCCAATGGTTCCACTAACCCATCTGCTGTCACACTATGACTCTCCTTTGATGCAGTCCATCAGATCCAGTTGGCATGCTCACAACTAATTGCATTTTCTTTAACTCATTCACTGTAATATGTATACCTATGTAACTAGTATTCTTGTGGATTTCTCTAATAATATGCCATGATAGTATATGGTTACCCCTTGTTGTGCATGGATTTCTATACTAACTAAAAAGCTGTTGTACCACAATTCAAAAGTCATGGAATACCTTTGTACCCTTCTGTGTTACAACAGCTTTTTAAATTAGCACAGAAGCATGTGGCACCTGCTGTTTTACTTTCATTTTCCCCTACACTCAGAACCCAGTACCTCCTCTAACAAAAAAAAATAATCTGTTGTTTCAACATTTTAAAAAAGAGAAACTTACCACTCACCCAGGTGGGTTCTCAGCAGATGAGTGAGAGTGGATTTCTACTTTGTCAAAAATAAAAAAATAAATATTTATATTTATTGGGAAGAAAAAGCAGCGTTTTTCACTATATGTTTCAAACCATGTACTACACACACAAAAATAAACATTAGCAGCCAGGCAAAACTCGGCTATGTTTTCATCTTGGAGTTCTGATGACATCCGGGACCTCTCAAGCTTCACTCTTGAGGTACATATGATGTCATCAGAGCCCCTCGATGGAAACACAGTCTTATTGTGCATGGTTGTCTGGGTATTAGTCTCTATTTACATTGGCAATGACAGAATGTCATTGTTCTGAAATAAATACCAAACTGAAGTATAAATAAAAAAACAAAAACAAAAAAAAAACATGGCACCATACTCAAAGGAAAGTACATGAAATGGCCAAATGACAACTATAGTGAAAATCTGAGTAATTTATTTTATGTTAAAGAGAAAGCAAGGTATAAAAGCTTTGGCACTTCACATCTCAAGCCATTATATTTTGTCAGGTGGTGGGGCTCCCAGTTGCTGTTATAATATTTATTCAAAGAGTTTAAAGGCACTGTTTCTCTAATTCAGTCAAACTATGGAGCACTCATGCACCTGCATGGTAAGTACCTCTTGTGTAAAAAGTGAATGCACCAATACCAAGAAGTAAATATATATAAAAAAAAAAAACAAGGTAAATCAGTGTAAACCTAAAAAACACAGTAACAGTGTAACATAACTGCTCATAAACTGAAGGGTATGCAAGTGCACATTTTTATTCATAGGTAAAAGCAGAAGCACATACTGTAGCAATCAAGATGAATAAAGCAATACTACAAAAACAAATATGGTGTAGCAATAATACACAAACAAAGAACAAAACAATGGCAGGATTAAAGCAGGAAGCATAAAATGATGTGACTTGGCTGAGCTGTATGCAGGAAATAAGAGTCGTCAAGTGACGTGACAGACTTAACGCTCAAGCAGCTCACAAATGCAGGCACTAAGGCACTAAAACAGGCAGCGCTTGAATGAAATTTTGGCAGCAGGAGAACACAGAATAATCTTTCCAGTGGGGTGACATCACAAAATCAGTGGACCATGCAGAACGTGGTAGACTTAGAAAGAGAAATAAAACATCAGGAAATTGGATGGTTAACAATCGATATTACATAATTCATATATCATACACAGTAACCAACAATAAAGCTAGATGGAAGTTGGTGGAGGTGTTGTATAATGGAAATAAAAAAAAAATTAATGGAGGAGGCCGTTGCGGAAATTAGAATGAAACACAGTGTAAATAATAGCTCAAAATATTCAGTAACCAAGCAAACCCTAAGGGTATTAGCATTTAGAAGGTTTTTGAACTAACACTATAAAAATGGAACCAGATCAATAGTGTCATTCAGGCCATGGGGTGCCAAGGTGTTCAATATAAAGATCCATTTTAGTTCTCCCTACAGTATGGTTTTAACATGGTACCCACCTCTAAGCAGGAAAGGAACATGTTCAGTCCCCATAAATTGTAAATATTGGGGATTGCTGTTATGAAACAGAGAAAAATGGAAACCAAGAGGGGTTATCAGGTGTTTCAGTCATGATCAAACCTACATGCTTTTGAATCCTTTTTTCAAGAAGACTTATAGTTCTCCTAACATAAATTGTACAGCAAGAGCAAATAAGTAGATACAAAACAAAAGATACTGAGCAGCTGATCAATTCACAAATATCAACACTTCTGTTACCTTGACAGTGTACAAATCTTGTGCCTGTTTTGCAAAATCTACAAACATTACATCTACCACATCTGTGGCTGCCAACCAGTGGTGCTAGTAGCCATTGAAGATGTGTGCTGATAGCAGGGCTTTTGAAGAGGCTCTGTGTGACCATGTTACCAACATTTGTGGCTTGGCTGTATGTCACATGAGGAAAATCTTCCAGTAATTGAAAAAGATCAGTGTCTCCCCATTATACTGTCCAGAATTTATTAACAGTGAATGGAGTAACAGGAGCCGTATGATTATGATCAGTTACAAATGTAACTCCAGTGGGTGGCTCACTGCAATGTGTATAAGGTCTGAGAAGGATATTTCTGTCAAGCAGTCTACCTCTGTTCATAGGATTGTCCTCAATTCCTTTCAGATAATCTCATTCCATTAAACAGGGTCTAACTTTGTTGGCTTGTTCATCAAAGAAGGACAAAAAAGAACAGTTTCTTCTAGGAGTGTGTGAACTGGCTCTGTTGCACTGTAGGACCTTCCCGAACCAGGCCAACTCGACTCGAGTACACAGAGCCTTTCATGGCTTGACCTGACGTATTGAGTTTGTCCAGTTTGGAACTGCAGGTCTAGTCTGAAGATATATTACCAGAGATGTTTCATTGCCATGCTGTGAGGAGACTGGCTATGAGAGTGCCGAGCATGCCGGCTGAGTCTGAGGGTGGAGGTGCAGGGGATCAAGGTCAGTGTAAGATGGGACAAGTATTCTCAACACAGGTGCGTTAAATAGTCAAGCAGACTCATCTGTCAGTTACATCACATCCTGACATGTAGGATTTGCATAAAAGGGATTAAATAGATTATTTATATATTGAGATAATCATAGACAGAGACACAAGTCTGTTTTATTGTTTAATGCACATGTGTTGAGAGTACTTGTGGTTGGCTAAACAAACAAAGTGGCACTCGCTAGTCCACCGGAAAGCAATATTATTACAGACACACTTTAGTCCATGGACTAAAGTGTGTCTGTAACAACACTGTTTTCCAGCACACTACTTCAGAAATAAATGAATTTCTGTGCAAATCCGGGCATCATTGTCTTCACTGGAGTTAACCAGCTACTGGCTCTGAAGTGAGAGTGCCACTTTGTTTCACAAATTTGGGCTTGTAGCCTACACTTGCACCCTGCCCCAGTTCATGAGCTCAGCACCTTCCTTTGCTTACTTGTGATTGGCTGTCTGAAGAAGGAGTAGTGCACACCAAAGTGCTGGAGCTTTGTTTGTTATGCATGCTTTGTTGAAATGAAATTTAATAACCATTTAGATACTAGTGGTAGTTGAATCGTATCTTGCTTTGTGTAGTTGGTTTCAAGTCTGATGGTTTATGACAACATTACCATACCTGGTAGTGTGTTTGTCCTGTTTGTTATTTTCTGACATAGTGTTCATTGCTCTCCACTTACACAGCTCTAGGGTAGTAGTGGCTCACAAGTTTTCAGTAGCAGCATGTGACAGGATTCTGTATCAGCAGTACAACTCGTGGTGAATATCCCTTTCGATAGATTATAGGGTTTGAAGGATTAACATACTTATTTTTGTCGTATATGATTTCTAGTCTAATTATTTATGCAAATAATCTATTTATTCCGTTTTATACAAATCCTACATGTCAGATCAAGTCCTTAGCTGGCCATACAGATGTCTATCACTAGTCCATCTAGTTGCTAGGTGTGACGTGGTTCATGGTCTGTGTATGTTAGCAACAGAATTCTGAAAGTACAACACAAAGAAAGTCAGCCTTGCTGAAAGTTCATTGCCTGACTTGTTCCAAGGTTACTGGAAGTGTCACTTTAGAACTGACTGTTGTTCATGTGTTGGGCATGGAGATATAACCCTCAAGGAAAAAGAATTAGTTAAGATTGCAAAGAGAGAGCATTTTGTTCTAAGGGGATATGAGGCTGTTTTGAGTAGATGTAGACTTTGATTTCTGTTATCAGTATTTTTCACAGATGTGCTTGAAGGCTATAGTGGAACAATCTTTGCTTATGGTCAAACCTCATCAGGCAAAGCAGGGGAGTAAGGTGACTCCAGCTGATTGGAGAGATGGTGTCACATCTCATTCTCTGTGCTCCCCAGTTCTGCACCAGAACTACTAGGCCAAATTGGCTTACTAATTTTTTTTTGGGGAGGGGGTTTGTCTCAAGACTCTATGCTCCTTAGCTCTGCATCTGAACTACTAGGCCATAGTGCCTCATTGATTTTGGGGGAGAGTCACGTCTCAGACTCCATGTGCTTTAGCTCTGAACCTGAACTACTAGACTTACTTATTTAGGGGCAGATCACTCCTCAGATTCCATGTTCCCTAGCTCTACATCTCAACTACTAGGCAATAGTGCCTTACAGATTTGGGAGGGGGGTCAGCACATCTCAGACTCCATGTGTTCCCCAGATCTAGACCTGAACTTCTAGGACATAGTGCCTCATTGATTTGGGCATATACTTTCCTTATCCAGAAGCTCACTATCCCGACAACCAGTACCCTGGTCAGCATTGCCCGATAGACATGATATCCCTATGGTAGTACATCTGACAGTATTCTTCCCGACGGGGTAAGGTAGTGGATGTGTTGGAATGCCACCTTACCACTTCTACAGTATGGGAAAGGATGGCTGGATGGGGTTGCTGGCTGAGCTGCGCCGTTAGCGTGGAGGGGTATAATACCGGTAGGTCAGTCAGCATGCTGTGTGTGACTTGAGTTCTGGTCTGGGTCATATCATTTTACACACTGCACCCCATGTAACTACTTAACATTTTACTCCAGGGTCCGCTCCCCCTCGGAGTTAGATATTTTAGTTATGGGGGTGTGGGGGGCAAAGCCCCCCTGCATTTTATACTTATTGTTCGTGTAATGCCCTGAAATGTTTCTGTCGGGCATAGGATCCATTTGAGGGCTATGGATTTTGGGCCATTTTACTCGGTATGCTGAGCGTCAGCATACCAAGTTTAGGGATATCATAGTGTATCCGATTTGGGGGTGGGGTGAGGGGTCACATCTCAGACTCTGTGCTCCCCAGTACTGTTCCTAAACTACTAGGCTATAGTGCTTTACTGATTTTGGTGGGGGTCACATCTCAGACTCCCTGTTCCCAAGCTCTGTACCTGAACTACTAAGCCATAGTGCATCACAGATTTTAGGTGGGAGTGCACATCTCCCATTTTGTGTTTCCCAGTTCTGTGCCTGCACTATGAGGCACAGTGCCTTCCTAATTTTGGGAGAGAGTTCACGTTTCACATTCTGTGTTCTCCAGGTCTGTGCCTGAACTTCTAGGCCATAATACCTTACTGCTTTGGGTGGTTGTCACTGTCACATCTCAGGCCCTGTGTTTCCATGCTAAGTGAAACTAACATCTCAAAAGGGTGGGAGGGGTGGCCAGGGCCCAGTCACATCTCCTATTCATGTTGCCTGTCTCCCCCAGACAAGCATGTCATACTCAGGGATGGCAAAAGTACACAAAAATACAGACAAAAACATTTTTATAAAAATTGAATTTTAATGTTTTATATGGCAAATAGATCAAAATAATAATTCAGATGCATTTCTCATATTCAATCAGTGTAAAAACAGACCTAAAATAATCAGAGTAAATCAGAACACTTTTGAAATAAATTAGTCAGAATCAGAACTGGGTCGCAGCTGACCCTCCCGTCCCTACTACACTTTCATATCTTGTAAATTTTATTTGTTTCTCTGTCAATAGACAACTCTTTTTGTGTAGCTGTTGGGGATGTATGTTTGCATTAGTTTATTTTCACTGTTCATACTAGTCCCTGTAACTATCCGGGGGGTCTCCATTTTCTGGTTGTTGAAATCACATTGTCCCTGACAGCTGCATTTACATATGAGAACACGACCTATCAGCACCCTTTGAACTGCAGATTATGCCTGCCTGCTTTCTTAGAGTTCAACAAAGCAAGTTACAGCAATGTGTAAAATACCACATTTACCTTTAATTACTGTAGCTTTGCAAACTGTCTTATTTGTAATACAGTTTTTTCCTTTAAAATGCATCCTCTGTGTGTGTTTCTAGAGAGTTGTTTTCAGGTTATATGTATTTTCAGCATAGATACATGGTGTAAATCGCTGCTGTGACATCATGTTCTCATATGCTAATGCAGATCTCATGGATAATGTGATTTCAGCAACCAGAAAAGGGAGACCACCAGGACAGTTACAGGGGCTAGTATGAACAGTGAAAATAAAGTAAACACATATATCCCCAGCAGCTACATGAAAAGAGCTGTCAGTTGACAAGAAAATTAAATTTGCAAGATACGAGGGTGTAGTACTCCTTTAATGGGTTCAAGCAGGGCTGGGACAGAGTAAAGGGCTTAATATTTACTCAGAGGTTAGCAGATAGGCAAGGGCAAGGAGGGGAAGGTGGGTGCAAGCCCCCCATCTAAATAATAGGTCATGAGGATGGATGGGTAGGATAAAACCAGGCAGGATGGATGGACCAATGGTCTTTGTCTGCCAACATCAGTTTCTGTGTTACCTTCTTATCCACTATAGCATCATTCTGAAGGCTATGCAAGTACATATCACTATCTGCACTATTTTGGGAAGTTTGGCCAGACATTCAGATATGAAACATATGGTAGAACCACAGGCTGCACTTTATTAAAGGTGAAACTGCAACATAAAGAGTGACCTAAATTAATCCATGGGGGGAAGGTTGCACTTTTGATGTTTTTCTGCCATTTCTTGCCATGAAAGAATGCAATAGTTCTCTAATAAAGTGCTGTTCTGCTTTGCCAAGTCTTTTATCTCAGGGGACTAATTCTGTTCACATTACTGATGATTTATAGATTGCACTGAAACAACCTGAGGCTTCCCCTCTGGCTGTCCTGAAATGTTACACACTTTATTTACAGTGGTAATTAACAGTAACTCCAGAATGCTTTCCTAACCACACTGCTTGCTCTAGAAATCAAATGAGGCTGCTTGCTAATATTCTTTCTTTGATTTTTTCATGCCTGTTATTGCATTGTTTTAAACCTCAAAAAAAGGGAGTGGGGGCAGGAAGGTCCTCTTTGAGTTCTTTAATAGTAGTACTCAGGCACTGTATCTTTGTGTAGTGGTGTCAGAGGCCAGGGCCTCTCTGTTTCATGCATTGAACCACAGCTGATTAGTATGGGTGGCAACCATTTCTAGCTGTAATTGCATAAGGCATCCCCTGAAGAGCCCTTGCCAACTGGCAAATCTGTTATCTCTTGTTCTTGTAGTGCAGCCAGAAAGTAAGTGCTTCATCGTGCGCATCATGAGAGCAGTGTAAATATTCAAAGAGCAGATTCACCAACTGCAGATGCAAATCCATGTGATTCCATTTAGCTTGAAAACCCTCCAGTGTTCACTCTGCTGTTAGAACTGGGACCCTGTAAACAGCACCTGCAGCATTTAACAGCTCTGCTAATTGTGCACTGTTTCATTTGCAGAAGGTAAGGTAAAAAAAAAAAACTCATATGTGGAATTACTAGCCCTCTGAGGATCTATACCTATAACTCAGCACTTTTGTGTATTTAGTTAGGTCTCTGCATCATTATTGTGTTCTGTAAGCATAATTTATTCAGTTATTTCAGTTTTGAAGAGAATGCTATTTATTTTTCTGGGTCAGCACACCTGAGATGTACTGTCTCATTTTCACTGAGATACTGTTTTTACATTGTGACCTAGACAGTGTTGGGCCATGAGTGTATGACCAACCAATTTCTGTCTGGACCTACCTATAATAATAGCTTAGCAGTTGATTAATGCAGAGCTAACCACCTTGTCTTGTTTCTTTTGCAGTATGTATATTTTGGAACTTACACATTTTCTCTTCAGGACATAGAAACACAGAATTTAATGGCAGACAGAAACTGAAGGTCTATCAAGTCTGCTCTTACTATACTATCTCACCCTTCTTACCTACTGTCATGGTGGGCTGTATCCCCCCAACTAGCACACTCCTCAAACCATTGCTGCCCCCTTTCAGGATTGTGAGTCCCCTTGTCCTCTCCCATTTGTGTTTAACTATGTTAAAGGTAGCTGCCCCCACCACTTCTGCAGGCAGTCTGTCCCATGGTTTCTCCACACTCAGTGAAGTAGAATTTCCTCATGTTTTTGCTGAATTTCCCCACCAAGAACCTCCAATCATGCCCCCTAACCTAGTAACTGCCTCCCTGTTTCTTACAATTAGGGCAGCACTGTTTCACTTGTCTATACCTCTGAGAAACGTACATGTTTTAATCCTGTCACCCCTCTCCCACCTAGCCTCCAGCGAATACATGTTTAGAGGTTCCATCCATTCCTCCAAGGATCTGCCCTGCTCTCCCTGGATCATCTTGGTGATGCCTTGCCATACTGACTTTAGTCTGTTAATGTCCTTCCTCAGGTGAGGGCTCCAGAACTGGTTACAGTACTCTGGATGAGGGCTTGCCAGGGATCTGTGCAGTAAGAGAATCATCTCACTTCTCCTACTGTCTAAACTTCTCCCAATATAACCCTGCATCTTTGATGTCTTGCTGTATACTTTGTTGACTTGTTTGCTTGAGGGAACATGATTATTACCTTCAGATCTTTCGCCTCTATTGAAGTGGCCAGTCTAACTCCTCCCATACAGTATTCTGAGAGTGGATTCCATCTGAGTGCATTACTTTGTACTTCTTGCCCTGAACTTCCACTAGAGATGTGCCAAAGTTTTAATTTGCTGCCAAATTTCCAGCAAAGTTTCCAACTCCACCTATGCAGAGCAATCTGGGAAGTTTTACCATTATCTTCAAAATTCAAGGTTAACGTAATCAGAAAAAATTTATATTAGAATAAGGCCATTGTGTGAAGCCTTGGTGAGACCTCATACAGAATACTGTGTGCAATTTTGGACTCCTGGTAGCAAGATGTATATGGGGAGACTGGAGGCTCTGCAGAGAAGAGCAACCAGGATCTCAGATTTAGAAGTGGGTAGCCATTTGGGAACAAGCGACCACCAAACAGTTTGGTTCATAATAAACACAGCTGTAGAGTCAAGCCATAGAAAAGCAAGGATGTAGGACTTTAGGAGGGCTGACATTGGCACAATGGGAGAGTGCCTCAGAAAAGCTCTAGCAAACAGGCAAGAAGGAAGAGTGGAAGAACAATGGAGAAAAATCAAAACTGCTATCACAGAGGCAAGAAACCTTTGTGTAAAGCAAATCAACAAAACAAAGGGAAAAGCCACTATAGTTCTCAAAAGAGGTGGCAGGGAAGGTTAAGGAGAAAAGGATAGAATTCAGGAAATATAAGGAAACAGAGAAGGAGCAGGACAGAGAACTATATCAGTTAAAGCAGAAGGAAGCAGGGAAGGCAGTCAGAATAACAAAGGCCCAAACTGAGGAAAAGATAGCCAACTCTGTTAAGAAGGGGGATAACACCTTTTATAGGTACATTAGGGAGCGAAGAAAGACCAAGAGAGGGATACTGAGGCTTGATAAAGGGGAGGGAATGTGGGCAGAGGGTGACAGTGAAAAAGTAGGGATACTGAACGAATACTTCTGCTCAGTATTCTCAAAAGAAGAGGTGGGGGAGGTACATAAACCAAACAATAGAAACACTCTGGATAGGGGGATTGATATCAGTCCATTCACAGAAGAAAGGGTTCTGAAAGAACTCTTAAAATTGAAGGTGGACAAAGCAATGGGGTCTGATATGATTCACCCCAGAATTCTAAAAGAACAAAGAAGAGAACTAGTGACAACACTGACTACCCTCTTTAACAAATTATGGGAGAATGGGGTGGTACCTGAGGACTGGAGGAGGATGGAAGTGATTTCACTTTACAAAAGTGGGAGCAAGGCAGAGGCAGGAAACTACAGACCTGTTAGTTTGACCTCAGTGGTAGGTAAAATGATGGAATGACTTCTGAAGGAAAGAATTGTTGAGTACAGTAGCAGCCACAGACACTGCCAGGTATTTCCTGAAATGTCTGTGATATTTACAGAAATATCTCCTGCTTTCTGCATTTCCACAGTAGGAGCAGCAGAGAGAAATTCTTCAGAAATTTCATGAAATATCTGGAAATAGCTGCCAATGTCTCTGGCTACTACTGTATTTAGAGGCCAGTGGGGCACAGGACCCAAGGCAGCATGGATTCACAGTGGGAAGGTCGTGTCAGACAAATCTAATAGATTTCTTTGACTGGGTGACAAAGTAGTAGACCAGCAAGGGGCTGTGGACATGGCTTACCTAGACTTTAGCAAGGCATTTGACACAGTCCCACACAAAAGATTAATAAAGAAGTTAGCCAGTGCTGGAGTGGGTCCCAAGGTAGTAGCCTGGGTAAAAACTTGGTTGGACAACAGGATGCAGAGGGTAATAGTAAACAGATTCCACTCTGAAGAAAGGTGGGTTACTAGTGGGGTACCACAGGTTTCAGTACTGGGACTGGTCCTCTTTAATGCCTTTATAAGCGACATTGTAGAGGGACTGGAAGGAAAAGTATGTATCTCTGCAGATGATACAAAGATCTGCAACAGGGTTGATACACAAGGAGGGATGGAAAGGATGAGAAGGGGCTTGACACGGTTGGAGGAATGGTCAAATACATGGCAGCTTAGATACAATACAAAGAAGTGCAAAGTAATGCACCTGGAAAACAAAACCGGGGAAAAGTACACAATGGGGGGGTGAGATACTAACAACAACAAAAATAGAATCGGGCCTGAGGGTAGTCATATCAGATGACTTAAAGGTGGGCAAGCAATGTGAGAAGGCAATAAGGAGGGCTGGGGATACTGGGATGCATAAGGACAGGCATCACCAGTAAAAAACAGGAAGTTGTTATCCCTCTGTACAGACAGCTGGTGAGACCCCATCTGGAGTACTGCGTGCAGTTCTGGAGACCCCATCTCCACAAGGACATAGATAGGATGGAGACTGTCCAGAGGAGGGCAACAAAAATGGTGCCGGGTCTGCACCAGAAGCTGTATGAAGAGAGATTAAAGGAGCTTAATACGTATACCCTCAAGGAAAGGAGGGTACATGATAGAAACTTTCAAGTACCTCAAGGGAATCAACAAAGTCAAAGAGGGTAGCATCTTTTAAAAAAAGGGATGTGCAAGAACAAGGGGGCACAATTTAAAGATAGAGGGGGGATGGCTTAGAGGTAATGTGAGGAAGTATTTTTTCATGGAGGGTTATGGATGCATGGAACAGCCTTCCAGAGGAGGTCATGGAGTCAAAAACAGTGGGGGAATTCAAGAGTGCATGGGACAGACATAAGGCAGTTCTAGTGGGGGGTAGGAGAAAGTAGGCTGTTGGTTAACTAGGATCTGCAGCTTATCCATTAGATATGGAAATGAGCACACTAGGTGGGCCAAGCGGTCCTTATCTGCTGTCAAATTCTATGTTTGTACGTTTCTATGGATAGTAAAAAGTGTGAAGGATAAGAGCTATGAGGATTGGTTGCATGAGTTAGATATGTACTCTCTACAATACAGATCATTAAGAGGAGACCTCTGTCTAGTGTACAAGGCATACAATAATAAATATCTGTGGGAGTGCTTGGACCTGGTAAAAAGAGAAAATGGCAGAGATGTCAGGGGTCATAAACTGATGCTCAGGTTAGAAAATTATAAAAAGAACGCTAGAGTATACTGGTTTAACCAGCCACTGATGGCAGAATGGAACGGGCTACCAGATGAAGTGGTTATGAGTAAGAACATGAATCAGTTTAAAAAAATCGTTGGATATGGTCATGAAGACTTGAGGAAGGGTGGGTTTGAGAACTAAACAGACAAGTGAATATGGGTTACCACTGCTGACTTGCAAAATCCTATGAAAAAACTTCACGTGGTAACTTCACTGTTAATTCTGCTTTTGGGATGTCAAAGATGATGTTTTTGAAAATGAGGCTTCTGGAGCGGTAAACAATTTGTCTGAAAGTCAATGTTTCAGCTTCTGCACTCACATGGTACATGTCTATATAGTGACTCTGCCTCACTTTCACTTTTGCATTGTTGTTCAATCAGAGACGGAGCCTGTCTGAAACAAAGAATTTCATGAGAGATTTAGAGAATCAGAGTGGAATTTGTTGACTATTTTTCTTTCTTACTTTATTATTTTAGTTCTTGTGACTAGTTTTGTTCTAGTCAAGCATTTTTATAAAAAAAAAAAATAGGCAGTTTCATTTTGCCCCTTTTTCTACAATTTTCATAACTTTCTCTTTCAATCTCCTTTTTTTTCTTTTTGTTTGGTGATAGTAGTGATGGAGAGGATGGATTTGCACCCATGACTGTGCCATATGGCTGCATCACCCCCTCCCAAGCTCCTCCTCAGCATTCACTTCAGCAGCAGGAGAAGCAGCAGCAGTGTCCTCAGGGGAGTGCTGGTCAGTTTGCCCCTGACCAGCAGCAGCAGCCCCAAGTTCCCCAGTTTCCTGTGAGGGTCAGCAGCCAGAACCTGCCATGCTCCCCTGTGGAACCACCACTGCCATCAGCTCCCTTCAAGCAGAGGAGCCCCGCCCATCACCCTCTGTTCCTCCACAAGCACCACCAGCTTGTCATTGCCTGTGCCACCCCCCTGTCAGATCTACCCTTGTGTGGGAGTTCTTTGACAGTTATGAAAGTGACAACAGTGTTGTCACATGTAAGATCTGTAAGGCCAGGGTAAGGCAGGAGGAAAAGAGGGACCTGCTTGGCATAGGTGGCCATAGAACTGACCTACAAATTAATGACAGTGAGCAGTGGGAGGACCATCAAAAAGATTTGGTAAGTGGTGGTGGCATTGTTGGGGGAGGTGGTGGTCCCTCCTCTGTGCCAGCAGAGGTGCCACACAGCCATCTTCAGCAGCATGTGAGAGAGGTTCAGCAGGCAAACCCCATGCAAGGGGCTGCATCCCATGCAGCACAGGCAGCAGAACCAGAAGCAGCACCCACAACCATACCAGCCAGCATAAGGGAGGAGCTGGCTATTTTATGGAGGGGAATGGGGAATGTCCAGTGTAAGGTCATTTTTTTACCATTGTTTTACCAGGAGAGACACACTAAGCTGAAAGCTTGTTTACAGGTGGAACCTGGGAGCAAAAGGAAGTTAAGTGACTTGCTCAGGGCCACACAGTATGCAAGTGGGGGCTGTGGGATTCAAACCCAGTTCTCCAGGTTTGCAGCTAAGAGCCTTAAACCACTGTGCTATGTTGCTCACTGGGTCACTGCTATGGAGGTGATAATGACAAGAATCCTGACCAACCAACAACAGCTTTCAGAAGGGATGGTGGAGCTGAGCTGGGGCAGCACGGGTGGTGGTGCTGGAACTTCTGGGGCCTGGGCCAGTAATGTTTTTTTTTAAAATCACACCTTTTTCTTTTCTACATACCTTCTACTATCCTTTTTTGTGAGTCTGTGCTACACTGAGCTCGGTGTTGGGACCAGTGTTGTTTGGGATATTCATTCCAGACATATCATGGGACATCAAGAGCAAAATCGGTCTGTTTGCTGATGATACCAAGGTAGGAGCGGTGGTGGATGACCTAGGGGGATGGCAGGGGTTGCAGGATGATCTGGCAAAGCTTGAAACCTGGTCGGACACCTGGCAAACTGTGGTTTAATGCCAAAAAGTGCAAGGTGCTGCATTTTGGGATGAAGAACCCAAGGAGGAGTTACCAGTTGGGGGGAGTGCAGCTTGCCCAGACAGAGGAGGAGAAGGATCTGGGGGTGCTCATTACAGGGTCAATGAACAACTCGGCACAATGTAGGAAGGCAGCTGCAAAGGCCAACAAAATGCTGGGTTGTATTGCCAGGGGTATATCCTCGAGGAGGGAGGAGGTGATTCTGCCACTGTATAGGTCATTAGTTAGACCGCACCTGAGTACTGTGTGCAGTACTGGTGCCCGTGTCTGAAGAGGGACATTAACTTACTGGAGAGGTGCAGCGAGGGTGACAAAGATGATCAAGGGGCTGGGGACTTATCATACGAGAGGAGGCTGAAGGAGTTGAACATGTACTCACTGGAGGAGAGGAGGGATGGGGGACATGATTGAAACCTTTAAATACATGAAAGGAATAAACAAGACAGGTACAGAGGGGCTGTTCAAAGTAAGGGAGAGGAGGGGCACCTGGAGCCATGATATGAGACTGGAGGGAGGAAGGTTCAGGAGGGAGATGAGGAGACACTTTTTTACAGAGAGGATGATGGCTGGGTGGAATGCGTTACCTGTAGAAGTGGTATCCAATAGAACAGTGGACTGCTTCAAAAGGGAATAGGACAGGACAAGGGGAGGGTTAATGAAGTGGAAGGGTGGAAGCAAGGGGCAGCTGCAGAATAAGGGGTTCTAGCTGCACATTCGAGCAGACTTGATAGACCTCTAGGCCTTTATCTGCTGGCAAATTTCGTATGTTCGTAAAAAATATAAAAACAAATTTGAAAAAATGAAATGTTCATTTCTTTACTGTCCCACTTGTCTATATTTCTATACTATCTGCTTTGTTTCTATCGTCCTCCAAAAATACAAACATTTTTTATTTCCTATATATATTTTCTTTCATGCTGCTCTGTTTCCAATTTCCATACATCACACCTTTCCTTTTTTTCTATTTCTCACTATCTTTTCTGAAAATTTTCTCAACTAGCAGAATAAATATGTCAAGTGGCTACAGGTTAGTAGTACTGCCACTGACACGTGGTACTGAGCTGTTTAAGTCTCCCTCTCAGACAGTCTGTGTTGTCAAGCACTTTAGTTTATACAGCTGCAAAGCATAATATATGCATTTCCCACTTCTGGAAATTCTGCCCCAAACCAGAAATCAGTAATGCTGCTAATGAGCTGCTGCTGCTGCTGGTGCTACTATGTTATTTCAGTCACCCTCTCGGACAGTCTGTGTTGTCAAGCATTTTAGTACACACAGCTGCAAAGCACAATATATAAATTTCCCACTTCTGGAAATTCTCTAAAAGCTAAATAATAAAATAGAGCTGCTGAAGGAATTAGATCACTTCAATGTACCCCTCTGAAGGATCTGTTTGAACCTGTTTATTGTCCTGTTTAACAGTTACTGCTTCATTTAAGCCAAAATGATATGCAAACTGGGAAGGCATTAACAGGCCATTCCAGTACTTTGCATGGGAAAAGATATCGATCAATCAATCAATCCATCAAGTCTTTATTTAACCAGGCATTCATCGTTGAGCAGAAGCTCATTTGCAAGATGGACCTGGGTGGATCATAAACAATTGTATATACAGGTCAACACAGGTATTTACAAGGCAATACAGATAATACTGTTTACAGACAGGAAGAAAAAGAAGTTCATATGTACATAGAATTATGCAGCTATTGTACAGATTACAGAGTATTTACATACATAGAAGTGCCTATAGGAAGATAAAGCAAGTTATCTAAGGTTGCAGGAGGAAGTAACGGAGGAAAAAAATATATACACCAGGTAGAGGCGAAGGTGGGGGGGGAGGGAGGCAGGTAGGGGGAGAAAGGCTAGGAGGGCACGGTGCACATAGAGGAGTTGGTAAAACAGGATGTAGAGAAGGTGGATGGAGAAAAGGAGTATGTGTGAGCCCCGGGATTGAATGCTATAAAGTACAGGGCATGGTAGGATGTCATAACCCAGGGGTAGTGAGCTCCTATCCGAGGTTGGGAAAGGAAGGATAAGGGGATGGATGGGCCTAGTGTTGATAAGACAGGGGGATAAGAGAGAGAACAATTAGGCTTGTGAGGAGCAAGCTGCAGGGTCAGTACTTAAAATTGGGTCTAGGCGTGGCTATATACCAGTGCAGACACCCGGTATTGGGTCTGAGTGGGTGAAGCAGTTACATACTTCTGATTGTACAGAAATAAAGTGTCTTGAAGGCATTTATACCGATTAGAGTTCTTAATTTGAGGGTTTTTTGTAGATCGTTCCATAAGGTAGGTAGCACGAAGCTTATGGCTGCCCTGCCGAAACGGGATTTTGCTTTGGGTACTTTAAGTGTAATATCTGAGTAACTTCTTAAGTCGTATTTCCCAATTATACTCAGAGGAAGACAGCAGGAGATATAGTAAGGCAGTTTATTACAGATGGCTCTATAGGTCCAGAGAGCGGCGTTTCTGTGGCGCCTGAACTTTAGTGATGTCCACCCCACTGCCGCATATAGGGTGCAGTGATGTGTGTCGACGGGAAGTCCCATTATAAACCTCAGTGCTCGATGGTAGAGTGTGTCCGGTTTAGAAATGTAAGAGTTGGGGCATTGGCTGTAGATGAAATCAGCGTAATCAACCAATGATAGGAAAATGGATTGGACCAGTTTCTTGGCATCTCTGGTGAGAAATTGGTTGATTCTAAAATATATAGATAGATTACAGATATAGTCTGCTGTTCTCTTTACTCAATACACTGATGACCTACCAGCAAAGGGAAGTATTTTATTTTACTTTGTTTTTTAACTGGTGTGTGTGTGTGTGTGTTAACAATGTATTTCTAAACATTTTTTCTTACTGTTTTTCTATTTTCAGGTATTATTATTAGCTTGGTGACTTACAGGGAGACTGTCAACCTGTTTTTTATCATATTATTTCTAGTTGAAACCCCACATTTTATGATTGCTTACCCTCTCTAAAATTCACTGATGTTGCTGTTTGTTTTGTCTGTCACCTTGCTAGGTAGAACTGAAATGCATGGCAATGTATATTTATAAACAACCTTGTTTTTGTTTACAATCCTGGTTCTGTTCTTACTGCATACTTTATGAGCATTAGAAACACACCCAAACAGTGCAGTCACTCATAAAGCAGTAGCCTCCTAAACTCCCACTGCATCACAAGGGGCTAGACTGTTTTGTGGGTTTTCCCAAGTCCAGGAAAAAATGCATTTGGAGCTGATCAAGGAATGTAAACAAACCTGTTTTGGTGTGATAACACCAGTATGTTGGGCAGTCTATTTTTTACTTTTTTAAAGAAAATAAGAGTCAGAATTAAACTACCAGCTACATCAGCAATCTTTACAGAAGTTTGGCAATCATAAAATATGTTTTTTAAACTAGGGACGCTTTGAGACCTAAGGGGGTTGAAAGTGTCCCTTTAAGGTAAGTATTTTGTTATTTCCTTTTTTGACTGTGTTGTAACCACTTTATTTCTAATCATTTTTTCTTACTGTTTTTTCTATTTTCAGATATTATCACTAGGGTAATGAAATCATGTTGCTACATAGGTCCAGTCTGTATCTTTTTTTGAAATTTAGCAATTTTCCTAACCACAGAAGGTAAGTATTATTGGGGGGGGAGGGAATTTTGTTTTTAATTCAGAAAAGTTTTGCAGATGTCAAACTGTTTTCTGTTACTGTTACTCTAATTTCAAGTAATTTTCAGCAAGTATCTTCTGCAAAGTAGTCCAGGTAGAGAAGATGGCTTGATTGCTACAGCAGGAGACAGCAGCACACAAGACTGTGGAGACAAGAAAAGATTATTTGGAATCTACTGTAGTACCCACTGTAGTGGTGGCCACGCAGTATAGCTGTTGTTGAGTCCCCTTCTTACTATACCTGTCACCTGTGAAGAAAAAAAGAGAAATTATTTTGCCTCCCTTTGGCCACCGTGACACTCTATATTCCTGTGAAAAAGGAGAACAAAGAAGAAAAAGACACACACACAAAAGAAGAAAATCATAATGATACATACTGTTACATTATTGCTGCTGGTCGTGCTGTTTATTGGCTGGTGCATGCCACTGAGATGGTGTAGGAAAACATTACATAACTCCTGTTTCTTGAGGGCTTTCTGGCTTTGTGACTGCCTTTAGCATTCATCCCTGCCGGGAGACAAAAGTAAAGAAAAAAAAACATGTTAAAGTCATTCTGAGTAAAATGTAAGGGCTTTCATCCTTAGCAAGGCCAAGGACTGGAGTCACCCAATACCACTTAGAATAAGGACTGTAAACAACAGTGAAAGTGACTTACCATCACGGCAGACAAAAAGAGGCCTTGCAGGAGTTGCGGTCTTGCTGCCCTGATGAGCTGACTGGCTGAAGGGTGGACTTGAGGATCCTGTCATACAGTTCCAGATTGGAGTGTTGCAGTAAAGTTGTCATGGTACCATTCCTAATACTGATTCTGGATTCTCTGCAAAGTGTTTTTAGCTGCTCCACACAATGTGGATTGTCAGTTCCAAATCTAGTAGATATTATCTCAGAGAGAGCATTGTATTCATTTATGTGAGTTTTTAAGTCAGGTGGCCCGATTTTAGTTCACATACACCTGGCATAACAGCAGTTGTGCCAAGTAGTATGGTGTAAGTAGCAACTTAAGCCAGCAGTTGCAACTTGCGCGATTCTACAAAGTGGCCTGTGACATGTCGCAGGCCGCTTGCGCCAAACAGCTGTTACGCCGGCTGTTGCACCATAAACCTCCTCTGACATGGCACATGGGGGTTTATGGCAGCAGTTGTGCCCCATTCCAGAAGGGCAGCAACAAAGACCCCAATGTCGGGATTCTACAAAACCCCCTGGAGGAGAACCGGCATTGTAAATTACACCTGCAATTAGCTGGTGTAACTTACATACATCCTCTGAGGGTTCTGTAGAACCCGGTCCATGTGCCCCCCCATGCCTTGACCTCTCCCATTGTTTTCCCAATGGGCACTGCACAGAACCATCTCTGACTTGGGGGCACAATCTCACCCATCCCCACTGTACATTCCCCCATACAGTGAGTGCCTCACTTGGGGCACACCTGCCCCTGACTCTGAGTAATGCCCCTCAGGGCTGCCCACCCCAGCCCCTGGCCCCTCAGTTGTAAAATGCCCTGCAATGGTGCTGTCATCCCCACTGTACTTGGACCCTGAGTCACTGGCTGCCGCGGCAAACATCCTGATAAACCTGGTGTCTAGTGGTCCCACCCCCACCCAAAGATGCCAGCCCACCCAGAACTCCCCACCATCCCCAGCTGGCGACTGGCACAGCTCACCTCTCACCACCACAGCCAGCTGCTGACTGAGTTCAGTATCAGTGCATATTGTTAAGATGCACTCAGAAATAAATTTCTGAGCATGTCTTATCAGTACACGCTCATAGTGAACTCAGTCGGTGGCTGGCCATGGTGGTGAGAGGTGGGCTGTGCCAATTGCTAACTGGGGATGGGTGGGGGTGCTGGGTGGGCTGGCACAGCTGAGTGGGGGCACCACTAGACCACCAGGGCTTATCAGAATGTTTATTGCATTTACGTCCGACGACTCGGGGGTCGGAGCATGGGTGAGGGGATGACAGTGCCAATGTGTGGGGCATTTAACAATGGAGGAGTTGGGGGCTGGGAGAATGGGATGCCCTGTGGGGCTCTATATGGCACTTCAGGGAGCTGGGAGAATGGGAAGCCCTGTGGGGCAGTTGATGTAGGTTTCAGGGGGCAGGGGGGAGGGCAGCCCTGTGGGGTGCCTCTTGTAGCTAGCTGGGTAGGGGGCACTTGCGAACTGTGTTGCGGCTTGCGACATGCTCACCAGGTGCACCCACAGTTAGGCATACCTGGCCGCATGTTGCAAGTCACAGGTCTCAGCTGCAGAGACCCTGCCCCTTCTAGAATAGGGCACAGTGTCAATGTCGAAGTTGCAGGTGGCGCAACTTGCATCACCCTTCTAGAATCAGGCCCAGGGAGTTTTGTAACTCATATCATGGGATCAAGCCAAACAGTATTCCCTAGAGTCAGGGCCATTTTTGCATCAGTGTGGAGGTGGTGGCCCATGCTGTTTGTGGCTGTGTAGGACCCAAACAGGCCAGAGGAGGAGGAGGAGGAGGCAGTGCTGTGTCTTGCTGGCTGGAGCAGGCATGCTTTGCCTTGCTGGTAATGGCATTTTTATGCTGCATCAGTGTGGAGGCAGTGGCCTATGCTGTTTGTGGCTGTGTTGGACCCTGATGAGGTGCCTTTGTAAATGAATCTTTGACTCAAAGGTCTGTTAACTGATGATCTAATAAATAAATAAATAAAAAGCAGGCCAGAGGAGGAGGAGAATGAGGATGAGGAGGAGGCATTGCTGAGTCTTGCTGTAGGGAGCAGGCATTGTCTCTAGACATCACGTTCAGGTTGTGGAGGTAGGTTATTGAGTATTTGCAAGGAAACAGCAGCACAACAACTGGGGATGGGGAACAGTAAAATGACCGAAAATAACAGAATTGTGAATCATAAAATAAAGGATTATATGGATGAGGGGAAAGGAGGGAAACAACACATCTGTTTTTATGCTTCAACCTCATTAAGGAAGCAGCACTCACAGTCTTCCAGACTTTTGTCATCACCAGATAGGAATTCTCTCTTCATTATTGCTTCATCCACCTCAGAGGAAGAAGGCAATTTGCTGATGCCAACACCTTGCTCTTCATTTTCATCACTACCACCACCTTCATGTGGTAGGAAAACAGATATGAGTGACTTGTATGGAATGTGCTCCTCATTCGTTTTAATAAATGTTAGTATACCAACACTTTTTGGTGACAGATTGTTGCACCAGTCCCATACAATGGCCCCAGCCAAACTGAATGCATACTCCCCACTGACACTCGAGGGTGGGCAGCTGAGGTCTTTCATTGCAACCGAGGTTAGCACTGGCCACTTGGTGACCTTGCTGCTCCAGCATAGCAAGGGCTTGTTGGTGATGGTAAGGTGCCTTGTGTCTGCCTAAGTATGCATCTACCATGCATTGCACTGCCCACAGTCCTGCTACCTCATCAGCCTCCTCCTTGTTTTAAAATCCCACCTGATCTAACACATCCAAAATGGGATTTGCCATTTTCTCTTTTAACTTGCCTGTTTTCTCAGCCTGTTTCCCCTGTGAGGTGGTGGTAGCAATACCCAATTTCTGTGAAGTTTCATTGTGTGCCTTAAATAACTGTGTCTTTAACATCAGTGCCCCATGTATCCTTCTTATTAGAAGATAGGTCAACTTTTGTACCTGCTGATGCCCAACTTCAGACAGAACACCAGGAGGAAGGAGCTACTGGTATAGCTAAAACTTCTCTACTGAGACTACATTGCCCTCCTTCCCTCCCCTCCACCCTAAACCAGTTCTACTTTTATAGGCACAGGATTTAACTGACAACAGAAACTTCCTGCTGGGAGCAGGAAGTGAGTGATCACAGAGCCGCCAAAGATTCACCATCCTAGAAGGGCAAAAGTAGCTCTCCACCCCCCCCAGCTGCTGGATGTCTGACTCTGAGCAAGTAAGGAGACTACTGAGAAATATAGGAACTTCTTGTCTCAGAACAGGAAGATCGGAAGCTAAAAGGGTGCAGAGGCAGTAAGTAAGTAGGGAGAGAAGAAAAAAAAGAAATAAACAAACAGAGGAAAGAGTAAGTATTCCAAATAACAGTTAGGGGGAAAGAAAAAAGACATGATGGGAGTGGTGCAGTGCAGTGGCTGTGGAGCAGCAGTCTTCCGAGAGATGTTCTGGAGGATGCAGTGTTGTCCCATCTGCAGACACCTCTCAGGGCTGAGGGAGGAGGTTGCTCATCTCCAGGCTGAGTTGGCCAGGATTTGTGGGACCTCCTCTCCCACCCAGTGACCAACAGGGTCACTGCCGTTGCCTCAGAGGTTGCCAAGAAAGAGGAGAGGTTGGACCATAGTGGGCTCAGGGGGGGTGAGGGTGGTGGAACAGAGGTGCATCCCTCCAGTTGTACCTCTCCACAATTTCTATGCCATTCTGGAAAAGTGTGGTTCCTCTATGGAGGCACCCACAGTGGAGACCAAGGAGTATGCTGGGAACCTCCACAAAGGAGACCCACAGGAGGGTGGCATGGGACCCCACAGGGGAAGGAAACAACTCCTGGTGGGGGACTCCATTGTTAGGAAGGTAGAACTGGGGGAGGAAGGGGAGAGGGAGGTAAGATGCCTGCCTGGTGCCATGGCTTGGAGGGACAGGGAGCGAATCCTCAGGATCGCAGGAGCAGCTGCACAGGGGAGGGAGCTGGATGTCATTGTCCACCTAGGGACAAATGGACTGGTGAAGAAAGGGATCAGAGCAGTGCAAGAAGTATTTGTGGAGATGGGGAGGGGCCTTAGACAAATAGCACACATGGTAACCTTCTCGGAGGTGCTGCCTGTCTATGGCAAGGGTGAGGCTAAGGTGCTCCACACCATGGGATTCAATCAGTGGTTAAAAAACTTGTGCAGAGCTCAGGCATTTGGCTTCATTGGGGACTGGGGGTCCACCTGGAGGGATGCAGGCCTATACTGGCATGATGGTCTGCATCTGTCAAGGAAGGGAACCAGGATCCTAGGTGATAGGTTTAAATACTTCATTGACAAGCATTTAAACTAGCCAAGGGGGGGAGGCACTGGAAAGGAGCAGGGAAATCCTAGCCCCCTCAAAATATCAGGTTACTAATTGAGGTAGACACCAACATAGAAATGTCATTAGGGAGAAGAGCAGGGGTAAATGGAGGAAGTGACAAATGCAATAAGGACAGGGATGGGGCAAAAAGGGGTAAGGCCATCAAGAAATGGAGGGCAATGAGTACCAATGCCCATAGTCTGGGCAACAAGCTCCCTGAACTGGTGGCCTTGATGGAAGAGGGATGCCTGGATACTGTAGCAGTCACAGAAACATGATACACAGAGAACCATGACTGGGATGTTAACATACCAGGGTACACAACCTGCAGGAGAGACAGGGAGGGCAGAAGAGGGGGGAAGTAGCTCTCTATGTAAAGGCATGGATAAAAGCAACTGAACAAAAGAGTAAACAGGGAGGAGAGGAGGCACTGTGGGTCACCTTAGAGACTGGAAATGGCACCACAATCCGCATAGGGGTTGCATATAGACCCCCATGTCAGGGGGAGGGAATGGACAAGGACATGATAGAAGGCACACTTAGGATGGCAGAGAAAAGGGAGATACTGTTGATGGGGGAACCTTAACATGCCAGATGTTAACTGGAGCACCTTTGCGGCAGCCACATCCAAAAGCAGGGCCATTCTTGATGCCTTTCAGGTGACATGCCTCAAACAGCTAGTTTTGGAACCTATTTGTGAGGGAGCAATCTTAGACCTCGTACTCTCAAATGGGGACAGTGAGAGGATCTCAGATCTAGAAGTGGGTAGCCATTTGGTAACAAGTGACTACCAAACAGTGTGGTTCACGATAAACTCAGTTACAGAGTCAAGCCATACAAAAGTGAGGGTTCTGGACTTCAGGAGGACTGACTTTGGCAAGATGGGAGAGTGCCTTAAAAAGCACTAGCAAACAGGCTAGAAGGAGGGTGGAGCAACAATGGGCAAATATCAAAACTGCCATCACAGAGGTAAAGCCTTTGTGTGAAGCAAATAAACAAATTAAAATGAAAGAAAAAGCCACTATGGTTCTCAAAAGAGGTGGCAGTGAAGGTTAGGGAGAAAAAGATAGCATTTAGGAAGTATAAGGAAACACAGAAGGAGCAGGACAGAGAACTGTACCAGTTAAGGAAGAAAGAAGCAGGGAGGGTAGTCAGTATAGCAAAGGCACAAACTGAGGAAAAGATAGCTAACTCGGTTAAGAAGGAGGATAAAACCTTTTATAGGTATATCAGGGAGTGTAGAAAGACAAAGGGAGGGATAGTGAGGCTGAATAAAATGGATGGTGGGTGGGCAGAGAGTGACAGTGAAAAAGGAGGGATACTGAATGAATACTTCTATTCAGTATTCACAAAAGAGGACGTGGGGGAGGTGCCTAATCCAATTAACAGAAGCACTCTGGAGAGGGGGGTTGATCAAAGTCCTTTCACAGAAGAAAGGGTTCTGAAAGATCTCCTAAAACTGAAGGTGGACAAAGCAATGGGGCCAGATGGAATTCACCCCAGAATTCTAAAAGAACTAAGCAGAGAACTAGTGACACCACTGACTACCCTTTTTAACAAATCATGGGAGGATGGTGTGGTACCTGAGGACTGGAAGAAGGCGGATGTCATTCCCCCTCACAAAAGTGGGACTTTAACAGCGGCAGGAAACTATAGACCTGTCAGTTTGACCTCTGTGGTAGGGAAAGTGATGGAATCACTTCTGAAGGAAAGAATTGTTGAGTGCCTAGAGGCCAGTGGGGCACAGGACCCAAGGCAGCATGGGTTCACAGTGGGAAGGTCATGTCTGATGAATCTAATAGATTTCTTTGACTGGGTGACCAAAGTAGTAGACCAGGGAGGGGCTGTGGACATAGCCTACCTAGACTTTAGCAAGGCATTTGACACAGACCTACACAAAATATTTGTAGTCAAATTAACCAGCCTGGGTGTGGGTCCCAGGGTGGTAGCCTGGGTAAAACATTGGCTGAACAACAGGACACAGAAGGTAATTGTAAATGGATTCCACTCTGAAGAAAGAGGGGTTACTAGTGGGGTACCGCAGGCTTCAGTGTTGGGTCCAGTCCTTTTTAATGTCTTTATAAGTGACATTGCAGAGGTACTGGAAGGAAAAGTATGCCTCTTTGCAGATGACACAAAGATCTGCAACAGGGTTGATACACAAGGAGGCGTGGAAAGGATGAGAAGGGACTTGGCAAGGTTGGAGGAATAGTCAAGTATGGCAGCTTGGATTCAATGCAAAGTACAAATAATGCACCTGGGAAACAAAAACCCAGGGGAAGATTACACAATGGGGGGGAGGTAGTAACAACAACAAAAATAGAAAGGGACCTGGGGGTAATCATATCAGATGACCTTAAGGTTGGCAAGCAATGCGAGAAGGCGGTAGGGGGCTGGGGGGATACTGGGTTGTTTAGGGAGAGGTATCACCAGCAGAAAACAGGAAGTTGTTATCCCTCTGTACAGACAGTTGGTGAGACCCCATCTGGAGTACTGCATCCAGTTCTGGAGACCCCATCTCCGCAAGGACATAGACAGGATGGAGGCAGTTCAGAGGAGGGCAACTAAAATGGTGCAGGGTCTGCAAGAGAAGCCATATGAGGAGAGACTAAAGGAGCTTAATATGTATACCCTTGAGGAAAGGAGGGAGAGGGGGGACATGATAGAAATGTTTAAGTACCTCAGTGGAATCAACAAAGTCCAAGAGGGTAGCATCTTTCAGAAAAAGAGATGTGCAAGAACAAGGGGACACGATTTGAAGATAGAGAGGGACGGCTCAGGGGCTATGTGAGGAAGTATTTTTTCACAGACAGGGTGGTGGATGCATAGAACAGCCTTTCTGAGGAGGTTGTGGGGTCTAAAACTGTGGGAGAATTCAAGAATGCATGGGACAGACATAAGGCAATTTTTGTGGGAGGTAGGAAGAAATAGGCTGTTGGTTAAATAGGATCTGCAGCTTATCCTCTAGGTAGGGAAATGGGCAGACTAGGTGGGCCAAGTGGTCCTTATCTGCAGTCAAAGTCTATGTTTCTATGTTTCTATTGATGCCAGCCCATATTTATAGTGTGGGTCCAGCATGGTGACAATCCCAAAATCTTCAGATTACAGAATGCCAAAAATATCTGTATTGCAGTCTAAGACGTGGAGCATATGTTCCATTAAGGCACAACTTCCACTATCACCACCAACCTCCAGCACTTGCTGAACATTCACCAGTGTCTGCCTCAGCACACATAATAGTGGAATGGACTGACCGATACAGGGAGTGCCCCTACTCACTGCATGTGCTGCATGTTCAAATGGCCTGTGAATCATGATCAGGCCATCTATTTGGTGCAACTACTCTGTTGTCAGTGACATGGATACTCCAGCAATGCCACAGCTTGTATATAGCAGCAGATATTCAGATATGGCTTTATTTTTTTCCTGTTTTATTTTGTTTTTTGTTGAACAGGAAGGGGACTAGACAATTCTGCCTATTTTCAGGCTCGTCCTGGGGGACGGAGGCTACAGATGGATGCCAACTGACATTGAACCAGATTAAGCTGTTGGTGGTATTTTTAGTGAATGTGGAAAATTTGGCCAGGATACCAGGGAAAATTCCCTACTCTACCTGAGGGAGCGCTACTGTCTTCCAAGATGGCAGACTCTGTGGAGCAGAGTGAAGAGGGAAATACAGACACCAGGGCTGAGGTTCTATCCTCCGCCCTTACCTGAATCGGGACAGGACTTTGCTTGTGACTTGAATATGGATACAGAGCCAGAACAGAGTAGGGTTTCAATTGAAAGACAAGAATGTACAACAGAATCATCAGCATTTATTCTGTGATGACTGGAGATGCTTATTCCATCGAGTGATGCCCAAAAACATGAAAGACAGCGGGTATTACTGCTGGCATTATTACAGGAAGAAGACCAGAAAATTGCTGCAGCTAGAGCAAACATAGAGCAGGCAACAGCATCCCAGAATGATTTAGCGGAGTCAGCTAGCACAAGTAAAGCAACTTTGCAGACAGACATACCTGTTAACAAGGTGGTACAGTACCAGATAGCCGATGCTTCTACAGAGTAGCAGTCTATGTATACGGATCAAAGGAACAATCCAGTGGAACAAGGAGCATGGCCACTGGAAAAAGCTCTTGCTTCAGCTGGTTTGATTAGGTCTCCAGGTGGTGAATGGATCACGGATGGCGTGGATCCTGCCATCCAGTGCTACCAGAAGAAGATCACGGATACAGAAAACCGGGCAGCAGGGAGTGCGCACCAAGGTACGGAGTGACCTCTGCCCAACACATGGACAACCATGGAACAATGCTCCCAGATAGACTGCAGTGAACATTCAGAAGGAACATATATTGACTTTTGGCGAGTCCCCTCCATAGCCTACTAGGCTTTTTGATTTTGTATAACACAATATGCTGGCCCAAACACCTAATGTTAGTATACCCAGCCTCCTTTCAGCTACAACTGTTGATGAGCAACAGAACAATTCCTCTGTACCACCAAATATCATGCAATACCTGACAGATTGCATTGATAATGCAGCAGCTCCCACTGGAGGGTCAGTTGCACCACAAATGGGTCATGATGGACCAGGGATAATACAGAGAGTAATACACTCATGGTTGGGGGGATGCAAGACCAGGACCATATTCTGATTTTTTTCAGGCCACAGGGAAGCCCGCACCAAGGAAAAATGCTGTTAGGACCATTTATAAAGGAGGTCTAGAGACACCCCCTGACAGGGTTTATGTGGCACGAGTACTTATAAAGGACTCCATGAAGTATTTTGCATCAGAAATTTATGCTTTAATTCACACTAGAGCTTCTAATTATGATGTAAGTTTTAAGCTAATCCACAGCCTGGAACGATTTTGGAAATAATTAAATAAACTGAAATCTACATCTTTGTGGCTACCCTTTTTTGGTGATGCCTCTCACCAAATCTACCCTGAGAACAATTATGATTATGTTCCAGAACAAAAGTGTGAACATTTTGGACAGAATGTACTGGTTGGGGAAAGGATGCGAGGTTCTGAACAGACCAGAACCAATTATAGACACTGAACAAATATGGACAGGGGGATGGAAAATAAGGCTAAAACTGTTTCAATCAGACCAGGGAATGATGCATTTGCCCCAAAACTTTCATTTGGGATGGGATAAGGGTATGCTGTTCTATGCAGGGCAGCCCAAGTTCTGTTTTAAGTGTGGTTCATGAGCTCACTTAAGCAACACTTGTGACAGTACCAAATGTACTCATTGCATGGAATATGGCCATGTTACCTCTGACGGTTAAAATGCTTTTCAGTGTCATTTATATGAAAGAACGGGCCATTCTTTTGTCATATGGCCCGGGGTCTCCCATAAAAAAGGACCAGGTATGTCACAAGAAGATTTAGTGACTAAGGCCCTTCAGCAAGGTACTGCTAGAGCATCCAAACAGAGGGTGGTGGATTTACAGTCCAGGTCTCAGCCAGGCCCTGAATGGCAGGAACCCCCCTCTCCTGGGGACACCATCCCTAGCATGTTGGCAGTTCAAGACACTCCAAGTGGGGACAGTACAGAACGTATTGTAATTGAGCATATGGAAGAGTCCATACCTGAACCTGATCTCCCTGACCCACCCCAGATAACTCAGTTTCAGGAGGTGACCATGCCCCCCTCCCTCAGATGACTTTGAAGAGGTGAGACCCAGAGGGAAAAAGAAAAGACCCAGGTCAGGAGGAACCCCAGTGCCCAAGGAAAAAAAACGTGTGATTTGTCTATACATAACATATCTGGAGTTCTAAGTCAGGCTAAGGAGTGGGGAGACACAGAGGAAGATGGTGGGGTGTCTGAATCATCATCAGTGACTTCTTCACAGTCTGACCCTCCCTCAGATCAGGAAGAACAGAAGTTAGATATTATGGAATCTAGAAGCACTAGGGTAACTAGATCCTCTGCTAAAATGGGAAACTCTACATGAAATATTACTTTCTCAATAAACCATAATGGGAACTCTCTCTTTGTCATCACCCTTAATGTCAATAGTATTAAAAACTATAGAAAGAGACTAGCCACACTTACCTCCTTACATGACTGTAATGTACAGATAATTTTCTTACAGGACACCAAACTGAAGACACAGTTTGACATGGCACAAGCTACTAAGTTGTGGACTAAGGGACCTGCGTTCTGGTCTGTTGGTGCAGAGAGATGCAATGGGGTGGGAATTCATTTAGCAGGGACAGATTTCCACGTAACAAAACTCATTGATGTGGAACCATGATGAGCACATATCCTAGACCTTAAGTAAAAACAGACTAGATTCTGGTTAGTGGCAATATATGCCCCCAAACTATAACCACTAGGGTAGATCATTTCCAGGTGCTACAGGTATGCACACCTCACAAGTACTAATGTGGGGAGGGGATTTTAATTGTGGGATGGAACTTACAGATAGGGGTATGGTGACATTCAAACTGTTTTGTGACCAATAGTTTGAGGAGTATGGTGCAACAAGCAAGCAATAACATATGACAAGGTGTGGGTTATTGCCTGATAAGAGCATGCCCAGGGGTGTACTATAGCATGAGGCACTTGCACCGATTGCCTTATGCCCCTGGGCATGCTTTTATCAGGCAATAACCCACACCTCAGAGTGTGTTATTGCGCTTATAAAATGGGCCTATAGTATAGAAGTTAATTTTTTAAAATGCATATAAAAAGTGTATTTAAAAATAATAAAAAATATGATATTTGGAAAAAAAAATCCCTGTCATTGTGTTGTAATGAAGGTCTTTTAGCATTTATTGGGATGTTTCTTGTTCTCGCCCCTATCTGCAATATACTGAAATTATTTTTTTCCTTTTTCTAATGTTTCTGTCTTCATCTTCAGTGTTGTCCCTGTTTTCAGATACTGTTAGTTTCCTACAGCAGCAGCAAGCGGCTGCTTTGAGTGATGATTGCCTGTGACTGACCCAGCACTGAAGAGTGACTTCCGCCCCCCCAAGTGAGATTTTATTTGTGTGTGTGTGTGTGTGTGTGTGTGTAGTTTTCTGTGTTATTTTTTAGGGTTTTTGATTCGCTGCTTGATTTGAAAAGGAAACAGATGTGACTTTTGTTTTAGGGATTGATTGAGCCGATCACTGAAATGTTACTTTTGGTTTTCCAGTGCTTTGGAGATCATGGTTGGCAGTATGGTTTGGTTTAGCAAATAGCGATGCAGCTGATTTTGCTATGTTGTACTTTTTTTTTTTGGAAAAAGGGATGTGTGATATGTAGAATTGCAGTCAAGAGCTGCATGAGGTGACCACTGAGAACCATCTTCCAGTTTTGCGGTCCACTTCAGAAATCAAACTCCACTTTAGAGAGTGTGACTGGGAGCAAGAGCCGCAGAGTTGCTAGGGAGAGATGTAGCAGAAAAAAAGGAGATAGGGTAGAAATATTTTGAAACTGTGTTGTGTGAGGCTGGCC
The DNA here is from genome assembly GCA_016271365.2 of Neoceratodus forsteri. Taxonomy (NCBI): domain Eukaryota; kingdom Metazoa; phylum Chordata; order Ceratodontiformes; family Ceratodontidae; genus Neoceratodus; species Neoceratodus forsteri. The sequence goes on along the minus strand of CM057453.1, from coordinate 1,552,200,396 downwards.
TGTCAGCACATCAGTTGGATGTCCGCTGCGACGTCGGTGACCGGGTTCAGGAACAGATCCAGGTCATCATCGGAGGGCCAGCTGGGGGAGAAGGATCAAGCATCCCAGGACTGCTCTCCTTCTCCGGGGGGGATGGTGGTCTGTGATCGGGCAGGAGCAACACCTGCCAGAGCCTGGGTTTGTCACCCTGCACTGACGCATACGCAATTCTGGGGTGGGACAGATGCAGGCCATCATTGCATGTCCCCGCCTCAGCTTACAGAGGGAAAAACTCTTCGGCCAGCAGTCTCAGTGAAGCCCTACCCCTGGGCTTCAATTAGCCTCCCAGCCGGCTCTCCCAACTAGTTCCAGTATTGTGGTACTGGTGGCCCATATGGTGCAGCGACCCCACTTCCTGGGGGGTAAGCCAGGCGTGACCAGGAGAGCACAGATAATATGGGAAAGTGGAAGCTCGAGGTGCGCCGTGACTAGGTCAGATAACCGATGGCCGGTGCAGCAAAAAGCACAATAAATATAATAAAACTGTGTGTGTGGGACGGGTGGTGGGTATATTCTGTGGTATGCTTATTTTTCTGTCTGCTGCTGGTGTCTTGATGCAGCAGCCATTTCCCGCTAGTACGAGCCGAGCTGCTGTGCTACTGTATGCTTTTGGTTTACAGTTGGCACAGTTCAGTGATTTCTTGGTGTTATAGGGCCGGACACAGGAGGTTAGCACCGGTAGGCTACATTATCTTCTGATAAGGACATGGCTCAGAAGACGTTGTAGCCTATGAGGTTTCTGGATTTTTGATGCCCATTTTATAAGCATCATTAATGGATGTATACAGGACATTACAGAAGACTGGTGTACAAACGTTTTCAAAAGGCACATTAAAAACTAGGACTGATTTTCTCTTTGTGTCACCTCTGCTGACGGTACTACATTCTAGTATCAGGAATATGGTAATCGCTGATCACAAAATGTTAGTGATTACTGTACAGTGGGGACAACCCCCCCTTCCCAAGTGGTAAAGGGTTGTGAAAACTGAACATCCAAATTCTGGGGGTGGGTGCCACTGGAGAAGGGGTTTACCTATGGAGTTCATGTGTTTTCTCATTTGTTGCTTTTTTAATACGCTATTCAAGATACCTATACCCTTTTATTTTTTTCAGTATGGCTGTCTATAATATTTGTACTTGAAACATCAAAGGCACACAAACTCCTCCAAAAAGGGCCAAAATTCTACTTCACTTACATAAATTACAGGTAGATATTGCTTTTCTCCAGGAGACTCATTTGCCATCACCCTAGGTTCTCCTATTTAGGCAATCCTGGGTGGGACAGGTATTTGGGACAGGCCCTGATTCCTGTAAGAGTGTTGCTATTCTCATACCCAGGAGGATTTCCTTCCACCTTCTTCAGGAAATTGCAGACCCCCAAGTTCATTATATTATTTTTTGGGCTTTACTTAGCCACTTAGAAGTTGTCTTGGATGCCATTTATGGCCCTAATGCTGATGATGCCCATTTTTTTACTTCCTTGTTGTCCATTCTAGCTCCTTGGAGCTCTCTCCTGATTATTCTCAGAGAGGACCGGAACATGTTTTTTTTTATAATGAGATAGATCTGGTAAGGTTAGACAAGTACTGTCAACCAGTCAGTTGGCTCTCTTGGGTTTGGCAGACCCATGGAGGACTCTGAATCTGGACCATCTGGAATACTCTTTTTACTCCCTTCCACACAATTCCCTATCCAGATTGGATTATTTTTTGCTTGGGGTAGAGCACCTTCCTGGGATTATCTCATGTGACTATTCATCTAAAGTTATTTCAGATCAGCATCCTGCCCATATTCAGCTTAATCTCATTCCCTCACTAGATAGGGATAAGGTATGGAGATTGAATAATCAGTTACTTAAATCGGAGGATCTCTTAAAGCGTACCCAGTCTTTTATATCTACTGATTGTTGATATTGTTGATGAATTCGGAACTTTTTACCAGCATTTGTATGCTCCGTCCTCCTCCCATTTCTGTTTAGATCAGTTTGAAAACTTCCTTCAGTGTATAACCCTCCCTCAATTGGCCACTTCTCAAGTTTCAATTTGACCCTGGCTGTGGTTTCCCATGCAATTGACTCCTTAGCTGCAGACAAGTCTCCTGGCCCAGATGGATTTACTACTAATTTTTACAAAGTCTTTAAAGATCAATTGCCCCCCATTCTCTTGAATACTTTTAATTACATTTATAAGAAGGGCCTTTCTGATCTCTCCCTTACCGAGGCCACCATTGTTGTTCTCCCTAAATCTGGTTGGGACCCCCTTCTTGTCTTCAACTACAGGCCAATTTCCCTTATTAATGTGGATTTTAAAATACTTGCCAAAATATTGGCCTGTAGATAGGGACTAGTTTGGGAGCTGCTTATAAGTAGGGAGCAAGTCGGCTATGTGAAGGGTAGGCTCTCAGCTGATCACCTTAGGAAGTTGTTCTACCTCTTTTCTGCACCCAGGAATTCCTCTGTTCCTGCAGTCTTGGTGTCCCTGGACACAGAAAAGGCTTTCAATAAGGTTTCATGGGACTACTTGCTGGCCTTGCTACCTAAATTCAGTATTCCCCAAGAATTCATAAAATGGATCAAGGTGTTTTATTCCTCTCTGACAGCTCAAATACTCTGTAACAGAGCTTTATCAGCTTTCTTTTCTGTACATCAGGACACCAGGCAAAGATGTCCTCTTCCCCGTATTTATTTAATCTTTTTCTGGAACCTTTAATTCGCAAGTTAAATTCTTCACTGCAAGTTTGTGGTATCTCAGTAATAAATGCAGCTTACAAACTGTCAGCATGTGCTGATGATATTTTGTTACATGTATCTTCGCCTGACACATCCTTGCCTGCTGCTTTACAGATTATTTGTCAGTTTGGCATTATTTCTAATTATAAGTTAAACCTTGCTAAAACTGAAATCATGACACTTAATACTTCAGCTTTGAGGGCGGATGCTGAACACCTTGGCCTTGTATGGAAAAAAAGATAAACTGAAGTACCTGGACATTTTTCTTAGTACTTCTTCTCTTAAACTGATACAATTTAATCTTGATTCAATGGTAGCCCATATCAAAGTGGACTTAGAACATTTATCCCTGTTGCCCTTTTCCCTGTGGGGTTAGATGAACATTATAAAAATGAATATATTACCCTGGTTACTATACCCACTACAGATGTATAATTTCACCCTACCCCAGTCATGGTTTACTCAAGTGCACAGAATTCTTATCTCTTTTTTGTGGCAAGGTAAGACGGCCTGGAGGGCCTTATCCAAATTGATGAGTACTAAACAGGATGGAGGCTTACAAGCCCCTAATTTCCTTTTATGTTATCTTGCCCTGCATATCGCTAGGCTCTCTTACTGATTGAGGCCCTTGTGAACAGACCCTTTGGTATCCTATATTCCATATTGGCTAGACATAGAACACTCCTTGTGTTCCTCCAATGCAGCAGATATTTGGTCACTCCCTTACCACTCCAGGAAGAAACTCTCTTGATCACTGCAGGACACACCTCTTGAAGCTTCCCTCTGTGTCCACGCACAATTATGTGCACTAGTTAAAATTCTGCCATATAAAGACATAGTTCAACCTCTTTTTGGGAACCCTTAATTTCAAATAGCAGGAAAAGTCCTTTCTACAGGGTTTTGGCCTGGTATGGGTGTGGCTTGGTTTGGGGACCTTATTTGTGATCAGAAATTGTTGCCCTTTCAGGAAGCCCACACTTTATATCATTGGCTCATCTCTTCCTGTTTTTAGTACCTTCAACCATCCCATATGCTTACACAATTTTTTGGTAATGGCCCATGGCTTAGCCCTCTAGATGATTTTGTTCTTCCCCTTTGTCACAACACCCCTCCTTTCCATCATATTTCATAGTTTTATTACTGTTTGCTGGAACATCTGGCAGTTAATGAAGGTCCCAGGTTTCACTATTGGGACCAGGCTCTTCCTACTACTACCAATTCCATAAGAAATTGGCCTGTCATCTATAAAAATTTATATAAATACATAAAGTGGGACAGGTACTGGTTCACGCAATTCCAGATTATCCATAATCTTTATTATACCCCAGTAAGGTTGCACAAAATGGGTAGGCTACTCACAGAAATTTGCACCAGATGTGGTAAGAACCTGGTACTCTGTTTCATATCCTGTGGTCCTGCAAGACTGTGGTCCCCTTTTGAACTTCAATTAAAACACACCTAGACCCCCTGCTGGGAGTATCCAATGCTTTTTTTCCTGTAATTTGTCTCATGGGTGATTATACTGACTCTCTGATTGGCAACTAGTGGTTCCATATGGCCCTAATCTTGATATGTGCAAAAAAAGGACCTTCCTTTGGCACTGGCTTGATTGGTGCTCACCTCAGTTCCTCGAATGGTGCAGGGAAATATTATTTGCCTTGCAAGCAGAGCACCTTATAGCTAGCCTCTCTGGTAAGATGCTTAGGTATAATTGTATCTGGGAGCCATTATATTTTTTACTAACAGTTTGAGTGTAGTTTTAATAGCTCCCAGTAATGCCTTTTCAGTCTATTGGTGTTTATATAATTGGATGTATTAACCCAAACTCTTTGACCTGTTGTGTCTTTTATCTCCAATGGCATGGTGGGTGGTATGGTATGGAAAGAGAACTGGGGGGGGGGTTTAAGGGGGTTGTATTTCTTTTTTGTTGGAGCAAAATGTATATCTTTCTGGACCAAGTCCTGTTTTTTTTTTCTTGTACTCATTTTATCTCCAGGAATTGTTACAACTTTTGTCTGTTGCTGACTTTTATTGACCTTAATAAATTATGCACAATTTGAAAAAAAGAACATCCATATTCCATGGGAGCCAGACTTAATTCAGAAATGGTTATCCTTATGAGAAGCAAACATGTCTGTATTATGCTTTTATGATGATTACCCGTAGTGATGGAAAGATGGTAAAGCTGAAATTCGGGAATTACAGTATTTCAAAAATATTCTGGCCAGCAAGCGTCAGGGACATATTTCAGATACTTACACTAGAGGAGCACTTTGCATGCAGCAATATCTAGGGCTGAATTGCTTGGAGAAGATAATAAGAGTCTAATCTCCAATTTGATTAAAGAAAGTAGGGATTTACAATATGATAAGGGCAAGTCCCTGAAACAAGAAATGCAATTTGGCATCCAAAAAAACAAACATATGATCTTTACAAGGACTGTAAAAAAAGAGTGTACAGTAGGACTATACATAGGTTAAGCACTGCAGATGGGAAAATCTCTCAGACCAAAAAAGAAATTTTATATGATGTACAAAGACATATGCAAAAAATGTTTGGTACAGCTGTAGGGAAGGCACCTGATCAAAAAATGTTTCTCGGCTTAGGAATTTGAGATTTACCAGATGAGATTAAGCACTCATTGATCAGTTTATTCACGCGCAGAAAGTGATGGACTGCATTGACGCTCTAAATAAGAACACTGCCTCAGGACAAGATGGCTTGAGTTCTGAATTTTATCCGATATTTAAGGATCACGTGACCATACCTTTAATTATAGTATTTAACCATTACCTCCTTCAGAAAACTCTTCTTCCTTCCATGACACAGGTTTTTTTGAAATTTATCTATAAGAAACATAATGGCAGTGGAGGAAGATTCTTAATAGCCCCACAAAAATGTGCACTGAAGAAAAGGAACATCCAGGAGAATCTTATTATGTAAAGAGAATTGTTTTACAGAGGGATAACTAATACTGCATGGAGTTTTCTATTGAATTTAGATCAGGAGAAGGCTTTTGATAGCCTCTCTCATGAGTATCTTTTGTCTGTCTTGAGAGCCTATGGGCTCTCTGAATGATTTACTGAATGGATTGAATGTTTGTACAGTACAGCATTAGTTATGCCATTAGTGAATGGTTGGCTGGGGAGGGGAACTCCAGGAGCTTAGAAAGGGGAGTACACCAAGAAGGTTGTCCCCTTAGCCCCCTATTATATATATTTGGGTTGGACTCACATTTATGGAGCATACAACTGAACCTGAAATTAGAAGGGATCTTTTTAGCTCCTAGACATCCTCCTCTGAAAATCTTGGCATATGAGGATGACATTGTGGTCATATTAGCCAATGAAGAATCCAGGATGGATGTGAAACATAATCTGTAATGGTCTGAGCTTGTCTCAACATCGATGTTTAACTATTGTAAAACTAGGATTTCCTACTGGTGCTACAGTGATACATCCTCCCAGCTTAATTGCTTCTATAAAAGTAGACACAACAGAAATAAAAGTCCTGGGTATTACCTTTGGCTCGGCCAACATGGCAGAAACAAAATGGTTTCGCTGTTCAGATATTGCTAGGATGAAAGTTAACTCACGGAAAGGGTAAAAAAAAGGAAGAAACAGGGAGGATTAGGGATGGTCAATTCATGTGTTTTCTTTTTTTGTATTTTCCTTCATACCAACATATGTACCTTATTCAAAAATGGGAATACTGTATGGTAAGCTGCTATCCAGGAATGGATGCAGCATCGTAATAAGAATTGGAAGCTCAAAGACCAAGAAATACAAAACAGTCTATTTTCATTTTCATACCAGATTATATGAGCTATCCATTTTTCAAAATAAAATCTTGGAAAGTGGGGTATACAGATATGAAACTGTGTACAAGAAACCAACTGTATAATGAAATGCTGAATACGAATTTTGAGACTGAAGTTGGTTTTCCCTACTGTCCAACTGATGAGAATTATTTAGTGATTAGGTACCTTAACAGCAACTGAATTCCTGAATATGTGTGGGATGTGTTATGGTCAGTGTATATGGGAGGTTGGGAGTCAAGAACTCTCATAAACACAAGCAGCTGTTGGATAGATACTGCTTGAGGCATGGGTGTGAATCTGACTTAGAAACACAGGAGCACTTATTCTTTCAGTGCCCATACATAGTACAATTTTGGATATGTGCATCTGAACACTGGAGGGAGACACTTTTTAAATCCATAAATTACCAAGAATTGGTACTGGGATTGTACCCAGAGAACTGTAATCAGTACAACCAGGGGACATTGCAGGTCAATGGAATACTCCACATGTATTGCATTTGGCAAGCTCGCTGTACATGGGGGCTACAGCATAAATAAGTGTTCTCTCTATCAGGAAATTATACAGAATATAGGACAAGTTCTGCAACAAGTGTATCTACAAGGGTGTAAAGTTTTTTTAGACTTAAGAGTATGAGGTCTATGGAATAATTGTACCAATTATTTTGTTTAAAAAGCATGATATAGCCAGGGAGAATTAATAGAGTCATGGATCGTGACAGGCTTCTGGAATTTAGCTTTTGTCTTACTGCTTAATTTATGTAGAATATATTTATGATTTATGGTTTTGTATTTCAGACTAATTCTGTGAGTGTTGACCTTGTTTTGATTTTGACACATCTTTGTATGTATTCTTCCAATAAAAATTCCCCTACTCTCAACCTACATTTGCAAATTGTAGACCATCAAAACACCTTTTAGTATGCTGGCAGCTTCAGAATAAGAGGATCCTACCGAAAATGTGGGATGTTCAATGGTTGTGTTCATATGGTTGATTAAATGTAAAAGGGAATAATAAATACAAGGCCATAGAGGGAAGAATGTGCCCATATACAGACTGTGTATCTCAAACAGAAATCATGGAATATTTTTTTGTTCTCCTGTAGTTATGCTGCCCAATTTTGGGCTTGTGCTGCAAAAACCTGGAACCTACTTTGGCTACATACACTAACCTATGAACAGTTAGTGCTGAGTGATTTTCTCCGGTTAGCACAGCTCTATGATTCCAGTATGTTAGAAGTATTTTTTGCCTGATTAAAATATTATTTATGGTAGGCCAAATGCCAATATGTTCTACAACAACAGAAAATGTCTTTTTGTGCTTTATGTACTATCTGTGAAAAAACATTATGTGAGGTTTATGCAAAGGATTGTAAATATCTTCCAAAATCTAAGTTGACTCTTTGGTGGTGGGGATTTTCATTTTTTTAGAAATATGGGTAGTGAGTAAGGGTTGGTCTAGTATGCATTAATACTGTTGGTTGGTTGTTTTTCCTTAGTTAGGCCTGTGTTTCTTTTTTATGTTCTGTACCATTGCTTGATTATGCTGTAATGTCTGTGATTTGTTTTTGTATTAATAAAAAAAAAAAAAAAACTACTCTTGCCAGTAGGGGGACTTCTCGACTGTCAGCTCAGATGGCCGACCCTGGCATTGGAGTGAAGGATGGACCTCAGTAGCCATCAACCCTGATGGAGGGGAATACTATGTCTGTGACATCGGCAGTTTCAACAGTTCCATTAACATTTGCTTCACCGCCACAGCACTCAGAGTCAGCATGTGAAAATTTTCTACCTTAGCAGCAGTCTGTACACCACACCTTAGAGCAGGCCCCAGTACTCTCTGGTAACATTGCTTTCCTGGATGACCCACTTCTGCTCCCTGGTTTGACAGCTCAGAGTGAACATTTGATTCAGTTGTTGGACACAGTGGATGCATCCCTGCCCATGGACACTGAAAGCCCTAACATGGATCTGGCTTTATTGTTGGCCACAAGTTTGCCCTCCCGAATGCTGCCTCTGGGATCACCCGGGCCGGTAGTCCTTCTGCACCTGGAACTTGGGAGGATGGCTTTGAACAGGACATTGCAGCTTTGAGACCAACCACCCTGTCCACAGCCCAGCCTGGATGCTATGAACATGGATGTTAACACCGGTGTACCCGTAAGCTTTACTGACATTTTTTCTACAGCTACTCAATCATCCATGCTTGTGAACACTGACAGAATGCACTCAGCACTCATGGCACAACTGCCTATGGAGTTCTCATCAGAGGCATCCCCAAGGGTGGGGGTGCCATATTTTGAGCTCAGTGGAGGGCATACAGGGCAGCTTCTTAGTCCTTGATTGACCCCATTGGTTTCCCATGGTGTGGGCCAGCCACCTACCTAAGACCTGACTATTGCTGCCATCCTGATTCCATGCAGTGTTGCACAAAGTGTTTCTGCTTGCTTACCGGAGACACAGGCATCAGACAGTCCCACTTCAAATGATACAGTTGCCCCTGAAATTGTTGTGAGCCATGTACCCAGGCTTGCCACTACCTGGACTTCCCCATTCAGATACCACATATCCTGAGGGCACCAAATCATTTGGACACAGCTGGGAGTATACTGCCACAGTCTAGCATCACTGTAGCCACTGGGTAGGAGCCAGAATTGGTGCAGACAGCTTCCTCAGAACAAGACACTTCACATCATCAGCCAGGATGCCCAAGTAAACCTCCTCATTTATTGGCTGGGCAGCCTGTCACTTCTACTCCTGGTTGGAGCCCAGATAAGGCTTTGCAGAAGTCTGGCTGGATAGTCAGCCTAGATGATCAATCCTGGATTTCAGACCCAGCCCTCATGCCGGTATTTTGTCAGTGTTAGTGGCTCAGCAGGTAGCTCACTTGCCTCTGAGGCCAGGAGATCAGAAGGCTGTGGTTTCTATCCCCACACCAGGCACTTGGGTTAAATCCCAATATTGACACTGTAGTGCAGCATGAGGGGGGTGCTGCACTCCTGAGGTGCCATCTTTCGGATGAAATGTTAAACCGAGGTTCCATCTTCCTGTTCTGGTGGTAGTTTAGGTGGACGTTATAGATCCCTTGGGGCTTCTCGAAAAGAGTAGGGGTGTTTATCGAAGGACAAAAAATCAAACAAACAACACATAGAAATATAGACTTCGATAGCAGATAAGGACCACTTGGCCCACCTAGTCTGCCCATTTTCCTATGTACAGGATAAGTTGTAGATCCTAGTTAACCAACAGCCTAGTTCTTCTTACTCCCCACAAGAATTGCCTTATGTTTGTCCCATGTATTCTTGAATTCTCCCACAGTTTTAGACCTCACAACCTCCTCAGGAAGGCTGTTCCATGCGTCCACCACCATCTCTGTGAAATTGCAGAAATATTAATACATAATCAAATTATACAAGAAGGAAGTCTATAATGCCCCAAAAATAGAAAAGGAAAGAAAATAAACAAAACCAAATAATAACATCTTTAAAGACTTACATCAGTCATTCCTATCATAATTCTAAAGAAAAGAAAGTACCTTACCATTCTGAAAATTACGTACATTAATAGAATAACTAGTCAGGTAGACTGCACTAATTCAAGTCACTGGGGCATCAGTATCAGTGATCCAAGGCATATTCTTCCAGTGTGCCTGCGAGGTTATGCTAGCTTCTTTCTAATATATAGCATGAATTTCAAACCGAATCTTATGAATTAATTCAATGTGATCAATCAGTTTTTGCTGCAAAGTAAACAAAGTTCTGGCATTCCAAATAAACCATTTGATTGTCTTCAATACAACATGCATAGTACTTTTGTTCCACCATAAAGCTTGACCAGTGTAATGCTCATACATCAGGGGCTCATATGTTATAGACTTGAACCAGGGTACATTCCATTCTGTGGACAATAAAACCCCAAATCCCTGAATATATGAACAATTAAAAAACAAATGCTGAATTATTTCTATCTCCTGTGCACACTGTGGTCTGCAACAGAACCTATCCTCCAGGTGTTTATGCTTCTGGTTTGATTTAATGTTGATCTTTTCATGGCAGCTTAGCCAGTGCAGATCCCACATTTTGCTTGGGATTCTAGATTCTTTAACTAGGAGGGATAAGGATGAGATATAAGTATGGGGACAATTAGGAAATGTTATTAGTTCCTGAAAAAAATTCCCTTGCACCCATATGTATAGATCCTTCCTCATTTTTGTAATTAACATTGAACTAGTAATTTGCCAATGCTTAAGCTTTATGAACACCTCTCTAATATAGTCTGGGGCAACCGTGAATTTTTTTAAAACTTTCAGGCATCTTTATTACCATTGCGACAGCCATTGTAAGCCAGTTAATAATAAGAAAGAAGACCATTATTGTCCTGCATACACCTGGAGTAACCTGATATTTGTATATAAAAATATTCTGAAAAAAAGCAAATGGGATTAATCATCCCCAAACCTCCCTGCTTGATTGACAAGTAGGTCAAATTTCTTTTAATGGGGTTCAACCTACTCCCTCATATGGACCAAAAAAATGCTCAAAATGGAAGTCTCTAACTATTTTGGTGTGGAAAAATATGGCTAATGTACAAGATAATTGGTACTAGAAATATTTTGACCAAGTAAACTCTTTTGTTTGGTGTGTTTCCACTTGTTCCAGCCTGCAGCCAATTGCTGCCCCTGTTTAATTGTTGGCTCCCAATTTATTTTATCATCATGCTCAAAGCCATAAGTAACACCAAGTAGTTTAACTGGGTTTATTGATACTTTAACCCCTTGAATATTCGTCAAATCTGAGTTAACCTCCCCTAATTGTTTTGCCACACACTTCTCAATGTTCAAGGAAATCCCAGCATGTGTTCCATACTGGTTGCACAACTGGATGGCTACTGCAGCTGATCTTGAGTTCTGCACTAGAATACATAAGTCATCTACATAAGTGATTGCAGCAAATCTAAGCGTGTTATTTCATAGTGTGATATGTTGGAGCTCAGCCGGCTTATTAAGAATTCGTAAGAGGGTATCAATGCAAAAAAGCAAAAAGGAGGGGGTTCATGGGGCATATCTGTTTAACGCCCTTACCTACAATATACATGGGACCTTTCCATCCTTGGATAATAGGGGTCACTGTCACTGTTTTGTATAAACATTGAAGCCATTCAATAAATATGCTAGGTATTCCATATTGTTTTAAAACTGCCCACAAAAAAATTGTGGTTTACTGAATCAAATGCTTTCCTTTTATCCAGGAACAGTAACACACCAGTTGAATTGCCTCTCTGACCTTGCTCAAGCAGTTGTCTTAAAAGAATTAGGTGATCCATTATTTTCCTACCAGGGACTGAGCATGTTTGAGCTGGGGATATTAAATGTTCCACAGTTTTTAATAATCTGTAATTCAAGATTTTAGCAAGTATTTTAAAATCATTATTCAAAAGAGATATAGGCCTTCAGTTCTGTATGTCACACTTATCACCTTTTTTGAAGATATACAGTATCTGTCCAGCAGTCATTCTAACAGAAGGGGCGTGATCTTGAAGAACACATGAAAAGACCTGTGCTAGTTCAAATTGGAGCTTATGGCTAATGTATTTATATAGCTCATTAGTTAGCCTATCACTACCTGGTGTTTTATTGTTGGCCAAGATGTTCAGAGCTTGGACCACTTCTTCCTGCTGGATATTTTATATTAAGAATTCTGCATGTTCTTTGGAGCATGTAGGATACTCTAGGTCACAGAACAGGGTTTCATAATCCTGATTTCCTGAGTGATCAGCTGCAGACAAGTGTTGCTTATGATTATGCACCATTTTCTTAATTTCTGGGAGATCTGAGCACAGGACATGGTTTTCATCCCACAGTCCAGCTATTTATTTTTGTTTTGTATTGGTGTTGCATATTTCATAAGGGCAAGTGTAGTTTTTCCCATCCCTTGTAGAGAATATCTGCTGATTTTGTAAGTTTATAGCCTTATAGTTGGTGGAAAGCTATCATGTTTTGCTTTATATTATGTATCTCATCATTAAAATTCTGACCTGTGATATGTGCTAGGGATAGTAACTTTTGGAGCTGTATTCTATTCTGTAAGTACTGGTCATAATCAGCATTCCTTTTATTCTTACTGTGTGTCCTTTACCAATAAAGTCAGATCTAATATGGTGTCTTCCCACCACAAGGGGGTCTTCATATAGGTCATAGACAGATTTCCTGGCTTCTAAAAAATAATTTATTTCTTGTGTTATGTCAAGAGACTCAAAGAGGGATGAATTAAATTTCCAGGTCCCCAGATCATGGGGTGGCTGACCTGTAGTACCTTATGTAACACATGTGATTTTATTGTCTGAGAATTCTGAGATTAAGACCTCTGCTGCTTGGATATGGAGAGATGGAGAAATAAAAAAAAAATAGTCTATCCTGGTGGCCGTTGGTCCTTTGTGGAAAGTGGGTTCAGCTTCCCTCGAAGCAGAGTTGTGAGCAACTATCAAGTTTGTGGCCTGTAGCATTTTTTTTTAAATGCCATGTCACAAAAGATTTTTTTTTTGTTCTGGTATTCCTGCTTCTGTTTGCTAAGGATAAACTGCAATTAAAGTCTCCACCTAGAATCACATTCTGGGAGAAGTACAAATACGGTTGAATGAGCTGAAACAATGCTACTCTCTCTGCTTTTGTCTGGGCTGCATATACTGTATATTAAGTATTCTAAATAAGACGTTTTGGATCTTACCTTCCACCATGAGTACTCTACCTGGAGACAAGTCTAAGACTTTAGTTAATTGAAATTGATCCCCGGAAAACAAAATTGCTACCCCTGAGCATGAGTCTGGGCCTATAGATCAATATGAGGGTCCCACATGCCACTATTTTGTGACTTCTTTGAGATCCTGTAAGGTATGCAATTTTGTGTCCTGTAGGAGGAAAATACCAGCATCCTACGTTCTGAGAAATGAAAAAAACAGCCTGTTTTTTAATATGATTCTTTACACTGTTAACATTAAATGAGTATAATGGCAAAGCAGGCTCCATGACAGGGAGGTTAGAAGTTATTCATTCAAGAGGGCTGCTTGGATGTCCTTCTGGTTTGCCTAACATGTTTGGTTTTGGCTTTTGCCTTAGTGGGAGGCTGTACTTTAGAAAGGTTGATACTTTCAGGTGAGAGGGGGTCTTCCTTATCCAAACCAATATCTGGTAAGAACAACCAAACTGAAGAATCATCTGACTCATTACTTAAGGCCTTGGGGATATCTGCTAGTCCCTCACACCTGTTGGTTACTGGAATCCCTGTTGTTTTCAAAACTTTTCACTTAGGCTGAGACCAGTTCTGCCTTCTTCTGGTGGCACCTTTGATTTCCCTACTTCTTGTGGCACTGGGGGCGTTTCTACCTGCATTTCACTGTCTTATTGTTGAGCTGCTGATCCCTCTTCCTCACAGGATTTCTGAGGAGAGGTTCCTGAGGGTGGGGGGGGGACATACTTCTCTATGCTCTGGGACTGACTGACTCCTTTCAGGGGGAGCTGTAATCTGTTCACTCTCTGAGGTGTCTTCTGAGGGAAGGGAGGGGAGGGCATTGGGTTGGGGAAAGTTCTACCTCTTATTCTTTGAGCAATAGCTATGAGCAGTCTCTGTTCCTCATTGTTTGCTTGATTTGGCTGGTTATGAGCCACCCAGGGGCAAGTATGGTAAGAATGACCCTTAGTATCACATAAGTTACACAGTTGTTCATTGCGGCAGTGTCCACTCATATGCCCAAGGTCTCCACACAGAGTACATTTTAACTTGTCACAGAGACTACTAATGGGTCCCATTTCCCCCGCACCTAAGACAGGCTTTTGGCTGACCCTGATAGAATAAAACACCCTTGTCCTGACCTATACAAAAACTGTTAGTCAGGGCCTGAAACCCTGTTTCAATGGTGTGCAAGACAACCCTCATCCTCCACCCCGAAGTCCATATTTTTTCATCATCAAAAATAGTCTCAGGATTTTACAAGACCATACAGCTCTGTCTGAGCCAGTACAATAAATCAGTCACACTGACCCCCTCATTTCTAAAAAGTACTTTTACTGTTCTGTTTGTTGGTTTGGGTAGGAGGATGGCTTCAAAGGGTGACCATAATGTGGTTAATTTTAAAATATTGTAGAGCTCTCAAAATTTTTTGTAGACCACTGTTGAACTTGAAACTGACTTCAAATGTTTGCTCACCTGAGACGTGTATTAACACGTATATTTCAACTGCAGTGTGTACCTCATAGATGTTTTTAATAATGTCCTAGCAACAAATATACAGTCAGGACACACATCCAGTCCCGCTTTATAAATTAATCTTACAGTGTTATGTCTTTTGGAAGGAAATATTGGTTTTCTAAAGAAAGACGCTTATGACCTGTTATCCTTTGTGTTTTGATGTCCATCAGGGTTTTCAGTAGTAGCTTATTCTGAAGAGCTGGGCCTTGATGTACTGGGGACACCTTTACCAGTGTTTTCCAGCTGCCCTGAAGGTTGAGTAATGCTCATACATACATCAACTGCTGTGACTGGAGCATTTAATATCAACTGAGTATTTGAGGTTAACTGCAGCACATCAGGAATATGCACTGGGGACATAATATTAACTGTACTAATACCATTGTTTTCCAACGTTGCTGCAACATTGCTTAGTAAAGGTGCAACAGGGCCAATATTGTTTTTTTCTGTCAGTAACCTAGGCATTTGAATAGAGGATGAGCCTGAAACCCATTGCCCCTCTGGATTAAGTTCACAGCCAGCTCCCTGCAGGGCCGATTCCACCGACCAGTCTGTCACTAAACGTTCAGATGTACTGAGGCTATGTCTTGGGCCAGGAGCAGAAGCCCCTGTAGATGCAATTCTCTGCATAGCCCCTACTTTAAAGCTTGTAGCAGGATTAGCTGTATTCCCTTTAAACATAAACAGTGAAGTGGAACTTGTACTTGCCGTGAAATTCAGTTGGGAGTTCTCAGACTGTTGCAAGCCAGGTGGGTCGCTCCATTGATCTGGCATTACTGTCACTGTTCTGGAACTTCCAGCCATGCCTGGAGTTTGCAGCTAGGCCAGGAGCTGGTTGGTAGGGAGCAACACCTCGCATTAGGCATTTTAGGTTGAGTCATCTGTTTTTGTAGCACGATAGCATCTTGTAGTTCTTTTTGCCATTTGAGAAAGAACTGTTCTTTTCTTAGCAAGTGAGCTTCCAGTTCAGTTGAGGACACTTGTGGTACACCTGCACAGATAACTGAGGCATTCTCTGTACTATGATTCTCTTTATCCTTGTTCTCCAATCCTCATGTGTTCAAGGTCTTGATTTCCGCATCTGTCTGGGTCTCCGATGCTTCCTCCAAAGACACTAGAGCATCAAACAATTATTTGGCCTCAGAAAACTGCAAGGCAGTGGAGGAGACTGCCTCCACTACCTCCTGTATGTCCATCTCTGTTGATGACTCCATAGAAGTGGCCATCACAGGCCAGAGGTTCCCCCTACAGGTCAGTAGGGGTGTTTTTATTTACAATAATGCATAAATAAAAGAATACAATGAAAAACATAGATATAGCATATACAGTATTGAAAAAAAGAAAAACAAACAAGCCAAAGGAATTCAAACAAGAAATTTCTTCACACCAAGGGGTTACCTATCTCCCTTACTAAATTATCTATTCATATTTAATCATATGAGAAAATCCCTTCCACCATATTTTAACTTTGTCTACATTATAAATGTGATTACCGTTTAAATACACTTTCTGTAATTCATCCATTACATATTGACAAAACCCATCACACGTGTCTTTCTTTTGATAAACTACCCATTGCCATCTCACCTGCCATAAGCAAAACTGTAAAAATGCAAAAACAAATCATTAATGTTCTATAATCATAAACATTTAAACTAGGTGGTATAATACCAATTACTAAAATGTCATAATTGATTTTTGATTACTATTGCAAATTCCATATTTTATTACAGCATAAATCCATAAAGGTTTAGAAAAAGAACAAAATAGAAAGAAACATTCCATTGTTTCTTCCTGATTTATACACTCTGGAAATGGACAGTTTCTTTCTTCATTTGCCTTATATTTAGCTGTACCCCTTATGTTTAACCGGCCATACATAATAAGCCACGGTGTTTCCCACATATATTGTGGAAGTCTCGGATTATTAAGTTGATCTAGTATCTTATTATTCATAGCTGTGGGGCAATTCTTAAAACTAGGATTTGTGGGATAGACTTGTGTCATAATAGATTTATAGAGTGATTTCATGGAATTAGTTCTAATTTGAAGTTTTGTTACCTGGCATTTGTATAGCTTCTGTGCTGCTGGTCTGAAATATCGTCTGAAATATGATGGTATGTGAATATGAGGGTTAATTTTTGGAGCACTAATGAGCCATGCTTTCATGTATCACCCTAGAGCATTCTTAATCCATAACCCATCATGACTCTCTGGATGCAGTAGGCTCCGTTTTACTGTGTGAGTGAAAAAGAGGACATGGCAAAAAATGATAGGATCAATCATTCCTAACCCACCCTTCTCTTTTGTTAAGTTAGTGTAGCATCTCCTAACCGGGTTTAATCTATTTCCCCATAGCGTTTGGAAACAACTACATAACTTTGTCTCATATTGGCAAGGTAAAGGAAATATAAGTGCTACATATTGTAGACAGGGTATTATAAATTGTTTGAGGACTTGAATTATTTTTTGTTTTTAAAATTTAAACTGTTTACATCTAGCCACTTTTGTTTCGACATTTTTCAACACCCTGTCCCAGTTATTTTCCAGAAGAGTTTGAGGCCCAAACTGAAGACCTAGGATGGAGAAGGGTTCTTCTGATATCCTGCAGTTATTATAATTAATAACTGTTTGATTTTTAATCCCCATCATTAACCCTCTAGATTTTGATTTATTTAATTTAGAATTGGAGATAAATGAAAATAATTCAAATTCTTTAAAAAATTCTTCCATATGCTCATGTTTATTAAAAAAGAGACAAACATCATCAGCGAAGGCCTGCACCATCAACTGACTGTTGGACAGTGGCATTTTTAACCCTTCCCATTTTGGTGAAATAACTAAAGCTCTTATTAAGGGTTCAAGTGAAAAAAATATACAACAAGGGGCTAAGAGGACAGCTGTGACGTACTCCTGTTCTGATTTCAGTTCCTTTTATTATTGTTCCCTTTGTCACTGGGAAAACTTTAGCAGACTCATATAGTGATTTTATGATTTTTATTAATGTGCAAGGAATCCCAAAAAATTCCAATACCAGAAACAAATATGAGTGAGTTACCCTGTCAAATGCTTTCTCTAAATCTATCGAAAACAAGCAACCTGATCAGCCTTCTAAAGATAAGGACTCTATTAAGTCTCTAATAATTGTTAAGGCCGATTGTATCTGCCTATCTGGAAGGCCACATAATTGAAGAGGTGAAATCATCTTGTTTGCTATATATTTTAGTCTATTATTTAACAAAGTAGTAAAAATGTTATAGTCTGAGTTTAAAATTGTGATGGGTCTCCAGTTTCTGATGTCACCCCTTTCTCCTGATTTGAAAATATATATATCAGAAGGCCTTCTGTGACTGCATCTGGAATCAATTTACCTGACATAACAAAATGAAATGCAAAATTTAAACAAGAAGAGATTTCAGGCTGAAAGGTTTTGTAAAATAAATTGGATAGGTCATCCAAACTTGGACTAATATTGTCTTTTAAATTATGAATGACTGTTTCTATTTCCTTATAAGAAAAAGTTACTATCATTCCTTTAATATCCTAGTAGTCTAAGAGTAAGGGGGGGGGGCCATGTATCTTTTTATTTCTATAGTAGATGGATATTTTTTTGGTTGTAGATTGTTAAAATGGGTTTCAATAATAGAATTAATGGCAGTTTCATCCTCCACTCTAGTTTTATTACAATCTAGGTATTCTAAGGCTGTGGACTCTTTTATTTTTTTACATAGCTCAAACAGGTCTCCTACCACAGTTTTCTTTGAATGATTAGTTAAAATTGTTTGAAGAGTCCTGGTTCTATTGAATTGAAAGACTTTCATCTGATTTTTGATATTGTCAATTTGAGTTGCAAATTCTAGTCTGGAAGAATTAGCAATTGAAATAAGATGCTGTAATTGATTTCTAAGTTTTAAATAAGAAAGAAAGTCTGAATTCCTCTGTCAATTTTCATATTTTTTAAATCACTTACAGCAGTCTTTTTAGTTTCCATCCACCAGGTTCCTAAATCTGGGTATAAAAATGCCACTGACAATCTAGCTTTAAGGATAAGTAGAATTTATTTTTTTACTAATGCCTCTCTGAGAATGGAAGTATTCAATTTCCATCTGTTTTTTTTTTGTAAATTTTAAAGGGCGAAACCCCAATTTCAATCTGTACCAGCAGATGATAAGAAAATTCAACCAAAATAGTTTTAAACTTACCTATTGTGGCTGCTTTTGATGTGAATAAATAATCAATAGTTGAACCTACTTTCCCTTTAAAAAAGGTACTACCAGAACCAGAGTTTGCTAAGCTATTACAATTTGATAAAGCTCCTATTTTTATAATAGATTCCAAACTGTTTGAATCACAATAATTTTTTTTACTCAACCTGACCTTTATGTTTAGACTGCAATTAAAGTCTCTACCCAAAAAAATATTGAGTGAGGATACCAAATAGGGTTGAATTGTTTTTATGTACTCAGTTCTAAGAGCTTTGGTATGTGGATTATAAATGTTAATAAATCTACAGTTCACAAAATGCCATATTCCATCTATTATTAGAACTCTGCCAGGTATTAAATCTATTAATTTGTTTAAAACAAAATGAAAGGAATTGAATAAAATCCCAATCCCGTCCACACAATCTCTACCAAATGACCAATATGATGGCCCCCATGGCCAATCCCTTTGAAAAGAGGCTATTTGTTCCAGGGCAAACATCCATGTTTCCTGCACAAAACTACCTGCAATGTTATTGTCATGAAATAACTGAAAGACCACTTGTCTCTTTACATTATTTAATATACTGTGAGTGTTCAGTGTACCCCATATTTGTACTGCCATTCAATTTGTTACGTGAAGGGTACATGTTATTTTTTCCTCCTCTTTTTTTTTCTTCTTTATATTCCTCTATTGTAGCACCAATGTTTTCCTGAACAGATTTTTGAGAATCTGAATCTCCAACCTCCGTTTCTGAGTTACTCCAAGTGGTGAATAAAGCAGCATAAGAATTTGGAGATTCTATTGACTCAGTGTGAGGTGCAGTAGTTGTTTTAAGGTGTCTACTAGACCTTCTCAGGGGTAAGGGGAGCACAGAGGTACTCTCTATTCTAAAACCCTCTGGGCCAGATATTCAAAAGGGTTGCACCATGTGCAATAGGGTTGCGCCTGCGCAAGTCCAAACTTGCTCCATTCTGCGATATTCAGCAGGAGGCAGTTGCACCACAGAAAACATGCTGAGCAACAGCGCAATGCAAATGAATGCATGCTGAACTGGAGGGAGAGGAACCATGCATAAACTGCACAGCCCGATATTCAGCAGGGCTGTGCAGAGTTGTGCAGGCACAACCCCCAACCTGCGCCTGCACAACTTTGAGCCAAAAAAAAAAGGATCACGTTGAGGGCCACCCACAGGTGAGCTGCTGCATTGCAGGGTGCAACACAGCAGCTGCCACCTGTGGCTGGCCCTCAACCCACTCTCTCTCTGTGCCCCCCCTCACCATCCTGATCGCAGGTAGCAATGTGTCCCCTCCCAACACATCCTTGGTGGTCCAGTGGACTGATAAGCCCATTCGCGGGCTGACGTAATGAAACACCCCCCCACCTCCCGAATATATCCCTGGTGGTCCAGTGGACCAAAAATACCGATCGCGGGATGTAGTTGGCAACTCCCCCAACACATCCCTGGTGACCTAGTGTCCCCTACCCCACCCACCCATGAAGCCCCACCACCCGCTTCCCCTGCAGCCGGTGGGTGGCAGCATCCCACCCGCCTGCCGCCCAGCTACCGCCGATTGACTGTGCCTGGGGTAGGGGCCGCACGCCCATTGGTGCAGAGCAAGAGCCACTGCATGCAGCCTATACCATACTAGAAAGTCCAGTTTTGTGAATGTCACAAAAATTTCACATTTCTGGGACAACCAATATGTTATGTCTTCCACATGGACCCCCTCATTTTAAAACATTACAGTAACATTTTTTATTAAAGGTTTGGTGATTAGAATTACCAAAAAGGGGGTCCATGTGGGATAAAATCTAACTTGCCTATATCTCTCTTAGAAAAGGTCTAAAGTATAGGCTGACTGAAAACTTGTATCAAAGTTGTCTTCCCCAGAGATATTAATGAAAGCAAACACGTCTCTAGGAGAAAAACGTAGTGACTCTTTTATAAGGCATTTTCCTTCACAATGTCTATCAGTCCTCTCCTCTAGACCTCCTTTGTAGCGAATGTGAACAGCATTTCACTGAGGTGCTGCTTCATGTCTTGCATGGGAAAATAGTTCAGACAGCAAAGGCTTGTTTGGATTGAGTGAAGAACGCAGTTCATCTTTGTTTGCATTGTTCTGAGGAGTAGTAACAGGTTTTGTTTCCACGACTGGTTGTCCTTTAATAGGCTGGATAGGTGTATTTACAACCAGGTGTGCATTCTTCTCAACTGAGGTTGGCCCAGCCTTATTTTTCCCCATTGACTGATTATGAGTACATCTAGGTTGCCATTCAGGGGAGGCTTTTTGAAAATTAAAAGAAGCATCCCACACAGAGTCAGGAGTCCAAATTCCTGAGGCAGATTTCTCCCAGCCTGCTTCTTGAAGTGCCTTCTGAGGTGAACAGTATTCATCGTGCTCTCTTGTGCTTTCTGGGGCCTGCTTTTTAGCCGTAGATACTGCTTGAGTAGTTGCAATATTTTTATCACGTTGTTCTCTCAGGCTGAAGTTTTGACAGTGTCTGTAATTGCAGGAAGTGTTTGAGGAGCCAACCACCACCGAAAACTAAATTCTGTCACACCCTCTTGCATATTTGCTTCTGTTTGATATTTAATCTGGGTGGACTCATCTGATTCAGATCCCCACTTCCCTGGAGGATAAAAAACAAACCCTGCTTCTTTAGACAGATGTGCCTGCCCTGCAAAGGGTGAACTCTGCAAGTGACATTTGGAAGCTGGGATGTCATTACTCTGTACTAGTGGGGAGAGCCTTTCTTGTCACTGCCTTTGCCGATTTTTGGCATTACAACTGGCTTTCAGCACTCGCTAAGCTTAGTGAAAGAGCTGCCAGCCTTAACACAGTCAAAATCAGAAACAGGAGCAATGTTTGTAAAAGCGCACTCACACTTAGGTGGGAAGAAGTTTTGTTTTCTCCACTTCCTCATTCTTGCTGTCAGTTTGCTTGCTCGGCCTGTCAGGTGAATCAGCTGCAGGTCCAATTAACTCAGCACTCTGGTTTAAGCATGTCATTCCCTCCATAGTCAAATGAACCTCCACTTGAATATCAGCTGTAAAGATACTCATTCTATCTTTAACTTTGGTGCACATTCTAGTGAAAACATTTTCAGTTGACAAAAAAATATCAGGCATAGAACTGGCCTCATGAAATATGTCATCTCCATCAGTTTCCTGAAAACTACTCGAAATAGTTTGTTGCTCAGCTAGCAATGAGGCCTCCCCCACCACTAAACTAGCATCCCTCTCCTCCAGCATCTCTACCACAGTGGCCATCTCTCAGCAAGATGGCCTGTCCACCTACAGGTGAGTAGGGGAATTTCCCTGGTGTCCTGGCCAAATTTCCCCCCATCCATTAAAAAAATACCACCAACAGCTTAATCTTGTGCAAGGTCAGTTGGCATTCATCTGTATCCCCATCCCGTGGGTCGTGCCTGAAAATAGGCAGAATTTGTCTAGTGTACTTACCCGGTCAACAAAAACTAACTAGATAAATAAATATTTCAAGTAGATATGTGTCCATCACCAGCTCAGGTTCACTCACAGACTTCCATACTGGTATCCTCTGTTCCACAGCAACAATCTGCTGTCTTTGCCACAAACACCAGAACTTCATGGTCAAATCTCCAACATAGTGCAGTGCAGGCAAATCAGGTGTTCCCTGAGGCTACAGCACCAGCTTCTCTAGCTGATGCCCCTACCCTGGCAAGTCCCCCGCACACCACCTGAGAGGTTTCTGTATGAGTGTGGGATAACAGATGGACACAATACAGTTCTTATAGGGTTAACACACTTTGTCTAGTGTGATGTTTATTGCTTCATAAACATTTTTTCAAGGCAGATGCAAAAGAGAGACTTTATAAAAAATAAACAAAAAATGAACACAGATAAAGTTCTTCGGATGTGGCAAGAAACTGACTCCATCTCTCTCAGTCTCAGTCTCAGTCTCAGTCTCAGTCTAAAATTAATTTCAGAACTGAGTTAGAGCTTTTATACACTCTCTAGAAGTTAGGAAATTCCCACTCCCCTGTGATTGACATCAGACATCACATAAAATTAGCCATTAGCGGCCACTGTTGCTCCATCGAGAACAGTTCAGTTGGCACCTGCAGGTTTGTTTACAATATTGGGAAAGGTCAGAACTGAGGTCAGAACATTTTGTACTCCCAAACTCTCCTGCAGGAACATGCTGTCTGCTGCAATAGATATCTTAGAAGGGGGTTGCTAACATCTTAAAGAAACAGACACAAGCTTTTGTTATTCTTACATCAAAATAGTCCTCTTAGTTTTGTTTTAGGTTAATATGCACAGAAAGCCATGGCTGCATCTCTTCTCAGCCAGGACTCAGTTTAATATCTCAGCAGTTTTATACATAATACTATGAGTCAGCAGGGAAACTAAAGGGATACAGAAATGTAAAAGAGGGTGCTCCATTAACCCTTGCAGGGCCGCAGACTGATATATCAGTCCAAAATCCCTATGCATTCTAATTCTGTAGGCAGCCTAATGGTTAACCAAATGTCCATGCCATTTGCTCTGGCAAATAATAGTTTATACATTCCTGTCCTGAGTGTACTGTTGCTCTGTTCATTTCATTACTGGTACCAGTATGTTTTCTTATAATCCCCACATGGGCTCCTTCTATCAAAATGTTGCAGAAGTCACTTTCTTAACCTCCTAATAGCTGGACTTTTAAAGAGGAAAAAAGGAAATAAAAGTGGGTGATAGCTAAGAGAAAGGGGGGTGCCTAAAGGTGGCCAGCCTTTTAGACTTGATAATACAGAGATAGAATGAAAGGAGAAATGAGAGAACTGTTGCAATAGAAGTTTCAGTAAATGATAAAAGATGATCCATTACCATGACAGGGAGTTCCCTGCCACAGCTCCCTTTAAACTTTCAAATCTTTTTGCGGCACAACCCAAGCCAGCACCTCAGCATAATGCAGTATGCCTGAACTATATTTGGACAGATGATTTTCCTCCTGACTGTGTCTTTTTGGTTGAAAGACTATTAACGGACTCCCCTTGGCTTTGTACCAGATGACATTTTAACAATCATCTATGTCTCTGGCTCAGTATTTTATGATGTCAGCTTCCAGTTTCACTCTGTGTTGGATAGATTTTGGACAAAGTAAAATCTGTTACAATATTCAGAACTATGGTTGCCATTTCAGGCGACTCCTCTCACCAGGCCTACCACTCACACAGTGTCTGTGATGCTCTGTAACGAAGGGGTCGATGTTCAGAATTTCACTTATAGGCTTCAACAACGTTGCAAGGTGCTGGGCTGCCCAGACAAAATACTAGATAAGTATGGGATCTGGACAAGAGGGTAGAAATATGGGGGGGGGGGGATTTTCAAAGCACTATGACAGTCACAAGGTGCTTGCGTCAAACAGTCATGACGGAACTTGAATCAAAAGATGAGGCATCTGTGATTCAGAAATGTGGTCTGTGCCCTTGTGGTGCTGCATCACCCTTGAGGCCAAAATGTGTGGGTGCGCCACATTGCAAGGGGGCTTGTGCCATGATGGGGCTGCAGCATCCTCTTGCATGGGATTCAAGAAGCCCCACAGTGACCGCAGCAAAGGGCCAGAGATAGACCAGCGAAAACCTGGTCTAAGCCAATTGTAACACTGCAGACGCTGTGGCAATGTGTGGGTAGGGGGCACTAACGGGCATGTGTGGAGTGGCATGGGCATGGGATGGTATTGTGGCCTTTAGAAGGGTGGTGTATGGCACATGTGATTGCACCCATCAGGATTTCGCTATATATTACCACACAGACTCCACAGAGTAAAGGCATAGTGACACACAGTGCCAGGGCCCCAAATGGGGATGGCCCTGGCAACAGTCCCCAGGGCCATGTCCACATGGAGCCCTGGCACTGGATGACAATGTACCCCCATTCACCCTCTGTAGTCTGTGCCAGAATTGTGCCATAAGTGGAACCCCTGAAAGGTGTAACCACATTGCCATGCTTGCTCACCCCTTCCCCAAAGGCCATAGCACCATACCGTGCCTATGTCACCCCCGTACCCTCCTTGATAGCCATGTGTGTGCCCCCACCCCTGGTCATCCAAGCACCTACTTCATTGTGCTGATGGGGGGGCAACCAGATCCCTGCAGCATGACCCGTGGATACGCCACTTGCTTTGGCGCACACCCGCAGATGCAACACATCCCAGAGTTTTGGTGCAGGGACCCTGTTGTACCTGAATATGGTGCAGGGTCTCTGATACAGTTGGGATGCAGTGAAGCCCCAAGATCATAGAATCATAGAAATTGGATGGCAGAAAAGGATCCTTCCGGCCCATCTAGTCTGCCCAACCCTCCTCTTTCACATACCTCCCTCCCCACCTGCCCCACCCTGCCTCCAATACTCAGTCTCATATGCTTGTCCCACGCCCTCTTAAATTCCTCCACCATGTCAGCCCCCACCACTCCATCTGGCAGTCTGTTCCAGTGTTCCACCATTCTCTCTGTGAAGAAGTGCCTCCTCACGTAGCCTCTGAACCTATTCTCTTGTAATCTGAGGCTGTGTCCTCTAGTTCTGGCTCCCTTCTTCCTCCTCAGCCGACCCCCTTCACCTACTTTATTGAGCCCCTTTACATATTTTAAGGTTTCAATCATGTCCCCCTTTCTCTCCTTGTTTCCAGTGTGTACAAATTTAGCTCCTTACACCTCTGCTCATATGTCTTCCCCTGCATACCCTGTACCATTTTGTTGCCCTTCTCTGAACCCTCTCCAATGCATCTATATCCTTGTGGAGGTGTGGTCTCCAGAACTGAACCCTGTACTTTAACTGCGGCATCATCATGGCTTTGTAGAGGGGCATTATAACCTCCCTCCTTCCTTCTGCTAGTAATGCCCCTACCTATGCATGACAGCATTCCATTGGCCCTTCCCACCACCCTACTACACTGGAAACCTACCTTAAGGTTTGAGGAGACTATGATCCCCAGATCCCTTTCCTGTTCTGATTCTTTGATTTACTGCCCCCCAGCATGTACCCCACTTTTGGGTTTTCCCCCTGTCTAGGTGCATCACAGCACACTTCTTGGCATTAAACCTCAGCTGCCATTTCCCGTCCCACTCCTCAAGTGTCTTGAGGTTCCTCCTCATGTCTTCCAGGGTGTCCATCCTGTTGCAGATTTTTGTATCATTGGCAAATAGGCACACTCTCCCTCTCAAACCCTCCGCAATATCACTGATGCAGATGTTGAAGAAGAGCAGACCCAAAACTGACCCCTGTGGTACTCCACTCATCACCATTGCCATCTTGGAGTGCACTCTATTAAGCACTACCCTCAAAGTTCTCCCTACTAGCCAGGCCTCCACCCAGCCTGGTATTTTCCTTCCCAGCTCCAGGCTTTTCATCTTGCTCACCAACCTCCTATGAAGGACGATGTCAAAGGCCTTGCTGAAGTCCAGATAGGCCACATCCACTGTCCCTCCCTGGTTGATTACCTGAGTCACCCAATCAAAGAACTCAATTAGGTTGGTCTGTCATGATTTCTCCTTGATAAAGTCATGCTGTCCTGCAAGCCACACACCTCCAGGTAATTCACCACCCTCTCCTTGATGAATGCCTCCATTTCTTTCCCCATCACAGACGTGAGGCTGACTGGGTGGTAGTTCTCTTTCAGCTCCCTGCTACCTCCCTTTTGCAAAGGCACTATGTCAGCCTTCCTTCAGTCCTCTGTCACCCTCCCTATATCCAGGGACAGGTTGAAGAACCTTGTCAAGGATGTGTCCAGCTCCTCCCTCTATTCCTTGATCACTCTGAGGTACAACCTATCAGGCCCGATTGCCTTGTCCAAATGTACTCTATCCAGCTCAGCCCTGACCCTATCGACAGTGAATGGGTCTGATCCATCCATTTAGCCTCCTTCCCCTTAGGCACTAGTACAGGACCCCTGTCTACTACCTCCTCCATGAACACTGCGCTAAAATACGCATTTACTGCCTCTGCATTTTCATAGTCCTGCTCCAAGTTTATCCCTCCTTCCCCCCTCAGCCTAGCAATCCCCTGCCCTGCTCTTTCCTTCTCCCTCACATATCTAAATAATGTTTTATCTCCCCCCAGTCCTTTTGGCTATTTTCTCCTCAGTGGCTGCTTTTGTCCTTCTGATCTCCCTGCCTGCCAGACTCCTCTTCTGCCTATACTTCTCCCTATCCTCCACTTTGTCATCTTAAATTTTTTGAAAGTCCTCCTCCTTTTCCTGACAGCCCCACCACCTCCCTAGTGAATCAGAGTGGTTTCCTACCCTCTTGCTCTTCGTGACCATTTTTATGCACATTTCTGCTGCTTCCTGAATGTCTCCCCTGATAGCTTCCCAGAGTTCCTCCACTGCCCCATCTTCTCTGTACCTTCCATTTTTTCCCTATCTTTCTCATGTTATCAAAGTCTGTGTGTCTGAAGTCTATGACTGTCGTATTAGTCTTACTAGTCTTCCTCCCTGCCCTGATTCTGAACCATACCGTGCTGTGGTCACTGATGCACAAGGCTTCTCCCACCTGCACATCCTCCATACTCTCCCCATTAGTCAAGTCCATGTCCAACAAGTTGCTTCCCCTCATTGGCTCCCTGACCAGCTGTTGAAGGAATACTCACTGCAGCTTGGCTAATACCTCCCCGATCCTTGCCGATGCTGCATCTGGGATTTTCCAGTTGACATCTGGGTGGTTCAGATCACCCACCAGTAGGAGTTCTCCTTTCTGTGTCAGCCTTGTGATTGCCTGAGTCTATCTTCTTTGTCAGCCTTGTGATTGCCTGAGTCTATCTTCTTCCTCTCCTTGTACAGGTGGCCTATATACCACCCCCAGCCACAGAGATTCACCCGTCTTCCTATCTAGTGTTACCCACAGCAGCTTGGTTTCCCCTTCCACCTCCTGCACTTCAGTAACACTGATGACTTCCCTGATGTATAAGGCAAATCCTCCCCCCTTCTTGCCTTCTCTGTCCCTTCTGAGCATTCTATAACTTGGAATGGTTGTTTCCGAGGTGTGATGCTCTATCCACCAGGTCTCACTTATTGCCACTAAATCTAATCTCTCATCCCTCATGATGGCCTCCAGGGCCACCATCTTATTTCCTACACTCCTGGTGTTTGCAGACAATCCCTTCCACCAGTCCCTCCCTTTGTTTCCCCTTGCATCCATGACCCTCTTGCCCAGCCATGTAGTGCTATCCTGATGGAGCTGTTAGCCCCTCCAAGCTTTCCTCCTTGTGGAGCAGATTTGTCCCCACCTCCCCAACCTAGTTTAAATTGTAGGCATCCACTATCTAGGCTCCTAACTTGCATTTCAGTACTGCTACCCTCTCCCTATTCAGGTGCAGTCTGTCTGGTGCAAATAGGCTCTTGTCATCCCATGTAGATCCCCAGTCCCCTACCAAGCCATATCCCATTTGCTCACCCCACCCCACCGGCCATTCGTGGAACTCCCTAATCCTCAACTTCCTATCAGTGCTTGCCCTTGGTACTGGTAACACCTCTGAGAATGCCACTGATTTAAACCCCAGACTCCTACAATATCTAGCTAGAGCTCTGAATCTAGCCTGCACCTCCATCAGGCTGCTTCCTGCCAGGTCATTTATTCCCAGGTGGAACAGCAGGTGCATTTTCTCATCATGCTACTCCCCCTTGAGGGGATATAATGAATGACCTTCACTGCTGTCATGCTAGCCAGACATTCCACCCATACTGCGCTGTTTTTATCTCCCCTTCCCACCCACCTAATCCCTTTTATTATAGAGTCCTCAACCAGTAGGACCCTGATCTCCATCTCCTTCTGATCGCATCTCCCTACCATCTTTCTCCCAACCCCCTTCATCCTATTTCCTACCTTTTTATCAATAACCCCTTTGCCTATTTCACTTCCTGAAGCACTAGCCTCACTCTGTGCTCCCCCAGCTTCTTCACTCTGTGCCCCCCAGTTTTGTGCCCTCTCAGGCTCTATCTGTAAGGCTCCCCACCTCTGCCCCTCCATTTTCTAACTTCTCCCCTCTTTGTTTGTTTTTCCTTGCTCGTGCCCTGCCTGATTTTACCTGGGGACCGTTCTCCCTTCCTCCCTCATCCAGATTTTGCTCCTCTGAACCCAAGCACGCTGTCCTCTCTCCTTCTCGGCTTGCCTGTTGGTCTTACCTGATAGGGCCTCCCCCTTTCCAATTGTTCTGTGCCTTCCTTCATGCTTGCCTCTCTTTCTTCCCTTGTATGCTCTTCAGCTCCCTTTTCCTGATCTTCCCCCAATTTAGCACCTCTAGTGGGGCAAATCTATTCTTCTGCCCTAAGCCCACTGCCTGTACCCTTCTGGTCAATAGTTCTTCCCTTGCTCCCTCCTCCCTTGTCCTCTGTGCAGGCTTTGTACCTTTATACTGTATCACCTGCCATTTCCCCAGGTTTCTCTTGTGCCCATTGCTGCCTTTATCTGGGATTCCTGTATCTCCTCCAGTGCCTTTCCCTCCCCCCCTTGTATTCGTGCTCCCCAACTTTCCTCCAGTCCACATACAATCTTCCCTTCCTGTAGCTGAGTTTGCTCCTTGTTCCCCCGCTGTTCCTCTTTTGCCTGTCCTTAATTGAACATATGCCTTGGATAAAGTGGCTACCTGTGTGGCTCTTCGGAAATCTTGGCAGTTGTCAAAGAACAAGAGGATGGGAGTGATCAAAACTTTTTTGATCCCCATCTTCCTACATGTCAACGCCATATTTCCTATTCCAGCTGATTTAGAAACCACATTATATAGTTTATTTTTTACGATGGTTTGGGGGTGTAGGCTTAACCCCATAAAGTGAGATGTTCTCTATCTCCCCTATGACAAAGGAGGGATTAATACTGTGAATCCAGTGGTTTTCTTTTATAGTATTTTTTCCACTATAATATCTTCCCATGGGTTTCAAATGCCCTGTCCACCTGGAAAGAGTAGGCAACACATTGGATGACACCCCACATTTTGGAATGGGGGGGGACCAAAACCTTTTCTTAGACAGGTACACCATTTTCCTGGGTTTTTGATACTTTTAGTGATGTTTATTAATGCAGATGGTAATCGTGGGATGTCATACGCACCCAACATAGGAAAGCTTTTAATAAAGGGTTGATTATAGTGGATGTACCTTTTATGCCAGGAATACCACCATGCCTTAGGCAAACAGCCTTATCATACTTGAATGATAAATTATTCCCTCCCCAATACTGAGATGTAGCCTGGCTGTATTGCCATGGCAGGATGAATGCCAAAGGCAATAACAAGCACAAGAGCATCACATAATTATTGCCTGAGAGACTGTTGCCAGAGAGTGGTGGAATCCATTCAACACTTGTTTTTTGAATGTTCATGTATACTGTACTACCCTTTTGTTCATTCTTAAGTAAATCTTGGGTGGGTCCCTTTTGGAGTTCTCTTTCTCATGATACATTGATTTATGGCTCATTGTCTGGCCACACCTCAGTGCATGATCCTTCTGTGTTGCTTCTTATTTTTTCCTGCCTTAAGGTTATGATTGAGGGGGTTCATTGTAAATATGTGTTGCAACAACAGGTGCTAGATCACCCCACCCTTTTACAGATGGTGGTATTTAACCTTCGCCGACAGTGCGCAGCAGTAAGAGCGTGTCTTTCACCAACAGCATGGATTCAGTATTGGAAACATTGCCCATGGGCTCTTTTTTGATGACCTTTTCAAATCAATACCATTAATACAGTATTCCAAAATGGGATGACTTGCAATTGGCTTTGCAAGTCATATTTATTTTTTCATTGTATTTATTTCAGGTGCCCCCCTCGTCCCCTTGTCTGTTTATATTTATGGAACATAGTGGTATGGTTGGTTATGTATTATCTTTCCCTCCCATGTTGTATTCTTTCATACCACTAGGTTTGTTTTATTTTAGTTTTGCCAGTTATGTATCAATAATCATTTATTTTTCCTTAATAAACAATTCCCCTACTCTTTTTGAGAAGTGCCATGGGGTCTTTAACGTCCACCTGAACAACCACCAGAAGAGGCACATGGGATCTTAGTTTAACATCTCAAACAAAAGACGGCACCTCAGGAGTGCAGCACCCCCCTCATGCTGCACTACAATGTCAGTATTAGGATTTAACCCAAGTGCCTGGTGTGGGGATAGAACCCTCAGCCTTCTGATCTTCCGGCCTCAGAGAAGACTGTGCAACCTGCTGAGCCACTGACACTGCTATGTACTGCTCATATAACTGCTCAATCATGTACAATGTTGAGTTCCATTTGGTAACAACATCCAGCTTCAATGGTGCTGAGGCAGTTTGTTTTGTATCTCCAGATGACGGAGTTGGTTACGGGCCTTTTCTGAAGGACAAAGTGGACGCAGATGCAACGGGCCACAGTCAAAATGGTCTTGATATCAGGATGGGTTAGAAACTGGTGCTCCACAAGATTAAGACAATGTGCCAGTCATAGCACCCTGACAAACCCCCCAGTAATGATGCATTTCACAGCATTCAAGCCATTATCACTCAGAATGAAAACTGCTTTCAGTGAATGGGGGTGAAGCCACTCATCAGTTTCAGTAAGGAATCACAGAATCACAGAAATCCAAAGGCAGGAATGGACCCCAACGGCCCTCGAGTCTGCCTCTTTCCCCTCTACTCATCTCCTTTTCCACAGGCCCTCTCCTTCCTCCCACTCATCAACCCCATATGTCTATCCCATGCCCTCTTGAATCCCTCCACTGTTTCAGCCCCCACCACCTCCTCTGGGAGTTTGTTCCAGGCCATCACCACCCTCTCCATGAAGAATCACCCCCTTACATTGCCTCTATATCTTCCTCCCTCCAATCTTAGGCTGCCCTCTAGTTTTAGCCCCCTCTTGCCTTTTAAATAAGCTCCCCTCCTTCACCTTATTGATTCCCTTCACGTAAGTTTCAATTATGTTCTACCCCTCCCTTCTGGTCTCCAAAGGGTACCGATCCAATTCCCTACACCTCTGCTCATATGGCTTCTCTTGTATATCATGCACAATCTTGGTTGTCCTTCTTTGAACCCTCTCTATCCCATCTATGTCCTTGTGTAGGTGCAGTCTCCAGAACTGGACTCCCTCCTCCAGGTGTGGCCTCACCATGGATTTGTAAAGAGGCATCAGTACCTCCCTTCATCTGCTAGTTATGCCTCTCCCAATGCATGCCAACATTCCATTTGCCTACCCCATGGCTTTGCTGCATTGGTTACCTACCTTAAGGTTGCTTGATATTATAATCCCCAGATCCCTCTCCTGCTCTGATTTTTTTTGATTTCCTCTCCCCTAGAGTGTAAGCTGCTCATATTATTTTATGCCCCAAGTGCTTCACAGCACACTTTCTGGCATTGAACTTCAGTTGCCAAGTTTTTGACCACCCCTCCAGAATCTTCAGGTCCTGTCTAATGGCCTCCACCCCCTGGGGTGTCCACCATATTACATATTTTTGTATCATCTGAAAATAGGCACACCCTCCCCTCCAGCCCATCCCCTATATCACTGATTTATTTATTTATTTATTTATTTATGTTTTTATTTATTGTGATCTTGGATTAACACCTTTGAGAAGAAGCTCATTACAATAGGTTCCATGTCGGGTAAAACAATAACAGTGGCAACAGTTGGTTTTACAGGTAAACAGATAATTCAAAGACTAGACATACAATGCTATACATTATAGAATTACAGAACAATGGAAAGAATAACAACAATACAGGCAATGTACAATATATGCCAATATTTCAAGGAATGGACAGGGTGAAAAGCAAGGAGTATGTGTGTAGGGTGAGAGATACTTCAGTGCAGGGTCTCCTCAATAGAGGGTCAAGGTAGTGAACAGATAGTGTGCAGGGTGAAGAGATACTTCAGCTCATGGAGCCTCATCAATAGGGGATCAGAGGAGTGAGACTATCTCAGAAATTGTCACAGTGACTGTCCAGTAGGGAGGGAAGTTAGGAGGGTGTGATAATGGGTAGACTAGTAAGGAGAGAGGGGATAGGGGGAGAAATAGCGAGGTAGAGGAGGAACAGGTGGGGAGTAAGTTGGAGGAGGTGAAGGATTCCAAGGGAGTTTCTAGCAGGTTCAAATTATCTACAGGGAATCAGGCAGAATTTTGCTTGGTAGTGGGACATAAGATGGATACCCTGGGGGAAAAGTATGTAGGAAAACACTCTTGAGAACCCCGTATTTCTATCCCATGAAGTAGATATTAAAAAAGAGGGGTCCCAGTACTGATCCCTGGGGCATCCCACTCATTGCCCCCCTCACCCTGGAGTGCATCCCATTTACCACCACTCTCAAGCTTCTGCCCACCAACCAGTTTTTCACCCACCTAGTTATTTTCCATCCCACTCCTAAGCTTTCCAGCTTATTTACTGGTCTTCTATGAGGGATGGTGTTGAAGGCTTTATTTAAGTCCAGATAGACTACATCCACTGTCCCTCCCTAGTCAACCACCTGCATCACCAAATTGAAGAACTCAATCAGGTTCATCTGACATGACCTCCCATTCATGAAATAATGCTGCCTATCATCCTGCAGGCCACTGTCCACCAGGTAGTCCACCACCCTTTCCTTTATTAGTGTCTCCATCACCTTCCTCGCCACTGAGATGAGGCTGACCAGCTGAAACTTCTCTGCCACCCCCTTACTGCACCCCTTGTGCAGTGGTCCCACATCCACCATCCTCCAGTCCCTTGCCACCCACCCTGTATCCAGGGACAAGTTAAGCAGTCTTGTCAGTTCCTAGAGTACCCTCAGGTTCAAGCTGTCTGGTCCCATTGCTTTGTCCACCTTTAATCTGCCTAGTTCCTCCCTGACCCTGTCTATGCTGAACAGGCTAGGATTCACCATTTTGTCTTCCCTTCCCCTCCCCCTCCCCCTCAGTTCAGGTCCCCTACCCATCCCATCCTCCATGAAGACCGAACAGAAGTAGCTATTCAGCACCTCTGCTTTCTCAAAGTCCCACTCCAGTTGTATTCTTCCCTCCCTTCCCCCTCAACCATATTTTCCCATGTCTTGCCTTGCTTCTTTCCATCACATACCTAAAAAAAAGTTTTATCTCCCCTTTTGGCCTTCCTAGCTATTTTCCCCTCAGTGTCAGCTTTAGCCCTCATTATCTGCTGCCCTGCTATCCTCTGCTTCTCCCTATGAGCCTCCCTGTCCTCCTTCCTTTGTGTCATCTTATATTTTCTGAATGTCCTCTTTCTTTCCCTGATGACTCCTGCCATCTCCCTTGTAAACCAGAGGAGCACTTGAAACATTTTCTCACTCATATGTGATCCAAGTATACTCTTCACTGACAGTGTTGCATGCTGTCCAATACCAGGAGTGTTGCTACCACCACAATTGGGCTTACTGCAATTTTTTCCAAGCCCAGTGTCAAATACTATCCCAAGTACCTGTGCCCAATGTGCTGTAAAACACAAGTTGTACATACCAGTTGTTTGGCCAGTGGTCCACATGTCCATGCTCAGATGTATGCATGGTGATGCTGAATATTTCAGGGCATGGTTTACCATTTGTGACACTGTCCCATTGACTTCAGGAATCACACATTTAGAAAAGTATGTTCTTGACAGACTCTGCCATTTGGGACAGACACAGGCCATCAACCTCTGAAATCCAACATTCTCAACAGAACAGAATGGCAATTGATCAATTGCCAGCATTTCAGCAGTTACTGCATTTGG
Organism: Neoceratodus forsteri; assembly: GCA_016271365.2. NCBI lineage: Eukaryota > Metazoa > Chordata > Ceratodontiformes > Ceratodontidae > Neoceratodus > Neoceratodus forsteri. The sequence goes on along the minus strand of CM057453.1, from coordinate 1,552,165,686 downwards.
CTGACATGCAGTAGCATGACTGGAAGTATTGGAAGTGAATTTGGAGTGACACTCAAACATGCTATACAATGTAGTCTGGACCTTTCTTGGGAATGGACTAACACACAGCTGGACTCATCATGGCTGCATTGTTGGGGTAGTGTTTGACTCCTGGAGATTTATTTGTGCTGCTGCTTGAGTGACACTAGTTATTTGGGGGAGTTTCTGCAATGGCATTACTGTGCATTTCTGAATCTGGGTGGTATTACTCAACCCACCACCACTGCTGCTATGCCCACTACTAGGCATACTCACAGAATACTCCTCCTCCTCACTCACCCTCCCATCCGCTTAGTCTATTGCGCTTTCACTTATGTTTGCCTTGCCTAATGATGATGCTGATGAAGGACAAGGACCCCCTGCACTGGCTTCCTGCTGGTGTTGATGTGAGTGTAACAGGTGCCTGTTCTTCAGGTGTTTGTGTGTTGGTGGCAGTCCTCATGCTTGACGTAGCTAACAGATAGCAACTGTCATATCAGTTAGGTCTATAAAGTTAAGTATATAAAAATCTAAAACTAGGGATTTCATGACCCTTGATTTACCATGGCAGCGGGAGTGAGACAGCTGAAGGGAAGGGGTGAAAATGTGTGTTTTTTTGGATAATTTCATAACTTCAATAATATTGGGGGGGACTTTGGTAGTTGTACAACTGCAAACAACATCCCTTGCATCATCTGCAGCACCAGTCTTTTGCTTCTTCTCTTCACTCTACCATAGGGGATCCAACAAATCAGCAGCAGCACAGCCACTGCTGTCTTCCTCCTGCAGGGGTCTGTCCTCCTCATCATCACTGTCTCTAGGATCTCTGATCCTCTCATCTTTAGGAATCTGAGTGTCACACCCATTTTCCAGATCTCCCACCTCAATGATTGACTCAAGCGCCACATTAGCAGGCTCACCACCACCACCACTAGCCACAGGGACACCAATGACCTCCTCCTTGACCACTGCTCCTTCTATACTGCTGCTTCCCTTGTCACATCCCCCACCAGCATGGCTGCCATAGATGTGGCAGGGAAAGATTTGGCTACACTAATGCTACTGCCACTAACTACACCTTTCTTACTACCAGCCTTGGAGCCCACAGAATAGTCTGTTGCAGACATTTTATTCTAACTGCAGCACTGTTTTGCCCCACAGATTTTGCACACTTCTTTGCTGCCTCCCCAGCACCTCTCCCTTTAGTAGAGCATCTCTTCCAGGTCATTCTTGCATGGTTTGGGATAAATAAAATTGCAAAATGGAAAAAAAAGCCAGCAGTACAAATACAGTAAGTACCAGAAGCATACAACCCCCCAGGGAATCATGGATCAGCAGTGTGATTTGAAAAACTACGACAAAAAACAACAATAAAAAAAAATAAAATTAATTTTCTTTCTTCTTTTCTGTGCAACAGACCAGGTATTAAAACAACAGGGGTAACAGGGATAATTTACTATTAAGTATAACAAAAAGTGACAGAACACCATCACTGTAAGAACAGAGTCTGGTTAGAGCTGGTACAGCTGGTCAGAGCAGCGAGACCAGGTGAAAGAATACTCAGAGCTCTCGCCATGCTGGAGTCTGCTCTATCCATAATGGCCACCATAACAGAATTGTGCATGCACAATATTTGTACATGCGCAGTCTGAGTCGGTGGTTATCTTGTGCATGGTGGCTGTCACTTCTGCAGCTGGGGAAGAAAAAAGTAGTGTCCTGTGAAGGGGATGTATTTATGTGGCCAGTGGAGGGGAAGGGCCATTACAATGCAACCCAGTGGAACTTGGCCACAGCACTGTGGAAGTATGCTGGAGAGCCGCCAGTCACATGCTTCCACAGTGCCCTTTATAAGAATGTTAGCAATACTTTACGTCTGTGGAGCTCCACCCATGCAGCCATAAAAATAGAAGTAAAAAATCACTAAATTTAGTACAGAAAGACACTGACAAAATAATTTCCTATAACACATCAAATTAAACCACAGAAATAAAAATGAGAAAGTAATCACTACAGATTAAAAATTATGATCAACAAAGACTGAGAAAACCAAAATATAACAGAAATCTGCTGCTTACACAAAAAGGCTTCAGATCTCTCTGGCCTGTCTTGCCTTACAAAGTACACCTACCCTCCCCCACTCCACTGCTTCACAGACTGACAAAACAGAAACCACTACTTTAAAGTAAATAATCACCAAAAAAATATAAAAAACCCCCACAAATCTAGCAGCCCAAGACCCACTGGAATGATCTGTGAGCACTTTGGATTGAAAAAGCTTAGTTTCGAGATGTATTTTCAAAGTTGTTTTTCTCAGACTAGCACACACAAACTTCTTTCCTCTGTCCTCGGAAGACTGCACTGAAGTCAGCTTCCTCATACAGTACAACTTGTTTCAGCAACATGTGATCTCCAATCCCACAGTACATTGCAAACTTTGCTTCTACATCACACTTCGCCAGTGGTTACCAACGTCACACATTGCAAGGTTTGCCTCTTTAACAAACTCTGCTAGCAGAGTTGCCAACTTTGCATTTTGCTGAGTTAACAGTTTTCCACGAATGTGGACTTTGCACAGTGGATTAACTCCATGAAATGAGGAGAATTCACGAATTTATCCACGGAAAAAAGTTTTCCAACTTTGCACATCACTAACCTCCACTGCCTAGCCATAGACAATTTGTGTAGTTTCTGTCTATGAGAAAATGGATATGACAGAAACCTTAAATTACCTGAGCAGAATAAACAGGGTAGAGTGTCATGATCTGTAACTTTAAGCTTAGTTAAATATCATCAAGTTGGGGGCCAGGAGCATAAACTGGTCAGTGGGGAGATTCTGGAAGGGCATGAGAATATATGTTCACAGAAAGACTGGTGGACAGAATGAATGGTCTGACAAGGGAGAAGGTTAATGTAGAGATAGTTTTCAAGAGAGCATGTGACAGCTATAAGAGTTGATGAAAACAGAGGCTAGGAAGTGGGGAAGTACTGAACTGCCACTGGAGTATTCAGCCTAAGCATATCCAATGGTAGGTTGTTATGACTCAGGGAAGAAAATGAGCCAGCTAGATGGACTATGTCTTTTTCTGCTGACACCTTTCTATGTTTCTATGTGGGCACTTCAGGAGACGTCCCTACTTCACATGCAGAAACCTCCTCCAAATTGTGAACTCCATACTTTGCAGAATGTACTTTACATAGTTTTTTTCCTAACCAAGTGTGAACTTTGTGAAGTGAAAATCTCTGTGATGTAGTCCAGATTACAGTAATAAGATGAATTATTTGTTTTTTAGAAATGTTAGGGAAGTTATTCCTGACTGCTCCATTTATTTATTTCAAAAGTTTCACTGGGAGACATATCGAGCTGGTAACAGCATGTTTCCAGATGTGTCCTGGGGTGGGGGAAGAGGAGGATCATGAAAAACAATTAAAATATATCTCCCCTTTGTAGCCACTCTCTCTCTCTCTTCTCACTCTTCCATCCCCACCTCCTCCTTCTTCTCTAGCCCGGTCATGCCCCCATCCTGTTGTTCTCCTCACTGACTCCTCTGGTTTTACCTGTAATCCACGTCCCACTATTAGCACCCATTCCTTCCCTCAAGCCCCCCCCCCACCTTGTTCCAGCTCTCTTATGTTTCTTTTGTGCTTACACATCTGGTTTCTTACTGTCCCTTTTGTGGTAGCCAGATCTAACCCCAATGCTTGCCACCACTCCCAGCTGCATAAGCTCCTTAAATCTGCCCTGCTTCATCATTCCCTACTACTGCTGCTCTTGTCAGGTAACCCAGGTCTGGCTCCCTTCCCCATGCCACCTACCAGTGCTAAGAGTGAGCTAAAGTTTGCCTCGATCAACATCTGCTGTCTGTTAAAAAAAAAATTGTCATCCTGCAGGGTTGGGTAGCTTTGAACCAATCTGAAATACTGGCAGTCATCAAGACCTGGCTCCCACTGGAAACTCCTGACTCTGTAGCCTCTATTAGTGGCTACTCTATCTTTTGGGAGTATAATGTTGGTAAGAGGGGAGGTGGTTGTGCTGTATATATTAAAGACTCTCTCTAGGGCTCTTTATCTCCACCTTTCCCACTGAGTATGGTGCCCAAGCCCTTGCTGTCAAATTATGCTAGATCATTCCTTCAAATCTCTGCTAATCTGCTCAATCTACATTCCCCCGCAGAAACAAAAGCTAGCCTTTAACACAATCCTCAGCTGCATCTCCCAACTACCTAATCATCTTGAAATCATTGCCTTGGGTGATTTCAGTGTTAACTGGCTGATGCGGCCCCATTCAAGGATGCCATAGCTGCAATTGGTCTTATCCAGTTGGTGACCTCCCCCATGAGGCTTGTAAAGAAAACTGGGACATCCACTCTTATTGACCTTTTATTTACAAACTGCCCTAATAGGCTCTCCAATGTCACCATCCTCCCCAACATAATTAATGATCACTCGCCAGTTTCTTGCCAGTGGTCCACTAGGGCAAACAAATCCCCCTTGAATGTCACCTATCAATGCCGCCTAAAAACTGGTATGCTAGACACATTTAAAAACTACCTACACAACTGTGACTGGTTTCCTATAGACTCTGCACCTAATATTGATGCTGCCCTCTCCTATTTTATTTTTACCTTTAACCATGCCTGTGATATACAGTACTTGACCCCTTCTCAAAGAGTACTATTAAAGTTCTGGATTCACCGTGGATCATCAAGGCCTTCCTGGTCCTTCTGACAGACAGTTGTATAGGACAGCTAGAAATCAATGCACCAGGGAGTTAAGACAGACTAAGGCTAACTACTACCAAGAAACCCTTACTTCCACCTGGGGCTTGGGACCTAAGTTTTGGAATAACTTTAAAGAACTAAATGGGCCTTCCATGTCCCCCCCCCCCAGCTTAATATTAATGGTAACCCTATCCATGACCCTTAGTACATTGCTGACTGTCTCAGTTCTACCTTCTTGGACCTCAGTACTGTTCTCCCTGACTTTTGACTCCTCCTTCTTCCTCCTCCCCTACCACCCCGGACATCCCCCATTTCCATTTTAGCATAATCTCCACCCATGAAGCATATTCTTATCTGTCCAAGGTCTTAGGTAAAGTGCATCATAGTGGTGACTCCATAGACCTAAAGCTCCTACAGCTGGCTATTGATGCAGTCCTCTCTCCCATCACAAAAATCGTCAATCTCTCTCCCTCCCTCTGCCTTTGTCAGTAACCCTTCCTCTGGAAATCAGCTTTTGTTACTTCTATCCCAAAAGGTGGTGACTGTACCCTTCCTGGTAACAACTGACCCATTTCAATCCTCCTGCCACTTACAAAGTTCTTGAAAAAATAGTCACTGACCAGCTTACTGACTATCTCACTAAACACAACCTACTATGCCCTGAACAACATGGCTTCCGGAAGGACCATAGTACCACCTCAGTCCTCCTAGAATATACCAATTTCATTCACCAGGCCCTTGATGAAGGACACCTAGTCAGGTCAGTGTACATTGACCTGACTAAGGTATTTGACACTGTAAGTCCTGCCCTTCTCATCAGGTCCCTCTAATCAGTGGGGCTATCACAGGATGACTCCTGCTGGTTTACTGACTACCTACAGAGCAGGTCCCAGCAAGTCTGTGTGAATAATACTCTTTCCTCTAGCCTGCTTGTGAGGTCTGGTGTACTCCAAGGATCCATCCTGGGTCCACTCCTGTTCAGTTTGTTCTTGAACTCTCTTCCTAAGGCCTGTTCTGGACAACTTCTCCTCTATGCAGATGATGCTGTCCTTTTCTGCAGCCACCCTGACTGCACCCATCTCGAGCTTGCCCTTCAAAGCTTATTCTCAGAGGCTGAATCCTGGTTCTCCAACCACAAGCTTGTACTTCACTGCAAGAAAACTAAGGTCATGGTCTTTTTTTTTTAAATTTAATATGCTTCATTATACAATTCATTAAGGTTCATTGTACATTTAGGGTATACTCCATAATTCTCCTATACAAATGCCTAATCAAACAATTGTGATACATATCAAGGCACTGTGTATATCCATTAACATACAAAATCCCAAATTATGATACCTTCAACTTTAGCAACCCTAATTAACAGAGTTAAGGTATTATTAAGTAATCCAACAGGAGTATCTAACTACTAAAAAACTTATTATAATATAGCAGGATTAATAAGATCTATTACATCCCTTTCCCTTCCTCCCTCCCACATCACCACCACCTTATATAACTAGGGGTAATTTCTTCTCTAGAAGAAGGAGTAGTCAGGCAAATGAAGGAAAATAAGAAAATGAAAGAAATTTGATCATTAACATACACTAGGCCATACTATATCTACATTTGTATTACACTCTCCTAAATGGATAATAGGGTTTGTAGGGGTGACCACACCTTCTGATAGTTATTGCTTTGTTTGGATATCCTTGCTATAAAATATTCTGCTTGTAGAGCAAAAAGAATTTCCTTATGCCCATTTCAGTTAATGTGGAATTTGCTGATCCAACCAATGGCTTAATATGGTTTCTACACAGAGGATATCAAGGACATGTGTCTCCTTTGATTTCCTATCAAAATTCCTCTTGAATCTCCCAAGATACAAATTTCAGGTTGGAAAGCATTTTATAGCCCCAATATGGGGCTTAACTTAGATCGAATGGCAGTCCAGAATGGTGTAACTTTCTCACACTCCCAAAGAATATGAAGAAGTGTACCTCTCTGGAGTTTACATCTGGTACATACATCAGTTGAGCAATGCCTCATTTTGTTAAGCTTAACAGGCATGTAATATAGGTCATGCAATACATAGAATTGAAGTAGTCTATACCGGTCCCATCTAATGTCTTTGTGTAATCTTTTCCAGATTTGCCCCCATGGTGGGGTACCAGAGAAGTGGAGGGGAGAGACCTGTCCCATATGTAGCATGGGGCCCCTTCTAGTTCACTACCTCTTAATTGAAGTTCTTTGTAATAAAAAGCAACATAAAGGGATGATGGTCTCCTGGGAAGTGAGTTCAATATAGGACCTTGCATGTGCCTGTCCCAAGGACCACTTCCAAAGTGTTGTATTAGAGCATGGGAGATTTGCAGGTATTGAAAACAGAAGGAGGCAGGTTGATTATATTTTTCCTTGATAGCTGAGAAGGCGAGTAACTTATGATTCTCAACTAAATCTATTACAGTACTGCCGCAATCTGCCGGCCAGGTAGACATGGTAATAACTCTGCCTCCTATTTGAAAATTAGGATTTTTATGAAGGGGCTGTGATAGATCTCTTGTTAATGTTGCCCTGAATGTTTTATTCATCTGTGCTTGTATCGGAATAGAGGCCATAATTGGTGTGTTCTTACACTGTTTGGGGACTTTATTGATACTCAGATAAGGAAGACTCTGAATATTTACTCCAGCTGCATTACATATCATTTTTTCTATTTGTAACCACAATGGGGGATCTTCTGGGGGTATGAGCCATCGTGAAATAATAGCACAATTAATAGCCAGGTAATAGTAGTAGAAATTTGGGGCCTGTAACCCACCCCAGTCCTTAGGTCTCTGTAATTTAAGTGCTCTCCGGGGGGAGGCTTATTTCTCCAAACGAATTTTGATATAATACTATGCACTTGGAGAAACCATGATTTAGGAAGACAGTGATTCAACATTTGAAGGGGATATAGCAAGCGGGGTAAGATATTCATTTTTATAATACTGATACGTCCCCACAAGGAAATGGGGAGTAGTGACCAGTGGTTCAAGTCCGACCTGACATTTACAAGTAATTGATCCAGATTAAGTTGCCTCATTTTGTTGTTAGATTGAGACAGGTATATGCCCAAGTACTTTATTTTATTCCTTACCCAGGTAAGTCCAAGTTGATCGATCTCTATTTTTAGGGTATAGTTATTGAGCAGCATTACTTCAGTTTTAGCAACATTTAATTTGTAGTTGGAGATTTCCCCCCCCAAATTCTTGAATAATACTGAGAGTAGCTGGAATAGATGTAGATGGGTTTGTAACATGAAGCATGATATCATCAGCATATACCGAAAGCTTATATTGAACCTGATTGATTGTAATGCCAGTTATTGCCATGGATCGATTAATCCTCCTAATGAGTGGTTCTAGAAATAAATTAAATAAGTAAGGAGAGAGGGGGCAGCCCTGCCTTGTACCCTGTTGGAGAGGAAAGGACTGTGACAGGACGCCATTGCATAATACCTGGGCAAAGGGCTGTGAATAAAGTATTTTGATCCACTGTATGAAATAGTGCGGGATTCAATATCTAGGAAGTAACTCAAACAGATATTCCAAAGAAACCCGATCAAAGGCTTTTTTCTGCATCCAGGGACTCCAAAGCTGCTGGAGTGTTGGAGTCCCTGGACACAGAAATAAGGTGAGAAAGTTTACGTAAATGGTCTGACGCCAGACGTCCAGCCACAAATCCAACCTGCTCAGAGCTGATTAATGTGTGCCAAACTTTGGCCATCCTATTAGCTAAGATCTTAGCTAAAATCTTTATGCCCACATTCATAAGTGATATTGGGTGATAATTCTGTAATAATGTAGGATCCCTATCTGGTTTAAGAAGCACTACAATAGTAGCTCCTGTAAGGTTCGGGTCTGTTAGACCATGTTTGTATATATAATTATATGTCTCAGTAAAATTGTACCTAATTGGGACTTGAAAGCTTTATAAAAGTTAGTTGTATAGCCGTCTGGGCCAGGGGCCTTGTCAATGGAAAGAGCCTCTATAGCCTCATGTATTTCGGCTATGGTTAAGGGGGCTGGTAGCACAGCTATTTGTTGTTGAGATAGATATGGAAGGTCTATGCCTTGCAAAAACAATTCTAATGTGGTGTCCTTAGGGAGTGAAGGGAAAGCTGAGTAGAGAGATTGGTAATATGCCTTAAAACACGAGGTTATCTCTGCAGGGGTAGTATGGAATTGGCCATTTGGGTCTTGAATTGTGACCACTATCCTGTCTGTCATTTGATTCCTGAGCCTTAGAGCTAGGAGTTTCCTTGCCTTTTCTCCTTGGTCAAAATAAGTAATTTTTGATATAAGGTGAAGATATTCTACTTTGTCACCAAGAAGGGTATTATATTTGAATCGAAGACTTTCTAGCCGTTCAAATTCTGTAGGGTGGGATTGCGATGTTAAGGATAACTCTAAAGTTATGATTTGTTGTAAAAGTAAGGAGGATTCAGATGACATTTTCTTCTTCCTGATAGAGGCCAACCGGATAATTTCTTTTAATGAGCATTTACGTACGCCCACAATATATCCATTCGTACAGACGGCATTTAGTTTCTGGAAATTTTCTATATACCTTTGAATGAGATCCACTATGTTCTGAGACCTTAATAGCTGGGAATTAAATCTTCCAAGCTTTGATTTGATTAGTGGGGGTAGGTATAGACCACTGTAGCAAAGTTGGATGATGGTCAGAGATCACTTAGAAAGATAAACACATTTTGAACCCTCGCTAGGTGCTCAACTCTCAACAAAAAGGAAATCAATTCTTGAAAATGTGTTAGGCAAGCAAGGAGGAAATAGTCTCGGTGGAGGGGAAAGAGTTCTCATGGATCAATAAGGCCCATGGTGTTCATAAGATCTTTAAGTGCCAATTGTGTGGGGGTATGAGGGTATGTCTGGCTTTAGACCGGTCCAAGATATTACTAAGAACTAAGTTCCAGTCTCCTCCGAGTATTATGGGAAGTCTGGACCAGGGTGCTAGGCTAGTCATAAGATTAATAAAAAATTGAGGGTCATCTCCGACTGGACCATAGATTGATCCTATTACCATTTCAGTGTGACCTAAAATGACCCTCAGTAGTATATATCTGCCTTGGGTATCACTTATTGACTGAAGTAGTCGAAAAGAGATACGGCGGGCAATCAGTACCACAACTCCATTTCTACAGGTATCTAGTCCAGTTCTAAGTGCATGACCCACCCAAGTCCTTCTTAAACTGAGGATTTGTGAGTTGGGCAAATGAGTCTCTTGGATAAAGGCTATGTCTATATTAAGTTTGTTAAGATGCAACAAGATCTTAGCTCTTTTGGTGGGGGATTGAGCACCCTTAACATTCCAAGAACAAAACTTGAGTATTGTTGTCATGTAATAGCAAAAGCCCAGTCTTGATTCAGCATCTTTGACTTTTCTCCCTAAGGAGTAATTACCCCATAACGCAAACCCTTTTTACATGGTGGCAATCCCAAACTCCTCCCCCCATACAACAACAACCCTTACCTGCCAGCCCAACCACCCCCCTCTAATCCTATAATCCTTACCATATTTTAATCAAATTGTAAAAGAATAGAATGGGAAGTTATTGCCCCATTCTTCAGATACCCTTAATAACCTATTCCCTTTTCTCCCTCTAACATACCCCTTCTCCTCTCTTCTTCTACCCATCTCCGTGCAAACTTTGTCCCTTAGAAAATAAACCAAGATAATGATCAAAATATTCTGCTGCCCCAAAATTAAAGACATTATTATTAACAGATTAACCATTTTGGTCCTGACCGTCCTTGTGGGTACCCATCCCACCCTGTGCCAGTACATGATGCACTGTGCAGGCTGCAGGAATAACTAGTGGCCCCTGTCTCCCGCCCCCACCCTCCACTTTCATATCTGAGGCCCCTCCATTTGCATTCTGCTGTACATCTTTTTCCAACACGGAAAAAAAGCAAAAAACATATGCATTAATTACTCCCACACTGACCACCCGGAGCTGCTTGATAGACGATTTTCATCTGGCATTCAAAGGAAGGATGTAACATGCAGCCTACTGCAAATGTTCATGCTAGATTGCTAGCGATTGCAAGTGCTTCCAGCCATTACCATGGAGCTAAGCTGCCCTCGTGTGTCCTCTGTAAGCAATGTCCGGAGAAGAAAATCTTGAATCAGGCCATATCAGTAAACGGTCAAGTATAGCACTATACTACTTGAAGACTGTCAGACAAGTATTTTATTTTTCATTCAGGGTCCAACTTAAATGTGATTTATTAACCTTCTTTTCCTCATGGAGAGACTTGTGTTCGCGCTGTATTCCAATCCTTTTCAGCTGGCAGGGAACAGGTCTGGGAACATCTTATGTAGCACAGGGGTTGCAGCCTGTGCTTTCTCGAATGAATGCCAGGCATCTGCATGTTGCACCATCAACTTGGAGGGGTATTGGATCCTGTACTTAATGCCCGAGGTAATTAATTTAGACACCTGGGGATGATATTCTGCCCTGCGCTGTCTCACTGTGGCTGGTAGATCCTGCATTATACACAATTGTTGTCCCTCCCAAAGAACCTGCTGAAGACTTCTGGCTTGGGCTAAGATATGGGATTTCTCCAGATAGTTCAGTAGTTTGATAATGACTGGTCTCGGTGGATTGCCCTTTGCTGGTTTAGGGCGCAGTGACCGGTGCACCCTCTCTATAATGTACGATTGATTATTCGGGGAAGGACCAGCTATTTTAGCTAGTAGTTTTTGGAAGAATGTAATAGGGGAGACTCCTTCAGCTTCTTTAGGAAGGCCGAAAATGACAATATTGTTTCTCCTACTTTGGCCTTCCAAGTCTTCCAGTTTAGTTTCCACTTTATGTAAACGCTGTCTGAGGGTCACCACTTCGGGATCCAGTTTAGTCTTCCAGCTCTCTAGAGATGTAGTCCGTGCAGAGACGTCAGAAATGGCCCAGTTAGTATCTGCCAGCTCCCCTCTAAGAGATTTTATCTCCGATGTGATATCTTACAGAGCTACTTTGAAAGGTTGAAATTCCTCTAAAAACTTTTGTTCTGACAGCGGAATCGCCATTGATTGGAGTGTCATTGTTATAAGGGCTTTTGCGGTGCCTCCGGTCTGCCCTTTAGGTCTTTTGGTCCCTCTCCCGTGTTTGTGGTGTGAAACATGGAGAGCTTCCGCCGCATTGCCCATATTATTGTTAGGCCTGACAAGTCGGAGAGGCTTTTCACAAGTTCACCAAAAAGACAGAAAAGCTCTCCCGAGTCACTAAGCAGCACTATTTAACTGTTATAGGTTAGTTAATCTGTATCTAGATGTGGTCGGAGCCTCTTCTAAAATGTGTCTTGTAGGTTTTGTCAGAGGGTCGAGACGGGAGCGAGCCACCAGATCTACTAGTCTCACAAAGACGTCACGTGATCTCTCTCAAGGTCATGGTCTTTTCACACCACCAGAATAAACATCAAGTTGTCCCTTTACTAGTTGTCAGCTATCATAATTTGTACCTGGATCAAGTTAAATCCCTAAAAATATCTTGGGAGTCACTCTTGATTCTGCCCTCACCTTCCATGACCATATCCACCAACTTAGCTCTGCCTTAAACACTAGAATAGGGCTTCTTTACCACCTTAGGCACTATCTGCCCCCAGACATGTGTTGTCTTGCAGTCTCATCCTCTGTCCTCTCACTCATAGACTACAGTATCAGTATTTATGGAGCAGCTGACCACGCTGCTCATCGTAGGATTAAGGTATCACTAAATAAAGCCTGTCATCTTGTCATGGGTTGTGACAGAAGTACTCACACTTGTGACCTTTACAGACTCTCTAACTGGCCGAATTTTGATGGCAGACTAAATTAGCAAACCTGTCTAATCATGAAAAAGATCTCAATGGGCCTGTCCCCTCCTGGACTTCACAATCTCCTACAAACTGCCCCCTTTGCATAGAGCAACTAGAAGCTCTTACAAAGCCTCCATGCAAGTTCCCCACTGTAGGACCACCCTTGGCCAGCATTCCTTTCACTATAGGGCTCCCCTATGACTTAAGTCTCTCCTGGCTGTCATCTTTGCTGAACCTAAACTTGGTCCTTTCAAAGATCTCCTTAGGGAACACATTGTCTCCATCTGCTCCTATGATTGCTTCTAACATTACAGTCCTAATTTCGACCTGTCCTGCCGCACTGACAAAAATCATGTTCCCCCACCTGGCCTTATGTGCCTTGTTGTAAACCTTGACTGGCTGTTTTGCTGGTTTATTACTCAATGTACATTATTTTGATTATAGATTATTTTTATCCTGTATAATACTGCTTGTTGTATGTGGACCCCACTCCTTGCCATTTTTGCTGTATCTTTGTCTGTACCTTCACGACATGGAGCCTTTGCAAAAGAGTCTCTGACTCAAAGGTTTGTAATTCCAATTCTATTAATAAATAAATAAACAGTTAAACATAACTAGGTAACATAAAACAAGCAGAATTGAAGGTATTTGAGCAAATATGTAAAATGGCATAGCAATAGCAGGGTGCAGCCAGAGGACAACAAGAGAAAGCAAACTAAGTGCAAGTGCAGATACTGCAGTCAGGCAGGAGTGAAACTAACCAGAAGAAGTAGTACAAGAGGGAGTATATGAAGAGGAGGGAAGTGGGGGTTTAACAGCAGGTGATAGGTCAAGGAGGGAGAGCTAGAGGCTGAATAGGATGAGGCATATGAAAGGTGGAGGGAGTAGAGGATAGGAAGAGGGGTGACAGAGGGGGATCAGGTACAGTTGCAGGAGTGCCATAAGAACCTAAGAAGTAGTGAGGAGAGAGATCACAGGGAAGAAGTCGAACAGATGGAGAGGAGGAGGGAATTCCATAGTTTGGGGAAGTGGTAGGAGAAGGCAGCCTAGCCAGCTGAGTGCAAGGGAGTGCAAGGAAGCAGAAGCCAGAGTTATGATGGGTGTAATGGGGGGGTGAGAGAGGTAGATTCATAGATTAATAGATTCATAGACACGTGATGACAGAAAAGGGCCTTCCAGGCCCATTGAGTCTGCCCATTCCCTCTTTCTACCAGTCACCACACCCAAGATTCCCCTCATGCTCCACTTGTCAACCCTCTGTGTTTGTCCCAGGCACTTTTGAATCCCTCCACAGTCCTAGCATTCACCACCTCCTCCAGCAGTCTGTTCCAAGGCTCAACCACTCTCTCTGTGAAGTAATACTTCCTAATATTTCTCCTAAACCGTCCTCCTCCACCTTCAGTCCATGCCCCCTAGTTCTTGTATCTAACTTCTCTGTAAGTAAGCTCTTCCCCACTTTATTGATCCCTTCACATACTTGAATGTTTCATTTATGTCCCCTCTTTCCCTTCATATCTCCAAAGGATACAAATCCAATTTCCTTAACCTCTCCTCATATGCCATCCATCTTAGCCCATGCACCATGTTAGTGGCCCTTCTCTGCACCCTTTCCATGCCATCTATGTCCTTTCTTAGATGGGACCTCCAGAACTGTACCCCATACTTCAGGTGTGGCCTCATCATGGAGCTGTAAAGTGGCATCAGCACCTCCCTCCTTCTGCTGGGTATTTCTCTCTTCCTATGCATGCCAGCATCCTGTTAGCCTTTCCCACTGCTTTACTGCACTGGGTCCCCATCTTAAGGTCATTTGTGATTATAATCCCTAGATTCTTCTTCTGCCTGGTTGCTGCCATTTTCTCCCCCCCCCCAGTGTGTATGTGGTATTTGGATTCCTCCTCCCCAAGTGCATCACTTTGCATTTCCTGACACTGAATTTCAGTTGCCATGTGTCTGACCACTCTTCCAGTAACCTTATATCATTCTTCATTGCCTCCACCCCCCAAGACATCTACCCTGTTACTGAGTTTTGTGTCATCTGCGAAAAGGCAGTCCTTCCCCTGAAGCCCCCTCTGCTATGTCGCTGATATAGGTGTTAAACAGAATGGGCCCCAGCACCAACCCCTGAGGGACCCCACTCAACACCCTAGTCTCTCCAGAGTGCACCCCATTGACCACCACCCTCTGGCTTCTCCCCGTCAGCTAGCTCTCCATTCATCTTATTATTTTCTGCCCCACCCCTAAAGAACTTTCTGAAGTCCAGGTAGGGCACATCCATTGCCCAACCCTGATCAACCACCCTCATCACCTCATTGAAGAATTTGATCAGGTTTGTCTGACATGACTGTCCCAGAGTGAAGCCATGTTGCTGAATGTCTTGCAGGTCCCCCTTCCAAATATCTAACCGTCCTTTGTTTCGATATTGCCTCCATTACTTTACCCACCATTAATGAGAGACTGATGTGAGAGAGCCATGCCAACATTTTGTGATAAAGGATGAACAGTGAGTGAGATTCCTGGCTTCAAAGGAGGGAAGGGAGAGGGAGGTATAGATGGAACAATGGTTGGCTCAAGGAGGGAAGTCCAAAGCAAAGTGACAGAAGAAGTGTAAGAGAAATCTAGACTGATCAGGGTGGACTTAGGAGCAGCACTGTAAACAATGTCTCCATAGTCAAAAATGGGGAAAATCATTTGCAGGGTTATGGCTCTGCTAAACAGCAGGGGGATGCAACCATGGCTCCTGAATAATACACTTAGTTTAGGGTGAAGCTTTTTGTGAATAGCATCCAAATGTCCAGAAAAGTGGAGGTGTCAATTGAGCCAGATCCTGAGGTACTTAAAGGTGGGAACACCATCGATCATGGTCCCATCTAGGGTGTGGAAGGAGGGGAGGCCAGTAAGCTTTGAGAGCTTCTGCCTTGTGTCAAAGGTCATGGAGACTGTTTTTTTTTGGCATTGAGGGACAGTTAATTTGAGTGGAACCAGTGCTGGACATTGTTGAAGTCCATCTGGAGATTGGCCATCAGATTGGAGGGGGGAAGGAACCAGAGGCGTAAAGAACAGTATCATCTGCATACATATGGATGGATGCAGAGATGCAGGCAGTGGGGAAGTTGTTTAGAAAAATTGAAAAGAGAATTGGGCTAAGAATGGAACCTTGGGGGACATCAGTGGTGATAGGGAGTGGAGGGGATAAGCAATCTCCAAATCTAACCAGGTATGCAATGTCCCCATATATAGACTCCTCCTCCTTACCTTCAGAACATTCTGACAAGTTTTGAATGCTTGTTAATGAAAACATACAGTAGTTAAAGAGATACTTTTTAGCCAATCTCATAATAAAGCCACAGGATAGGATTGGATTCCAATTGAGCCATACCAGTCTAGCTAAATTTTTAGCTTCATGTAATAGCTGAAATATTTAACTCTAAGAAGTGGCCAATACCCCCCAGGCTGGAAGGGCAACATAATTGCCCCTACGTTTAATAAAGGAGACAGGAAGCAGCTATCATATAAAAGGTCTATGAGCCTTATTGAAACCTTGGCAAGGTTTTTGGCAGATTAAATCTATTCCAAAAATGGGTTACCTAAGAAAGTATAATTTGTTAGAAAATAGCTGGTTACAGGAAACATTACTTGCCCACTTATAACCCCTTCACAGTTATGTATGTGTTAATAAAATATGTCCATGTGAAGTAGACTAGACTAATTTATGTTGTATTCAGGCCAGACTTCAGCAGAGTCAACAAGGAGGTGTTACGGAGCATGATCTGTAACTTGAAGCTTAGTTAAGCATCATCAATCTGGGTACAAGAGAATAAACTGATCAGGAGGGAAGCACTTGTTCACAGATAGAGTGGTGGACTGAATGAATGGTCTGACAAGGGAGGAGGTTAACACAGAGATAAAGATGGGTTTCAGGAGAGCATGGGGCAGCTATAAGAGTTGGTGAAAACAATGACTGGGAAGTGGGGGAGTACTGAACTGCTACTGGAGCATTCAGCCTAAATATATCCAATGCTAGGTTATTATGACTCAGGGAAGAAAATGGGCTGTCTAGATGTACTACTAGTCTTTTTCAGCTGACACCTTTCTATGTTTCTATGTGGGCACTTCAGCTGATGTCCTTACTTCACATACAAAAAAACCCTCCAAACTGTGAACTCCATACTTTGCAGAACATACTTTACAGAGTCCCCCCCTTCCCCAAGTGTGAACTTTGTGAAATGAAAATCTCTGTGATGTAGTACACGTTACAGGAAAACTACGCAAAATGTATGTTTGTTTTTTTTGAGAAATGGTAAGGAAGTCATTTTTGACTGCTCTATTTCTCCATATATATACAGTATAGACTCTTCGTTACCTTTAGAACATTTTGACAGGTTTCCAGATTGGATATTTGTTGATGAAAACACCGTAGTTAGTGAGCTACTTTTTCAATATGAGTCATATCAGTCTAGCTAAATTGTTAGCTTCATGTAATAGCTAAAATACTTAACTCCAAGAACAGGCCAATACCCCCCAGGTTGGAAGCACAGCATAATTGCCCCCTATGTTTAATGAAAGAAACAGGAAGCAGATATCATATTATATGCCTCTGAGTCTTATTGACACCTTGGCATAGGTTTTTTGGCAGGTTCCTGTTGAATCTCATCCAGAAGTGGGTTACCTAAGAAAGTGTAATTTGTTAGAAACAAGCTGGTTTTAGGAAACATTACATGACCACTTATAACTGCTTCACAGTTACAGTATGGATATGTTAAATAAATATGTCCCTGTGATGTAGGCTAGACTGATTTATGTTGCATTCTGGCCAGCCTTCAGTAGGTTCAACAGGGAGTTGTTATGGAAGGTATTACAGTCTGATAAACTAGATCAATATTTACTTTATCTTTAAAAAAATACCACTCAAGCACCTGGATCAGGGTTAAAATGAAGTCGGAAGGAGGACTCGCCAAGGAAATTCCATTAAACTACCTTGTCAGTCTAGGCTGTGTCCTGGCACTGCACTAACCCTTTTTTATTTGTTTCTGAATGGTTTTGGTTTCCCTACCAAAAACATGACAATGATCATTTTGTTACCCAAATATTTTTGACCAGAAAGTCTCTTTTATTATACACAGACAATATGTTTCTTAGCTCACTGTTTTTTGTTGGACTTCAGCATACGCTTGTCAGCTTGACTGGTTTAAATCAGTGCTGGGACATGACTATTAGTATTGAAGAATCTAGGGTTCTAGTGACTGGGAAAAATGAGAGGAATTTAAGCTAGTCTGTTGGTTCTGAAAACCTCAAAAGGGTCATGGCTAGAGATGTTGTAAAGTTTTATTTCACCAGCAAAGTTCTGGCGAAGGTATCAAATTCGCCTCCACAAACCAATTTGCAAATGTTCCCCATCAGCTTGTAAATTTGCCTATTTAACTTTGCCAGTGACCTCAGGATAACTTTAACATTAAGACTGCTAGACAAGGTATGTTAACTTCACTGGTAAAGCTACTGCCTGGTGGTAAACAATTACTTGAGGTCACATGGAAACAACTCCAGCAGGTCACATGCTACTGTTCTATATACTGACTCATCCTTAGTTTCACTTTGCAGTCTGAGATAGTGAGTGGAGGTGGACAGATGTGCTCTTTTGATACTAAAACAGGCAAAAAAATGAATATTTTTCAACTCACTTTTGCTTGTTCCCAATCTTATTTGTACTGCACAGTTTTTTAGTCTTTGTTTAGTTGTTCTTTTGCTGTTATTTTCTTTATGTTGAACACTTTTATTAGTGTTATTTTTCATCTCTGTTAGCATGTTTGTTTCACTTTTTTTACTCTGTGTTTTCTTGGGGGTTAAATGAGTGTGAGTAGTCAGGCAGTAAGGGGGTACAAGCAGCAGATGGGAGATGTGGTTTTCACATCAAGAGGACCTGACCTATGGCAGTGGCAGTTGGAGGAGATAACAGCAGCACCCAACCCCTCTCACAATGCATCACCTCCAGCAATGAGATGAAGCAAGGGCACCACCACCAATAGCTAAGGAAGCTCCTGCCTAGCCAGCTGTAGTGTCACCCCACCACTATCACCACCACCACCACCTGCACACCATGAGAAGGAAGAGATGCAGCCAGGACCATCTTGCTCCTCCCCTCATCAGCAGCAGCCAAAGCCCCAAGTGTGGAACTCTTTTGATATTGACCCCATCGACAACAGTGTGGTGATCTGCAAACTGTGCTGCACTGTTTTTCAGCATAGGAAATGGGGGAGCCATTTGGGAACAGGTGGGCAGGACACACACCTTAGAAAGAGGTACCACAAAGAGTAGAAGGAGCATCTGCAAAAGCAAGTTGGTAGGAGGGGTGGAGGTGGTGCCACTCCTACTGGTTCCTCTCTGCTGGGCAAGGGCAAGAGAAAGAAACATGGTGTGCAGGTGCAGGAAGGTGAGAAGTAGGGGACTAGGAGAGGGACCTGCAGTCAGAATTGGGTGCTGCAGTGGGGGCACCTGAGAGACCATCCTCAGATCCTACTCACACATCCATCCATGTGGAAGTAGAACAGCTCTGCAGGGAGCTAGGTGAGCTCTCCCAGCAAGTTGTGTGGGTGAAGGATCTGTTGAAGTTGGTGCTATGAAATCAGCAAATGATTCAGGAGGGTGTGGCCGAACTGAGAATTGCCAGTGCACCCTCTGACCCCAGGCCATAGCCCTCTAATGCTTTTATTTTCTTTTTT
This sequence comes from Neoceratodus forsteri, assembly GCA_016271365.2. Taxonomy (NCBI): domain Eukaryota; kingdom Metazoa; phylum Chordata; order Ceratodontiformes; family Ceratodontidae; genus Neoceratodus; species Neoceratodus forsteri. The sequence continues at coordinate 1,552,146,396 of CM057453.1, read as the reverse complement.
CTTTCTCTTTTACCCTGTGTTAAACCCTAAAAATGAAAAAAATAAATAAATAAAAAATGTAAAAAGAAGCAAAAAAGTTCATCTATCCTTCTCTGTCTGTCTGTATTTCTTTATATCTGTTATTGCTGTGCTGTTAAACTCTAAAAATGAAAAAAGAAAAAAAATGTTCATCCATCTTTATTTCTGTCTGTCTGTCTGTATTTCTTGATTTCTGCTACCACTTTGTTCTAGCTATTGAAATTATTCTGTTCTTATCCAGTCAAAAGAAAAAATCTGATTTCAACTCTGTTGTCTTTCTTGTGCAACTGCACAGTCCTTACACTATCACTAAAATTATTGTCAAGTACTGCTGCTACATGGTGCTGTGCTGTGTGTGTCCCACTCCCCTTCCCACCACAGGCTGCCCTTCCTGTAATTCACTGCACAACAGTAGTGCAGATGTTTCAGAAAAGCAAAGTAGGCTGAATTTTGGAACAAGCACTTTAGTACACTCAACTGCCAAGCAAAGTACATAAATATCTCACTTCTGGAAATTCTCCCCCAGATCAGAAATCAGTAATGTTGGTAATAAACTGCTGCTGCTGCTTCCACTGCTACTTTGCTGTTTAAGTCACCTTCTTGGACAGTCTATGTTGCTATATCAAGCTTTTCAGTACACACAACTGCCAACCCAATATATAAATGTCTCATTTCAGGAAATTCTCTAAAAGTTAAGTAATAAAAAAGAGTTCCTGAAGGAATTAGATTGTTTCACTGTATCTCTCTGGAGGATCTGTTTGAACCTGTTCATTGACCTCTTCCATATTTACTGCTCGATTTCTGACAAAATGATAAACAAACTGAGAATACATTAACATGCCATTCCAGCACTTTGCATAGAAAAAGATGCTGTCTGCTGTTCTCTTTGCTCAACAGCTTGATGACCTACCAGCAAAGGTAAATATTTTATTTCCTTTATTGACTGTGTGTGGGCATGTGTGTGTGGGGAGATTGTAGCCACTTTATTGTTAATAATATTTTCTTACTGTTTCTGTGTTTTCAGGTATTATCACCAGGGTGATGAAATATTGTTACTACATAGGTACAGTCTCTATCATTTTTTTGGAATTTAGCAATTTTTCAAACCATGGAAGGTAAGTGGTATTTTTTTTTTGGGTGGGGGTAATTCTGAAAAGCTTTACTGATGTCAGACTAACTGTTTTCTGTTACGTTTGCTGTAATTTCATATAATTTTCAGCAGATGTATTTTGCAATATTGTCTGGCCAGGGAAAATGGCGATGGCTTGATTGCTGAAGCTGGAGACAAAAGGACAGGAAACCTGTGAAGACAAGAAAACATTATTTAGACTCTACTCAAATACCCACTATGGTGGTGGCTGCACAGTATAGCCATTGTTGACCCCTGCCCTACTATACCTAACCTTTCACCTGTGAAGAAAAAAGAGAAATTATTTTGCCTCACTTGGCTCCTATGGTGGCAACACAGTACAGCTGTTGTTGACTCCCCATTTTATTATACCTGTCACCTGTGAATAAAAATGATAAAGTATTTAGCCTCCCTTTGGCCAACATGGCACACTGTGTATCTGTGAAAAAGGAGAACATAAAATAAAAAGGAAAAAAAAAGGAAATCATTAATGATACTTACCATTACATTAGTGCTGCTGGCCATGCCCTTTTCTAGCTGGTGTGTGCCACTGAGATGGAGTTGGAAGACATCAATTAACTCCTCTCTATTTCTTGAGGGCTGTCTGGCTTTGCAACTTCCTCTGGCAGTTATACCTGTGAATTGTGGAATCTGCAGGGAAACAAAAGGAAAGAAGAAAAACACTTTTAAAGTCTTTCTGAGTAAGGTGCAAGAACTTTTGTCCTCTGTGAGGCTGAGGACTGGAATCACCCACCACCAGTGAGGATAAGGACTATGAACAATAGTGAAAGTGACTTACCATCAAAGCAGACAAAAATAGACCATGCTGGAGTTGAGGTCTTGCTGCCTTGATGAGCTGGCTGGCTGGAGGGTCGGCTTGGGTATCCCATCATATAGTTCTAGATTGGAGTGCTGCAGTAGAGTTGTGATGGTACCATCCCCAGTATTGATTCTGGATGTGGATTGTCAATTCCAAATCCAGTAGATATTATCTCAGAGTGAACATAGTATTTATTTATATGAGTTTTTAAGTCAGGGAGTTCTGTAACTTGTACCATATGATCAAGCCAAACAGTATTCCCTATGCTGAGGACAATTTTTGAACCAGTTTAAAATTGGTGTCCCATGCTGTTTGCAGCTGTGTAGGACCCAAGCAGGCCAGAGGAGAAGGAGGCAGTGCTGTGATTTTTCCAGCTAGAACAGGAATTGTCTATAGGCTTCACATTCAGGTGGTGGAGGCAGGTAATCAGTTAGGCACAAGGAAACAGCAGCACAACAACTGGGGATGAGGAGCAGTAAAATGACTGAAAATAACAGAAATGTGAATCACAAAGTAAAGGATTATACTCATGAGGGGAAGGAGGGAAACAAGACATATTTTTTCATGCTTCAACCTCATCAAGGAAACAGCTCTCACAGTCTTCCAAACTGGAGTTGTCACCAGATGGGAATTCTCTCTCCATTACTGCTTCTTCCATCTCAGTGGTAGAAGACAATGTATTAATGCTGACAACACCTTGCTCTTCATCTTCACCACCATCACCACCACCACCACCTTCATGTGGTAGAAACATGGACATGATTGTCTTGTGTGATGTGTCCCTCATTAATCTTAATAAATGTTAGCAAGGTGATATTTTTCAGTGACAGATTGATGTGACTGTCCCACACAATGGCTCCAGAGTAACTGAATACATGCCCCACACTGACACTCGAGGGTGGGCAGCTGAGGTACAAGCTGTTCTTCCATGTATGGTGTGTCCAAGGCAGGACATGGTTATGTGTTGTCTCCAAGGTACTTGTACTCTTGATTGAATGAGTACCCACTGGGTAAGGCAGAGGAAGCTATGTGAAAACACAGAGAAACATAATCCTAAAAGGAGTGAAAATTTGCATAAAATGGTCCACAGAGCATATGTCACACATACAGAAAACAAAGTATCCAAGATGAGGATCCTGTTGGTATCATGTGGAGTTGGAACAGTGAAGAGTTGGTCCTACCACCAAACTTTGAGTGTGCCATTTGAGGTATGGTCTGACTGAGAAGGAATGCAGAGAAACAGCTACTAATGATTGATGCCTCAGTCAACATGGTTTTCCTGTGGGATTGGTTGTGAAATCCAGAATTCTGCCAGAAAATGTCCATGGTTCTGTCCAGAGAATAGCTGTGCAAATAAAAATTGTTACAGAGCACAACATCATTGTGCAAGGGGAGAACCTTGGCACAAGTGTACAGTGCTGACACTGTACAGTAGTTCAACTCAAGTTAACCTCAGCAACCTCTGAGAAGGGAACTGCCCCTAACTTGTTTGGCATTAAAGATTTACCAGTGCCCAAAAAATGGGAAGATTGAGTAAGGCAGAAAATGGCTCACAGAACCCAATTATTTTCCAAGAGTGATTGTGATGCTGGACGTATGATGGGAAAACAGCACAAAATCCAATGCCAGGCCTTTCAGGTAATGATCCAGATGCCTAGTGCTTGCTGACATTTATGACATCTGAAGACATCTGCAAGAATTGTTAGCAGTTGGTTTCATCAGAGAGTCACATAGCCAATATGCCTCCCCAGTGTGGTGGTATGGAAAATGAATGGTACTGTAAGGCTATGTGTGGACTATTGCACTTTGAATAAGTGAACAATCCCTGATCAATAAGCAATGCATAGAAACCAAGATGCCCTGGACTTTTTAAATCGAAGTCAGTGGTTTTCAGTATTAGACTTGAGAACTGGGAACTGCCAGATGCCCATGGCAATGTTAAACTAAGAGAAAACAGCCTTCATCTGCCCATTGGGCATTTATGAATTCTTGAGGATGACTCAAGGAATATCAGGAGCACCAACAACTTTCCAGAGATTCATGGAGAGAGCCATGGGTGATATGAATCTGCACGAGTGTTTTGTCTGCTTAGATGATGTCATCACCTTTAGACAAAAGCTGGAAGAACATGATTCCTGTCTATTTAAAGTGCTGGATTGGCTACAGAAATGCACAGTGAAATTATCTGAGAACAAGTTTCAGTTTTTCTTTTTTGGGGATTTTTTTAAATACTTTGGCCCAGATATCCAAAAGGGTTGCGCCATGCGCAACAGGGTTGCGCATGCGCAAGTCCAAAACTGCGCCATTTAGCGATATTCAGAAGGAGGCAGTTGCGCCCCCGAAAACATGCTGAGCAACAGCGCAATGAAAATGAAGGCATGCGCAACCAAAGGGGTGGATCCATGCATAAAGACCGCAATGCGATATTCAAAGACTTGTGCGATGCACAAGAGCGGCACAGCCGGAAATTGCGGACTAGCGGAAATGAGCCAAAATAAAAAGGCTCAAGGAAGCAGCGCAAGAATGCTACCAGGCTGCCAAGTGGGGGAGAGAGAGAGAGAGACAGACAGACAGACAGCAAAGGGCAGGCAAGGAAAGTGTGGCCCATAGTCTGTAGAGGCCAGCGAGGGGTGCCCGGTGCAGTGGAAGTAGCAGTCAGGACAGTGGGGGTAACACAGCAACACCAGCCAGAGGGGGTCAGAAGCCAGGGAGATGGACAGTGCCAGTTTCCACATGGAAGCTGTAATGAGGGGGGTGAGAATGCATGCTGCAGGGGGACGTGGCCGTGGAAGGGCCCGTTCGCGGTATGCCGCAGACAGGTGGTACCGTGCCCGCATCAGCTTTGAGCTGTACACAGATGTAGAGATTGTGGGCCGGTACCACCTGAACAGGGCAATACTGAGATGGCTTTGTGAGCTGTGCAGTGATGTGATGCAGGCACCCTCATGACGGAGTCACTCTCTGTCGGTGGAGACCAAGGTGACAGCCTGCATGTGCCTGCTCACCACGGGCACCTTCCAGAGGCTGACAGGGGACACCACAGGCATCACACAGTCGGCCACATCACGCATCCTCACCCAGTTTCTCAGCGCACTGCTGCCACATGCCGCGGAGTGCATCCATTTCCCCAGCACCGGCAGAGCGCATAGCAAACGCGTGCAGGAGTTCCACAGGGTAGCACGTATGCCTGGCATGCTAGGGGGCCATAGACTGCACCCATGTGGCCATCCCATGCCACCTGGGCCCCGATGGCCACGCATCGAACAGAAAGGGATTCCCTAGTGTCAACTGCCAGGTGGTGTGTGATGCCACTGGGCGATAATCAATGTCTGTGCCACACACCCTGGCAGAGCACATGATGCCTACATATGGTATCAGTCTGCACTGTGCCATCGATTCGAGTGGGGACATCCCCACAGGACATCTAGTGGGTGAGTACACATGTATGGAATGCAAACTCGGGGCAAGGGTGGAATGCACAGGTGCCATGGTAGTGGCACACAGGAGATAGCCAATATGGACCTGAACATGACACTGATCTCCACTATCTCCACACAGGTGACTGCGGATACCACTCCATCCCTGGCTGCTCACACCGTACTGGTGCCCCATGACCCCAGCGCAGCTATGTTATAATGAGGCAGGCGCCGCAAACACGCAACATCATAGAGCGCGGGTTTGGGATGCTCAAGGCACGCCGATGCCTAGCCACCTCCGGCGGTGCCCTACAGTACAGCCCCCAAAAGGCCTGTGGGATATTCCTGGCCTGTTGCATCCTGCACAACATGGCCAAAGACCATGGGATAGCCATACAGGTAGAACAGGGGGACAGCGATGGGGACGCCAGTGGCGCCGGTGTTGATGGTGATGAGCAGCCCCCCCTAAGACGGAGGGACCCCTGACTGATCCGGCAGGCCCAGCTGCACTGGGACACCATCACAGAGGGGCACTACGCACAACACAGGTAAGTCAAGGGGACATGTGCAACCAACACTGTCCATGCGCAAACCACAGGCACACAGGGGAACACACCAGGGGTGCATGATGGTCAGGGGAGTGGAACGGTCCAGGCATACAGACACACCATCAGGGAGGGGTGAGCACTCATATGGACACACACACACCAGGCACAGAGCGTACATGGGCAGATGCACAGCACTGCAGAACCAACATTGCTAACACACAGCACCACCGACCACCCCCACCACCTGTACTGTCCAAGTACGTGTGTCAGATGCTGGGCACCCTTGCACCTTGGTGTACAGTGCAATGCAGGCATCATCATGCAGACGCACCTGTGGACAGCAGTTGGGAGGGTGTGCAGGTGGTCCTGGCGGGCGTGGTGAGCAGAGCACTCCAGCAGTGCACTGCCCACCATGACACACATTGCACACATGGCAGCACCAGACAGGGCCCACACTGGGAGACAGCTCAGTCATGTAGCACTGTCCCACGCCACCTCGTGGATGCATGGGCGGCCCGCTGTGACCCAACAGCATGGGTAGGCTGAGCAGGGGCCACATGGGGTGGCACTGTTGCACCACCAGGGGTCCCACTCGTGAGCGAAGTGACCTTGCCACACAGGGTCTGCAGCATGCCGAACAAACCTGCACCAGGGGTGCTCGGGATGCCACAGCAGAACCCAGCATCGACAGGCCTGGTGTCGCACGACACCGGGAATGGGAAGTGGAGAGTGCACTATGTGGGGTGTGCGGTACAGGGGCACCTGACTGTGTGCCCAATGCAGCCACAACAGAGACCACTGCCTGGGTCAGCCTGTCAATGGCGGCGGTCACATCCGTCCGCATACGGACCAGCTCGGCTCGGTCCTGAGCACACTCCCTGCTGTGCCGCTCCACGGACACAGACAGTGCCTCCACGGACCTTGCAACCCGCCTCTGCAGCTGTACTGATTCCTGCAGCAGGCAGGTGTGCTCATTCAATGGGTACTGTGCCCCAACGGCATCCTGACCCCCAGGGTGTGGATGGTCCTGATGCACAACACCCTTGAGGGTGGGCGCTGTTCGCCAGGACCAGGAATGGGCGGATCAAAGGCGGGCGGACATGTGCCACTGCTTGACACTGTACCCCCAGACCTGGTGGGTGACTGCTGCTGCTGCCCTCAACACGCTGTGCCCCGGGTCACTGTTCCACCGCTGTGCTGGCAACAGTGCCAGACACCTGCACAGCCACGGTGCTGCCCCACCGTGCTGACAGAGCACAGCCTGGGACCGTGCCAGCATGCTGGTACACAAGTTGGAACCAGAAAGGCCCAGGAGCATGTGCTGGCTCTGCCGTGGTGTCCGCTGCGGACACGCAACCATCACTGCCCATTGCAGGCCTTCTATCATCAATGGTGCAGGTACGTGCTACAGCCATGGTCACAGTGTGCTGGCATGCTTGCATGCCAGACTGCTGAGACACAGGCTGTGCACCCCGCACCCGATCACTGACACCAGGTTGGCGGCCCAGCGTGCATGCTGCTGCAGTGCCTGCTGGCTGGTGGTGGAGGTAGATGGACCCTCCTCCATGTCCAGCAGGTCAGCATCACTGTCTGGACCCACCACCACTGTCTCCTGAAGATGAACAGGATCTGTAACAGAAAGAGAGTACATGTGAGTGCATGTGAACAACCGCCCCCCCAAACACCACCACCATGTCATACCGTGCAGTGATGGGCTTCCACCTATCTGGAATCCACCATCTGGTACGCTCAATGGCGCCGGCTGCATGGCTGCAACCAGTGTCTCTCAGTCGGGTCAGCTCCAACACCACTGGCGGGCTCCCCAGTGCCAGCATCGCGCCGCCCTGAAGGCTGCCACCTTCTCCTTCAACCTCCTGCGTCTGTCCCCATCTTTTCTTGCATTCCTGCACGGAGCGCTGGTGGCTTCTGTGCAGGTTAACGGCCCAAGCTACCCCCTCCCATGCAGCCACACGGGACTGAGGGGTGCCCCTCCGTCCACTTAGTACTGGCTCCTCATCCAGGTAGCCTGGAAGAGGGCCTCCGTCTCTGCTGCTGTAAAGTTGGGCCTCCTCCTACGCCCACCGTCCTCACCCTCACCTTGGCTCTGCTCGGTCATGGCGATCTGTATGGGGGGAAGTGGACACCTGTCACTGTGCAGTCTACAGCATTTTCCCATGACCATTGTCCTGAACATCACACAGCATGCAACTCACCTCTCACCTGCAGTAACCGAATCTGGCCAGCGTAGCCCCATGTCGCACATTTATATCGTAATACATGCAAATTAGGGTGGAGCAACTATAATGACATGCAAATCGCGCCACTGCACCCTTTGAATGGCTGATCAGATGATTTGGTATGTGTCGCTGAATATCGCGAATTTGCGCTTTGGCGAACACGGAAGAGTCGGCTGAGCCAATGGCGCAGATCTGTGCCTGTGTGGTACACCGCATTGCGATGCCCAGATAGCTTACGCAGGCGCCTGTCCGCTGCTGACGGGCTGAGGCGATCGGCAATTCAGGCCATGGCCACCATTGTGCCAGTGGCGCTACAGCAATGGGCACTATATGGCGCTGTGGCACTACCGCGCAATACTCCACTGTGGCACTGGTACGCAGCTGGTCGGTCGCGAGGATGCCTATACGCAGATGGCACTGTGTGTAGCCTTGCGTCATTGCCCATGACCTTGTGTATGACCTTTGCCCCCTGGCACTGTTCGCCTGCCATGTGTATGTCCCTATTGCGCTGTCTGATGACAGCGCTGTGTGAAGTGACGGCGCTGTTCGAACAGTGAGATTGGAGCCTGTGGTGGTCTATTGCGCAACATCTCCACGTGGGGTTACGGCGCAGCAGGGTGCCATATTGCCTGCTGTAAAGTTGGTGCCATGGCTAGGAGGAGGGCGGTGTCCTGGAGCCAGCTTGAAGTGGCCAACCTGGTGACCCTAGCTGAGCCACACTATGATGGCCTTTATGGTGAGGTGCCCTCACCAGTGCAAGGAGTGAGGTGTGGCAAGCGTGGCCACTGAACTGGTGGGGTCACTGGACAGTGCCGGTCTGCTGAGCAGTGCTGGCACTGGTACAGTGACCTCCGCGAGGGAGCCAGAGCTGTTAACGCGCTCACGCGCGTTAGGCGGGGCGTGGTGCCTAGGCCAGGTGGTGTGCCGTCTATGCACCTGTATTATCTGTAGGGGTGTGTGTGTGTTTTGGTGGCTGTGCATGGTGATGGCTCAGCCACGGTTGGCTGTGCAGCTGTGCAGCTGTGAGATGAATGGGTATGGCTGTGTGGCAGGCACTGTCACTGGGGCAGGGGCAGTCTGCTTTTGAGTCACACTGATGTTTGTCTCAACATATGTCTCCCACAGGCCAGGATGTGAGGATGCGGGCCACATTGCTGAGGGCCATGCCAGGGACCCGTGCCAGCAGGGTTGCACCCACCAGCAGCAGCAGCGCCAGCAACAGCGGCAGTCAGAGCTGCTTGAGCAGTGTGTGTGTATCATGACTTCATGGATGCTATTGCATGCTGGGGGCCAGTAGCCCTGACAATACAAACATGCAGGAAAGGGAGGTCATAATTCCACTATACAAGACACTAGTGAGGCCCCACCTGCAGTACAGTGTACATTTCTGAGACCATACCTACGTAAGGACGAGTGGGCAGAGAAGGTTCAGAGGAGGGCAACAAAGATGGTGCATGGCTTGCATCACAACTCCTATGGAGACAGGTTGAAGGAACTGAACCTGTACTCCCTGAAGGAGAGGAGGAGAGAGGGGATATGATAGAGACATACAAGTATCTTACAGGGTGGAACAGGGTGCAGGGAAACACTATTTTGAAGTGCAAAAGATGTTCCAGGACTACAGGGCATGGGATGCAGTTGGAGGGAGGACGATTCAGAGGAAACATGAGCAAGACTTTCTTCACAGAATGGGTGGTGTACAAGTGGAACACCCTGCCAGAGGGAGTGGTGGGGGCTGACACACTCACGGGATTTCAGACTGCACGGGATAGACATAACGGAATTCTTGAGGTCAGGGGTAAGGGGCAACAGACTTCTAGGTAAACAAAGTGAACTTACAGGCTGAAATGGACAGACTGTGTGGGCCATAGGCCCTTATCTGCCGACACTGGCTATGTATCTATGTCTGTAGGCACGACACAGGTGACATGCATCACTGTCCAGTTTCACAGCACGCCTGTGTATGCATCACTGGTGGTCCATGCATGCACTGGGACATAGCTGTGTACTGGCATCGCACCACGTTGCCACGCCACTTGCCAGCCTTGTTTGTGCTGTGATGGACATGGGCAGTGTGTGTGTGTGCAGTGATGTGCATAGCTGGTGCCGCCTGTTTGTGATGGCTGTGCATGTTCACTGTGGGTGGGTGCATGCCATCACAGGTGCGGGACATTGGGCTATATGGCTTGCAGGTTGGGTGGTGTTCAGGGTTGTGGTCAGTCACAGCCATTGACTGTGTTCCCATTTTCCTAGGCCTCGAGGTTCTCCATCGCCTGGCGAGGGATGTCCAGGCCATCAGACAGCTTGTGGCCGACAACAACACTATCCTCCAGTTGATACACCGCCATGGCATGCGGAGGAGGCGGCAGGGGACTGGCAGACACCAGCCAGAGGACGGCTGGCCGGCTGGCTCATGAGCTATCTTCCCTTCCCACTTCTCCCATCCCTACCACCCTGCCTTCCCTCTCCAAGTTTGTCATCCCTACCCCTTGACCATCCCTACCTTGTACCCGTCCCCCCCTTGTAAATAGTTGTAATTGTTCTTGTTCATGTTGGTTGTGTTAATATACATTTATATTTTTATACGAATAATGTGTTGGTCTCTGATTTGCAGCTGCCTATGGGTGCTCAGTTGTAGGGGTGTACATGCCATCTGGGGTGGTATGATCCTGGGTATGTGTGTGTGTGTGCGTGTGTGTGCATGGGAGGTATCTCCAGCATGGCAGTGACTTTCGGTTGGTCTTGTTGCCTGCTGCCACCCACTGCTGGGTGCACAGGTGTGTCTGGCTTGTAGGCTTCTGTGCTGCATGGGGTTGATGTGTGCTGGGGATGCATGGTTTCCTGCAGTGCCAGTCACTGCACATAGGGTGGTGTCTTGGGGTCACAGTGCAGGGTGTGCTGTGTGCACGGGGCTGATGTGCACTGTGGTTGTCAACCCCTGTGTGTGGCACCTCAGCCTGCCAGTGGTTGTGCTAGTGTCATGGCTCTGCTATGCTTTGTTGGCTTGTCCCCATGGGCAAGTAGATCATCCGTCCCACCCCCAGTGATGCTGTGCTTGGGGTGTGCAGGTGTGGTGTGGGTTCTGCAGTGTGTTCCTGTGCTCATGTGTGGCATGGCTGGCGGTGGGCCCCAGCCTGCCTCCCTGGATGTGCAGTTCCATTGCTCTGGGGGGGCTCTGCTTGTGCTATGGCACCTCTGGAATGCTCAGCTGGGCTGCCCTGGTTGCACCATAGCGCAAAATTTCGGCTCAGCTTCTCCTTCCTGGTTGTGCTATGGCGCAGTATGTGCGATATTCAGACGTTGGTTGCTTGCGCAATTTGTTCTGCTCCATGTTTGAATATCGCACCTGTTGTGCATTTGCGCAACTGGTTTGTGCTTGCTTCTGCTGTTGCGCTCATTTTGAGTGCAGTTTGAATATCTGGGCCTTTATTTTTATTCAGAGAGAGCAATAAAAAACAACAGCGCACTGCAATTCATCTTCTAAGAAAACATCTCATAAAAGGGTAAAAATGCAAAGATACACCAACATAAAGTATTTTTTTATCTTTAGGAGGGTTAAAAAGGCTTTAATTAAGAGTTTGTAACATAAGGTCAATGATTAGATATTTATATAAAAGTATTCTGTGTTTTATGCCCCATCCTGTATCATCCATAAAAAAAGATACCGTTAAGCATCTTATTTAGCCATCATCTCTTCCCATGCAAAAATATATATGCTTCTACATTTATAGCCCATAATAGCCCTTAAAGTCCATAGTTAAAAAAAGATTTGAATACTCAGAGTTCACATATTCTAAGAGAAAAAAATAAAATGTATTTCATGAGCATATATTGAGTGGTTTCCACTTCATCTTTCTTCAAAATCTGACCCCAGATCTGTATGTATAGCTATATTTTTTAAATAGAAATCTCGAGCTGTAGCAATATCAAAATGTGATCTCTTCAACTTTGCAGGTGTCTGAAGGAGTACTGTAACACCAAAGCAGCCTGTTTAAATTAAGCCAGAAAACATTTGCTCTGGTGCTGGGTTACCGAACAGAAGTCGGGGTAAAGGTAGGTTTTGTCCTTCATATACAAATCCTTTTCTCTGCCAGTCAAGTTGCACAATGTGATTCTGTGCTGCCAAGGATGAGAAAGTACAAATCAAATATCTTGCTCCTGCATTTCCTGTAGCAGTTTGTGACTGAGAGTGAAATACTGATTCCAAAATCAGAGGAGGGTTAAAAAAAAACACAAAAAAATACTGAAGAGATTATTTACTCCATTTCACTCTTCATACTAGGTACGGGTATATCAGCTGATGACCCCATCAGTTGAAGATTTTTCAAGAACAGGTAATTTTCAATTTTCTTAAACATAGACATATTAGACAATTGTTCATGTAGGGATGCATTTATCATTTCTTCCAAAGTTAGAACCCTTCCGGAGAGCGTTTCATCATTTTTTCAATTGTGTTCACTTGTTTATTGCAAATTCTTACGTTTTTTTTCTCTGTTTGTGAACACGAATTTCAAGTCTCTGTTTGAGTACCATGAACTTTATAAATAGAAGAACTGGATTCCTCTTGGAATCCCATCAAAATGGACTGACTAGACTGCAGTGTGGGTTTTGGAGGCGCTGTCAGCTTTTCACCCATATCAGGATGTGATGCAGAAAGGGAAGCCATTGCTCCAGCTGGTAGTGGTGAGCTGCCTTCCCTGTCATTGGGGAAAGAAACTTCTCAGGGTTGTCCAGTCTAGCCTATGCCAAGTCCTTCACTTTAAGACTTGTCTGAGCCATGTAATTGCTGAAGTTTACTGACATTTAAGTACTTCAGCAGAGTGCTGAGCTTTGTTTGTAGCGAAACAATAAAATCAGCGTGTTGCTCTCTCAGCCTCTTGAGTGCTCCCCAAGTTTCGGTTTTTCTCAGTTAAATATGTGGGATACGTTGTTTCTCAAGGAGGAGTTTACATTGATCTTGACAAAGAGCAATCTTTAGCTACATGGCCTAAATCCTCTCAGTTAAAAGAATAGTATGGAGTTTTGGGATTCTATCAGTACTGTAGGAGGTTCATCCAGGACTATACCAGAATTGTTCAGCCTTTTTTAAACCTGACACAAGGGCTTCCACCCACAACAAAAAGATGTAAATCACTATAAAATAAGACAATTTTTAAAAGTTATTACCAAATCAGTGAACCATTTGGATCCAGACTGGATGACAATTGTGACAGCTTTTGCAAACATTATTGAACACCTGACAAGTGCATCTGTATTAGTGTATGCAGACCCCCCACTGAAAAAAAAAAATGGTCAGATCCACCATGGCTGCATAATGAAGTTGGTGAAGTTGTGTGGAATTGTTAAGGAGGTATGGAGAAACAACACAATGATTTGTAGGTAGCAAGATTTGTTTTAATTTCTGTTCTAAGGAAGGCATACACATTATTAGGAAAATACATGGAGGTGTACATTTTAATGGAAGGAATAGGAAGCACTGTAGCTTTATGAAAGAACCCCAGAGCCAATGTCACTGATGTATGTGTCATCCCAGATGATATTGGCTGGACAGCCAAATTTTAAAGAAAACACAATTGCACATACCCAAATAATGCAAAGCATTATGGGAAACATATGCAAATCCTCATGATGGTACAGAAGGTGGCAGTACATGAAAAAGTAATGGCTGGCATATGTTCAGCCTTGGGATTATTTTCACAGTTTTTTGTCCATAAGGTAATGTAAGTTGTAGTTAAGCAGTGTGTTGATGTCAGAAAGTCAGGTCTAATGATGATGGACTGTTAGCAGTGAAAATGTGATACTAACTTTCAGAGGGGGTCACTTTTGATGAGGGAAAGGTAGTTATGCTTGTGATAATGGGAATATTAGGAAAGTATGAGGTCTGTGCAGAAGTGGAGTACAAATATGTACAGTTTCATAAGTATGTGCTCTGAGTGCAGGCAAATGTGATATGCAGGTTTGTTTTAGAAATAGGCAAAAATAGAGATACATGCAATTGATAGAAAGATAGATAATTACATTCACATGCAGGCCCTGTCTACACAACACTCAAAAAAGCTGTAATGGATTCAAACTGTTACAGTCTGTAAATGTTACAGTGTGTCCACACTGCAAGTGAACTGTGTGGAAAATGGTTTGAAAGCATTACAGCCTGTTCACACTGAGTGTGATAGTGTGTGTGGTCTCAACCCTGTAGTAACAGTGCACATCCCATGGTGCACTTGGTAATGACAGCTTCATTTTGAGATGCCCTCCTACATGTCCTATGGAGTACTGTGTATATGGCACAGTCATATTATGTAAATAACCATATTTCACTGTTATGAGACACACTTATGTTGTGGAGGTGACAGAGAGAGGTTTGAGGGAGGGGAAGCTCTGTATGTTGGAATCAGGGGCTACGTCAATGAGAGGGAGGGAAGGGGAAGGGGAGGGGGAGACATTTCATCAGTTCTGCCAGTATTAGGGCACTTGGGCACAACAGACGTTCATGTACTATTGCTGTAAGGCTGAAGGCAGACCTTCTACTACTGCCTTCAGTGTTCCCCACTGCTCCACTGTAGACAGTGCTACACGTCTATTGTCCACTGTAGCAGTGCTCCATGATGCACTCAGAAACTCCACTAATGTATGTATTCACTACTGGCACTGCTCTGCAGGTAGTATTGCTGCCACATCACACATGGACAGGCAGGGTACTCCCAACACTTGGCACAGTGAGAAAAGTAATCAAGGACAGTACATCAGGAGGTGGCCCTCAGGAGGCAAGTGCAGACAGAGAGGTAGGTCAGGTGGGGAGATGGGGGTAAACCTGGGGGGTGCATATACAGCTGTCAGGTTACTGTGGTATGGAGGCATCCCAGTATTGCAGCCTACACCTGTGCTCCACACTGCCATCTGCATATGCCCTGGTAGCCTCCAATCTCCCTGCATGCAGTGAAACAGTGCTGCAATGTGTGCAGCTATAGTGGGAGACTGGAGGCTACTTGGTGGAGCATTTAGACACAATTGCAATTAAAAACTGATAAAGGTGTAAAGCTGTAAATAAGAGTGAAATAACCACACTGGTATGCACACCACAAAGTGGTTTTTGGAAGGATACAGATTGGGGATGGCTCAATTAAAGAAGCAGTCCACCCAGAATTTGCAAAAACATATGTTATGCAGAGTGTTTTGATTTGTATGTAAAGTCCTAGTGTGTCCCTCCCTCTGTCTGCTATTAGGAGTTTTTCCTAAATTAGGCTGTTAGCTTTAGGGTAGTTTTATGACCCCTGGGGATCTCCATCACAAATAGGTTTATTGCCTTCTGCCTCCTGCAATGCACCCTGTCTCATGTGACAGTGACATAGCCAGGCCCATAGATTTAGCATATGCAGTGCTTTTCAAAAAAAATCAGTTCACAACAGCAGAGCTTTGTAACTCTTCTTATCCAGTGAGCACAAATTGCAACAGTTATAATTTAGCAGATGCCTGAGAGCTACCTAACGGGGTTTCTGTAAGAAAACAGCTACTAAATAGCTCTAATTCACTATTTGTATTTTTTGGGGTGGGTCTCATGTCTATCTAGCAGTAATATGTGCTTTCATTTTAAAATTTAATTTCATCAAACTGTGCACAACAATGAAAAGCACAGAAATTGCCCCAGATCATCACTGCTATAATTTGTAAAGACTATAGCAGTTTTCTTACAGAAAACTCACTCAGTTAGCTCTAAAGTATTTGCTAAACTGTAAATAAAGGTACCGGCATTCATTTTTTTAGCAGGAGAGACACACACTAAAGCTTGTTTACAGGTGTGACATGGGAGCACAAGGAAGTTAAGTAATTTGCTCAGGGACATACAATACGCATGTGGAAGCTGTGGGATTCAAACCCAGGACACCAGGTTTGCAGCTCAGAGCTTTAGACCACAGCACTATACTGCCTCCTCTATTCTAATAGGTAGAACTGTCAGTTAGTGCTGATTTTGCTCTGTGGCATGATTTAAAGTTTTTTTTGGTTACAAATGTGAAATATCTTTTTAATAAAGTATAAAAATATGTGTGAGCGAGTTATTTAGGTTGGATAATATTTGTTTTATTATTTGAAAAAGTGGGATACACTAAATGCATAGTGCAATGAACCATTGTAAAATGGGATCAAATGTGTAGCTGAAATAGTCACTGTCATCCTGTTGTGTTCATGCTATACCACACACAGGAGAAAAAGTGACTTTGAAGTATTTTGCAGTTTCTGGGCTGCAGCTTTATACCATACACTTCATTTGTAAAAAAAAAATGAAAATCATGTCACAGACCAAAATCCATACTAAATGCTAGTTCTACCTAATAGAAAGCTTGTACCTACATTTATAGTTTAGCAAATACTTGAAATCTAACTGAGTCGGTTTTCTACAAGAAAACAGCTAGAGTCTCAACTAATTATAGCACTAATGATTGGGGCAATTTCTGTGCTTTTATGGTTGTGTATAGTTTGATGAAATTAAAAGTTTTACAATTAAAACATTCCTGCAAGCTAGACCTGACACACATAGAAAACAACAATAGTGAATTAGAGCTTAATTTAGTAGCAGTTTTCTTACAGAAACCCCAGTTAGCTAGCTCCCAGGTGTCTGCTAATAGGCTAATTTAGGAAAAACTCCTAATAGCAGACAGAGGGAAGGACACACTAGGACTTAACATACAAATCAAAACACTCTGCATAACATCTGTTTTTGCAAATTCTGAGTGGACTACTCCTTTAAAACTGCAAGCTTAGTAAAAAATATACACTGCAGCCTCTTGCTGTACTGACATGCTTCAACTGATGCAAAATACAGAGTAAGGTGGTGGGGCAGGGTTGGAGGAAAGGTCTGAATAATACCATGTACCCACCAGAAGGGACTTTCCATCTCTTGGAATGTATTTGTGAAAATGTGTGACCAGGAGAGGAATGTAAGCTGCTAAATGTGTAGTGCAATGAACCATTGTAAAATGGGATCAAATGTGTAGCTGAAATAGTCACTGTCATCCTGTCGTGTTCATGTTATACCACACACTGGAAAAAAAAAGTGACTTTAAAGTATTTTGCAGTTTCTAGGCTGCAGCTTCACACCATACACTTCATTTGTAAAAAAAAAAATGAAAATCATGTCACAGACCAAAATCCATACTAAATGCTAGTTCTACCTAATAGAAAGCTGGTACCTACATTTATAGTTTAGCAAATACTTGAAATCTAACTGAGTGAGTTTTTTGTAAATAAACAGAATCTTAACTAATTATAGCGCTAATGGTCAGGGCAATTTTTGTACTTTTCTAGTTGTGTATAGTTTGATAAAATTAAAAGTGTTAAAATTAAAACACTCCTGCAAGCTAGACCTGGCACACATAGAAAACAACAATAGTGAATTAGAGCTTAATTTAGTAGGGTTTTTCTTACAGAAGCCCCAGTTAGCTAGGTCTCAGTTATCTGCTAATAGGCTAATTTAGGAAAAACTCCTAATAGCAGACAGAGGGAGGGACACACTAGGACTTAAAATACAAATCAAAACACTCTGCATAACATATGTCTGCATATTCTAAGTGAACTGTGGACTACTCCTTTAAAACTGCAAGCTCAGTAAAAAATATACACTGCAGCCTCTTGCTATATTGACATGCTTCAGCTGATGCAAAATACAGAGTAAGGTGTTGGGGGCAGGGTTGGAAGACAGGTCTGAATAATACCATATACCCACCAGGAGGGACTTTCCATATCTTCAAATGTATTTGTGAAAATGTGTGACCAGGAGAGGAATGTAAGCTGAGCCAATGCTGTTTAAACAAGTGCTGTATAGGGATGCAGTTTCAGGCATTTCATTCTGAAGCTTCTGAAGGCAGCTCTGATAGTCAATTGTTCCTGCATGATAGATCCACCTCATGTCCCTCCCACATGAACCAAAAAAAAGGTGGGGTGGATCTTTAGGAGCTTCTTGGGTGGAGGTGGGGGTGGATCTTACTCCCCCCAAAAAACTAATACTGTCTCCCACTACTCAGGTTCCAGTTCTTGTACCTCCCACTTAAGAAAGAAATAGTGCACTGCAACCACTGACTAACATGAAAGTGTATTTATTTGAGGGTGGAAAACATTTCTTGGAGAGGGCAAGGTGGAGGAGACTACTTACACCTTCAGTCAGTTCCATGGATAGAAAACATGACATCACTCCTTTTGTACATGCAAAACATCTGCAGGCTTTGCCAACTGCAGCCGTAATAAAAAGACATATACTTTGTTTATGGAAGCAAGTTTTCAAGGACTTAGAATGGTGTTATATCAGTCATACTCAGAAGGCCTTAGACCCATGGCCTTTGCTAGTAGAAGTTTGATACCATCTGAATGCAACTATTCAGTGTCATACTGTAGGTCAGAATTTCTGTCACTGAAATGGGCAGTTGTGGACCAGTTTAATGACCATCTGTATGGTGCTCACATAACAGTGAGGGCTGGTAATAATCTGTTACCCTATGTCAAAACAACAGCTTAGCTTTGCACATTTAGTCATTGTTGGCTTTCAGCATTATTCACATACAGTCACTATGTAGAATATTGCCCTGGACTGAAACACACTGATGCTGATGCTTTCTCAAGAAGCCCACATGGTGACACTCAGAATGAGGACTGGGTCAGAGTTCCTGAAGCATATGTGCAAGCCCTCTGTAAAAGATAGTTCTACAATGCCAGTTTGACAACACTTTTGTCGACTGGCATCACAGTGATGGGATTTACATTGACCGCAAGTTGCAGTTGACATAAATCCCGAATGTCTCCCAGTCCTTTTTTCTATGGGGGGGCTTTGCACCTTGCACCCCCTGTACTTATTATAATCAACTCTGAGTTGGAGTTGATTCGGAGAGGGGGTGCAGGACTGGGAGACAATGTGCCCCTGTTTCAGGTGCACCAACACAGTGACCTGTCGGTGAGCTGTCAATTTTGTCGACAGCGAAGTAGGTTGCTGTGTTGGTGTCACCGTTGGAGAAGCATACCGTAGAAGATATGGCACTGATGAGCAGCTATCACTTGCAAATCTGAATCACTTTGTTGACAGTTTGGGTGCCACTGTTGAATGTTTTTCTACAGCTTACTGTAATTTTACAGTCCTTGACAAATCTTTTTTGCCACACCTGAACCAAAATGATCTACAGAGAGAACAGTGTCAAGACCCATGTTTAAGAGACATTATACATATGCTTCAGGGAGGAAAACCAGCTGAGCAAGTAATTGTCATACACAGAGATACTCTTTTGTTGCACAGGGAATGGCCAACATTTAAAACATATGATGGACTGGTATACCAAGAGTATTAAGGTACTGATGGGCACAAGAACATCAATTGTTGTTGCCAAATTCTGTAAATATGTTTTCATGATGAAATGGGACACTTGGGTCTAGACTGCACACTAGGTCTGATTTGGCACAGATTCTGCTAGCCCAGGATGGAGGTAGAAGTTGAAAGGTCCTGTCACAGTGTATCCATTGCATTCAAAGAAAAACATCACCCAATTGTGCAGCATCACTTGTCAGTATCGCAGCTAGTGCTCCTATGGAACATGTTTGTATAGATTTCCTCAGTCTTGAACTCAATACTAAAAATGTAGCTAACGTGTTACTTGCAACAGATAATGTCTTGCAATATGTGCAGGTCTTTCCAGCCCACTTATGTTTTGGTACAGCAATTGAGTGACATGCCAGTGTACTGAATACAACCTGAATATCATGTGTTGCAAATTGAACAGATAGAGACAAACACCAATTAGGAGGTGCCTGACCACCCCAGAAATACTGAACCAGATTTGTAATGCACAGAAATCCAAACACACCTCATCCTGGGGATGATCTTAAACCACAAGAATCCACAAGTGCACAGGAATATGTAATCCCACAAGTAGTGCCTGAAGATTCATTTGATGATGTGATGGAACCTGCTCAGTATTATTCCACGGAGGACATTCCTGGCCTTCTCAGGGAGGTCCCTGCCATTTTGAAACCCAATAAAAGTAACACTCTTGTGAACTCTAAAGTTGAAGTAGTTGTGCCTGAGGATGCAAGACCAGAGACTGAAGAGGATGGTCAGCCTGCAGTAGTGGAAGAGCCTGTGGGGGAGCTCAATTCACTTCAGGGGGTAGCACAAGCCATCCCAACTAAGGACCCTATTTTGCCAGACAAGGACGATGGAATGCATGCCTGACTACCATTGAACAAGTGTGCAACTGAGATGTTGGGAAAGGCCAGTTAAGCCAATTCTGAAATGTTTCGATATTCCTCCAGGTGACTCCACCAATTTTACCATGCATGTGTTACAAAAAAGTATACGCATAACTTCCAGATCTTTGCCCTGAATCAAGTTCAATAATACTAATGGGTAAACGGTATATGCAAATGTGGATGTGGATATCTCCATTATAAAAGACAGCATGCATTTGTCTAGGTAGACTGTAATTCTGAAAAGTGAACAAGTTGGTTAATGTCAAGTGTTTTAAAGGTGAGCCACAGTATACAATATATGAAATATAGGTATGTGTTTTCAATTAGGAATCAAGTGTCTTGATAGAAATTATATATGTGTATATATAGACTTTTGGACTTTGCTGATTACCATCTTTAACTCTGGATTGATAGGGATATCAATCACTCAGCAAGAGGAGTGTGTGAGCCCCCAAAAGTGGACTTAACTTTCAAGCTCCTAGAGACTTAAGGTGAGTCCACCAGTGATGTCTGCACCCTCCAGCTGGAATTAGTGCTTAAGCCCAGGAGAAGGGGTGTTATTTGTCCTTTAGTTCTTTTACTTTATGCCAGCAAATAAAGGGGTTCTTCTGCATGCTAAGACAAACCAGAGGGATCACTGATATCATCATGGAAAGAAAAGGAAAAAAATGGCTCAGTACTCAGGAGAAATATTTTAAGGCACAGTTGCCACGTTTATTTGCAAGGTGTTTGGCAACAGACCAATTCCCCAGTGCTTCAACTCAAGATACAGGTCTTTCTCAGGGGGTGTATCTGGATACCCATCAATCAGAGGTGCAATTTATTCCAAAACATTTAAAGTGGTATGCCACCCAAGTGTAAATTAGTACAAACATTCAAGTACAAAACAAGTATAAAATTCAATCGAAAAACAGTTTTCAAACATATCCATAATGAGTTCATTACACCTATTGTAAGGTATCTGCATCCTAATCTAAAGTATTATTTAACAATTTATACATGAAATATGTTTTCAAGACAAACGCTTAAAAAAAATGGATATATCATAACTTGGAACTAAACTGAGACAAAGAATATTTAAACATTCTTCTGAATTCAAAGCCCTATACAGAATCACAAGGAGAAACATTCTTGATCACAAAAATTCATAATTACCAAATCTTCCTCACTCTACAGATAGGAGGTCAACATCAAGCCTGGGAGGTCAAGGGAAAAAGGGATGGGGGGAAAGGGTTATTTTGCCTCAAAATTCAGCAAATATTCTCCTCACTTTCACAATATTACAATTCATTAGTATACTTCAAAGCATTAAATCCATCTTTAATTATAGAAAATGAGGCTGCAGGGAGGCCAGAACAGAATCAAAATAAAAGTATAAAAAGGCATTGCATAGATCCTGTCTTGCAAAATTTCACAGGGAAATACATTAGAACATTTTTACTGGAATATAAGGGGAGATAACTATTCTCAATTTGCCATAAAGAAAGAAGGGGAGAGTTTCTTTGCAGGATAAGTATTAGCCGTGAAATCCAGAGATATCAACATTATGGGGGGGATTTTAAGGATAGATTAAACTCTGATTGTACTGCAAAATGAATTGACCTTAAAGTTGAAACACACAAGTTTCCAGTGACACTCATAACCATTAATTGTATGAAGTTTTTAAGCATATGAGATTCCACAGGACATACTTAAGTACAAAATAAAATATGGTTTCCAACTTAAAGATAGAGGGCTCGATTCAAGAAGGGTGGCGCAGATTGCCACCGAATGCAACCTGAGCCACCCACAACTGTGACATTGACCCTGCGCCCTATTCTAGAAGGGGCAGAGTCTCCACAGCAAAGTCCTGCAAATTGTGACATGCGGCAAGATGCGCCGCACAGAGGGCGTACCAGGGCAGCATGTCACAGCCCACTGCCAAAGGTCGCAAGGACACCCCCCACCCGTGCCCCAACCCCAAGGTCGCCCACCACATATGTGGCACGTCACCTGCCCGGTAGTTCAGAGCCCCACCAACTGTAAAATAACATCTGAGTCCCGATTCTCTGGTAGTCTAGTGGCCCCACCCGAACTGTACAGTCCCATATTATAATAATAATTCCTGATTCCCTGGTCATCTAGTGCTCCCTCCGAACTCCCTGAACTGTATGGTCCCATATTATAACAATAAATCCCAATTCCTGGTAGCTAGTGTCCCCACCCAGCCATGCCAGCTCACCCAGCACCCTCCCACCCATCCCCAGCCAGCGACTGGCACAGCTCCTCACTCCATGGTCAGCAGTCGACTGAGTGCTGTATTAATGACAGCACAGATGCACTCATAAATTCATCTGAGCCCATCTGTGCAGTAGTGCCATTACTGCACTCAGCCGGTGGCCTGGGCCATGAGAGGTGAGAGGTGGGCCAGTCACTGGCTGGGGATGGGGTGAGGGGGTGCTGGGTGGCTAGCATTGCTGGGTGGGGGGCCACTAGACTACCAGGGAATCAGGATTTATTGTTATAATATGGGAACGTACAGTTCGGGGGGCACTAGACTACCAGGGAATCAGGAATTATTATTATAATATGGGATTGTACAGTTCAGGGAAGGGCCACTAGACTACCAGGGACATAGAATTTATTTTAATATCTGGACTGTACAGTTCAGAGGGGCACTAGACTGCCAGGGCTGTTGGATTGCCGCATATGCAGTGGGCAACTCGTGATTTGGGGCTCCGGGCGGGGGATGGCAGCGCTGCCCTGCGGGGCTTCCTGCCAACAGCTGTTTCGAGGGTCTGGGGGTATGGGTAGCCCTGTGGGGCCCAACTGGGGTGTGCTGGGCATCGAGGGTGGGAAACAGTGCACTCTCCATAGGACAGCCAACGGGTCTACAGGACTCCGGGGGCATCCATAAGTTATACCAGCTAAATGCTGGTATAACTTACATTGCCGGATCTCCTCCAGGGGTTCTTGTAGAATCCCAATGTGGGCAGTTTGTGGTTGCCCTTCTGGAATGGGGTGCAACTGCTACCGTAAACCCTCTAGCGCCATGTCGCAGGGGGATTATGCAGCGTAACAGCTGTTTGGCTCAAGTGGCCTGCAACATGTCGCAGGTCACTTTGTAGAATTGCGCATGTCACAACTGCTGGCGTAAGTTGCTACATGCACCATTCTACTTGGTGCAACTGCTGTTACGCCTAGTGTAACCCTTCTAGAATCGGGCCCAGAGTCTCCAGTTTAAAGCAGTAAAGAACCAACCCAAGTCCAGAAGTGCTGAACATATCCCATGCATTGTGGGCATACAAAGATCTGTAGCTTTCACACCTGCATTTAAGGAAATATGGGTTGCTTAGTAGATTACTTCTAAAAAACATAAAGAAAGGGTCAGTTCAAAATAGCATAAAGTAACACAATGTCATAGTCCAGTGACATTAGCTGCAAGAATGGTGTGAAGTCTGATTCTTCATTTAAACCTAGTGGGACTGCAGTCTCTAACAAAATAATCCATATTGTTTCTTTTTGAGAAAGCACATTCACTCCATTACCCCCTCTGTGGTGTCTTTCAACATGTTCAAGAATGATAACCTTTAAGCAATCAGGTTTACCTCCATGTGAATGTAAAAAATGGGGTCCAAGAGCATTATAGGTGTTGCCATTTATGATGGCTCCAACGTGCTCTTGGATTCTTTCCTTGGGTGGTCTGGTGGTATGGCCTACATAATAGAATGGGAAGCTGCACCAGCACACATAAACTACAAAGCGTGTAGTACATGTAACAAACCTCTCAGTTTTGTTAACTGTCTCATTTTTAATAAAATCACACCCTATTTGTAGGTACTGGCATATGTTGCACCTGACACATTTATGGATTCCCCTCGGTCTAGGAAACCAAGAGGTGCTAGCCTGTACCCTAGTGGTTGCAGTAAAATGGCTTCTTGTGATCCTATCCTCAGGTTCCTTACATAAAACCTATAAACTTAGAATTTGATGGCAAATAAGGACCGCTTCTTGGCCCAGCTAGTCTGCCCATTTCCCTACCTAATGGATAAGCTACAGATCCTAGTTAACTAACAGCCTACTTCCTCCTACCCCCACTAGAATTGTCTTATGTCCGTCCCATGCATTCTTGAATTCCCCCACTGTTTTTGACTCCTCGACCTCCTCAGGAAGGCTATTCCATGCATTCACAACCCTCTCAATGAAAAAATACTTCCTCACATTGCTTCTGAGCTGAGCCCCCTCTATCTTCACATTGTGCCCCCTTGTTCGTGCACATCTTTTTTTATGAAAGATGCTACCCTGTTGGATTTTGTTGATTCCCTTGAGGTACTTGAAAGTTTCTATCACGTCCCCCCACTCCCTACTTTCCTCGAGGGTATACATATTAAGCTCCTTTAGTCTTTCTTCGTAGGTCTTCTGGTGCAGACCCTTCACCATTTTGGTTGCCTTCCTCTGGACAGCCTCCACTCTCTCTATGTCTTTGTGGAGCTAGGGTCTCCAGAACTGGATGCAGTATTTCAGATGGGGTCTCACCAATTGTCTGTACAGAGGGATAACAACTTCCTGTTTTCTACTGGTGATGCCTCTCCACATGCATCCTGGTATCCCCCCAGCCTTCCTTACTGCCTTCTCACATTGCTGACCCACCTTTAGGTCATCTGATATGACTACCTCCAGGTCCCTTTCAATTTTTGTTATTGTCAGTATCTCACCCCCCATTGTGTACTCTTCCCCAGGGTTTTTGTTTCCCAGGTGCATTACTTTGCACTTCTTTGTATTGAATCTAAGCTGCCATACATTTGACCATTCCTCTAACCTTGCCAAGTCCCTTCTCATCCTTTCCACCCCACCTTGTGTATCAACTCTTTCTTTAGAAAAGGTGACTCTCAGTTTCTGGCTAATCTGGCTTTGTGACACTGGGTCTGATGTTAGTAAAGGCGAACATTTATGAACTAACCCCCTAATTTCCCTGCAAGGGGATTGTACTCTGTTACAAATGTAACTGTTTTAGCATCTGCTTGAAGTGTCCATTTGACCAGTGTTTTCTAGGCCAACTTTTCTGTTTTGTTTAGGGGTCAGGAGATCCTCTATCTGTAGATTTTGTACCTTACTACAGGCCTCATCTAAATCTTTAACACTAGCCCCTGAGTAACAGTCTGCTTTTAAGGCTGGAAACCTGGTTGATAAAATCTTCATCATTGGAACAGTTTCTGCAGTGTCTAATCATTTCTCCATATGGTATGGAGGCAATGAGTTTTCTAGGGTTTGAACTGGTGGCATGTAAAATTGTGTTAGCCACTACTGATTTTCTGAAACTTCTTGTCTGGATTAGTTCACCCGGTATTCCAATTAATTCCAGATCCAAATAATTAATACTGGTTTTACTTTTTTCATGGGTAAACTTGAGCCCAAAGACATCATTGTTCATGCATTGAACAAAGTCAGTGATGGTAGCTACATCTCCTCTCCAGATGATTATAATATCTTTGATAGAGCGATACCAACTATCAATCTGAAGGAGGAAAATATTTCTTGTCTCATCTTTAATGACCATGTGCTCAAAGTGGCCCATTACTAAATTTGCATAGGAAGGTGCAAATGCTGCCCCCATTGCCATACTGCAGATCTGTAGAAAAAATTATTTGCTAAACAAGAAGTAATTGTGGGTTAGAACAAAATCAATAGCCCATTTCATAAAGTAAGAAGAAATTAACTCATCATTTCTACAAAAAAAGTCAACAGAATTTAGGCCTATCTCGTGACGTATAAATGTATATAGGCTACTAACATCCACAGTGACCCAACACAAATCCACATCTCAAATTTTGCCATCCAGTTTTTTCAACAAATCCATACTATTTCTCAAGTTAGACTCCACTGATAACACTTTGGGCTGTAGAAAACTATCAATAAAAGTGCACAAATTATGTGTGAGGGATCCAATCCCGGAGGCAATTTTTCTTCTGGATGGGTTCCCTAAATCTTTGTGCACTTTTGGTAGAATATAAAAAGTAGGGATGATATGATGATCAGTTTTTATATATTCCACTTCATTTTTTGTAAGCCAGCCACAACTTAACCCCTAGTCTAGGAACTCACATAGTTAATAGTGGGGTCCACTCCTCAGTTTAATGTAGTTGTGTTTATCAGAAAGTAATTTAATACATTTTTCTATGTAATATTCTTCTTTCATTAGTACAACATCCCCCCCATCTGACTTTTTGATTACAATCCCTTGTATATTTTTCAAGTTCTCACAAGGCTACAATTTCCACATTTTAAATTCCTAATAAAATTCCTAGGATTAGAAGAAAAAAACTTGATGGTTTCATTTAAAATACATTTTTCAAACACAGCACTTGCTGAGCACAACACTTGTGGACAAATAACTGATTTAGCTTTAAAGTCACTTCTGAATTTTAAAGTTGTCTCACTTACAGGGAGGTCTCTGGCTTCATTTAACAGTCCTGAGGCATCAATGTTATCTGTTAGGTTTGGTTCCCATTCAGATGCTTCCCAAATGTCCCAGTTTTCTGTAGAAAAGTCCAGTAAATCCGTGGGAGAAATGTCACACACTGTATCTGTATTACTTAAATCCAAATTCTCAGTGACCTCCCATATTTGAAGCTTCTGATGTCAGCTCTGGTTTCTTGCCAAAAAAGTGTTTCAACTTTAACTTTCTTACAAGTTTGAAAATATCAGGCTTTGTCTTAATGAGGTCAGGAATTGGTGTAGGCATACAGATCAATCCTCTCTGTAGAATCTTAAGATGGTTTTCAGAAAGTTCTAAATCTGTAAGGTTTATGACCTCAGATCCTTTTTCTTGTCCTTTTTCCTCATAGATCTCAACACTCCTTGGTTTCCTCCTGCCTCTCCGTCCCCTCCTCATTTTTTTGTTGTTACTGTTCCTCCCTTTCTGGTAGATTTGGGGTCTAATATATTGTAAAGCAGCTCTGCCACTTGTCCTTGTATTAAAAAAAACCCTGGAGCAGATACAGTTGATGGGCCAGCCTCTACTCTTTCCTCCTGTGTATTAGCAGTGTCCCTATCAGGATTCTGAAAAGTTTCCCTTTTTTTACTGCTAGTGTCCCTTCTCTGATATCTGTTCCACTGTCTTATCCTGGTTTGGGAGCACCCTCTGCTGTCTGATCTATCTCATCTCTCCCATACAAACACCTCCTTTCTCTGATAATCACCATTGTCTTTATTTACTTTGGTTTTCTTTCTTGTAATTAAATCCTTTTTGTGTTTACTGATTTTTTTGGCATACCCTTTGTTAAAGCTGTCAAATTCTCTTTTGTTCTTAAGATCAGCAAATTTTGCCGTACCAGTTTTATTTCCTTGTTAATTGTATTTTGTACTGTAGTATCTCTTTTAATTAAAGCTTTTAGTCAACTTACTGTGCAGGCATTAGCAGCTTTCTCCTAGTCCTTTTTCAATTCCTCATCCTCAAAACCATTTGATGGCTTTTTGTCAATTCTAAAACCTCAAGTGGTGATACTGAGTTCAAGTTACCACTCCAACGTGACTCTGCTATAGTAACGGTTCAGTTCTTTAATGAGGAGCTTTTCTAATTCAAAGAAAATCTCCTTGAGGGATGACTGTTCTTCCTTGGTTTCAGTGTCTCCAAAAATACTATTGCGCAACCTCTGCTGGCATCTGTTAATATCCTCCGAGACTGCCAAACAGTCAGGGCCTCCCTCGTCGCCTTAGTTCAATTCAATTTCATCGCCACCTTGAAAATCAAGAACAGGGGTCACACTCAAGTTTGTCATGCTAATATTGCACTGGTTGCACGAATAGAAATCTTCCAATATTGGGCTCAGTATGAAGGACAGGGCAGTAAGCACCTCGCAAATCCAAAAAGTCTTCCTTCTTTCTACCAGACATGGACAGTGTTTCTCCGGCAGCACGCAAAAAGCAAAAGCAGAAAATTGTGTAGGTAGAGTGTGCACTCAGGAGCAGTGGTGCACAAGTCAAGAGCTTGCTGGCTCCCCCACAGAAGCAAATGGAAAAAAATTGCTCAGCACTCAGCAGAAATTTTTTAAGGTAAAGTTTTCAAGTTTATTTGCAAAGTGTTTGGCAACAGACCAATTCCCCAGCGTTTTGACCCAAGATCTGGATCTTCCTCAGGGGGCGTATCTGGATACCCATCAACCAGAGGTGCAATTTATTCTAAAGCATTTAAAGTGATATGCCACCCAAGTGTAAATTAGTGCAAACATTCAAGTACAAAACAAGACAAAATTCAATCGAAAACAGTCCTCAATCATATCCGTACTGAGGTAATTACACCTATTTTAAGGTATTTGCATCCTAATCTAAGGTATTATTTAACTATTTAAATATGAAATATGTTTTCAGGACAAACACTTCAAAAATGGATATATTGTAACTTGGAACTAAACTGAGGCACAGAGGGCTGGATATTCAAACTGCACCATTCATAGGCGCAAGCCCTTGCGCTGCACAAAATAGTTGCACAGAGGTGTGTCTGGGGTGATATTCAAAGGAGTTGTGCTATTGAGCAACTCCTTTGAATATCACCCCCAGCCACAGTTACTGTGCATGGCACATGGAACTTATGCCTACAGCAAGTTGGACAAAGTGGAGTATTCAGACCCTATGTGGTACAAGTACCATTGCCAGCCATGTGCAAAATCCCGAGTATTCAAGGTGACATGCAAATGGCTATAATTCATGCAAGGCACAGGGGGGGATTTGCATCTGATTATGGCCTCTATTTGCATGCCATTAGCATGCAGGTGCGCCGATCCCCGAGGACTTGCACCTGGCACCCTGCCAGGCAGCAGCCATCGGGGAAGGACGCCCCCTGCAGCCCAATTGTGGGCAAAAGAGCATAACAACCCCACCACCACCCCCCACTGGCCCGATTGCGGGCATAGCCTAAATACCCCCATCTCACCAGCCCAATCACGGGCAGCAATGTGTCTCCCCTCCAACACAGCACTGGTGGTCCAGTGGACCGATAAGCCCGATCACGGGCTGAAGTAATTAAACACCCCCCCACCTCCCGATCATATCCCTGGTGGTCCAGTGGACTGATAAGCCCAATCGCGGGCTGAAGTAATTAAACACCCCCCACCTCCCGATCATATCCCTGGTGGTCCAGTGGACTGATAAGCCCAATCGCGGGCTGGAGTATTCAAACACCCCCCCACCTCCCGATCATATCCCTGGTGGTCCAGTGGACCGAAAATCCAGATCGCGGGATGTAGTTGTCACCCCGAACACATCCCTGGTGACCTAGTGGCCCCACCCCACCCACCCATGAAGTCCCACCACCCACTCCCCACCCGCAGCCAGCGGACGGCAGCATCCCACCCACCCGCCGCCAGCCGGCTCGCCGACTGACTGCTGCGCTGCACGCCCATTGGTGCAGAGCAAGAGCCAATGGATTGTAGCCCATACCGCATCAGACAGTCCAGTTTTGCGGAATGAATTTCATTCACAAAACTGAACTGTCTTTGTATCGGAGCCGCATGCCCATTGGCCTTGCCTGCACCACCGGGCATGCAGCCCCACCGGCAGTCAGTCGGGCGGTGGCGGGTGGCAGGTGGTGGATGCTGCCACCCACCGCCGCGGGGAGAGCGGGGTGGTGGGGCTGGTGGGTGGGGTGGGGGGGACACTAGGTCACTAGGGATGTGTTCGGGGTGACAACTCATATCCCGCGATCGGGATTTTCAGTCCACTGGACCACCAGGGATAAGATCGGAGGTGGGGTGTGTGTTTGAAAACTCCAGCCCGCGATCGGGCTCATCAGTCCACTGGACCATCAGGGATATATTCGGGAGGTGGGGTGTTTCATTACGCCAGCCCGCGATCGGGCTTATCAGTCCACTGACCACCAGGGATGTGTTGGGGGACACATTGCTGCCCGTGATCGGGCTGGTGAGGGGGGCACAGAGAGTGGGTTGAGGGTCAGCCACAGGTGGCAGCTGCTGTGTTGCACCCTGCAATACAGCAGCTCACCTGTGGGTGGCCCTCGACTTAAGCCTTTTTTGGGGGGCTCAAAGTCCTGCAGGCGCAGGTTGGGGGTTGCGCCTGCACAACTCTGCACAGCCCGGCTGAATATCGGGCTGTGCAGTTTATGCATGGTTCCTCCCCCTCCAGTTCAGCATGCATTCATTTGCATTGTGCTGTTGCTCAGCATGTTTTCTGTGGCACAACTGCCTCCTGCTGAATGTCACGGAATGGAGCAAGTTCGGACTTGCGCAGGCGCAACCCTATTGTGCATGGCGCAACCCTTTTGAATATCTGGCCCAGAGTATTTAAACACTCTTCTGAATTCAAAGTCCTATATAGAATCACAAGGAGAAACATTGTCAATCACAAAAATTCATAATTACCAAATCTACGTCTCTCTGTAGACAGGAGGTTAACATCAAGCCTGGGAGGTCAAAGGAAAAAAGGGTGAAAAAGGGATGGGGGAAGAGGGTTATTTAGCCTCAAAATTCAGCAAATATTCTCCTAAAGTCATGGACTGTAATCCCAGTTGAATTAAGTGTCTTAAGCAAATTAAAATAGCAGCAAGCAGTAATAAAAGTGTGTGAAACGGCAGTCAGGCATGGAACATAATGTAAATAGATGAATGCTGCCATCTTGCTGACCCTTGATCCTTGATACTGACCAATCAGAATGCAAGCGGTCCTGGAAAAGACACAAGTACCTGAGAAGAATAACAGCAGAGTACTTGGCACCCTTTTGTGGCCACTGAGGGAGCCAGAGTGCGAATGGCAAGCTGGACAGCCTATAAGAGAATAAGAGAGAAAGTGGCTAAGCTGAACACTTCCCCCAGCCTAGAGGGAGTGCAGGAGAGTTATTTTCGAGTGGTTGGAGAGGAGAGAGGTGTTGAGGAGGTGAGCTAAGGGCCTAAGCATGTCTCAGAGTCAGAGATCCTGGTGTGAGCTGAAGCTGTTTGCTGGAAGTTACATCTGAGCTGAGAAGAAGTTCTGTGAGTCTTGAATAGCTGTGTGAGATGGAATCTATTGAAGCTAACTACAGACTGCTATAATCAGAGCTGAGAATAAGTGTTAGCCAAAAGTCAGTTTGGTGAAGTAAAACAAGCATGTGTATCAGAAAGTACACCAATGCAAGATCCTGGGCACGGCAACATGTGGCTTCCAACAGCATTTAATTTACCTAGGTATCAGTAGTTAGGACTAAACTGCAGTTAAAGAAAGTGATTGCTTTGGAAGCTATGTGAACCTGTGGGGATTTGCTACAGAGGGTAGTGGGAGGCCTTACAGTACAGCAGGCCTTGCCTGTAAATCCTATGTGAGGGTCTAGGGAGTCCTTCTATACCATCTGTAGAGAGGCCTAGTCATCAGAGAGCACATAGCTTGCTGTGGTGAGTACTTGAAAATAATGAAATTGGTAATTGTGTTCCTATCCCATAAATCATTGCTAAAACCATTTTGCATAACCCCTTTTTCCCTTCACAGGAGGCATGTTGCTGTATAATAAAGTCCTGTCATTAGTTTGTAAAAATTTGGTGTGTGAGCATATGATAAGTGATCTATGCTAACTGGTAAAAAAGTGCTTGAAATTGCAATTGAGATGTGGGTATCAGTACAGACTGGTTACTGGGTGGTGTTTGATATCTACTGGAGAGGTAGATTGGTGCTGCATCCCAGGGGCATTATTCTAATTGTGATCAGACCCACTATTTCCTTCTCTGGGTGGAGGCCCTGGGCTATTCCCCTTGTTCCCCTTCCAAACCAAGCCCTACTTGAGGAGTTTGAAAAGCCCAGGCCTCACAACCTTGCTTTGCCCCCATGGGTACATGGAAGGTGTAGTAACTGAGAAAGTAACACCTGTAATATTTGAACAGCGACTTAGTCACATCAGAAATACAGTTTTTCTAGCAAACTATGGATCCGATTCTAGAAGGGTTATACCAGGCATAACAGCAGTTGCGCCAAGTAGAATGGCTCGTGTAGCAACTTATGCCAGCAGTTGCGACATGCACAATTCTACAAAGTGACCTGCAACATGTCACAGGCCACTTGCGCCAAACAGCAGTTACACCGCATAAACTGCCTGCGACATGGTGCTAGAGGGTTTACGGCAGCAGTTGCACCCCATTCCAAAAGGGCAGCCACAAAATGCCCACATCGGGATTCTACAAGAACCCCCAGAGGAGATCCGGCAAAGTAAGTTATACCAGCATTTAGCTGGTACAACTTACGGATGCCCCTGGGGATCCTGTAGACCCATCGGCTGTCCTGTGGAAAGTGCACTGTTTCCCACCACCCCCATGACCAGCACACCCCAGCGGAGCCCCACAGAGCTACCCATACCCCCAGACCTCCAAAACAGCCATTGGCAGGAAGCCCCACTGGACAGTGCTGCCATCCCTCACCCGTGCCCCAAACCACAAGTCACCCACTGCATATGCGGCAATCCAACAGCCCTGGCAGTCTAGTGCCCCCCCTGAACTGTACAGTCCAGATATTAAAATAAATCCTGTGTCCCTGGTAGTCTAGTGGCCCCCCTGAACTGTACAGTCCCATATTATAATCATAATTCCCGATTCCCTGGTAGTCTAGGTGCCCCCACCCAGCCGTGCTAGCCCACCCAGCACCCCCCCACCTGGCCCCCAGCCAGTGACTGGCACAGCCCACCTCTCACCTCCACAGCCAGTTGCCAACTGAGTGCAGTATTAGCGCTACTGCACAGATGGGCTCAGATATTAATTTCTTATAAGGCTTTCATCAGGTACAAGAAAAAGTGGGGGAAGGAGGAATGGGAGAGTACCAAATGACAACTAGGAATGCTAAGACAACATTCAGGGAGGAAAAGGCACACATGGAGCTGTGTATTGCAGAGAGGTCAAGGATATTGTAAGCAAAAAAGGAAGCATGGAGGGGTTATGGTTGGGCTACAGGAAGGAGAAGATTGCAGAGGAAGATAAACAGAAAAAAAACATTCTTAACAATTACTTCTGCTCCATCTTTACAAGGAAAGACAGTGAGCCCCTGACTGAAAGTGGCATCAAGGTGGCTGTCGGGGGGATTCCTGAAATGATGCATCCAGTCTTTACCACATAAAGGATCCATAAGGGGCTAGAAGTCCTAAAGGTATTTAAGGTCCCAGGGCTGGATGGAATGCACCCAAGAGAGCTCCAGGAATTGGCAGTGGAACTGGATGAACCCTAGTAGGGCTATTCAAATCCTCAATTGAGACAGGGGTATTTCAGAAAGACTGGAGGGTAGTGGAAATAGTCCCACTCCACAAGAAGGGGGACAAGGAGCAACAGAAGAATTACATACCTGTCAGCCGTTCCTCTATAGCAGGTAAACTGATGGAGTCACTGGTTAAAGAGGACCTTGAGGACTACCTAGAGAGCAGTGGTCTGCAGGATAGTAGACAACATGGGTTTTTGGCAGGGAGGTCTTGTAAGGTCAGCCTAATGCTTCATTTGTGCCAGGGCTTGCTGGAGCACTCTCCCAGCACCTCATTTCATGCTAGGGCGCAGCCCTGGCACCTCTTCCATCATGCAAGTACTTTAATTTTGGCTGCTCTGGACTTTAAATAATGGTGCAGTGTGCTGGCAGTGGCACGGCATGGGTCGTGTGCTTGGCCACTCATACCTGAGTCATTTGGTTGCCTTGGTAAACATCTATCTCTCTCTCTCTCTCTCGGACTTGGATCTTCCTTCTGGCTACTGCTACCTGCTGCTGCTTCCCAATCCTGACCGAGTCCCGACTCAGCAGCTTGCTCCCTTGTGGCTCCTCATGTTGTTTGGAATGGGGGGGCAGCCAGCAAGCCTGCAAGCCTGCGTGTTACTGCACTTGTGCCATTTGCCTAAGATCATGGCATCACTTGACCAGCTGCTACATGGTCAGGTAGTGAAAGGTGGGTGTTCGGACTGTTACTGGTGAGAAGATGCGGATTTAGACATTCGTGCCGCTGATTGAGTGCTGGGCTGCTTGCTTTGCTGCTGCGTTATCTCTAGGGCAGTGATAAACAGTACTGCATAAATAATTAACTGTTTACTGTCATCTACTGGCTGGGGGAAGTAAACCACAAAAAGCAATAAAAAAAGGAAAAGAAGTCAGGCGGCAACCAAGGACCACTGGGGAAATGGTGGGAGTGAACTGAAGGCTGGGGGAGAGGGGAGGCAAGGGAAGGGGCTATAAACTGAAATAACAACAAAAAAAAACAAACAACTAAGGCTAAACAAAGAAGAGGTTAGAGTAATGATCTGTGAATGAGCTTGGTACATCCTGAAGTCAGACTGGGTTTGATTTCCACAACCTCCACTTGCATACTGTGTGACTGTCTCTGAGCAAGTCACTTAACCTCCCCAGTGCTCTCAGGTCACCCTAAAATCATGTACCTGTCCCCAGTGGTCCTTATCTAGTTAACAAAGAATAAAATAAATTAATCAATACTGTCTAAGCTAAAAAAAAAAAATAAAATAACACCTAAGGCCAAACAAAACAGAGGCTAGAGTAACAAGCTATGAATGAGCTTGATTCATCCAGCAGACAGAACTGGTTTTAATTCCCACAACCTCCACTTGCAGAAGCCCAAGGAAGTCTTAGTCAGGCACCCAACTTTTCATCCATTTGACACTTCTGATGTTGAATACCATTGGTTTATTTAACAACTTTACATGTGGTACTAATCTAGTAACACTAGTACTCTTTCAAAGAAACTTGTTATGATTTTGAATGTGTGGTTCTTAAGAATACGCCCCAGGCCTCATTACCTCTTCTTTACAAATTAATCACTGGGTCAACCTGATAGTTTTCTTTGGCTGGTTGACAAAGGTGATATAGAAGGGCCATACTGTGGATTTAATCTACTTCAGTTTCGGCAAGGCTTTCAACTCAGTACTACACAGAAGATTGCTGTGGAAGTGAGACTTCAGGACATGGCTAGGGCCTCTACCATTTTTATAAAGGTGAAACAAGATGTGAAAGCACTTTTTGCAAAACTAGAAAAAAGTTTCATTGACAATTTGTCCCTTGAAGAAAGAAAAGAACTTGAAGAACTTTAAACAAGCAATAAATTAAAACCAAAGAATCAGACAAGGGTAACAACCTCATTATTATTAACAAGACTGACTAAGAAGAAGTTATGCATGAATAGAACAATAGAGAACTATCTGAAACTTAAAAACACACCTTAGAATAGAGTTAGGTAACATAACTGATTGGGCTTTCAAATAGGGGTGGAAGAAGGAAGGAAATAGATATTCTTGCTGTTAAATATTTAATCACTCCAACCTTTTACATAATACCCAAAACTCATAAAAACTTGGTAAATCCACTGTGTTGCCCCATTGTCTCTAGGATAGGGTCCTTGACAGAGGGTATCTCAAGATTTTTAGATTTTATTTTTTCTTGAGAGATATGGTTAGGAATTAGACCTCCTGTACTAGAGACAAAAGCATCACCCTTCCCTGGTTTTTCTGTGTTTTCCTGTAGACAAGATTGTCACTGTTTTACTCAGCTAAGCAGCTTCTTTTGCTTTTATGTAATGTTGTTTATGTTTTTGGGAGTAGTCCATTGTAAATGTATCTCATTGGGAGGCGGCAGCTGTTATTTGTATCCCAGGTGTCTCCTTTATGTGATTGAATGGACATTTCAATATAGTAGGCAGTAGGATCTACCTGGAAAAGGTATAAAATGAAAGAATTGGGAGGTGTTTGCACTTAGAAAATGGGCACTACTTCAAGACAACAAAAATTCTCAGTGCACACTAAATATTCTTTTTATTGTATAATATTTTATTGAGGTATTTTAAGTGCTTTTATACAGTAGAGAGTAAGCAGTACAGTCAACCAATTACTGAGTATGGTACATTTCAGAAGGCATGATGGAAATTGGTGTTGTCCTTCATTGCACAAGTGTTCTCACTACGAGTCATACTGTAAGTGACAGAATATTCAAGTTTCCCATATTACAATTGTCTCAAGGATACAGTACTTTCCAGGAGAACAATACACAGAAAGGAACTGAACCCTAGATAAAGGCAGATGCTTATATCATATGAGGGAGACATAATTCTCATGCCATAATGTAACTAAAGGATTACAAACAGCCCATTAAATAGGAGGGTTAGAGGGTGGCTCTGGGATTTTACAAAGAGGAGAGCAAAGATACAGTTCCCATTTCTGATAGTAATGGCGGAGATTACTCCTCTGAAGGTGGGAAAGCCTTTCAAAAAGAGAGAGCTTGGCCAAAACTGCATGCCAGGTATTGCGGGTAGGGATAACTGGCTGGCACCAGTACTTAAAGAGAAGGCATTTATCCTCCAGGATAGCTACCAGGGTCCAGTCCTTAAGGGGTTTAGATAGCTGACTCAAGGTGGTAGTGTCCCCCACACATAGCTTAACATCAGCCAGATCAATTGGCTGCTTAAGTACTAAAGAAATATCCGAGGCAACCATCTTCCAATAAGTTAACAAGTTAGGACAGGACCATAAAATATGAAGAATGTGTGCCTCCCCCGGGAACAATGCCAGCACTTGTTATGGCCAAGCAAACCACGAGAGTGTAGAATCACCGGTGTGCGGTGCCACAACAATAGAATTTTTAGCTGTAGGAAGCGACTATTGGTGTCACTGTATGTATGGTATATACTCTTGAGGTAGGAGATCCATTGGTTGTCAGAGATGAAAGTGCCAGTATTTGATTCCCACTTCGTTTTGCAAGACAAAGTTGTATTGGATTGTGAGTCTCTCCAAGAACTATAGGAGTGACCCATAACACCTTTGATGGAGGGAAGATGGTGCAAGCTGGCTAACCATGTCCTTTGTGTGATCTCCTGGGATTTGGGAAGAAGGGGGTGTAAGACACTGCAAATTTGTAAATATCTCCAAAAGTCTTTGTGTGGTAGGGAAAATTGTCTTTATAACTGATCAAAAGGGAGCAGGGGGTACGTGCCTGAGGGAGAGGTCTTGTACAACCTGAATTCCCACTTTGTGCCAAGAAGGCCAGCATATTGATGCCCCATCAATTTGAATAAGGCTATTGCACCATAAAGGAGCATACTGTATAGGAGGGTTCCTGGACTGTCTAGGCAAATGAGATTTGGCCCTAAGGCGCTTCCAAGAGCGGGTTGAGCATAACACTGTGGGTGGGAGAGAGTATATCAAGCGTGCATTTGAGGTGAGAAGAGTATACAGGGGTATTGCACCTGCCAGTTCAGATTCCAATTGGACCCATATTGGGGGGCCCATAGCATTAGGCACAAACCACTTGGTTTCCTGTGCAGCTATACATGATAGATAATAACCATAATACCAGGGGACATTAAGGCCTCCCTGGGACCAGTGTGCCCTCAGTTTATACTTATTCTATTGAGGCGGTTTGGAGTCTGATAAAAAACTGGTCTTTAGTTTCTCTAAAGAAGTGAAAAGCTTGGATGAGAGAGGGATGGGTAGGTTGTTTAGAAGATACATAACATGCAGAAGCAAGAGCATGCGAAGAACTGCTATCCTACCTGGTAAGGAAAGTTGCAGCTTACGTCATCTCTCAACTTCTACAGTTAGTTGTGCTAACAATGGGAAGAAGTTGGCAGATTCGAGCACCTGCCAGGCAGTTGGTATACAAATGCCAATGTAGGGGAACCCAGTACTTGCCCAGAACAGGTTAGTTCCTTGAATGCAAGCCTTAGTACAGTGATTATTTAGAGGAGCTAAGGTGTTGTTTTTTTTTATTAATACAGAGGCCGGAGATTACTCCAAATTCTTCTAACATCTGAAGCACTTTCAGTAAGGTTTGTTGGGGGTTAGAAAGGGTTAGCAGGAGGTCATCCACATAGGCCACTACCAGGTCGAGTTGGTTGGCAACTACAATGCCTTGAATTTGCGGAGAGGCAATAAGTGTCCTGATCAATGGGTCTAGGGCCACCAGAAATAATAAAGGGGAAAGGGGACAGCCTTGTCTGGTGCTTCAGTGTAGCTCAAAAGGGGAGGAAATCTCGCTGTTGGTGAGGATACAGGCTGTGGGGGAGCAATAAAGTGTACGTATTAACTGCATAAATGAAGTGCCAAAGTCATACCTGAGAAGGACTTTATAGAGATATTGCCATTCAATAGAATCAAATGCCCTAGAAAAATCAACTGCCAAGGCTGCTAGGGGAAGGGAGGATTTGTAGGCATACTACTTCAGGTTTAGGAGAAGTCTGATATTATCCATTCCTGATTTTCCCCACATGAACCCAGTTTGGGAGGGGTGTATAATCGAGGGAAGAACAGACATCAGCCTAGACGCCAATGCTTTGGCCAATATTTTTGTGTCAACTGACAAAAGGGATATTGGCTGGAGGTTGGAGCAGTCCAGAGGATTAGATGATCTTTTTGGGAGAAGGGAGATTATTGCCTCCTTCACAGTAAGGGGGAGAGAGATCCAGAAGTATGGACAAAGTGCAAGACATGATGCAATGGCTAGAGAATGCCTGGTCCAAGAGCCTGGTATAGCTCCACAGACATATTGTCTGGACCTTGGGCCTAACCTGTGCCATTTGCGATCGTGCCAATTGAAGCTCTGCACAGGAGACGGGTGATTCCAGAAGAGTCACCTGTTCAGGGGTGAGAGTCGGTAATGGGGTTTGTTGACAAAATTTGGTGAATTGCTCCTGTAACTCTTGAGCGGTAGTAGGGGACCGCAATTGATAGAGAGATTGGTAAAACTGCTGCATAGTAATGTTGATTTGTTTGGGATTAGTCGCTATGGAGCCCATAGAGGTGCAGAGAGCATGTATTTGTGTAGCTGCCTGCTGTTTTCGTAGGCGAAAGGCAAGTAGTTTCCCTGCACACTCACCCCCAACCCAAAAGGCCTGCTTTGACCTCAAGAGATATCATTTGGATTTTTGATGCAAGATTGTGTTAATTTGGTATTTAAGACTGACTATTTGCCGGTGTAAGGCATTATCTGGGATAGCTCGAGGAATAGACTTAAAGCGACGCTCTAAAGCGACTAAGTCTGCTTGGAGCTGGGTCAGAGTTTCCCTGCGCTTTCAATCTTGTGCCACCGAAAAAGCAATGATGTAACCCCTTAATACAGCTTTGAATGCTTCCTAGACAGTGCTTGGGGAAACCCCACAATTAGCGTTTAGGGAGAAATAATCTTTTGTGGCCTGCTCGAGAAAAGGGCAAAAATCTGGTTCCTGAAATAGCAGTGGATTGCAACGCCAATGAGTTCCAGAGGAGCGATGCTCCGGGGGGAGGGGGGTATCTCACTGAGATGAGGGCATGATCTGATATTACAATTGAGCCAATGTTAGAATCAGAAAGGCATCTGGCTGCTAATTCAGTAGCAAGCCAGAAATCTATACGACTGTGGGATTTATGGGGCACAGAATAGAACGAAAAATCCCTACCAGTGGGATGGTCTCTATGCCAGTTGTTTGTGAAGGCCTATTCCTCTATCATGCATTGGAGAGATTGTCTGACTTTGGGATTAGCATGTTTGGTTGAATGAGACTTGTCTAAAAATATATCCCCTACCATATTAAAATCCCCACCCAAGATTACAGGAAGCGGTGATCCCTCTGGCTCTTGGTCTGACAGGGTCTGGCCGATAGCGGGGAAAAAATCAACATGCTCAACATTGGGAACATACACAATGCCCAGCATGATAGTGCCTGTAGGGGAAAATAGCTTCGCCACTAACCAATGACCTTGAGCATCTTTTTTGACCTCTTTCACCACCCAGGGGGAAGCATGATGAATAAGAATGGCCACTCCCTTGGATTTAGTGGTGGAGGAGCTGGCCAGTACTTCTCCTACCCAGAGTTTTTTTAACCAGTTGGTACATTTAGATAACAGGTGCATTTCTTGAAGGAGGGCAATGTCTGCCTGCAGCGATTTCAAGTGTTGTAAAACTTTTGTACATTTAATAGGATGGTTTAATCCTTTCACATTCCAGGATATCCAACGATATCCTTGTTGGGCACTAGGAGTAGTAGACATATTTCCACACAATAGACAAGAGGAGGTACTTATAAAGCTTCCAGTTGAATAAGGAACAAAAAGGTTACTGACTTGCGGGGCCACCAAATACCTGAGGGAGGATAGGGCTATCAATACATGCGCTAGCACTGAAAAGAATGCAAGCATCGCCTGTAACATCTGAACTGCATGTTCTAAGGTGTAGATAAGGCTGTAACTACAATCCTAGAAACAATGAGTAAAAATCCGATTAGTATTCAAACAGAGTAAATCAATATCAAAGCGGGCAACTAGCCCAGTACTAATCACAGTAGTGCCAAAGAGAGACACAACAACAACAGTAATGTGAGGCTGGGGGTCAATGCAAATGAGGGTAATATATGTATATATACCCTGCAGCTATGCTATCCCCAATACTCAACACGGGAGGGTCTTCTGTGTATGATACAGAGAACTGACTCATCCTAGACCTGCCCTAATCCTTGGTTGGACAACCTGAACCATGTGGGGGGATGGGGTGAAGGGAGGGAAGGTGGCATACCCACCTGCTGGTTACTAGACTGAGTAAATGACCACCCTAGGGGGTGGGAGACAACCAGGTCTAGGAGCAGGGCAGAAGGACCTAACAGCTGCACATAAAAATAAAGGGGGGGGGGAGAGGGCTACTTCACCCATTTACTTCTTCAGCTAAAATTACCAGATGGTCGAAGAGGGCTGTATTTAAGCATCTGTCTAACCAGCATTAGTCATTCCATACAATCAAAAGTGGGGGAGAAGTAAAAGGTACATCAAGATCATCGTAGCCACACCAATTCCATGGCATAGGCTGGGGGAGGCATAATGGGGGGGATATGGAGTATAAACTCACCCCCCATCACACAACAGATTATGGTTACAGAATTAGATAGACAATCAAGTTCCAGGAGATCCAGTAAATTGGCCTTCGACCATCTCAGGGGGGTCCCCGAGGGGTACATCCAGGATCTAGAGATGTCTTCGCCACCGCAGCCATGTAGCTGATGAGACTTGGTTGGACTGGTGAAAGAGTGTCCACCAATTCCACTAAAGATGTTTCAGGGAGATCCGCCCAGTCTGTCAGTTGCTCAGTGTCCATTTCTTGGGTTCCAGTAACAACCTGATTCAGCATAGGAGAGATGTCATCCCTAGAAATCTTTGCAGATGGAGCTGCAGTGAATTTAGAAGGCGAATATTGTGGGCCACTCCAAGGTCTCTGTCTTGGCTTAGGTGATGAGTTTAATTCCCACTGAGGGAAGGAGGACTGCAAATTGGATGCCTGCAAAGCCAGTGATAATGTATTGGCATTAGAGCAAGCTGCTTAAGAGGCAGTCTTCGCTGGGGGACCTTTTTGGCGTGGGACCTGTCCGGTTTGCAAATGGGATGCAGGGGAACCATATGTGGAAAAAAGGTTCCTACCTAGAGGCAGCACTGGAGGAGGCTCCCAAAGCTTCCTGGGATTTTTAGTAGGGCATTAAAGACCTGGGTACAATAGAGCAATCCACCATTCTATGTCCCCTGGGTGATCAGCGATGAGCTCATGTCCTTCTTTGGCAGCATATAATCTAGTAAGGTTCTTGAATTTAAATTTGAAGTCATGTTGATAAAGAAATCTTTTAATGGTCCCAAATGTTCTCCTCTTTGCAGCTGTTTCCTGAGCGAAGTTCCTGTGTATGGCAATTGGGGCTCCCTGCCAAGAAATTCCCCTAAGTCCCTGGCAGCCCAAAGGATTCTCTCTTTGGTAGTGTAGCTTAACAGGTAAGCTACAATTGGCCTAGGTGTGTTAGAATGTTTTTTTACATGAGCAGAGACCCTGTGGGCCCTCTCAATTTCAGTTGGGCCTCTCCATCAGTCCCCCAGCATGTGAGGAAGATTTTTTATTTAAAAATTGCTCCACTGATTGCCCTTCCGCTCTCTCAAACTAACATTGTTCAACTCATTCAAGGTATTCCAAGTTTTCTTTTTACTACTAGATAGATAAATCTTCATTGTTCATCTAAAACAGCCTTTGCAGTTCATAAACAAAAAGTATTAATAAAAACATAAATATACAATCATTAACATTCATAGGACACATTAAATAACTAGTGGATTGAACTGTTGTTTTGCTTTGTTTAGTACTGAACATACTTATAGCATTCATTTTTGGCATTAATAAAAACTGTTTGTTTCAGGTATGCAGATTTAATAGTAAAATTCCATCTGAGGAGGTACCTAACCAATCTGACTTCAGTCAGTAGACCATGGCTGGATGCCCTCATGCTGACCAGAAGTGTCAGTATGGGAGCAAAGCATGGCCATTTAGAAGTGCAGCCAGATTAGTCAGCTCACATATTGATAAGCACCATAGCTCTGCCCATTTCCTTCTATAGTTGTGTTTCTCTTTAGTTACCATGGTAATGTGCTCTGTCTTCATGGAGAAAAAAAAAAAATAGCAGGTTTCGTTGCAAACTTACTAGGTGTCTGATTTTTTTTGGGGGGATAGAAATCTAAAGAAACAACAATCTGCTTCATATAACTTTGTACAATCTTATTTTTTTATTTATTTAGTGATTCAAAAAAGACCTTTGAGCACAAGATCCAGAAGCAAATGATTTGATACCTTTTAATGGACCAACGTATAGATGTAACAACAAGAACAAAGTGCTCTAGCTTTCGGACCAACCAGTCCTTCTTCAGAAGCTCATGGCAGTTGTTTAGAAAATACAATACTTATAACAGCTAGATAATGCAGAGAAAAACAGAAAAAAATCCCCATTGGTTTAAAATACTCATTAAAAAAAAAAAAATAAAACAGAAGATGATGTCAGAGAAGTTTAACAGTACAATACTGCCCTCAGTCCGAAAGAACCTTGGGTTCAGATGTGCTTGGTGCAACACACATACCAAGAATCCTACTGCACATAAATTTAATTGACATAAGATAACACTGCTGAAGCAGATAACTCCCAAATCAAGCCATGAGTGTCACAGTCAGTATAAGGATGTGATTACTGAAAGGCAACCCCCACCCAGCTTAAAGACAAACTAAGATAGTTATAGGGCTCATGAAATTACAATGTATGCATTAAAGACAAGAATTACCAGTAAAGTTGTCTAAAAAAACATCAGTGCACATTGTGTGATGTGTAAAACCTAGCTGGACATGTCACCCAGCTGTATTCTCAAGCTAAATAAAAGGCCCAAGAAATTACAAAAACCTCAGGACTATATAAATGATAATTTAAATATAAATTGATAATATTAGTGTCAAACAAAAACTCTAGTCAAGGAACCTCAAGGAATTAAGACCATGCAGCCTGATATGTACTGATGTCAATATATACTGAGAATGTAGCAACTTGATGTACCACAAGTGTCTAGGGAATCTGAAAAAGAGATAAAAATGTAATTTGTCTCCTCCTGTTCATACAAACAATACAACCTAACCCACCCCACATCACAATAATGTGGGTGGGGGAGATACATAGCTAAAAGGAGATGTTGTCTCTCTCTCTCTCCCCCTCCTTTTTTTTCTCTCTCTCTTCTCTCTCTCTCCCACAGACACACACACACACACACACACACTCACCTCTCTCTCCTAGTGAACCTATATTAACTTCAGTCACTGCAGTTGTTCCCCAAAGGAATACAACTTGTCATGAAATCCTGAGTAAATTACTACAATATTAGCCTAATGTAAAAAGATCTGTGCAGGACCCCCAAGCAAATGAGATCACACATCCCAATATGTACAGAGTTACAAAATTATATATAACAGTATAAGATAACACTCCTGTATGTACACTAGCAGGCTGGGTAATCTGAATATGGTGCAATGGAATCAACCCCCACAGGCAAAGATAAAAAGTAAGGAGAAATTCTTTATGTGTGTGAAATAAAATAGTAACACATTATAACTCCATATAGCTAAATAGAGACTTACCTCAATGTGACAGCAAGACCCACATCTGTTATATCACATACCTCACAACACATACCCACACACATACATACACACACGATCCACATCTCACACATGCTGAAGTCCTATAATATGTCAGTTTGAAGAAAAAGGTCTGTGAATGTTAGTTTCTGTAGTATCCCATAAAGCCAAGATCCACGTTCATCCCATCTGCTACCATATTGAGATGTAAATAATGTTTAATCTCAAAAGCTCGTCTCTGTTGTGTGTTTTGAGATTTCCTTTTAAGACCATTACTGACATAT
This sequence comes from Neoceratodus forsteri, assembly GCA_016271365.2. Taxonomy (NCBI): domain Eukaryota; kingdom Metazoa; phylum Chordata; order Ceratodontiformes; family Ceratodontidae; genus Neoceratodus; species Neoceratodus forsteri. The sequence continues at coordinate 1,552,101,867 of CM057453.1, read as the reverse complement.
CTGAGACTGAGTGGTCAGGCTGGGAGAAGTGATCCCACTGGTTTTCAGTCTTCCTTGCTGTAATAGTATGTCTGTGTGAGTTCATCCTAGTGCGGAGCTGTTGGCGTGTCTCTCCTACATAACCTGTTTGTGGACATCTCTTGCACTGAATGAAATAAACAACATGTCGTGACATGCATGTATAACTCCCATGCACCTGGAATTGTCTGTTTTGTGATGTAACCACACAGTCTGAGATAGAAATGAGCCCACAAGTCTTACAGGGGCGTTGATTGCAGGGTCGTGTGCCATTGTGTGACATGGTATTCTGTTCCAGTGAAAGTTTGCTCTAATAATTAGGGTTGGATAAATTTGGTGGTTGTTTAAAAGATAGTAGTGGAGTTCCTTAAAAATACAATTAAGGTGTCATCCTCACTAAATATTGGGTGGAGATCTTTAATAATCTTACACAGACGTTCAAGGTCTGGATGATATGTGACTACCAAGGGTATTCTTTCTGTAGCTGTCTTTTCTTTATATTGAAGTAGTTGTTGTCTTGGTACTTGCGTTGCCGTTCTCTGTTATCCTGTCAATTTCCTGGAAGAGTGTCCCTGCTCCTAAGGTGTTTTTCAACATAGCCAAATGTATATCTCTGTCATCCTCATTTGAACAAATACGTTGACAACGAAGTGCTTGACTGTATGTGACAGATTTTTTGTATGGTTTGGGTGGTTACTTTTCCTGTGCAGGTATCTCTGTCTGTCTGTTGGCTTCCTGTAAATACATGTATGTAAGGTTCCATCCTTAATGATGACTGTGGTGTCAGAAAGTTAACCTTGGTGGTAGAGTACTCAAGGTAAGCTTTATGGTAGGGTGGAGATTATTAAGTTTGTGATGAAAATCTTTGAGTGCATCTGTGCCTTCCGTCCAGATGATAAACAAATCATCAATGTAACGGAAATAAGCCAGTGGTTTGTGGGGATACTGCCTTAAAAATCCTCCTCCAAGTCAGCCATAAAGAGGTTAGCATACTGTGGAGCCATTTGGTGCCCATTGCTGTTCCATAGTTTGAACATAATGTTTACCATTGAAGTTGAAGTTGTTATGTGTCAAAATGAATTCCATAAGTTCCCCACCACTCCAGGGTTGATGTTTTGGTCAGGTCCTTTCATGTATGTATTTAAGGCATGCTGCAATGCCATCTGTGTGTGGAATATTAGTGTAGAGGGATGTTACATCCATTGTCACTAAAATGGTATCAGGTGGTAAATCTATAACCAGAAAGTACACGAAAAGTACGTAGGTCCTGGATATAACTGTCTCTTTCCATAACCAGCGTTTTCAAATGGTCTCTACAAACCCTGAGATCCCCTCAGTCAAGGTACCATTACCAGAGACTATGGGTCTCCCTGGATTGCCAGGTTTATGTATTTTAGGCAGCATGTAGAATGTCCCTGGCTTTGGTTCAGCAGGGATGAGGTGAGTTAGTTTCTCTCGGACATGGTCAGGAAAAGTTTTAATTAAGTCACATAGTTCATCTTTATATCTTGTAGTGGTAGTGTAGTATATCTTTGAGCACAAGCTCTTTTACAAAGGTTCCACATCATAGATTGCAAAGCAAAGAACAATAGGAGAAAGCAAAGGTACATTACAATGAATGATACAGCTTGGATTCAGAACTTACAGAATAACTCAAAACATAGGTACAAGTTAAAGTAACAAGAAAAACACTTTATGGGGAGGATTAAGCAGCCACAGGGTGCCTTGTCAGTAGTTCAGAGGGACAGGGATAGCTGGCAGTAGGGTGAAGAAAGGAGGTACAAGAGAGAGGTAAGTACTGCGGTGGATGTGAAGGGTGGAGGAAGAAGGGTGATAAGGTATAGGGATAAATGGTGGGGTGAGGGGAGGCTGAGTGGAGAAGACATGCTAAAGTAAATGTTGGGGTGTGAAGGGGCATGGTCAGGCAGCCTGCATTAGTAGTGACTGTTAAGGAAACTCACTGGACTGTAAGTTGGGGGGGAGTGGCGGGTGCCAAAGGAGCATGACGCAGACTGATTGCTGAGGCAATCATGAGAAGGGACAGAGGGAATTGTACAATCAGCTGGTCTGGTCACAGAAAATGAAGTGAGTGCATTGATCAATTCGTAATACTTTATTTACTTTTGATTCTAATATGTGAGTACTAGTGATAAATTGACTGTCATTTTTGTAATTGCAGCTTCTCTTGTGATAAGCCCATGCTGATTTTTCAAATTGCAATGAGAACGGTAAACTGACTTTGATCCTGGTTTCATGCAGTTTTCTCTATTATGCAAAAGTATTTCTTTTAATAAGTATTTTCCTCCATGCAATCATTCAGTTGTGCTATTTTCATTTAAATGACAGGTAATGCATCTATTGCTAAACTAACCATCCAGACTGAGTGTCATTCATGTCAACCCCCCACCCCAAACTCCATAAAACAATCAATATCATACAGTAAGTTCATAATTTTGTTAATTGTAATAGTGATGACAACTTTGTTGCACATGCAGGGTGTCAGAATGCTCATCGCTATAAAAGTGTACTGCAAATCTACAGGTCATGCTGTCACTGCACTAAAAATGGGGAAAAAGTCTCCAGTAAATGTCTGTTGTAGCAGATGACCCCGCTACTCACAGTTATACAGTAACATGCTGTAAGTGACCATCACCTGAAGCCAACCGACAGAGGGAGGAAATTGCATGCAAAAAATGCAAATACCTAAGGATTTAAATAAGCATACTAACATAATGAGGCAGTGTGGCGCAGTGGGTTAAGGCTCTGAGCTGCAAATCTGGAGACCTGGGTTTGAATCCCACAGCCCCCTAGGTGCATACTGTGTGACCCTGAGCAAGTCACTTAACTTCCTTGTGCTCCCAGGTTGCACCTGCAAACAAGCTTTCAGCTTAGTGTGTCTCACCTGGTAAAATAATTGGTTAAAAAAAAAAATAATAAAATGCCTAATGGTCTCTCGAGTCTGCTCAATTTACAGCACCCGCACTGAGGGTTGATTTTGGTGTTGCCCCTCCCCCTTGGGTTATACTGTCCCCAGTCCCAGATGTTCCACCTGTACTGGGCCTGGTGAGAGTTACTCTCCCTCTGTACTTGCCCCATCCCCATTTAAAACTGTCCACAGTCTCCACCTCTACCAGCTTTCTGGTCAGTGCATTCCATGGCTCCAACACACTTTCAGTGAAGTAACATGTCTTCCTGTCCCCTCTGAGCCTGCCCACTTCCAGCTTACACCCATGACCTCTCGTTGCCCCACCCTCCTTCCTTCCTTTGGAGCACCCTGACTGAGCCTCCTTTATTGATCCCTTTCATGTACTTAAAGACCTCTATCATGTCCCACCTGTTCCTCCTCTCCTCCAGGGTGTACAAGTCAAGCTTCTTGAGCCTCTCCTTATAGGTCTTCTCCCCCAGTCTCCAGATAATTTTGGTTGCCCTCCTTTGGACACTCTCTAGGAGTGTAATGTCTCTTTTTAAATGTGGTCTCCAAAACTGCACACAATACTCGAGGTGTGGCCTAACCAAGCAGTTGTACAGTGGAAGGATCACGTCTGCTTTTCTGGAGGTAATCCCCCTGGCGATGCATCCCAGCACCCTATTTGCCCTTGCCGCTGCCCTCCTACAAGTCTCTGAGTTGTTCATTTTGACATCTACCACTACCCCCAGGTCCCTCTCACCCTCCATGACTTGAATCACGTCTCCTCCCACGGTATACCCCTGGCCTGGATTTCTGACTCCCAGGTGCAGAACCTTGCAGTTCCCCACATTGAATTTTAGTTTCCATTTTCCTGACCACCTTTCCAGAGCCTCCAGGTCTTCCTGCAAGGCCACCCTCCCCTCCCCCCGTCCTCATCCATCAATGCACCCAACTTTGAGTCATCTGCAAAGAGACTCATCTTACTCCTGATCCCCCTCCTGATGTACAAGACATAGGCGTTGAACAGGAGTGACCCCAGCACTGACCCCTGGGAAACCCCACTAGTAACCCACCTTGGGGATGAGGCTAACCCTCCAACCACCACCTTCTTAGCATGCTCAGAGAGCCAATTTCCTATCCATCTTAACAACTGCCTCCCTACTCTCATTACCTTCAGCTTAGCCAGCAGGCCACTGTGGACTACTGAATCAAACACCTTGCTAAAGTCCAGAAAGAGGACGTCCACTGGCCTACCCTGGTCCAGGGCCCTTGTCACCCAGTCATAGACCTCAACAAGGTTGCTCTGGCAGGATCTACCTGTGACAAAGCCATACTGCCTATTTTCCAGGTACCCAGCTTGCTCCAGTAACCCCCCTAACATTTCTTTGACAATACCCTCCATCACCTTGCCAACCACCGATGTCAGGCTAACGGGCCTGTAATTTCCCACCTCTTCTCTTGATCCCCCCTTGTGGATAGGCACAGCATGGGCCACCCTCCAGTCTTGGGGCACCCACCCAGTCCTCAGAGAGATGTTGAAAAGCTCCACTAGAGGGACCAGACCTAAGTCCAGAAGTCTCAAAAAAGCAAACTTGTTTCTATTAATTGATATCCTATCTGACCCCTATAAGTTAATGTATGCTGCTCTACCTGTTAGACAAATATAGATCAGTACAATATCAGCATGACATAGAGCAATCTCATGCATCATGGGTTACAGCTAAAACATACTTTCATAGAATTGGTAGCATGGGTGAGAAGTAGATCATCACTTTTCTCTAATCCTGAAGGCAAACAAATTTAGACTTGGAGTAGAGACCACTAAACTGCCAGGGATCATCATTAACAAATACTTTTGGGTATTAGGTGAGGGAGGAGTGCCACTAGCACCAGTGAGTTTCTTTAAAACATGTATTAGGATTGAGATCAGATAAGGGATGAGGTACCACTTGTGTCAGGGATTGTAATTAATTAACAGGGATCGGGTGCAGGGGTTACAACCTGGTACCAGGGAGGTTCTTTAAAACACATACTGGGGCATGGATCAGGAGGGGGGGACCACTGGCAACAGGGAATTCATTATCTTATTTAGTTGTTACATTGAATTGGGACAGGGCTGAGAAGGGGGCCAACTGGCACCAGGGATGTGCTTGGGTCCAAGCCCCATTAGAGTCAAATGCTCATTGTGTGACCTTGAACAAGCCAGTTTACTTCTCAGTGCATCAGTTCACCAAACTGGATCTCAGCAGGACATCCTTGCAAAACTGTGTGTGGCTACTCGGCAGTACTATTCTGACCTAGGAAAACAAACTACAGAAAAAATTACGCAGGTTATGTGGAGCTTTACCACACCAGAGTACTCTGCTTCCATGCAATTCAAGGAGCACTGGCTTGCTTCTCACATTATAAGGAGGACAGGATGGGATGCAAATTACCTGCTAAGGCCTTGGTCATGAGAACAGGTCATTTGCATGGGCACTTTCAAATGCAGCAGTTTAGTACAAATAGAATAATTGATAAGTTAGTATATATTACTGCCTTGCAATATACATTAAACTATTTGTTATTTTTTTAATATATGGACCGAGTTTCTTTTTTGCCGCATTTTGTGATGGGCGGTTGGCTGCTTCAGTAAAAGACTGTCTTGGTCCTGGCATACCATTGCACTGTCTCATGCTGTCTCGTTTGCCCCCTTCCTATCACTCATCCATGTCACTCGCCTCGCGCCCTCTCTTGTAATCATGGCATAGTAGAATTGGTAGGCAGTCCTACCTTTTCTTCTTTTGGGGAATGCAGATCAACCAGATAATTCCATTTTTGGCAGACTTAAAATAAAATAATCTGGGAAATAATGAGGATCCAGTTTAGCCTCACTAAGCGAGAGATGGCTGCCATGTTTTAAGAGTTCTTTTGCCTGCCCACCAAGGAAAAGCGGCCAATCAGGAGGCACATTTTGGAAGATGTTAGGTGGCTGACTTGTGGTTGCACTGTTGAGACTTAGTGATAATACTATTGTTCAGGTCCCAAATGATACTATTACAGTGCCTGAATGATAGTATTATCACTTGTGATTGGTGGTATTATCGCTCTGGGAGCAATGGTATTACCGGGAATTTTTTGAATGCTTTAGTACCCTATTATTTTAACAATCCATATATTAAAAAGCGCTAACAGGATTGGGAGACTCACCCTGTGATTGCTCCTTCATAATGTGTATGTTTTCAATGCCCACACAGCTCTCTGTGGTCAGCAGGGAGATTAGGATTGTGTCAAGCGCACATTTTAATGCCTTCATTACAGCCCACTCTGGGGGCTATATTCAAACATGTTTAGCAGGCTCAGAGCTCTGAACTAGTGGTGGGCGAAGTGGCCCAAATTCGCTCCATGAAGTGATTCAAGGAGTGAAGGCGAATTTGCAATGTGCTCCGCAACGCGAAGCGGAGTACTTTGTGTTATAATGGGTAACACGAAGTCCATTGAAAACAATGACTTCACGTTACTCCAACTTCCCAAACCACTACTCCACCAATTCTTAAGGTGAAGTACATTGAAAACAATGTACTCCGCCTCACTTCGCCTTGTTTTTAAGCTCCAAAAGTGAATTTTGCAGTGATTCATGGGATTTCAGGTCACATGGGCTCTAGATTGTTCTGCACAGCCTCATTTTGGGGTAGTGTGTGTGTATGAATTTGTAGAAGACAATCTCCTCTGAGAGCTCTCTGTGATTCAAACCTTCTAAAAGCTGTTAAAAAAGCCTTTTTGGGTCATCTGTTTTGCTGAAACTTTATTTCATTGATTATAGGAAACCCTCCTGTGCTCATATCATCGAGTGTTTATTGTTTGTGTGTGGATTTTGAATGTTACTGTACAATATTCAGTCTGTGTACTGAGAGACGGTGGAAGTGTGCTTTGGGGAAGGGGCGTATCTGTGGTATAGGTAGATTAACTTGGAGAAAAAGACAGTGCTTTCTGTTTTGGTGATATTTTTCTTGTATGCCTGTGTTAATGTACACACAGTAATATTTTCAATAATTCTTGCCATTTTTTTGCTGATTGTTGTGATGCAGCAGTGCATAATTTTAGTTTGTTTAAAATATGTGGTTATATTACTAAAGTTTTCAATTTGTTACCCATTACTTAGTGTGTGTGTGTGTGTGTGTGTGTGTGTGTGACAGTATGCGTGTGATGTGTGTCATCAAATCAGACACCTTTTATTGTGCCACATAATTTCAGCAATGTGAACCTGCTATCCACTGCAGCTGTGTAATTTTTGTACTTCTTTGTGATATCTTTACTGGTACTAGTACTAGTGACTGTTACTGCAGCAGTGCAGTACGCTGCCCCCGCAGCCCGCCCCAACTTGCAAAGGAATTCTTTTCCAGATTTGAATTACTGATGGTGAGCACTGGTTAGGTGTTGTGCCTTTGCATCTGCATCTTTTCAGTGCACAGTGCAATCTTAATCTGCCTGTGCATTTGCATTTCTTTAGGGCCCAATCTCCATCTCTAACTTAAGTCACAGTTGTTTCTTTGGCTTCCCTTCAGAGTACTGGACAGGTGTGGTGCATAATTCTGCATGAACATTGTACTCCTTAATATGTGTTTTTAAGTCAGGACCATCATCATGAGTCACTTGTGATACAAATCACGTTCTTCATCATCACAGTCACAAATTACAATTTACAATTTACGATCACGTCACGAATCACAACATTAATTTTTTTTAATAGTTACGTGGATGTATTGTAAGCCTGTTTTGTAGTATCTCTCCATGCTTCACCACCCCACCATTGTACTCATTAATGAGAGTTTCTAAGTCGGGAAGTTTTGTGCCACACCTCATCAGGGCCCGGGGAAGTACAGCCATAGGCATTCACATTTCTTCATCATCACGGTCACAAGTGCAGTCACAAATCATAATTTACAATTACGTCACGAATCACAACATTAATTTTTTCACTAGTTACATGGATGTATTGTAAGCCTGTTTTGTAGTATCTCTCCAGACTTCACCTTCCCACCACTGTAGTCATCAATAAGTGTTTTTAAGTCAGGAATTTGGACAATGTCTGCAGTACATACACAGACTGGAAAGAAGACTGACTGCACACATGCAGTTTGGCACAGTATACTTGCACTGCTCAGAATACAAAGTGTCACGCATACGGAAGACAACAAAAAATGGTATAATTACATACAAGGGTCGAGGATGGTGGAGGAATACATTTTATAACACAGCAAGGAAGGTGTTGGGGGGGCACATGGTGTAAGGAAAAAAAATTATGTGGGATCCCATGGTGATCCAGCAGCAGTTCCAGCATGGACATAATTTGCAACTGATGCCCCTCTATGTGACCTAGCTGCTGCTTCACAGCACTCACCCTCTCATTGTTCTCCTCAACAGCACTCCAGAGAACTGCCAAGTCAGCCTCTGTTACATGCAGTTCTCTGGGGTCCACACATTCTACAGGCTGACCTGCTGGTGGTGGTGGTGGTGGGGATACTGAAGGAGCAGCAGATGCTACTGTGGCCCTCCTCTTCTTAGTGATGCCGCCATGCACAGCTGCACCCTCTGCCACAGAATGTCCAGCAGGTGCAGGCATGGTCCGTTCTGTGGCAGCCTGCCACTTGAACTGGTGGTGATTGAGCATATGGGTGTGCTGGCCCCCAGTCCCCAGGTGAGTCCCCCGGGGGCCACAGTGCACCTCCACCTCACATAGGTGGCACTTGACTACACTGCTGTCCCCTGACACAGTCAAAAAACTGCCAAACAAGGGAGGTGCGGGGAGGACCAGGCACAGGCAAGGGAGGGCCAGATGAACTGGCAGCTGACTGGTCATGGTGCTGAACAGGGATGGGATCCACACCTGGGCCCGGGGGAACAGGCATATCCTGCTCTGGAGGACCTGGTGCTGGACTTGGTGGTGGTGGTTTAACTGACTCAGAGTCAGGACAGGAGGCGGTGCTGGTCCTGCTTCCAGAGGGGGATTGGGACGACAAACAACTAACTACTTATAAAGGTAAGAAAAATAAAATTTACAGAAAGAACAAATTAAGTAAAAAAGAGTACAGAAAAGACAAAAACAAAAAAATTTAGCTATTAAAGAAGCTGTTGGGTCTAAATCAAAGTGTAAATCTCCTCCTTGCTCTGATCTCAAAGTATCAGCAGTCACAAAACACACTACTCTCTCTCCGTCTGCACAGGAGAAAGTAAAAGTGTCTGATTGCATGACTCAATTCATTCCTGCCTAGCTAAAGAGCATGTGACTTACAGTACTGTAAGCCATGTGATGTGTGGGGGGGGGCTGCCAAATCTGAAACACCTAATGAATCACTTAGAATCACAATGAGGAACACAAAGTCCATTAAAAACAATGATTTTACCTTACTTCACATTACCATTCCACCTTAATGCGAACTGGTAATGACAAGGTGGAGTGAGCACTTTGCACTGCCCACACCGCGTAGCGGAGTGGCAATGCAAAGTGCCCACTTCTCATTCGCTTCGCCGGCGGAATTTAAATTTGCTGCATCTCTACTCTGAACATGTTTGAATATAGCACATTCAAGGTGTAACGCTAATATTTGCTTGGAAGATGAACTTTGCATGGTGAAAACTCAGACCTTTGAATATGGAGCCCAAGGAATCTTGTGCCTAGTATTAAAACTGATGTAGTAACCAACTTGAATTTCACAAAAGTTAAAAAACTTTTCTTTCTCTAAGTAGTCTGAAGTGGCTATGCTTCCCTATTAGAATCAAAACACCCAGCACTTTCAGAAAGGAAATGGCACCCTTGACAGTTCTAATGGATGGATCTCAGCTGTAGAATAATTCAGTGCTCATTTTGAAAATTGCCTTAAAGAACAATTCTCCAAACTTAATAGCCAAATTTTCATCGCAGCAATCAGGGGCTTTTACAAAATAGTAAGGGAATGATGTAATGTCCAAGTTTGTAACCATCTATAGAGTTTTTTTTTTAACTCTTAAGGTTGTTAAAGTACAGTAGCTGCATTTATCATTCAAGGTCAGCAATATAAAATGTATTTCTGACTCAACAAGATCTCGCTGGAATTGAACAAGAAAATTAAATAGAAACACGGGGTGGGTGGAAGCTTTTTTCCTTTTTAACTCCGCAATCAACTGGATAATGGAGCTACTATTTTGGTGCTGAAATGTGAGATATATATATACACAAGTGGGTATGTCTCAAAATACCCAATAGTCTATCCTTCCAAAGTAATGCATGTATGGGCAACATTTAATGGGGGAGGTAGCAGTCATCAGAAAAAAAATGTCTCATATGAGACCAGTGGAACTCAACTGCACAATATCCCCCCTTAAAATCAGAATTTCAGAACATTCTACTCTTTATTAAAGATGTTTACATAAAAAAAGATCTGTAATACAGTAATAATAATTTTATTCAGGAGAAACGGATACACCATTGAGTAAGGGACTCACTTACAACCGTTTCCAATTGCAGCAGGATCTGGATACAACTTGGAGAAGGCACAGTTTATACATTATAGTTTGAGTACAAACACATTTTCTACATAAACACACACGACTGGTCCTGCTCAAACTAGCTTGTTGTTTTGGCTACTAGTATTGGGGGCTATGCACTAATGGGTGGAAAGTACGTGCCAGAGGTGCGTACCCCATCCATATAGCTCTTCACCCATGGACAGGTGCACACAGGCCGCTATTCGCAAATGGCCACCATCTCTCTGTGGTCCTGCCACTCTGCCACACAGGACTGCATAGGCGGCTGGGAGTGGAGTAGGGAATCCAGGCAGGCATCCAATTGGATGCCCATCCTGGGTCCCACAGTGGATCACTTGCATGGGAGGTGTGGGTCTGGGTGCATGAATACTCAACGCAGGCATGAGGCTCCAGTGTCATACCCCCAACCCACCACCATGATCACACCATTGTCTCATTCCCTGTGCTGGTAATGACCCCCACAAACACACTGGTCACCCAAGCCTGGTGTATGCTAAGACATCCACCCCCCCACACAGCACAGCCCTGTCCCCAGAGTTCTGCTGCAACCCCCCCCGCAGCACCAATGGCAACACCCCCAGACCCTGTACCTGCCAGACAGTGCTGGTGACAGAGCCCTCCGCACACTGCCATGGCGGCCGGTGGTCAAACAGGTGCAGATCTGGCATAGGGTCCCAGGCTGTATGAATCAGTAGGGTGGCTGCCTGCTACACATACAAACAGGTACGGTTAATGCCATTGCCTATTGGAGACATGCTGTGGATCACACTAGTTGCTGGTATGGTCCTGTGGGCAGGGCACAGCATCCAGTGGTATGACTGGTGGCATACATGGCACCTGTGTGACAGGAGCCACTGTGTGTGCATGGCTATGGTAGGGGTATTCCAATAGCCACACTATGGTGGTCTGTGTCTGTGCCATGACATTAGTATGCCAGAGGGTGTCAGGGAATATGATATGACCATCGCTTATCGGGGGCTACCAACATGACTGGTACTGCTGGCATGCCTCTCATAAGGAAACTTAGGAGGCATCCACTCTCATTGGACATGGTAGGTCAGTATCATTTGGGCAGACTATCCCTCAGAATGCTGGTGTTCTCATGCTGGGACCCAGGCTGTAGTCTGTCCACCATTAGGATGGCAAAGCTGCACGTGTGACACTTGGTAAGGGGTTCTTCCATCGGACAAAACTAACACACCAGATCACCCAGGTGGATAGGGTCTGGGGGGTCAGGCATGTATGCCATGTGCTGGCTACCCCACAATGGGGTTGTTTGTGCCATAGAGGGGAGGGGGCCACTGGCCACCACTGCAGATACTGGGGTCCCGGATTGAGGTGTGTGAACCAGGGCATTGTATTTCCATATGTATAATGCACAGGTGTCACTGAGTAAGGCATACGGAGCTGCTATAGCTCGGCCCAGATGTGTCCTGGGAACCTCTCCTCAGTGTGTGTGTGTGGGGGGGCTTCCTTGTGCTTTACTGGGGATGGGGATGACAAGTGCTTGGTGGGATGGAGGTGGGGTTCTGCATATACATCACTGGGGATGGGGCAGTCAGGTGTGGGGAGGGTTTGCCATGTCAACTACGGGGACAAGACAGCTGTGTGGGGGGCTGTGCCTACGAGCATGAGGCAGGGGTCCAGCGGTGTATGGGGGGGCTAGCATTCTGCTGCTGGGGTTGGCCAGGGATTTTGTATTGGCAGGGCTTAGTGCATACTGTGGTTATGGCAGGGTACGCCCTGGCATAACCTGCACCCTACTACGCCCCCCTGCAAGCAGCACTACACAGATTTATGAATGGTGCATAGTGCCGGCATGCCACCGGCACCCCCTCCAGCTAATTGCTATCTGTGTGGCTAGGGGATCGGACGTGTACCTGCCTTACACCCCATTTATGAATGCTGCCATGGGTCCAAAGGACCCCACTCAGCGGTATTCACGTGCATCATGCATAAGGCCCATTGTAGTTAGGTGCAGAATAGTAGGGGTGTTAAAGGTGTGCAAACACATAATATCAACCAGCTAGTGAAACTGTGAGAAGTCTAGTTGCACTCTTAAAAAGAAATGAGAGATGGGAGACTAATACTTCTTACCAGGTCTTCTTTACTTCCCACCAACTAATTACACAGTGTGGAACCAAGCATAATTAAGATGCATTATTGTATGTCCATAAAGCAGTTTCACATTCCTACTGACTTGATTGTCTAATCTAAAATCTTCAACATGCTTGCTTTATAATTTTTATTCCTCAGTTCAGCTTACACATTATGGTGCATCCCAAACTCAAATTGCACCACAACGGAGACATGTATGTGGTCTTTGTTGAAGATTTTGGATTAGGCAATTGAGCCAGATGGAAAGTGAAGTTGCTTTATAGACTTACAATAATGCATCTTGATTATGCATGTTCCACACTGTGTATTGGTTGGTGAGAAATAAAGAAGAATGATTAACTAGTATCAGTCTCCCGTCTCTCATTTCTTTGTAAGAGTGCAGATGAACTTCTCACATAGTTTCAAGTTACAGATTTTGTACACAGTTACAACAATATTCAGTGTTTCACTTATCCATCACAAGCGGACAGGCACTAACAGTATTATCTAACTGTTAGACTGCAACAGATTATAGTTACTGTACCTTCAATGTATGACTCACATGTATTGATGAAACCCCATCATATTAAGCACAGGATATAGGTCAGTATGAGGTGTAGTCTTGGGTTCTCTAATCTTGCTCAGGTACAGCAGGTCGTAGGCTGTGAGCAGTGCAGAATGTAACATTCTTTTATTGGGCCAAGCATGGTGGAGGGGTGTTTGACCAGGCACAGCCCAATAGGTTGTTCCATGCCAGAGGGCTGGCATGGGAGAAGCAGCTGAAGCCTGCTCTGGTTTTCATGTGAGGGACAATATATTCAAGACCTGTGGCACATCTGAGCCACTTCTGTACTGGTCTGGGCCCTATCAGGGTTAGTACGTAGTTAGGCACCTTACCTGCAGTACATTTGTACATGAGGTGTAGCAGATAAAGTTGTCTGCAGTCACCAAGGATCGACCAGTTCAGACTATTATATAGTGTTCAGTGGTGGCTTTCATGAGATGCATTTAAAACAAAGTGAGGAAGCCTGTTGTAGAAAATAGTTAGGCTGCTTAGGACAGATGGTGTTGGCCCCATCATGTAGTATGTCCTTGTAGTACAGTAGAGGAGTTAACACTGTGTTCACAATGTGCAGGCATGTAGGGGTAGGAAAGCAGGCCTTGTTCTTGTAAGGAAGCAAATGTTTTATTAGATTTTCATTGTATAGGTTCCATCTGAAATATGGGTCCCTGCCCCGATATTTGTAAGCAGTAGTGAGTTGGAGTTCATGATGGATGGGGGTAATGATAACTGCATCTGAGTATCTTCTAGGACCCAAAAAACATTTAGGTTTTGTCTGTATTCAACCTTGCTGTAGGAAGGCTTGAACTGAGGATATAGTCCCTCCAAGAGAATATGAGATGGTGTTGTCCGCATATATGTGGAAGCAGACATTCTCAGACTCAAGTCACTGATATGGTAGCAGAAAATCAGGGAGTTTAATGAATGATCGAGGGAGTTATGTAAATCTATGAAATTTGGGGTGGTAGGGAATTGGGGGGGGACATGGGCAAACAATAGCTTGTATGTCTCAGACAGATTTCACCTCAGGAAGGAGGGTAAAAAACAGAACAGAAAGAGAAACAGAACTTCGAGGAGTTTCTGGTGTCTTATTTCAGTTTAAACTAGTGAGTGGGGGTAACACACATCAAACATTCGGTGGCTAGGGTCAGAGGTGGGCCATTGCCTACCTTACTAAGTGGTAATGCAGGGCACTGGGAAGATACTGGTAGAGGGTATGAGGAAAGGATTATAGGGGATCAAGATCATGGGGAAGGATGGGTGATTGTCTCCATGAATGCAAGGAGCCTAGGTAAGAAGATGCCAGAGCTCTAAGCGCTTTTGGAGGAAGGGTAGGTAGATATTGCCACCATTGCTGAAATGTGGGCAAATCAGAATAGGGAATGGGACTTAATAATACCAGGCTTTGGGTTGCATAGGAGGGACAGGAAATCTGGCAGAGGAGGAGGAGGGGTGGCTGTCTATGTAAGGGAGGGGATAGAATGTAATAGGGAAGAAGGGGGAGTGGAATATGGAAACCTTGTGGGTTACTTTATGTAAGTCAAAAACCAAGAGGGTCAAGCTAGGGGTAGTGTATAGATCACTGTTCCAGCTGGCGGAGAGGGACAGGGAGATTGTTGGTGTTATACAGTGGAATTGTAGAAAGGGCAACTCAATGGTGGTTAGAGACTTCAACCTTCCAGGGGCAGATTGGGCCACCATGACATCAGCTAACAGCAGAGAGCAAGTCATCCTGAATGTGCTTCAGGGTGAGTTCCTGACTCAGCTGGTAAGGGAACCAGTGAGAGAGGGCAACATCTTAGATCTTGTCTTGTCAAATGGGGATCAGGTAAGGGAAGTGATGGTGGAGGCTCCCATAGTGGGGAGTGATCAAAGTACAGTATGGTTTGCACGTGAGCTAGACAGAGGGGAGGCACATATTACCACTAAGGTCATTGATTTTAAAAGGGCTAATTTCAGTAGGATTGCTGCAGTACTGGGGAGGCATGTGGCTAGCATAAAACCTGATGTGGACACTACCCATAAAGGGGACATTTTTATTTATTTTATTTATTTACAAAATGTTTCACCAGGAAAGACAACATGAGCCGAGGAACAGCTCATTTCCAGAAGCATCCTGGGAGAGGGGGGTACAAAGTTTGGGATGAATTTTAAGTATAATGTAAACATTCTTAAAAAGTAAAACAATACAGGACATCATCAAGCTGGGCAGGTGGAGGCCACAAACTCATGCACTGTGTGGAGGAGTAAGAAGGCTAGGTCCAATAGACCGAGCTGGTGGACCAGGGAAGTACAGACGAGGGTGAGGGAAAAAAGAGAGGCCTTTAAAACCTATAAGAGAACCTGCAAAGAAGCAGATAAGGAGGTTTATATCAGGAGTTCCATAGAGGTGACCAGAATGGTAAGGACAGCCAAGGCTGCAAAGGAAATATAGCTTGCTCAAGAGATTAAGCAGGGCAAAGACGAGTTCTTCAAATATATCAGGGACAGAAGCAAATGCAGGGATCAGATCTCTAGAATTAGGATGGATGTGGGATGGGTGGTTAAGGGGGAAGAACAGGCAGTGGTATTAAATGAATATTTCTGTTTGTTTTTTACAAGGGAGAGGGAGATACCTAGTCAACATTGGCAGGGTAACGAGGTGGAGGTTGAGGGAGCAAGGATGGTAGATGAGAGGATGCCTAGGCAGAGGGTGCTAGAGGGTCTAAGGGTTCTGTGAACAGATAAAGCACCAGGACCAGTCGTGATACACCCGAGAATCTTGAAGGAACTTGTGGAGGTGTTGGGAGAGCCTCTGACAGACTTATTCAATACGTCCCTTCAAACAGGATGTGTGCCCCAGGATTGGAGGGTGGCACATGCGGTGTCCATCCACAAAGATGACTCTTAAGATGATCTGGGGAATTACAGGCCTGTTAGTCTCATGTTTGTTCTGGGTAAATTATTGGAGACAATCCTGAATGAAAAAATAATCACATTTCTGAAGGAGAATGGTCTCCTAGGGGAACAGCAGCATGGGTTTACAAAGGGAAGGTCTCATCAGACCAACCTCATGGATTTTTATGACTGGGTGACTAGGGCTCTGGATGAGGGCAAGACAGTAGATGTCTTGTACTTGGACTTCAGCAAGCCTTCGACTCTGTGCCACACAGGGGACTGATAGACACGCTGATTAGTGGTCAGATGGATTGGGAGTTGGCTGGAAAACAGGCAGCAGAGGGTGGTGGTGGTAAGGGGGAGAACTATCAACACCATGGGCAGTCATCAGTGGGGTCCCACAGGGTTCTGTGTTGGGGCCAATGTTATTCAACATCTTCACAGCAGATATGGCAGTTGGAGTTCAGAGTTGGATAAGTATGTTAGCTGATGACACAAAACTGGGAGCAGTGGTGGATGGAGGGGGTGGTGCTGCAGAAGGACCCAGAAACTTTAGAGAGATGGTCATGCACCTGGCAGTTGGGATTCAATGCCAAGAAATGCAGGGTTATGCACTTTGGTAATAGGAATCCTGGATTCAGTTATAAGCAGTGAGGTGTGCAGTTATTGGTATCCATTGAGGAAAAATATCTGGGTGTGCTAGTCACAGGTAATATAAATCACTTTGCACAGTGTAGGAAAGTGGCAGCGAAGGCCAGTAGAATGCTGGGGTGTATAGCAAGGGGAATCACCTCAATGAGTGAAGAGGTGATCCTGCCGCTGTACAGGGCATTGGTGAGACCTCACTTTGAGTACTGCATACAGTTCTGGTGCCCTAATTTAAAAATGGACATCAGTTTACTGGAGGGGGTACAGAGAAGAGTGACTAAGATACTGAGTGGGATGAGAGAAAAGCCCTACGAGGTTAGGTTACGGATGCTCAATATGTACTCGCTAGAGAACAGAAGAGACAGGGGTGATATGATCGAGACCTTCAAATATTTGAAGGGCATTAATAGGGTTAACCATAAGGGTCTGTTTCAATTTAGAAGAGGAGGGATCACAAGAGGGCATAGCCTAAATTTGGAAAGGAGGAGGTTCAGAAAGGAGATGAGGTACTTTCTCACTGAGCGGGTGGTGACAGGATGTAATGCTCTGCCTGAGGAACTAGTTTCACAGGCGTTAGTGGGGGGAGTTTAAGGGGGGAGTGATAGACTTAATAGCAGAATCAGAATGGAGAAGGGGGAAGGTAAATCAGTTGGATCAATTATGGGGTATGGGGTAGAGAAGGGTGGGGGGGCAGCATCAGTGCCCAACACTGAAAGCTGTACACTTGAGCAGACTCAAGAGACCATTAAGCCTGTATCTGCTGGCTTCATCATATGCTCGTATTGATGAAGAGCAAGAACAGGACTGAGCCCAGCAAGGAACTTTGGGGATGCCTGAAACAATGGGCTCAAGTATCAAATTTACCCCATTAAAGGATACAATCTGGTACCTCTCACACAGATACTTTTTGAGTCAGCTTGTCTCCGAACTATTTAGGCCCAGTGCATCAGGTTTGCTTAGGAGGAGCAAATGATCCAGGGAGTCAAATGCCTTGTACTGGTTAATGGACATGACCCCTGTCAGTAGCCCCTGTCCATGGCAGTTTGGATGTTGATGGTTACCTTCAGGAGAACTGTGGTGGTGCTGTGCATGGGACAAAAGCTGGACTGATATCAGTTTAAAATGCTATTTTTGGTAGAAAGCTCCTTTATACAAGTGGCCATGATGATTTTCTCCAAGATTTCTACAATTACAGGAAGCAAGGAAATAGGGCAGAAGTTACTAATTATGGGGCCTATGCTCCCACAGCGGGAAATATGTGCCAAAGGCATGCATCCCATCCGTAAAGCTCCAGTAGCACTCATGACTGCCAACCACCTATCCGTGGCCCTGACCCCCCGGCACGCAGGGACGTGCAGGTTTGTGCGGGGCATCCATGGGCGGAGTTGCGGAGCCAGGCAGGCATCCAATCGGATGCCCATCCTGGTACACTAAGTGGATCATTTATGTGGTGGGGGCACATTGGCTGTGCTCCCCCGTGGATGTCCTCACAGCTGGCAGGCATGTAGGTGAGAGGTGGGATGTACCATCAGCTACGCCTTACCCCCAAACAGATGGGGTGGTATGGGGGTCAGGGTGCGTTGGCCCAAGGGTGTGTGTTGGGGAGAAGAGATCATGCTGCCCATCACACCAGCAGGGTGAGGGGACAAGAGGAGGGTTGGCAGTGTTTTGCGGTTGTCATGCACGGGGCAGGTGTGAAGCACAGCTGGGTGCAGAGGTGGGTGGCCCTGGGTGGCCAGTCACTGTACTGCTGTTGTGTCCCATTGTTGAGGGCTGGAGGCGCGGGTGCATAGTGGTCTTATGGCAGGGTTCTCCCTGGTGTAACCCAAATCCACCTCTGCACCCCCGCAGACAGCACTACACAATTCATTGTGCACCGTGTATAGTGCTAGCATGTTCTCACCCACCCCTGTGTGCTTTGGTCCACATGGGTGGGGTCGAGTGCAGAGGGGCTATTCACTTCATTTGTACTTTCTCATATGGGGCGCAAAGGGGTGTGGGGTGGCTATGCTTCAGGGATGCGCACCGTATAGCCACTCCGCACATTCAAGCACTTTCAAGCATAGGGGCCTAAGTTATTAGCACCACTGTTGTGTATCAATGTATCCAGAGTTTGTTTCCATTCAATGGGAAGTATCTCTTGGGTTGACATATTGAACATGTGTGGGATAGGCAATAATATGTGCACAAAATTTTAATAGTTTGTTATGTATGCCGTCCATGTCACTAGCATTGATTCAGTTTATTGCAAGTCCCCCGTAGTGCCTTCATCATTTCAGGTACCGTGATAATCAGGTACATATACTTTGCTTGGTCTTGTGTGGTATTGTCATCCTGGGGGTATTATTGGGAGGAGACAGATTACTTCATTCACCCAGCCATCCTGGTTGCTTCCCATCTCTTTGCGGTTTAGTAAGCCCAATGCTACAAACAATTTATTAAATGGTTAGAAATACTTTTTGGGTCAGTGATCTGAACACCAACTTGCAAGGAGTCAGTCAGGGGAGAGCCAGATGGGTTTTGCAGACCATTGACTTGCCTCCAGAAGTCCATTGGGTTGCAGTGCTGGCTGTCTATGAACTTGATGGTTAGGAAGTATGCCTTAGACTTTTTTACCTCCCAGACAGACAGTAACAGTTCCTTGGGTACTTAAACCTGACGCAGTCAACTTGGTTATTGGGCTTTTTGCTTTAACCAAGATATTGTTTTCTGCCTCTGTAGTTTGTATAAGGTGACAGAATACTAGGGTGCATTTCCCATCTTGACTGTTTTGTTTTGAAGTGGTGCATGTCTGTTGCATAATTCCAGGAATTTCTATTTAAAGAAGGCCCAGGCATTATGACTAAATGAAACCTATCCCAGTCAGGGGTTAAACTGGGCAATATCCCACAGGAGCTCAGTTCCACCACCTGACAGTTACACCATCTCTCCCATCTTTCTCCATTGACTACTTTAGGAGAGTTCCATCAGCTAAAAATCTACATATAAAAGTTCCCCCGGCTAAACATCTACAACCACCAGGTCGTTGTTCTTACATTTCCTCTGAACCTGGTACTTATACTCTAAATGAAGCCAGTCTTCACCGTGGCATTACAATCGTGTTGAAACAGAATATGATGCCTCCAGCATGGGATAATGACTTCACTTAAGGATTAAAGGGGAATGTCCATGCTCTTAAACACCACAAGTAAGTGTGGGTCTGTCTCCACTTTATGCACTAAGTGCAGGAATACATTTTATATCACAATTTAAGTTATTTTATTAAGACTGATCTGGTCGATTCTGCCATTTGAAGAACAGATCCACAAATTGGGGCTGACTCTATGTAAATATCTTCATTATGTGTTTATGTTTACATGCCACCATAATAAAACCAGGCAATATTTTGTGACTGCACCAATTCATCCAAGTCTAACACAGTTTTCATTTAGTTTGTACTTTTTGATACCCTTCTGTAGTTTTTTTTTCTGGTAGGGAAAAATTATCTTGTTCCTTCATATTGGGCTCTCTTCTAATTAGTGATTTACCTCTTAGCATGTGTAAATAAACTGCTAAAACTTTCATCAGAAGTTCTAGCTCCTCTCAGTTAATGTCTCGTAATTCCATGACCACTAAATCAGTCCTTCCTGACTGAGTGCTTTATCCTTTCTTGTCTCCACACTCAGTATCTAATACCATAACACAGCTGATCTACAGTCTCTGCTGTCCAGTCTACTCCTTCAGCTACTGGGAGTGAGCTTGCCATTTCCCTACCCTAATATTACAGACAGCCACCTGACTAAGCAGCATCCCAGAATCCCCCATGACTGACATCATAGCTG
The DNA here is from genome assembly GCA_016271365.2 of Neoceratodus forsteri. Lineage (NCBI taxonomy): Eukaryota > Metazoa > Chordata > Ceratodontiformes > Ceratodontidae > Neoceratodus > Neoceratodus forsteri. The sequence continues at coordinate 1,552,081,433 of CM057453.1, read as the reverse complement.
GGTCCAGCAATGGGTGATTCAATTAGCCAGGCCATGCATTGGCGATATTTATGGGTAAATGTTTCTGGTCGCCAGTCCTGCTACCCTCCTAGCACTAAGTAGAGATCGCATAACCTGTACTTAGTTCTTGGAGGACAACAGAAGCCCCAGACAGCAAGACAGAGCTATAAATAGCTACAATATACAGCCTGGCTAACTGAATCTTCTAGATCTGATCCTGGCCTTATGCACTCAAAGTGCCAATTGTGGGCAGACCCACACTTAAGTGTAGGATTTTGGAGCATGGTTATTCCTCTTTAGGCATCTAGAGAAGATTAACCATGAGAAGGCTGACATTGCAAAGACTTTTAGTAATAAACAATGGACTGGCTTAACATTCTAAATTTTGGGAAATGTTATATAAATGGTGAAAGCTGATACCAACTGTATCTTTTTACTAGTTACTGAATCTCCTCTTTAAGATGTGTTCTTGCACTGAAATAGTGTGCTGTTGACAAGGCTAACATAATGTGAACTTTGTTAGTTGTTTGCTTTTGTTGTAAGTTCTTATAAAATATTATGGTCCACCCATGTTATTGCAAAACAACATGTTGCCAACGTCAAGTACAGAGTCAGCAACATGTCTTCCTACATTACAGTGTTAGGCATTGTTTCCCCAGAGTTACAGTGCCAAGGCGTCCTCCCAGAAAACAGTTGTTTTTTTGGAAGGGGGGCTTAGCCCCCCACATCCCAAAAACTAAACATAACCTCCTCCATGGTGGGACATGCCCGGAGGTGGTAGAAACCTTATGGTGGCAAAGGGTGACAGGAGTAAGAGGCGATCTAAAATCAAGATTGCTCTTTTCACTGTTGCACTTATAGCGGTGCTGTGATTGCGTCAACACAATTCAGTCACCATCCTAATGGTAAACCAAATATTATTATCCTCCAACATGTTCATAGACTTTACCTGTAAAAGCAAGGAAGATTAGAGTTAACATGATGAGGTGGTGATAGAAATGTTTACAATGCAATAAAGGGAATAAGAATGAATGCATATTGGGTTACAAACTTTTTTTGTAAAAATTATCAGCACTAATTTTCATTTTCAATTAATTTCATATAACAGTATAGAAATATATTTCTATACATAAATATGGCAGGTTCTGTTTCATACAACATAAAATTACCCACTCTCTTGAATATATAATGACAAAAGTTATATATTTTTGACTGCTGTATCTCAGATCCAATAATGTTATATGGAAGTTTATTACATTGAAGTTATGAAAAGTTATTTTTAGCAACATTTCAAACATTTGATATAAAAAACATCTACATAACATTATTGCATCTGAGGTAGTCAAAATGTATCATTTCTGTCATTAAATTTTCAAGGGAGCTGGTAACAAATTTATTTCATTTTTTCTACAGTAGTAGTATCATATACTGTATCTCTTCATCATTGTACACGTAGCCAATTAATCTTTCCAATAGTAATGTATCCCTGAAAATGTGTGTCCCTATTTATATTAAAAGTTTGTATTTTTGCAAAATTCCAAACCTGATATATAATCCTTTATGTCTGCAGAACCTAGCTAACATTAGAAGGGTTCCTGACTAGCTAGGTACAGTTTGTTTGTTTTAAGGAAGTTTGTTTGTGCTTACTTGCATACTTTCTGTGGAGCCAGGTTGATTTAACTGATTGGTTTTCTTCTGATTGCATACAGAAGTCAAACCCTTCCACCCTCCCCATTCCCACCCACCCCAGGGTTGATCTGCCTTTATAGGCATCCAATAGGCCACACATTCTTAAGTGCAAAGGAGAATTTTGGTAGCACAGTATGATAAAGTAGCTTCTCTGATATACAGACAGCAATACAAGGGGTGTACTATTCAGTATATCAGTACAAATGCAGTAGGCCGTAAAGAGTAAGGGAGGGGTGTAAAAAAAACCTTTACAGAGATAAAGAGCAACCACAGGGCATAGGGTAAAAGGGGGAGGAATAAACCAGAAAAGGAAGATGCAGGGAGTGGTGCAGTGCACTGGGTGTGAGGTAGCAGTCTTCAGGGGAACATTCTGGGTACCGTGGTGCTGCCCCATATGCAGACACCTCTCTGGGCTGAGGATGGAGGTGTCCAGTATCTGGGCTGAGCTGGCAGGAGTACTGGTGATCTTCAACCCCACCCAGAGGCCACCATGTCCCCAGCCACTGCCACAGCAGCTGCTCAGGCAGAGGGAGGGACAGATGGACTACAGTGAGCTCACAGAGGGTCAGAGAGGGGGATCAGAAGCACATCCCCATCTGGTCCAGCTCAAGAACTCCTATACTGTTCTGGAGGAGCAGAAGAGTCCCACAAGGGAACCCAAGGCTGTGACCGGTGGGAGGTGACAGTCCTCCAGGAGGGAGACACAGTGGTGAAAGAAAGAGGACCCCAAATGAAGGAGAAGTTACTCTTGTTGGGGGACTCAATTGTCTGGGAATGGATCTGGCCACAAATAGCAGGGAGGAAAGCAAGGTCAAGTGTCTTCCAAGAGGTACAGCTTGAAGGGAGGGGGAGCAGATCCAGAGGATCACTGAAGTGCTGGCAAGGAGAGGGGGGCTGGAGGTCATTGTCCACCTGGGAACAAATGACCTATCCAAGGACAGGGCAAGCTTGGAACAGGTGCAGAAGGACATCAGAGTGTTTGGTGGGTGCCTGGGGAAGGTAGCAAGCTCTGTGACATTTTTGGAGGTGTTGCCAGTCCACAGCAGTGGGGGTTGGGGATAGGAATCTCCATATCATAAGCTTCATCACATGGTCGAGGGGCTGGTGCAGCGAGAAGGGGCTATGGTTTCATTGGGGACTGGGGACCCACCTGGAATGATGTGGCCCTGCACAAGGGTGATGGACTGCATCCGAACAGGAAGGGGAAAGCAATTCTCAATGAGTGATTTAAATGCTTCACTGATGAGCATTTAAACTAGCCGGGCGGGGGCAATGGGAGCAGGAAAACTCAAACAGCCTACCCCTACAAGGCAGAGAAACCAGAACTGAGCAGTAGATAGATATATAAAACCTTTATTTTTATACAGGAGAATGTCATCATGGTTAAAAGAACCTTGTTCACAAGTCAGTCCTGGTAATTTCTTATTAGTTGTACTAAATACAAATACTATATAATAAACTAAAATATACACATTTCACAAGACCAAACAGATGTACATGTAATACACTATAACAACAATACAAACATTAACATGATGGTGTCCAATCATTTCATCTATTTACAATTACATATAAGTGGGTATTGTTCATTCACTGCATTAATAAAGGCAATATGAGGGGATAATGTATGCACTGTATAAGGTAAATCATTCCATACCTTCATGGCTTGAGTTCGTAGGATTTTATCCCCGAACCTAGTTTTCATTTCAGCATGGTAACGTTTGTTGATGTGGACCATTCTCTTTCATTCACAGGAAGGTTACATAGATACATAGACAGTGTCGGCAGATAAGGGCCTATGGCCCACCCAGTCTGCCCACTTGAGCTTGTAAGTTCAGTTTGTTTTAGTAGAAGTCTGTTGCCCCTTACCCCTGACCTCTAGAATTCCTTTATGTCTATCCCATGCATTCTTAAATCCCGTGATTGTTTCAGCCCCCATCACTTCCTCTGGCAGGGTGTTCCACTTGTCCACCACCCATTCTGTGAAGAAATTCTTTCTCATGTTTCCTCTGAATGTCCTCCTCCAACTTCATCCCATGCCCTCTAGTTCTGGAACATCTTTTCACTTAAAATAGTGTTTTCCTGCACCCTGTTCCTCCCTGTAAGATACCTGTATGTCTCAATCATATCCCTCTCCCTCCTCTCCTCCAGGGAGTACATGTTCAGTTCCTTCAACCTGTCTTCATAGGACTTGTGATGCAATCCATGCACCATCTTTGTTGCCCTCCTCTGAACCTTCTCTACCCTGTCTATGTCCTTATGTAGATATGGTCTCCAGAACTGTACACTGTACTCCAGGTGGGGCCCTCACTAGTGTCTTGTATAGCGGAATTATGACCTCCCTTTCCTGCTGGTGATGCCCTGCCTATACATCCCAGCATCCTATTTGCTTTACCTGCTGCCTTGTCACACTGTTTCCTTATCTTGAGGTCATCAGAGATGACAACCCCAAGATCCCTTTCCTGCTTGGTGCATGCTATATCCTCACCCCCAACTGATATATTGTGCCAGGGTTTTGTGCCTCATATGCATTATCTTGCACTTCTTTGCATTGAATTTCAACTGCCAAACCCCTGACCATTCTTCAAGTTTCTGCAGGTCGCTTCTCATTCTGTCTACACCCTCTGGTGTGTCTACTCTGTTACAGAGCTTTGTGTCATCAGCGAACAGAGAAATTCTGCCTTCTAGATCCTGCGCAATGTCACTGATGAAGATGTTGAATAGGACCGGTCCCAGCACTGATCCCTGTGGTACCCCACTGGTCACTCTTCCCTCTGTGGAGTGACAGCCATTTACCACCACCCTCTGTGTCCTGCCACCCAGCCAGTTACCTACCCACCACATTACTGTCTGCCCACACCCATATTCCCCAGTTTGTGTAATAGTCTTCTATGTGGCACAGTGTCAAAGGCCTTGCTGAAGTCCAGATAGGCCATGTCCACTGCCCTCCCCTGATCCACCTCCTAGTCACTCAATCAAAAATTCAACAAGGTTGGTCTGACATGACCTCCCCTGGTGAAACCATGCTGCCTAGGGTCCTGTAGTCCATTGATAACCAGATGTTCCACCAATCTCTCCTTCAGTAGTGCTTTCATGATCTTCCCTACGAGGTGAGGCTGACTGGTCTGTAGTTCCCTGCTTCCTCTTTGTTCCCACTTTTGTATAAGGGGACTACATCTGCTGTCCTCAGTCTTTGGGTACCTCCCTGTTTTCAGTGATTGGCTAAACAGGATAGCCAGAGGTTCAGCCACCACCTCTCTTAGTTCTTTAAGGACCTGGGTGCACCCGTCTGGCCCCATTGCTTTATCAACTCTATTACTTCCAGTTCCTTCAGGACCCTTTCTCGTAAAGGGACTTGTGTCCATTTCTGCACCATTCTCACCCCTTGTACTCCCTTCAGACCCATTACCCTCCTCTTCCTCAGTAAAGACTGAGCAGAAATACCTGTTCAATATGTCAGCTTTACTGTTGTCATCCTCCACGCAGCTCCCATCCTCCCCTTCAGTCTCACTATCCTCCCTTTGTCTTTTCTTTTTCACTTAGGTACCTGTAAAGGTTTTGTCCTCTACCACTGATTTTGAATGTGTTCTTCTGTCTGAGCTTTGGCTTCCTTACTGACCTCCTGCCTCTCTTTGCTTCCCTGGTACTTCTCCTATCCCCTTCTGCCTGTGTCTTTTTGTATTGCCTGAATGCAATCTTTTGGCTTTCACTTTCTTTGATACCTCTTTGGAAAACCATAATGGTCTCCTCTTCCTTTTCCTCTTGCTAACCTGTTAATGCATAATCCTGTTGTTCTTGTAATCCCCATTTTAAATACTGCCCACTGTTCCTCAACCCTGATTCCTGTCCCATTCCCTTAATGCCTCTTTCAAGTATCTCCCATTTTCCCAAAGTCTGCCCCTAAAATCCAGGATCGTGTTTTGTGTGGTTTGGTTCTGCTCTTTCTGTGATTTCAAACCACAATGACTGGTGGTCACTGTTTCCCAGGTGCTCCCCACTGTTACCCCCCATCACACTGTCCCTGTTTGTGAGCACAAGGTCCAGTATTGCCTTCTGCCGAGTTGGTTCCATGACCAGTTGCTTGAGGAAGGCACCCTGAAGGAGTCAGGATAAATCTGCTCTAGTTGATGCTGCTGCTGGGATGCTCCAGTCCACGTCTGGAATATTGAAGTCTCCAACCAGTACTACCTCACCCTTGTCTGCCATGCTTTGGATGGCTAGCATCAGCTCCTATCTGTTTCTTCCTCCTGGGCTGGAGGTCTACCGACCACACCTGTGCGGATGGCTGTCCCCATTTTCCTTTCCAGCTTAACCCACAGTATCTCTCCCATTTTGTTCCTCCTGGATCTCTGTGGCCCTTATGTCATTTTCACATACAGTGCCACTCCTCCTCCCTTCCTGCCTGCTCTGTCTCTTCTGAATATGTCGTAGCCAGGTATGGCCATCTCCCAGTCATGGTTATCATTACACCAGGTTTCAGTGATGGCCACAATCCCAGATCTGACTGTACCATAGACAGCCTCAGATCTTCCATCTTGTTGCTAAGGCTCCTGGCATTTGCACACATGGCTTTCCATGATTTGACCTCCTTAGACTGCTTCACTGTTCTACTCAGCCCCTTCCTTGGTTTGTCCTTTATCCCTGGTTCTCCTTGCTGTTTGCCCTTCTGCTGAATTTGACCCCTTTTCTGCTTATCCACCTCTTGGGCACTAATCTCCATCTTTTGCACACTGCTTTGCAGAGATAGCCACTCCTCTGGTTCACTGGTTCCACTGCTAGCTGTGGGGGGTGAGCAAGTAGGTACCCTCCTTGCTGGCCTGCCACCCCCCTTTGCTAGTTTAAATTCTTGTCAATGTAGCATTTAAACTTATCATTGAGTGCTTGGATTCCCCTCCAGGATGGATGCAGGCTGTCAGGCTTGAACAAACCTCCATCCCTCCAGGTGAGTCCCCAGTCACCAATGAATCCAAACCCTTCCTCACAGCACCAGTTCTTCAACCATGAGTTAAAGTTCCTGGTGCATGCACTCCTATGCTCTCCCTTGCCTCTCACAGGTAGTACTTCTGAGAAAGTGACAGAAGTAGGTTCACTATCTCTACCAAAAGCTGTTTGTGTAATACAGTGGCTGGGGTAATATGTCTGAAATTTATGAAGGAGTTTTAGCATGTGTTGATATTAGTAGTGCTTAAGGCTTGCCAGTTTAAACTTGAAAACACTGTGCAATAATGAATGTTCAAGTTACAATGCAGGATGAACCTGGCAATTTTATATTGTACTCTATCCAATTAATTTAATAATTTTGTATTTGCCGTTTGATAAATTAAATTTCCATAATCTAAAGTTGCCATTGTAAGCTGTTCTGCAAATTTTTTTATGTCTGCCTTATTCAGATATTTTGTTGTACGTCTTAAGGCTTCTATTTTTTGTTAACCTTACTTATTGTTATTATGTGATCATTGAAAGTTAGCTAAGCATCAAAAATTATGCCCAGGTAACTATAACTATTAACTTGTTCAAGTTGTTCTTTTTTATTTGTTTGTATTTGGATCTTGGGGAAATCTTTTTTTTTTCTGGTACAAAATGAAGCAATTTTGTCTTTTTGATATTCATTATTAGCCTTGACCTGGTGAAACACTCTCCCACCCTATCAAAATCCATTTGTGGTTTTCTTTGGAGTCCTTGAATATTATTCCCTGATGCAATTATAGCAGTATCATCCACATACAGTCTTATATCTGAATGCTGCACCACCTGGGGTAAATCATTGTTAAATAACAAAAACAATAGGGGTCCTGAAATGGACCACTGGGGCACACCTCAATTTAAGTTTCAAGAGGTAGAGAGGCACTGAGAAATCAGTACCCTCTGGGTACATCCTGTTAAGTAAGATTTTAACCACTTCCAGGTTCCTTCCATTATACCCATGCCCTTTACCTTATTAAGTAGGAGGGAGTGGTCCACCAGGTCAAAGGCTTTAGAAAAGTCCACAAATATAACTGCTGTCCCCAGTCTGGAATCCAGAGATGAGCACACTAAGTCATTAAATTCCAATAAAGCTGAATCAGTCAAGTGCCTCTTTTTGAATCCAGACTGGAAAGGCATCAGAAAGCTGTACCTGTCTAAATACTCAGATAATTGAACATGTACAGTACAAGTTTCTCCAGATACTTGGACAACATAGATACTAATGCTATAGGTCTGTAGTTGTTCAAGTCAGAGACATCTCCCCTTCATGTATAGGAATGATTTTACTTTCTTTCCAAGTTAAGGGAAAACACTCTAACGTCAGACTCCAGTTACAACTATAAGTCATTATAGAGGCTATCTGATTTGTTGCTATCATTAGAAACTTGCCTTCTAGCTCATCAGGCCCTGTTGATTTATGAATATTGATATTTTTTAATCCTTTTCAGACTTTAAAACAAAATGCTGGAAGTTGACTCATGTACTCTTTAACCTCGTTTTGTTCAAGCTGATCTCTAAAACGGTGTTCTCTTTGAAAGTTTGGCAGATCAACAAAATAATTATCTAAAGCATCTGTAACTTTTTTTGGTTCATCTATCAGGTTATCCCCAATCTGTAAGTACGTTATTTTTTGTGGATCTACTCCACCTCAATTAATTAAGCGGTTTATTGTTTGCCAGATTTTTCATGGATCTGTGTTACTACCCATTTATTCCTATAATATACTGCTTTAGCTTTTTTAGTAGATTTTTAACACTCATTTAATTTTTGTTTGAACAAGACCCAATCACTGTCCTGTTCTGTTTTCCTAGTCTTGTGTCATAGTCTATTTTTAACTCTAATTTATTTTCATGATCTTCTCATTTATCCAGGGGAGTCACTGTTCTTTTAAACTTTTTTACATTTAGGAGCATGTGTATCACATATATTTCAAAAAGTTTCTAAAAAAAAAATAGTTAACTGCCAGATCTAAGTCTGGTATCAACTTGCATCACTCCCAGATTTTATTCTCTATGCCTGTCAAACATTTATCAGTGAAGTGTTGCATGTTGTAAAGGAGTGAAAGGACTCCAGCATCAGGTTCTTGTTAGAGATAAACAAGTGGAAGGAACGACAAACAGTGGCAAATCATGTAATAAACAAGTTTATTACAAAAGCACAGACTTATAACCTGCAGTAAAGCTAATATACTGGGAGAACAAGTTTCCCTACGTCTAGACGCAGCAATTCTTAGCAAACCTTTCTAGAACCATGCTTTTTATAGTAAGATAAGGAAAAAGATGTGACATTTCTTATTGGCTGAAGCAAGTGGTACCATTACATTACTGGATAGAAAATGTAGAGTCCGCAGAAAGAAAAACATTACGTTATACATAAGACGTAACATTAGTTAGAACAAAGACAGCACATAAATTGTAGCAGGTGCAAGGTCATTATGGTGCAAAGCAATGTCAGCAGAAATACATGTGTTCAAGAATACTTTGGTAAAAAGATATGGTTAGGCCCAAAGCAAAAACGCCTCATATAAGCAAATAAACATTACATCTAACAGAAAACTAAGAAATAATACTGTAAAATAAATGTATACTGTATAGTATATACACTTAGCAAGCATGATCCCTAGTACCCACACTTGTACAGTGGATACCCATTACTGCATATTAGTGCAATACAGTAATATCACAGTAATAATAAACCATCTGTCATTGGCATGTGCATGAGGGTTCAAGGGGCGTGGGACCCACTGGCAACATTCCCCTCCTTGTTGCCTCAAAAGGGGCAACACAACCATAGGGAAGCAGTTGGAATCATTTACAAGCTAGAAGCATGAGTCTTGTAAAGGAATGTTAATGATACTATTGTATGATAGTATGCCGCAGACAGTAAAGCGTTAGAATTAATAATATATGAGAAAAAATAAAACAGGGTTATATTTGTGATGGATAATCACAGATTGAAACCTAAATGGAGACAAAAATTTATGTAATTTGTAAAAAGCAGACAGATATTCAGGGTTACTGTAAAAAATGGGCCTGTTCAGGAGTTGGTACAGGGGTCATCACAGATGGAGCACAAATGGTGTGTTTGTAAAATATAGTGCAGAACTCAGGGATGTCAACACCACAATTGAAATATGTGGAAAGATGTTAACATGTGATACCACATATAACACAATATGATATAACAATATCTATTGATGAAGAAGAGTTTACGGAATCCACTTTGAGAGTGGATATTGTAGATGCTGCCTGGTGTTGAGGTGTGGCACACCCTTGAGCTTCGTTGAAGAATCTGTTGATAATGTCTCTTGACAGAAAGGTCCTTATAAAACATATATGACTAGTTTAGAAAGTTTAACAGTCTATAGAGTTTCTCATTTGCGAAAAGGTGGTAACCCCACAAGGCACATGAGGCTATGCAGATGGTAATTGAAAGATGAAACACCATTATAGTAAGAAAGAAAATGTTTATGTTGCTGGCTGCTGGATGGCTAAATTGGCAGATGGCTTGGCAAGAGGTGTGTTAGATTGTGCATTGAGTCATTTAAGGAAATATCCACACACACTGGCGTAGCGTTTGTGTTGTGGTAGTTGATGACACCCTGGCACAAAGATTAACAGTTTATAAGTAATAATTAGTCTGTATAAGGTGTCAGCCAGGCTTGGAAAGAGCAGCAATGGAAAAAATGGATGTCTTGCTTGAAGATCAACTGAAGAAGAATCTTCTTGCTGAAGATAGGCAATTGCCCCCACCAGAGGCTTGGCTTAATAGTAGGCAGACACAATAGGCTTGATTGTAGTGTCTGAATGGGTTGGGCCTTGTTTAGCTGATTTAAAGGTTTACAAACAGGTGTAATTTTGCTGAAAACATTACATTTTGTAGAGGTAATAATATTTTGTTTTATGTAGTTATTTTTATATGGAGCCAGTCAGGCACAAAGATGGCAATGACATTGAAGCTGTGGCAGCTGTTTTTCTTTCTTTTTTTTTTTTTGAGGAAAAATATGAATGTTTTGGCAACTTAGATGAAAGTGTTACTGCTATTGTACATGGAGATGCTGTGTGTGCCACACGGTGCAAATCTGCAAACTTGTAAAGTGTGTTAGAAACTGACTTAAGAACACGTAAATAACAATATTAAACCAATGACTTTTTTGTTTTGTAAAGAGTTGTGTAACAGAGCCTAAATGTCTGACAATTGTGGAATGAGAAAAATAAAAATGGGGCATCAACCACACACCTGGGGGTGTAGGCCGAGGTCCAATAATACCATTTGACCATCTGTGAATTTATGACAATGTTATGGTTACACCCTGCTTTTAAATCACAGAAGAGGCTATTACAGTGATGAACATGTTTTCCTGTCTATGTGTTGCTGGCAGGCCTAACTGAGGCCTGCGTTATAAAATCTTGTAATGTTATAATAAAACACTTTAAATGTATAGTTTATAGCAATATGCCCGTTACACTATGCTATAGTGGGACAAATATATATATTATTGGCCTGTGCCAACTAATAATAGGTTTATTGCACCTGTGACAAGTGAAAGGGTCTATCTTTTTACACTGTATAGTGAAATACTCCAAAGTACTTAGTGAGGTAAGGCCGACTATGGAACCTTGACGCAAAGGTTCTGGAGCAGAATTTAAATTATGCCATATTATTTTGTTAAGATTTAAAATTACAAATGTGCATAGAGTGCACTTTATTTTGCAGGGGTCCCTGGAAGTGATGACACAAACGAGGCATTAATTTGTCGTGGTTTTGCTTGGAACATAGTGTAGGGGGTGGGTCAGCAATGCTGGCCCCAGTATCTAGGTTTGGTTATGGGCAATAAAAACATTTATAAATGTGGAGCAGTCTGAACAGACACTTAATAAAGTGTACCAAGATGTATATTAAATCATAATTGAATAAACATAAAACATAAACATGTTTTGCAATAGAACAAGATCAGTATTGAGCATAATGCATACGATACATTTGAAACACAGATGTCTGTTACAAATGTAGACTGCAAGGATAGTTGAGAGTCCAGGAATTTTAGAGCATTGTGACTGCATTTGTGTTGACCACGACCATGGAATAAGTTGCAGAGAGAGTGGAACACAGTTTGTTTGTAAGTTGCAGCCCTTGATAAAAATTACTTGGTTTTGGTTGAAGGAATTATTTGAGCAAGCCACCACTCTGTTTTTGTTAACTTTTAAGGCTTTTTCAGGGGGATACAATGCTTTAGAACTTGTGCTAATAGAAGGCAGATGATTGTATCCATTGCTGTAATGCTACAGAAAGTTGGTTTGTATTTGTCTGACAGGATAAGAGAGCTGAAAAGATAATCAAAATATATGAATATGTGGAAATACATACACAATCCTGTCCCTCCAACTCTTCTGGACTGAGCTGGGCTATACTGTTAGAATACACTGGGTCTTTTCAAAACCTGTAAGTAACAAATAGTTATTAACAAATACACATTTTGTTTTATTTTTCCCTATGGGAAGAAAGTGACATACCTTGCAACCTCTATGGGTGTTGCACTGGAAGGAAGGGTATTTTGGTCCCCCCCCCAAGCTCCTACTGTGGAAAAAGAGGCAACTCGAGCAATGTAACAATAAAGGGGTTGAGCTGTTGGTGGTGACATGGATGCTGAAACAGAGATGGTCTGGTTATTTTAGTAGCCAGTTATGCAACACCTTAAAAAGGTGTTTGTTTTTAGTACATATAATAAAATTATATTGCAATTATTTTAGGAAAGGTGGCTTTATACATTACCAGAAGATAGGGAACTGTCGTTTTCCTAGGGGAAAGAAGGAAAGAAAGAAAGAAAGAAAGAAAGAAAGAAAGAAAGAAAGAAAGAAAGAAAGAAAGAAAGAAAGAAAGAACAAGATATACAATGCTGAAAATAAAACAAGATTATTTTGATAGGATAAAAGAAGCAAAGCGTCCCTGGGTTCCCTTATCCTAAGCTATACAAAATGTCAGCTGAGTTTCTAAAAGATCCGGAGTGATGGTAATACCGTACGTATGTATATTTTAGAAGAAAAACAATTTTTAAAATAAAAAAAAAATGATTATACCATGGTTACACATAAAAACAAAAGTCATTGTTTTTAACTGTAGATGGTAAACTTTTTTAAAACAGCTGTAATATATATTTTTTTAATAGGATGCTATCCTTAAGCACTTTGAGTAGTAAGGGAATCATGTGATATTGTTTAGGGACAAAGAAGCTATGTTACAGCCAGACCTTTGTGGAAGAAGGCCTTGGGTGTTGGCTGTGTTGGGTGCAAGCCCAGAAGAAAAAAAAAATGACTGTCCTTTTTTTTTTCGGGCAGATGCCTAATACTGTATAAAAGGTGAAATTGTAGGTTTACTCTTGGTGTGTTTTCATGAAAACATGCATTTTGAGTGGAAATGGATGCTTTAGGTGGGGACACACGTCAAGTTTGAAGCGGTAGTGACAGAGAATATTGAAACACAAGAAGGTCAAGTTACTAGCTAAAGGTCACATAGTATGAAAATGATGGTTGTTGGGAATGAAACACAGCCATTTGGGTTTGAAACAGTAGTGCAGTCAAGTACTGAGCTGCATTAAGGTACAGTACATACCTTTGTGAGAGAACAAAAATTAATACATAGGATGTGAATTAACACAGTTATAGTACTGTATCATGGAACCAAGTGGCCATTAAAATGCAGTGCATTATAAAATGGCTCAATATGGAAATGGGGGATACAATTACCTGTTCCATGAAATACAGTGCCATGGGACAATGCAATGACACCAGGAGCAAAGAAAAATAGATATATATGTGTTTATATCTTACTACTGTTACTGCAGTGATTTAAATCCAGTCACGAATAGGGTTAAGTAATTTGGCTGTTAGCCCAGAGGGGCTGGCAACAGTCCTAGCTTACACGTGGTTGTGTATTAGTTGCTCTTCTTAAGGAAAACTTAAATGAGATTTTTTTAAATGTATAAAACAACAAACCGTTGTAAGCTGAGCCCACTTTAAAACACTGACCAGTCATAAACACACTTTTGAGAACACAGCAGAGTACACATTTTAGTAACTTGTAATCTTTGCAAACAAAGAATTTTTTTAGCACGTCTTTCTCAAACACCATCCATATTGACCTACACGAACAATCAACAACATGCCACGCCCTATAGAATCTCTATAGAATTATCTGAGACAGCAGGATTCCAACCATAAGGAAAATCTTGTACAACAACCCCCTATATTACAAACAGCAAAAACAACTGGCTAGCGATGACCCTGAAATGTAGATAACCGCACCAATAATTAGGCACAGAGCACAAAACAACCATAGTATATAGCATTGAGTCTCAATGTATCCTAAAGTGAATGGCAAAAACAATTGAATAAACACATATATATCACACCCACACTGTTGCAGATGACATTAGAACAGCTTTAAACATTTACTCAAGGTAAGCAGTGGTTCTTGAACCATAAAAAAAAAAGTCCAAGACAAAAATAGGGAGCGAACTTTAAGAACACTTACCAGATATCAGTTTGAGAAGAAACAGCTGCTTGCCCTCCAGGATCAAATGGGACAGTTTTTCATTTCATAATCTCCGATTGTTTGGTCACAAATTGAACAACAGGCAGAAAGTCTGATATCTTGGGTGTCTGGCTAGCTAGCATAATGAAGATGCCGCTTCTGCTGAATGAGTGGAGGTCTGTCAGCATTTTACATTAATATGAGATATTATTAATGTCTGTAAATCCAGTCTTTTTGTTAGAAAGGACTGTATAGGGCAATCAAATGCTGACTTTCTTCCAATGCTGGTAGAGCAGCACATATTTAGCACTAGGCAGAAATGCCGAGTACAGAATTTCCTATTGACCTTGTGTGCAGCACAAGTCTGATTAGCCCTCTGTAGGGAGTAGACACACTGACAAACAACATAAAAGCAAGCACATTTGGGAAACTTGAAAATTAGCCTGGAGCTGTCATCTACTGCTTTCCGGTTCCCGGAGACAATCAGTCATCACGGGAGGCTCACTGTGACTAAAGGCTGTGTGGGTCTGCCACACCCGCTACCACTGTAAGTACAAGCAGGTCCAAGTAGGCAAAATGAAGATTGCACTACACTACTCGACCACTGTAAGTATGAGCAGATCCAAGTAGGCAAAACGAAGATTGCACTACACTATTCGACCACTGTAAGTTTGAGCAGGTCCAAGTAGGCAAAATGAAGATTGCACTACACTACTTGACCACTGTAAGTACGAGCAGGCCCAAGTAGGCAAAACGAAGATTGCACTACACTGCTCGACCACTGTAAGTACGAGCAGGCCCAAGTAGGCAAAACGAAGATTGCACTACACTGCTCGACCACTGTAGGTACGAGCAGGCCCAAGTAGGCAAAACGAAGATTGCACTACACTGCTCGACCACTGTAAGTACGAGCAGATCCAAGTAGGCAAAATGAAGATTGCACTACACTACTCGACCACTGTAGGTATGAGCAGGCCCAAGTAGGCAAAACGAAGATTGCACTACACTACTTGACCACTGTAAGTACCAGCAGATCCAAGTAGGCAAAACAAAGATTGCACTACACTACTTGACCACTGTAAGTACGAGCAGGTCCAAGTAGGCAAAATGAAGATTGCACTACTCTACTCAACCTTCAAAATTAATTGAAGGCGAAGTTTCCCTTGTTTAATCTCGTCCTTGCCCAGCCGCCAATTTGTAAAGGAGTGAAAGGACTCCAGCATCAGGTTCTTGTTAGAGATAAACAAGTGGAAGGAATGACAAACAGTGGCAAATCATGTAATAAACAAGTTTATTACAAAAGCACAAACTTACAACCTGCAATAAGGCAAATATACTGGGAGAACAAATTTCCCTACATCTAGACACAGCAATTATCAGCAAACCTTTCTAGAACCATGCTTTTTATAGTAAGATAAGGAAAAAGGTGCAACATTTCTTATTGGCTGAAGCACGTGGTACCATTACATTACTGGATAGAAAATGTAGAGTCAGCAAAAAGAAAAACATTACATCATACCTAAGACGTAACATTAGTTAGAACAAAGAGGGCACAGAAATTGTAGCAGGTGCAAGGCCATCATGGAGCAAAGCAGTGTCAGTAGAAATACATGTGTACAAGAATTCTTTGGTAGAAAGATATGGTTAGGCCCAAAACACGTATGCCTCATATAAGCAAATAAACATTACATCTAACAGAAAACTAAGAAATAATACTGTAAAATAAATGTATACTGTCTAGCGTATACACTTAGCAAGCATGATACCTAGTGCCCACACTTGTACAGTGGATACCCATTACTGCATATTAGTGCAATACAGCAATATCACAGTAATAATAAACCATCTGTCATTGGCGTGTGCATGAGGGCACAAGAGCCCTGCCTCAATGATAATTTTAATAATATTGTAAATTCTGCACTTGCAATTTAGAAAATTTTACCCAGATAGGGTCATGGTCTTCTAGATAAAGTGGGAGAATTCCAGAAGCCATTACTTCAATTTGGAGTGATGTAAATAATAATGACGGACTGTTCCTTGGGTTAAAGTATTTGTATATCTTGTAGGATTTTTTATATGCTGCGTTAACCCAAGTACTGAAATTATTTCTTTAAGTTGCCTACATCTTGGTCTGAACCAATCACAATTCATATCATCCATTAATACTACTAACTTGCCCCCTGTACAAATATATATTTTATTTACTACTGCTGCTATCATTCCAAAATTTGCCTTTGGGGGTGAGTTAACAACTCCAAAGACTGTTTTCAATTTTTCTATAATTAATGGGGTTTGTTTTTTACTATACAAAACCCAGAGCATAATTTGCCATAATAAAAGAGTGTTTATTATGGCAAACACGCACTGGGTTTTGTTTTTACTGTGCATGCGCCAGGCTAGCACTACTCTCCGCTCTTCCACATTCTCCTAACCCCAGCAATCGCCACTCTACTCGGCGGTAAATACATTATTTTTTTTTTAAAAAAGAGAAACGACTGCCCAAAACCAATTCAGCTGCCTCCTACCAAGAGCAGGACTCATCCTTCCAACAGCTGCGTCCAACCGCTGACACTGCTGAAACTCAGTCAGACAGTGGCCACACCAGACGTCTTCTGTTTATTTTATATAATTGCTGTGGAGAAAAAAATGAACCCCAACAATTATATAAAATAAAACATGGATTGGGGTGTGTAAACTCGAAGATTACGCACACCCGATGGGTTAGATGCTAGTCATAAACCCCTCGTGTGTGTGTAAACTTCTCGTTACACACCCTGACCCATACTTTATTCTATTTTTCTTTACCACTAGATACTCAACATTATTATGACTTCCCTTGAGCAGAATATCCACATGACCCAAGACAGGAAGCAGGAAGATGAATGGATGACAGGGACACCTGAACCAGGCATAAAGAGAAAAGCAGAGGAATAGAAGCAGCATAAGAAAGAAAACGGGGGGCAGGAGAGCAAAAACACGAGTAGAGGAAAGATAGACAGCAAAACATGGAAGGCCATGGTTACAAATGCCCACAGTCTGGGAAATAAAATCCCAGACCTGGAGGCCTTGCTAGTAGAGGTGGACCTGGACATGGTAGCAACAACAGAAACTTGGTACAATGCTAATCATGGATGGGACATAAATGTACCGGGTTATGCTTTGTTCAGGAGGTATGGGGGAGTAAAAAAAAGGGTGACCCTGTATGTCAGAGAAGGTATAAAGGCAACAAAGGTGCAGGGTAGACAGGGGGGAGGCCGAATCACTGTGGGTCACCCTTGAGCCTGGTAATAGCACATTAATCCACACAGGGTTGATCTACAGGCCTCCAGCACGGTGGGAGGAGGTGGATAGGGAGCTAGCAGATGAAATACATGAGAAGGCAACAAAAGGGGAAGTTGTGCTGGTGGGTGGTTTCAGTATGCCAGACATGGATTGGACCACCCCGGCAGCTGCTTTAATCAGGAGCTGAGACATCCTAGATTCCCTACAGAGGGAAGGCATCAGGTAGCTAGTGCTTGATCCCACCAGAGAAAGGACAATTCTGGACCTAGTACTGACCAATAGGGACAGAATCACTGAAGTCCAGGTAGAAAGTCAACTGGGGTCCAGCGATCACCACATAGTGTGGTTTAACATGGGGACAGGGACACTGTCAAGTCACAGAAAGGCAATGGTCATAGATTTCTGAAGGGTGGACTTTGCTAAGATGGGGAGATGTATCGAAGAAGCCCTGGTGAGAAGGGATGTAGGAGGGGGAATTGAGGAGCAGTGGGAACACCTAAAAGGAGCCTTAGACAAGGTGACAAACCAATGCATCAGGTTGGTAAACAAAGGCAAGAGAAGAAGGAAACCACCATGGTTCTCAAAAGATGTGGCAGACAAAGTAAGGGCCAACAGGGTGGGCTTCAGGAAATATAAGGAGACTCAAAAGGAGGAAGACAGGGATGTGTACCTAAAGTATCTAAAGGAAGCAGGGAAGGCTGTTAGGAGTGCAAATGTGTGGACTGAGGAAAGATTAGTGCAGACAGTGAAGAAATGGGACAAGACATTCTATAGGTACATCCGCGAAAGAAGAAAGTCTGGGGAAGGGGTTGTAAAGCTCAGAGGGGAAGAAGGGGAGTGTAAGAAGTGAGACCTGAAAAAGGCAGAAATATTGAATAAATACTTCTGTTCACTAGTCACTGAAAAGGAGAAGGGTCAGGGACCACAGTTAGGAAACAGATATGAAGGGGGGGGATGTGAATACCAGTCCATTACTGTGGAGAGAGTTCTGGAGGAGCTCACAAAACTGAAGGTGGACAAAGCAATAGGGCCAGAAGGCATATATCTGAGGATATTAAGGGAGCTGTGGAGGGAGCTAGCAGCACCTCTGGCAGCCATGTTCACTGAGTCACTCAACACAGGAGTGGTTCCAGAGGACTGTAGGAGGGCACATGTAGTCCCTTTTCACAAAAGTAGTAGCAGGGAGGAGGCAGGGAACTATAGGCTGGTCAGTCTCACCCCAGTAGTGAGTAAGATCATGGAGGCACTGCTTAAAGAAAGAATAGTGGGACATGTGGAATCCGACGGTGCCCAATATCCAAGGCAACATGGATTCACAGCAGGAAGGTCGTGCCAAACAAATATGATAGATTTTTTGACTGGGATACAAAGGAGGTAAATCGGGGGAGCAATGGACATCACCTACCTCGATTTCTGCAAGGTCTTCAACACCGTCCCACATAAAAGGCTGGTTAGCAAAATGGGTAGTCTGGGAATGGGCCACAAGGTGGTAAACTTGGTTAGAAACTGGTTAATGGACATGAGGCAGAGGCTGGGGGCAAATGGGATCCAGTTCGGGGAGAGGGGGGTGACAAGTGTGGTGCCTCAGGAATCAGTCCTTGGGCCAGTCCTGTTTAATGCCTTCATCAGTGACATAGCAGATGGGCTGGAGGGAAATGTCTGCTTGTTTGCAGATGACACCAAGATCTGCAACAGGGTTGATACTCAAGATGGGGTGCAGAAAATGAGGAGAGACCTGGGGAAGCTTGAAGAGTGGTCCGAGGTGTGGCAGCTGAGGTTCACTTCAAAGAAGTCCAAAATAATGCACCTGGGATGAGGGAGCCCTGGAGAGAGCTACAGGATGGGAGGGAAGAGTTGCTGGCAGTCACCAAGGAAGAAAGGGATCTGGGAGTTATCATTTCAGACAACCTAAAGGTGTCTAAGCAGTACACAAAGACTGCAGGGAGGGCCAGTAGCATGCTGGGGTGCATAGGCAGAGGTATCAGGAGGGAGGTGGTGTGATTCCATTGTATAAAACACTAGTGAGGCCTCACCTAGAGTACTGTGTACAATTCTGGAGGCTGCACCTTCATAAGAACATTGACAGTGTGGAGGTAGTCCAGAGAAGGGTGACAAAGATGGTACAGGGCTTGCACCAGAAAACATATGAGGAGAGATTAAAGGACTTCAGTATGTACTTGCTGGAGGAGAGTAGGGAATGGGGACACATGATAGAAACCTTCAAGTACCTTAAAGGCATACAAAAGGGGCAGGGGGCAACATCTTCCAATATAGGAGGAGTACAAGAACTAGGGGGCATGATATGAAATTGGAAGGTGGCAGGATAAGGAGAAATGTGAAGAAGTTTTTCTTCATGGAAAGGGTGGTAGATGCATGGAACAGTCTGCCACAAGGGTTGGTGGGAGCGAGCGCAGTGGAGGGATTTAAACATGCATGGGACAGGCAAGAGGGAACCCTAGAAGTGGGAAGGAGAGGAGAAAGCTGTTGATCAAGTAGAGTCAGAGGCCGAAAACAAGGGTAGGACTTATGGGAAGACTGGATGGGCCTAGCGGTCCTTATCTGCCGACAATTTCTATGTTTCTACTGTATGTTTCATTGTAGTATGAGCTAATCTTTTTTATGTACTTTTATTGCAGCCAAAACCTGAAAAATTGTTGAAATGAGAAACGTCAACAGTACATGAAAGGGTTATTTGCATCAACATTTCAAGTTGTATCTTCATTACTTCCCACCAACCTTTTATTTTGGGGTAGGTCCACCAACAGTGATACTGTACAAGGTTCCTCTTTGCTGACAACCATGCCAGCAGTCAGAGCCATTACTGGGGGGGTGGCTACAATTGCAGGTGGGCCTGTGTTAGGAGGGGGCCCGGTTGGTGGCTACCAGCATTATGCCGGTAGTGTGTGTTCCTGTTGAGTAAGCCTGGCAGCACATGTACTGACATGTGCTACTGTATACTGCCACTTGCTGGAGCATGGTCAGAAGTTAAAGAGGACAGGAAATCATTTCTAACTGGCAGCTGTTTATAAGGTTCTTATTCTCAGAAATGATATGCATTCTCTAAATTTCCATATTTAACTATATGTGAGTATGTGAATAAAAAGTGATGTGAAAAACTGTATTTTACATTGGTTTTTTTTCTGGGCAGTATTCTGTTACAGTTCTCATTGTGGAACCAGTAATTTGGAGTTTTTACTGTGTCACGGATTGTGTACAGAATTCTTATTATGAGCTGTTGGCTTTTTAGAATCCTGTTTAGAGTTCTGTGCACAAACTGTGACATAGCTAAAACTCCAAATTATTGGTTCCATGATGAGAACTGTAACAGAATGCTGTCCATGAAAACAAAATAATGTAAAATACAGTTTTTCATATCACTTTTTATTCAGGTACACTGAAATATGGATAGTTTAGGGAATGCATATCATTTCTGAGAATAAGACGTTTTATAAATAGTTGCCAGCTAGAAATTATTTTCTGTCCTCTTTAAACAAACAAATGAGCTTGTGAGCACTGCAGGAACATCAGCATGACACAGAGAAAGACACATCACACAGGAGCATCATCTAATTGGGAACCTTCCTGCCTAATTCAAAATTCGAGAGCTTTTATTCATTTTATTAATGTTCTGGTCCCCCCACCCCAGTCTGCTTTGGTGAATTAAATAAAAGCAAATGGGGTCAGGGGGAGACAGAGTTACACCAAACTAGTCTGATGTGCACAGAACGAGAAAGAGAGTGAAAGCCACCTTTATCCTTCCTAGTTCCACTTCCTGCTTCCAACCTTATTTCATTGTTGTCCGATGCTGAGCGGACACAGAGCTGCTGAGCTCAGCTGCAACAGACTTCCTGGTTTCTGTTTCCTCTGCCTGCCATCTGAGACCAATGATTGCAGTGATGCCACTTCTGGCTTAAAGCAGACTGCTTTCATGTTTCATTTCATTCATCGATCTACATCAAGCAGCACGGCCAACTTCTGGTCCCTGCTGTAAGAGCTGTAAATCAATCAGCTGTGCTCCAGCTTCCTTCTGTCCTGTGTATTTTGTGCTGGAGAGTTGAGAGATTGTTTTTCTGTTATGCAGGCTGCATCTGAGGGACTACAACTTTCTGCTGCAGTGTCTTCCCTGGGCTGGCTGGCACTGCTTGAGACGTCGGACTTCAAGGCAAACTTCAAGGAAGACTGCTTTGTTTTCTGAATCCTGCCCTTTTCCTGAAAAAGCAGGGGGTAGACTAGTATGTTACTTTGTAACATTTATGTTTGATGTTGTGACTTGATAATTAAAACAGTCTGGAGGGGAAGGCAGATCATATTTTAAAGTACAGTATATGCAGATTTGTCATTCATTGTGATTGTGTTGCTTACCAAGTAAGCCCCCAAAAAGTGCTAGCTAGGGAGGTGGGTGGTGGAAGCCAGGTAGGATTGAGTGAATGGACACCATAGCATAAAAAAGAGAGTGGGAGACAGGAAGAATTGACATGAGAGGTCATTATGGTCATAAAAAAAAGTGCTGGTCCAGGAAGGTGGGTGGAGGGTGGAAAGGTCCATGCCAGATGGAGGGACTTGTTGAAATAAATTGCACAGATCTGAGAAGACGGGTTGGTGGGTGGAGGGTGGATGGTCTGTGCCAGGTGGGGGACCTGTTAAAATGTTATGCTTGTTTGGGCAGGTGGGTGGAGGGTGGGATAGTCTGCACTGAGTGGGGAGCTTGCTTAAATGTATTGTGCTTGTCTGGAAAGGTGAGTAGAGGGTGGGAGGGTATGTGCCACGTGAGGGGCTTGTTAAAGGAATTGACAAGGATTTCCCCCCACTCCTATAATAAGATAGCTGATACTGGTGATTGTCATTTCAACAACTTTTCAGAATGTTATTATCAGACAGTATTTCTGTGAAAGGGATCATAGTTTGGCTCAATAGGTGGTTAGCTGATCCCTTACACTTTCTGATTGCTCTGACATGCTCTCATTCTCAGGCAGGTAATGACTAGGAGCATGGGGACACACCCCATTGAGTTCATGGTTTCTGCTTGTGCGGCATTTTATACATACAATAGCCAGCTGGAGATTAACGAACCCTAACTGGTCATTATTATGTATAAAAATGCCACTGAAATGGAGCCCAATTGACTTCAATGGAGCATGCCCCCACGCACTCAGTGGTCACACGTCATTGCATACCTTAGCATGGGAGTGTATCAAAGCAGTCAGAAAGTGGAAGGGATCAACTGGCCATTTCATCAGGCCAAGCTATGATCCCTTCCACAGAAATACTGACTGATAATAAAGTTCTGAAAAGTAGCCGGAATGACTATAGCCAGCATCTGCTATCTTAATGTATAAATAATGTATGGTAGAACTCTGCTGTATGTCAGATCCTTTTTATACAGTCGTTATGCCATCGATGTGACATCACTATGTTGTTAACTCACTGATGGTTCGTCACATCAATGGCATAACAAATCCGTGCATGCATGCATGCATGCAGCCCGAAACAGTGGCCTTCCTGAAACGACCGCCGTGGTGACAGCATGACCTGGAGCAGAGTGGCGGTGACTGAAATAGCAATAGTAAGGATCCTGTTTGATTTTTTTAACTAGTTATGATAACCATATACTATAAAATATAATGTATGGTAATATATTAGC
Source organism: Neoceratodus forsteri (assembly GCA_016271365.2). Classification (NCBI taxonomy): domain Eukaryota; kingdom Metazoa; phylum Chordata; order Ceratodontiformes; family Ceratodontidae; genus Neoceratodus; species Neoceratodus forsteri. Next base: position 1,552,058,326 of record CM057453.1, on the reverse strand, counting down.
AACCAGTTTGTGTAACTGTCTCAAGGTTACCATGGTGATGTAAACTGCTCGAGCTTTGCTCTCGAGGTTTACGTAGTTCGTTTGTGGAAGCTGCAACTGCACACAGTGGGTCGTGAGGGCTGGAAGAGCCTGTCCTCTCCTGGAGTGAATCGGCAAGATCACTCCCCACCCCCCGGATTGCTCGAGGGGTTCGTTTGTGGAAGCTGAAACCACACACAGTGGGTTGCGAGGGCTGGAAGAGCCTGTCCTCTCCTGGAGTGAATCGACGAGATCGCCCCCCACCCCCCGGATTGCTCGAGGGGTTCGTTTGTGGAAGCTGCAACCGCACACAGCAGGTCACGAGGCTGGAAGAGCCTGCCTCCCTGAGTGAATCGACAGATAGCCCCCACCCCCAGATTGCTTGAGGTAGGAATCGAGCTAGAGCAGTGCAAGGCTCCTGCAGAAATGTGTGTTGTTCTCTGGCGTGTTGTTGCTTTGACGCCAAACCACTTTCAAAATGGGCCTGTAACAAAGGACCCTATTGCACCTTAAGAGTCGGCGCAGCACTACAGATAGTTTTTTATCAAGCATTTTTTCTGCATTTTAACTACAGTTTCCATGCTGCAAACAAGTCTCCTTAAGAGATACTAAATTTAGCATGCGAAATGCCTGCTGCAAGCAAGTTTCCTTACAGTTTTTAGCGAGTGAAATCTCTGTTGCATACAAGTCTCCTTAAGAGATACAGAATTTAGCATGTGAAATCCCTGCTGCAAACAAGTTTCCCTACAGTTTTGAATTTAGCAAGCAAGTTTCCTGAAAAAGTTTTAATTTATTCATGTAATCCTTGCTGCAAGTAGAGTCACTTACAGAGATTTTTGTAAGTCCTTTGTCCTTACCTGGCCCCACCTTTAAATCCTCAGCTTAAAATCTCTCCCCTGTCTCCTCACCTAGGGGTTCATTTGTGGAAGCTGCAACCGCACACAGCGGGTCGCGAGGGCTGGAAGAGCCTGCCCTCCCTGGAGTGAATCGTCAGTAGATCACCCCCACCCCACAGATTGCTCTGAGGTAGGAATCGAGCTAGGAGCAGTGCAAGACTCCTGCAGAAATGCGTGTTGTTCTGCCCCACTGGTGCTGTGCGCTGGCTCCCCACCACCCACACCACAACCCTTGGTTGGCTCTCTAATTTATATACGGAGTCATGTGTGGTGCAGAACCAATCAGCCCACTTCACCACCTGCAGGTTATATTCGTTGAACACTTGGGGGATCCTGCCTGCCAACACTTATCTCCCTTCCTTCTTCCCATACACCAATATGTCTCTAATAATACTCTGTATACTTGCTTATTCCTCACAATTCTGTCCCCCCCTTCAAAGAATCTCTCAGCACCACTGTAAATGCACATCTACTAGAATCCCAGCCACCTCGGGCACGTCCCCCCATCGCTCATAGCCCTCCCATCTGTTCTCCGCTCTCCACCAACGTACCCCACATGCTGAACCACCCCACTGCCCCCCCACACCCACCACTGACACCCACCCCCCTGCCCCCAGTACATAGTGGAAGGTGGTCCCTCTCATCCTAGCCATACCTACTCTTAACTCCCTACCCATCCCCTGCACTGCCCCCCAGATCCTTGCATCTGCCCAAGCACCTTTACCACAACCGCTGTAGTCCTTTTCTCTGTCTCATCACCCTACTCCTCATGCTCTCTGGGAATGTCCACCCTAACCCTGGACCGGGACCTGCTACCCCCCCGTCGCCCCCTACTGGACATGGCCTCCGCATTGCCTCTATGAATATCTGCAGTCTCCCAAGGAAGACTGCTGCACTCCAGTATTGAGTCTCCCAACACACACCCAACATTATTGCCATAGTGGAGACCTGGCTCTCCCAATCAACTCCAGAATCTGCTGTCTCCTCCCAGCTTCACCTCTTTGGGAAGATCGTGTGGAGGCCAAGTGTGGCGTGGTGTGCAGTCTACCTGCGTGACTCCCTTCTGGGCCACATACTACCTACCCCCAAGCTCGACCATGGGGCCCAAGCCATCACCCTAAAAATCACCCCTGACTCGGGCCATGGCCCACTTTACCTCACAACCACCTACATACCCCCACGGGAACAAAGTCTGGCTATCCGCTCTCTCACTGACTATCTCTCTACCCTGCCACACAAGGCTGAACAGCTCGTCCTAGGAGACATCAACATCAACTGGCTTGGCCCCACTACAACGCACATTAAGGCCAACTTCACAGCCTTTGACCTATCTCAATTAGTCACTCGGCCCACTAGATTTAACCAGTCAAGTGGGACCAGCTCCCTCCTAGATACAGTACTCTCAAACTGCCCACACAAAATCAAGTCTGTTAACATCCTAACCAACTCCCTTAGCGACCACTCACCTATTCTCTGCTTCTGGTCCTCCCCCACGCTCAGTCCTGTGCACCATGCCACCCCTTGTCACCATTTCCACCCCGGGGGCCTTAATAAGCTTAAGCAGTACCTTGCCCAGCTCGATTGGTCCCTGATCTCCCTCGCAACGGATATGGACACTGCTCTAGCCTTCCTCACCAGTGCCTTCTGCAAGGCCTGCGACCTCTTTGCCCCTATCACCAACACTCACTCCAAGAGACAAAATGCTGCCTGGATTTCCCCTTCTCTGATTCAGCAACTGAAGCAGTGGGATAACCTATGGCACACTGCTGTTGAGTCCGGCAGGACAGCTGACAGGCAAGCCTATAATGCCGCTCACAACCAATGCACCTGGGCCATAAGACAAGCCAAGGCCAGTTACAATCAAAATGCCTTGACCTCATCCTGGGGCTCTGCCCGAGCTTTCTGGGATAACATAAAGGAGCTTAATGGGAAGACCTGCCCCCCAGATGGTTATTAAAGGCACAATTAATACTGACCTACCACATGTTGCTGACTGCCTCAACACAACATTTTCTGACCTAAGTGCAGTCCTTCCTGCCCACTTCTTTGACCCTATCTATGCATCCAACCACCCAGCTATTTCCCCACCCCCATTTCTCTTCAGGACCATCTCTCCCCACAATGCCAAGCCACTCCTCCTAAAAGCCCTCTCCTCCCACAACCTGAACTGTGACCCCCCTTGACTCCAGGATACTCCGCCTAACACTTGATGTCATGTTAGTCTCCCTCACTGACCTTCTTAACCGATCCCTATGCCTCGGCCAATTCCTGAGCGCATGGAAATTGGCTGAAATTAGCCCCATCCATAAAAACGGAGACCGCACATTACCAAACAATTACAGACCTATCTCCATCCTCCCCCCCACCAAGCCCTGGAGAAAATAGTATCCACCCAACTAGTGGATTACCTATCCAAGTACAACATACTATGCCCAGAGCAGCATGGTTTCTGCCCTGGTCACAGCAGCAGCACTACAGCCCTATTGGAGTACTCCCACCAAATACACTCTGTACTTGATGCTGGGGAGATCGCCTGAGCAGTGTTCATTGACCTATCCAAGGCCTTGGACACTGTGTATCACCCCCTAATGCTTGACTCCCTCTGTCAGCTGAGCTTCTCATGTGGCCCTCTGGCCTGGTTCTCCAGCTACCTCCGAGATAGATCCCAGTGAGTCAGATTAAATGGTATCCTATCAACTGCCCTGCCTGCACGCTCCGAGGTCCCTCAAGGCTCTGTCCTGGGCCCCACATTGTTCAGTCTCTTTTTAAACACCCTTCCCAGCTCCTGCTCAGGCAAAATGCTTCTATATGCCGACAACGCAATCCTCGTCGCCTCACACCCTGACCCACTCGCACTCCAGAGCTCCCTGCAACTCACCTTCAGCCAAGCTGAAAAGTGGTTCCTCGACCATCGTCTGGTTCTGAACCTCAAGAAGTCAAAATCTATGATTTTTGCACACTGCCAAAGCAACTCCAGAAATGCTCCCCTTCACATCATTCCCCGCACCCTCCACTCCCTTGAACAGGTATCAACATACAAATACCTGGGCATCACCTTCGCCTCAGCTTTCTCCTTCCATGCCCATCTTAACTATCTGTCCTCTGTCATGAATGCCCGGATTGGACTCCTCTACCACCACAAAGACGGCCTCCCTGAATTTGCCCTACGGCTGGCTATCACTTCCTCCATCCTGTCTTTAGTTGATTATGGACTCCCCATCTATGCTGCTGCTGACCCCACTGCCCTCAACAAAGTCCAGACTGCTATCAACAAAGCCTGCAGGCCGGTGCCCCCAGCAGAACGCACACATGCCAGCTCTACTCCACCTCTAACATACTCATGTTTGAAGAACGCCTGCAATATCACACCTGTATACTGGCAAAAAAGGCTGTACTTGGGCTTTGCCGCCCCAGGAATCACTACACCCCTTCAACGGGCCTCCCATTCGGTCATCACCCACAATACTACCAAAGCCACCTTCCAAGTGCCTAGAGCTAGGACCTCGCTCTCCCAAAGGTCTTTTCACTACAGAGCACCTTCCTGGTATAACTCCCTCCCCACGCACATTACAAACATCTTCAAAATCGGCCCCTTCAAAATTGCCCTACGCAAACACCTCAATGACACTCGGAGCTGTAAATGCTCATTATAGGGCTTTCCAAGAGCACCAGTCTGAACCAATTTGTCTCCTATAGTATTATATATGTACTTGCTTAGAACCACCTGTTGTAATCTGTACCCCACGCACTATAACCTGTGGACTCCACAGGGGCATGAAATAGCTTAGTTTGTATGCTCTACTGTATCTCACCTAGTGTATTTGATCACTGAAATGACTTGCATTTGTATGCTCTTTTTGTATCTCACCTGTATTGTTCTCCATTGTCTTGGATCACAAATATGTTGTCTCCCCTCCTTGTGATGAGGTGCCTTTGTAAATGAGTCTTTGACTCAAAGGTTTGTAAATCTGATTTGTGAAATAAATAAATAAATAAATAAAAGTAGTCGCTATGACAGTTTCTCTATGGTTAATAAACCTGTTACTGATATATGACCATACATTATCCTCTATGTAGTGGCTTATGTACACAAAGTTGGAAAATCAATTTACAATAAATTGAGTGAAATACAGCTGTTTAATGTTTGATCTTGTTTCTGGAAACATAAAAACATAGACTTTCACTGCAGATAAGGACTGCTTGGCCCACCCAGTCTGCCCATTTCCCTACCTATTGGTTAAGCTGCAGATCCTAGTTTACCAACACCCTACTTCCTCCTACCTCCCACTAGAATTGCTTTATGTCTGTCTCATGCATTCTTAAATTCCCCCACTGTTTTTGACAACATGACCTCCTCAAGAAGGCCGCTCCATGCATCCACCACCCTCACCATGAAAAAATACTTCCTCACATTGCCCCTGAGTCGTCCTCCCCCTCTATCTTTAAATTGTGCTGACTTGTTCTTGCACATCTCTTTTTCTGAAAGATGCTACCCTCTTGGACTTTGTTGATTCCCTTGAGGTACTTAATAATACAGTAATAATAATAAAATTTATTTATAGGGCGCCTTATCAAAAACCAAAGCACCTCACATTTTAAAAACAGAACAGACATCAGTAAAATTGACATTAAAGTAACAATACACCAGAAGAAAAAAGGAAAAAAATCAATCGCTGAAAGCTTGGTGCCACAAATACGTTTTTAGAGATTGCTTAAATCCCTCCACAGTTGTGCACTCCCATAGCTGACGGGGTAGAGAATTCCAAAGGGTGGGGGCTGCATACATAAAAGCTCTCACTCCAGATGTTTTTAAACATACCCTTGGAATCTCTAGCAACCACTCATCAGCTGAGCGGAGTGATCGTCCGAGGCAATAAGGGACCAGGAGCTTTTTCAGGTAGTCCAGGCCCAGTCCGTGTAGGGCTTTGAAAGTCAGCAGGCTGACTTTAAAGGTGATCCACCACTGTACTGGCAGCCAGTGCAGTTTGCACAGCACCGACAAAATATGACAGGATCGAGCAGGTCCAATCAAAAGCAGGGCCGCTGCATTCTGCACTAGCTGCAGGCAGTGGATTTCTACCCCAGGAAGCCCTAGGTAAAGGGAGTTGCAATAATCTAAGCGCAAGGAGACAAAGACATGGGCCAGAGTGGGAAGGTTGCTAGATGGAACCAGATGCCTAAACCTGGCAATATTCCTAAGATGGTAAAGGGAAGATTTGATGACAGCTGACACCTGTGAATGCAAGGTCAGCCCTTCATCAAAAATTACCCCCAGGTTACGCACCCATTCAGAGGTCGGCAGTGAGACGCCACCAAGAAAAATTCCTGAGGGTGAACCAACCCCAACCCCCCTATCTGGCAGCCAGGGTCCACAACCAACACCTCAGTTTTTTCTGAGTTCAACTTCAGCCAGCTGGAATCCATCCACTCCTGGATTCTTTCATACAGTTATTAAAGACTGAGACAGCTCCAACCTGGTTGGGTGCAAAAGAAAGGTAGAGCTGGGTATCATCAGCATAATAGTGAAACCTCAGCCCATACCTTCTTACAATGTCTCCGAGGGGTAACATGTACACCGCGAACAACATCGGTGACAGCACAGAGCCCTGAGGCACCCCACACAACAGAGAAGTAGGGCATGAAGAAAAAACCCCAGACACCACTCTCTGTGTTCTACCCATGAGGAACGAAGCAAACCACCTGAGGACTGTACCCAACAGTCCACAGATGTGCCTCAGGTGGCCCAGCAATACCTCATGGTCCATGGTGTCAAATGCTGATGAAAGATCCAGAAGAACCAAGATGGAACGGCTCTTCCGGTCTCTAGCCATCAGGAGATCATTGAGCACCCGAACCAGTGCTGTCTTGGTACTATGTCTCTTTCGAAAACCGTTCTGGAGCGGTTCATAGATGTCATGGATGGTCAAATGGTCCTCCAGTTGTGCTGCCACTACTTTCTCAATCACCTTCCCTAAAAAGGGAAGGTTTGAGATGGGTCTGTAGTTTGCATGGTGGTCTGGGTCCAAGGTAGCTTTCTTCAAGAGAGGTGTCACCACTGCCTCTTTCAGGGAGCTAGGAAACTCTCCAGATTCCAAGGAGCACCAAACTATCTGCACAAGGACTGGACCGATGACATCAATACAACCCAAAATTAGGGAAGTTGGTCCTGGATCCAAACTACAGCACATAGGGTGCATATCCTGGACAATCCGCATGACATCCATGAACTCCGGTCGGTTAAAGGTACTCCAAGAAAATTGAGGTGTAGTGACCTCAAACTGATCAAAAGCAATGCCCATAGAGTGTGCTGGCTGGAGTACCACTCTGATGTCAGCCATCTTATTAGCAAAGAATCGAGCAAGTTCATCGCAGTCTAATTGCGAAAAGGCTTTCCGGACTTGTAGACAGGTTGGGTTGCACAGTCTGTCCACAGTACAGAACAGCTGAGCTGGTCAATTCTGAGCAGCCGCAATCTCCCCGGACAGGAACTCTGCCTTCTTATGGGTGATTGTAGATTGATAGGCTTGATAATGGTCCATCAATCTAAGGTGGTCGGTATCAAGAGCGGACTTCCACCAGCAATGCTCTAACCTTCGTCCTAATCTCCACATCGCCCTCAGAGTCCCATCGAACTAAGGGGATCGAGGGTGATGGGAGAGATGGTGAACACGGATGGGAGCAATGGAATTCAGAGCCACCGAGACAGCTGAATTATAGGCTGTCACGAGGGTCTCTGGGTCACTGCTTGCGAACAAGACGGACGAGAGGTCAAGCACTGCCAATAGGCTATGAGAACTTATATCTCATAAAGGGTGGTACTTAACCATCTCCACAGGGGTAGGCCTACGAAGGGGGATGCTAAAACTGAACCCTACGGTGTAGTGATCAGACCACCCAACTGGTTCCACCCCCAAGTCAGATGTTTTGATCCCTAGGAGGAAGACTAAGTCAAGGGAGTGTCAATGTTTATGAGTAGCAGTGGCAACCACCTGTGTGATGCCCAGAGATGTCATTAACTGGAGGAAGTGCTGACCAAGTTCGTCGTCGACCCAAGCGTTAAAGTCACCCAGAACCATCAGTCTGGGTGACTCAAACGCAATGTGGATGACGAAGTCCGCCACTTCCTGAAGGAATCGTTTCTCATCACCGGGTGGACGATAAATGAGGGTGATTCCATAACCTACACCTGCTACTACGGCACACTCGAATGGCTCAGCCTCCTCAACTGGTACACTTGTGAGGTTAAGTTCAGTCTTGAAACAGACCGCAAGCCCCCCTCCCGTGGTCCAATCTCGTGCGGTGTATCACCGAGTACCCAGCTGGAGTTAAGACCTCCAAAATGGGGCCAGAATTCTCATCCAGCCAGGTCTCGGTGATGCATGCCAGGTCCACTGTTTTGATAAGATCTGCAATAATTGCAGTCTTGTTCTTGATGGACCTGGCATTGCACAACACCACCTGAGTTGGACGAACCTCCCGGGCCGCCCAAACCACTTGCCCACCACAATCGGTAGTGCCTTTGGGTATGGAAATCAGACATGGAGAACCACATTCTGAGTTCCATTTCACCCCAGGGCATCTCCTGGATCTTACCACCCCAATACAATGACTCCCCCTCATTCACCCTCCACTGTTCATAGCCCCCCACCCCCTCCATCTCCTTCGCACAATACCTAGCACTCTACAATGCTGGTAAACTGCAAACTCGAGGGGAAGACTGAAGAAAGGGTGGAGGGCACGGAGAGCAGAGGGTGAATAGCGCACAACTGTGGGGGCAGGCATCCAGCACATTCCGCACAACTCAATCAATAAACAAAATCTTCTATAACCAAATAACTCCAAACTATTCAACTAAAATAAATTAAATTAAATCAAATATCTAAACAATTTGAATCTAAGGCTTATAATTCGAGTTACTTCTAAACTCTCCTAAAATTTCCCAGATAAAACCCTCAAATAAATCACAATATAAACAATCCAACAGTCCTTTACAACAAATAACAGGCAGTCTATACTTGAAAGTTTTTGTCATGTCCCCCCTCTGCCTCCTTTCCTCGAGGGTATACATATTAAGCTCTTTTAGTCTCTCTTGATATGGCTTCTGGTGCAGACCCTGCACCATTTTAGTTGCTCTCCTCTGGACTACTCCCATCCTGTCAATGTCCTTGTGGAGATGGGGTCTCCAGAACTGCATGCAGTACTCCAGATGGGGTCTCACCAACTGTCTGTACAGAGGCACCACAACTTCCTGTTTTCTACTGATGATGCCTCTCCCTATGCATCACAATATCCCCCAGCCATCCTTACTGCCTTCTCACATTGCTTACCTACCTTTAGGTCATCTGATATGACTACCCCCAGGTCCTGTTCCATTTTTGTTGTCGTTAATACCTCTTCTCCCATTGTGTACTCTTCCCTTGGGTTTTTTGTTTCTCAGGTGCATTACCTTGCACTTCTTTGCATTGAATCTAAGCTGTCATACTTTTCTTCCAACCTTGCCAAGTCCCTTCCCATCCTTTCCACCCCTTTGTGTATCAACCCTGTTGCAGATCTTTGTGTCATCTACAAAAAGGCATACTTTTTCTTCCAGTCTCTCTGCAATGTCACCCATAAAGACATTAATGAGGACCCATCCTAGAACTGAACCCTGTGGTACCCCACTAGTAACCCTTCTTTCATCAGAGTGGACTCCGTTTACTATTACCCTGTGTCCTGTTGTCCAGCCAATATTTTACCCAGGCTCCCACCCTGGGACCCACTCCCAGGCTGGCCAACTTGTTTATTAATCTTTTGTGTGGGACTGTGTCAAATGCCGTGCTAAAGTCTAGATTGTAGCTTATGTAAGGTAATACTAGTTAAACTTACTTGTAAAATATTAGATAGTGTGAATTTGGTTATTTTACTTCAACATTTTGGTCCCGCGGCAGGGCCCCACAAAATGTTTTGCAGGGGGGCCCTTAATGTCTTGGGCACAGCTCTGCCATCAGTAATCTAATAGAATTATCTCCATTTTATTTAACCCTTAGGCTGCTGACAGAAAGAGAACACATAGTAATTCTGGACTGATATGTCAGTCCATGGCACAGCAAGGGTTAATCTTATTGGGATCAAATGAGCCCAGGCAAATATAGTTTGCTGAACGTATATGTTTTTCATGGATTTATGAATCACATTTGCTAGTTTCCAATTATATAACCATTTTTTTATTGATAAATATATTTGCTTCTGTATTCCATTTGTTTGTGATTTAATTTTAAAATCTTTAGTTCTTTATGGAGGGATTTTAATCATATAATAATATACTTTACTTGGCAGTTTTATATGAAAATATTTAGCTATTTTTTCTTTTGTTCTTAAATGTGCTGGTTAGTTATCCATAACACATAATTTTGTTTCCTTAAAAGAGTTTAAGAATTTAATCATGAATGAATTATACAATATGAAATGACAATTTATGGTTCCTATGCACTATGGGGCATTTTGCCTACACACTACAGATTCACAACGCGTAGGCAGTCCTAAATTTTATTTCCACACAATGGGGTCCCACAGACCCCTGCGTGCATGCATGGAAGAGGCAAGTTTCCCTTCCACTCTGGATCACCCTGCCAGTTACATGGCTACATGCACGGATGATCTGGGGGAGTTTCAGGGGTGTGCCAACACTCTGTGACATTCACAAAGGTGCAGAATGCTGGGTGAGGTGGGTGCATAAGGCAGTGGGGACTCTGCCATAACTGTTGCATGCCCCCTCCCGCAGTGCAGCCCCACCAGTCATGGGAACCCATAGCCTACCCTACCATATTGCCCCAGCCATCTGGTCAGGCAGGAAGGGCTGGGGATAGTCATTTTGGCACTCACCCAACATTTTACAAATTCAGGACCTGTGCCATCCCACAATCCCTTGCTCCATAGAGAGAAAGGGATTTACTGCAAGACCAGGTCAAGCATACAACTGGATACCCACATGTGTCCTCTGATCCACATTGATCCACTCCTCTATAATCCTGCACTCTGGGTAAGCTACAGATTGGTGTCTAGTGATCATGAATGCCGGCCACCACATGCCTGTACGGGGGTGCAAAGCTGCACACACCTCTCACAAATACCTAGTTCACATTAGGGCATAGCCCCAAGAATAAAATAAATAAATAAAAGTAAATGTGGTGTTGATGGCACCAAGCATGTTCAATCTGCTCTGGTTGCTGATGGCATAAGTCTTGTGGCCTACTCTTATGATCAGAGGCACATGTCTATTTTTTTTCTCTTTAATATCTGGGTACAGTCAAAGCCACTTATAATGATCTACTCTGTGAATAGCACATTTGTCTATTATAAGCAGCTGTCCTGAATAGTCAAAAGATGCAGTTTTACAATCAGTTATATTATGTGCGATACTGTACAACTTGTGACCATGTAGTCATGCTTTTCTGTCTCCTGGGTCTGCCATCTCTCAGTCACATCATTCAGGGCAGATTGCTGCCAAACTAATTTATTTTAAATGAAAGGAAGGTCAAAGCATGCCCCATTCTGCCAGTTTAGGATTTGATCACCCACAACATGCTCTTTTGCCTACCTGCCAGCCATACCTTGCTGCCAGATTCACAAACATGTCAACAAGCCTTTTGGGGCTAGAGACTCAGCAACCACTCACCCGCAGCATGGTATTCTGTTAGCCTACCATCCCTCTTGATTAAGCTCTGAACTGGGACAATTTTGTTTCAAATGCTGCTGCCAAATACATAAACAAGCAACCCAGCTTGACTGTTTCTCCAAACTGTGACTCACCCACAACAAGCTATTCAACATCAGGCAAATTGCAACAATCTTTTCTTATTTCACAAATAAATAGGTTATTAAAACACCACTTTGTTCTGATGCCAATAAGTAACACCTTCTTTTATGACTGGACCCACATTTATCTTTCTTTACAACATCATGAATGATGCAACTAAAACAGAACAATATTACAAGAGGTCACAGTAAACAGATCAAGTCATGTACATTCAAAACTAATAAAAGGAAACAATATTATGCTCAGAGGATTGTAGGAATTTGGAATAACTTGCCTGCTGATGTAGTATGGAGTGTGAAACATTTAGTACATTCAAAAACAGACTGTATGATTTCACGACAAGAGTTGGGATTAAGAATTATTGCCACTAACAAGGAAGGGAAGCAATAATAGACCATTGCTCTTTCTAAACTCCAATCAACATCCAATTATTTCAACAACTGGCATTTTGCGGCAAGCATCCATCCTTATGGGACAGCAAAAGAACCAAGCAGAAAAAGCTATCCAAAGCTTGTAGAGGTATGCTTAAAAAATGATGGTACAAAAAAAAGATGTTTAATAAAAAAACTAAAACAAATCGGATGTTCTAGATATCTCTTGACAAATCAAGAGTGACACTGTAAGACTTCTTTATATTCCAAAACTGGTCAGCTTCGCAGTTGTCAAACACAAAGATGTCTGGATGTGATAAGTGTCACAAATTCTCTACACACAAACACACACACACACACACACACACACACCTGCTAATTCACATACACACACACACATACACACCTGCTAATTTTGGCAAATTTACTGAGCTGGGGACTACAATTCACATTTTATTCACCAGGTGGATTGGGCAAATTCACATGGTGAATGATCAGTTCACATGATGAATAACAAAGTGAATTGTGTTGAATTAACCCTCCCTAAAACCCCACTTACACCATCCTCCCTCCTTCTCCTACACCCCGGCAAACATGACAGGGCAAATCCCCTTCTGGTTCCCCCACCAGCACTTATAAAATCTACCTGCAAATAAAGAAAATGGACACCCAGTTAGAGACGTTGCAAAGTAAAACTTCATGGGCTAAGTTTGGGTGAAGTCCTGAAAATTCACACTTTGCAAAGCATCGCAAGGCTTCTCCACACCTGCAAAACTTTGACTTTACCTGAATTGTGAAGATTTTACCACATAGTGTGGAATTTTGTCTGCAAAGGTCAGAATTTGTGAGCAAAACTCCTCACTACGCAGTGAATTTCTACACTTCGCGATCCATGAATTTTGCAAATTTCAAGAATTTGCACTTCATGAATTCCATGAAATTTGCGAATTAATTCGCAGAGCAAATTTTGTGGACTTTGCCCATCTCTACCCCCAGTGCAGAGCATCTGCTCTGTTCAGTGGCGGCTCCCATTTCATAATGGCTTTAATAAATGAATGGTGGCGTATTTGTTCCAAGTAAAACCAATCAGGTTTTACTAGGAGCAAAGATGTCACCAGTCATTTATCTTTGCTATTATGAGATGAGAGTCAGCGGTACAAACCAGAGCAGGCACTCCGCAGTGGGGGACCATATTCTTTATTTGCAGGATGATTTCATGGGTGCAGGTTGGGGGAGGTGGGTACAGTGTGTTTCACACATGTGTGGGGGGGAGTGATTTCCTTTTCAAACTGCCAGAGGCAGTTTTGCAAGTGCCATGTTTGCTGGGGAAGTGGGTAAAGAGGAGGGTGCAGAGTACTAGTTAGAGGGTGGAAGGGGTATAATCATAATTGTTATGTTCTTAAGTGGGGATAGGGGGTGGTCTCACTACGCAGTGGGTGGGAGGAAGTTTAAGAACAAAATCTGCCAGAGACGTTGTCAGCTGAGCCACAGACTTCACAACTTCAATGGTGACTTTAAAATCTGCAACATTTCTAGTCTGCAGTTGACAGTCTTGATTAGCTATTATACAATGGTGTGTGAAAATCCTGTAACCTCATTGATCAAAACATGTCACATAACTTTGGGTAAATCCTGTATAATCCACGACTGAGGAATGGCATTTATAAAAAACATAATTAAACACATTTTAAATTTATTTTATACATGGGTCCATTGTATAATTACAATAAGGCACTCCAGGGTGTAAATTATTGGGTGATTTGCCCACTTCTTGTGTGGTTAAGTCACTCGGCTGCACCTCATGACACACCACACAAGGCATGGGTAAATCCCCAATAACCCACACCCTGTTGTGCCTTATTGCTTAAAGAGACAATTCAAACATCCCATTTACCTATATTAGAGCAATGTAAACATCTGTAAAATGAACACAACTCACTGAAAATCTCACCCTGTAACTTTAGGTAATGATTTCACATGCCAGTCAATAATCTGAGATTAAGATGGCCTTTTCACCATCTGCTTGTGAAGTGTTGAAAGTTAGGAATTCCATGCCACTGGAATTAGATACAGTAACTGAAATATTTCTCTCTCTTTTTTGGTCTTTACTCTGAGGTAAGAAATTCCAGGAGACTGCTGGAACTGAAACATGCCTGCACAGGGATTTTATTAATCTTTCAGTCAAGTATTCTGGGTCTTTCCCATTAGAATGTTTTATAGAATGAAAGAGTTTATGCCAATGAAACATATCAGCTAAAGAGAGTCACCCAAATTGCTAATACATCATGTAACAATATACTTTATAGCCAAACCCAATAATTAATCTTACAAATTTATGTATAAGAATGTGCAAACAAACCAAATAAAGCAATCTACTACTGCAGCAGCACACAAAGTGGTCAATAAAGAAATGCCAGACTAGTGCTGTGTGAAATGATTAATAAGTGGAATTAGTGCAGAATGACTATTCCACCGGTGAAATTTCTGTCGGAATTTTGCTTGTTTGCCTGTGGAATTCCACTTACTGTGAACAGTATTTTTTTCTGTGGAAAATTATTCCACAACAATTTCCACAGAAAATATTGAGATCCATGGAACAGTGATTTTTCTGTGGAAAATCATTCCGCAACTATTATATGTTGTGGAATTCCTCCATTCCGTTTCTGACAGAATTTGGCCGAATTTTGGTGGAATTTTGAATATTCCATGGAACTTCATTCCACTGGAATTTGAAAATTCCACACTGCACTATGTCAAACCTAATGTTTTATGTAAACCTCTGAGGAAGTGCCCCCTTATGTGAAACATTAGGTTTAAAATTTTGTACTGACCGCCTCTTGTGCTTTTAAATATTTAAATATGTATGAAAACTTGGTTTTAATATATGTTTTGTGTTATTAACATAGAAACATAGAATTTGATAGCAGATAAGGACTACTTGGCCCACCTAGTCGGCCCGCTTTTTTCTACATACTGTATCACTGAAGATCCTGGCTTATTCCCCTCTTGTCTTATCACTACGGTTCTCTTATCCCTTTCCCATGCTTTCTTGAACCCTGTCACAGTTTTTGCCTCTATCAACTCTGCTGGAAGGCTGTTCCAGGCATCCACTACCCTCTCTGTGAAGAAGTACTTCCTCACATCTCCCCTGAATCTACCCTCCAGCTTCATAGCATGACCCCTTGTCCTTGAGCATCTTTTTCTGAAAGATGTTTCCCTCATGAACCTTATTTATACCTGCAAGGTATTTGAAAGTTTCTGTCATATCCCCCCTCTCCCTCCATTCCTCCAGTGTGTACATATTAAGGTCCTTCAGTTTTTCCTCATAGGGCTTTTGATGCAGACCATGCACCATTTTGATTGCCTTCCTCTGGACTGTCTCCACTCTTTCTATGTCCTTTCAGAGGTTAGATCTCCAGAACTGGACACAGTACTCAAGGTGAGGTCTCACCAGTGATCTATACAGGGGTAACACCACCTCACTTTTTCTGCTGGTGATTCCCCTCCCAATACATCCCAGCATCCTGCTAGCTCTCCTGGCTGCCTTGTAACACTACCTAGCCACCTTTATGTCATCAGATATCATCACTCCCAGGTCTCTTTCCTGTTTGGTGGTCATCAGTACCTCTCCTTCCATTTTGTACTCCTCCCCTGGATTTCTGTGCCCCAAGTGCATGATTTTGCACTGTTTTGCATTGAAGCCCAGTTGCCATACCCTTGATCACTCCTGTAACCTTTTCAGATCCCCTCTCGTTTTTTCACCCCCCCGAGTGTCTACCCTGTTGCAGATTTTAGTGTCATCTGTGAATAGGCAGGCCTTTCTCTCCAGCACCTCTGTAATGTCACTAATAAAGACATTAAAGAGGATCAGTTCCCAACAGATCCCTGAGGTACCCCACTGGTCACCAACCCTTCCTCAGAGTGAACTCTATTTACCATCACCCTCTGTCTCTTATCCCTTAGCCAATTTATTACCCAGTTTACCACCTTTGGGCCACATACTAGGCTACCCAGCTTGCTAACTAATCTTCTACGTGGGACAGTGTTGAAGGCCTTGTCAAAATCTAGGTAGACCACAACCACCACTTCTCCCTGATCCAATTCCCTGGTTACCCAATCAAAGAAATCTATTAGATTAGTTTGACAAGACCTCCTCCCCATGAATCCATACTGTCCCATGTCCTGTAAGCCACAGGATTCAAGATATTTATTTATTTTGACTTAAAAGTTGATAATCGGGAAAGGCACACTGAGTTGAAGCTCATTTCCAGGTGCAACCCAGGGTAGGGGATAAGGGAACAGTACAAGTTAACATAATCAAATACAGTTAAATAATACAGATGGGAAGAACAGCAGGTGATAAGCAGGCATACATGAGGAAAATCAGCAGTTACAGTAAATGCAGTTACAGCAGTTACAGGAAATACATGTAGTAGGATATAGTAGCTTACCTAGTAATATTCAATTTAAATAAGAGGACCTAGTAGCACATTGGCTATGAGGTGCAATAAGGTCCTTGGTAGTGGACGTGAGTGCACCAGTAAGTACAGCTGAGGTGGAGGACACAGCAACAAGTAGTGGACAAACAGGGTAGGAGTAGCAGCTGGAGTTGGCAGAATAATAGCAGGGCATGCTCAGTGTTGCTGGAGATAGCTAGCATTAGGGAGGGTTGTAACATTGGCATGGAGGGGGTGGGAGGTGCTTAAAATAATTATTGATGGACAGCACTGTAGGCAGGTTATGTACAGAGAGGGGGAGGGAGTTCCAGAGGGTAGGGAGACTATGGGCGAATGCTATTTTACTAGCGCATGTTCCGGAGGGTAGGGAGACAATGGGCGAATGCTATTTTACTAGAGCGTGTATGGGGTGTGGCCAGGGCAAAGGAATGGGGGTCACATGAGTGTAGGGAGTAGCCAGAAGGAGCTGGCTTTAATAAGGAGGAGAGGTAGGAGGGAAGGGTTTTGAACCAGAACTTAGCAATAAGGGTTGTACAATGAGCCAGGAGGCGATTAGCAAGAGAAGGCATGGAGACTGATTGGTAGAGGAGGCAGTGATGAGTGCAGTAAGGGAGATTTGAAGCGAGTCTGCAGAAAGCATGGAACAGAGGGTCTAGTTTGGCCAAGGAGGATTGCGGTGCTGAACTATAGATCACATCAGCATAGCTGAGTGAGGGAAGGATAAGCTTGGAAATTATTTCCCTTCTGATAGGAAGGGATAGACTATCTTAGTGCCTGTGAAGCATTCCTAATTTTATTTATTTATTTTATTTATTTGTTCTAGGATTACAAATACCTTTGAGCCGAGGCTCTTTTACAAAGGTTCCACGTCACTGGTACAATTGAGACAATCATAAGCAGAGATAACAGTTTATAAAATAAAAAAAAACACATAGTCTTATAGATGAAAAAAGAACAATAAGGTGAAACTTTGGGGAGGGGAAAGGGAAACGAGGAGGGTGAAATCAGGGAGACTAAGTGGATGGGAGAAAAGGGGAGTTAGGTTGGGGGGACAGAGAGAGGAGAGGTGGAAGGCGGATAATAATAGAGGTAGTGCAGCCGGGTGGCATTTGTCATGGGCCAGCAGGGGAGGTGAAGATGGGGGGGGGGTGCTGGCAAAGTGCAGGAGTAGATGTGGGTCCAAAAGGGCATCTTCAGCTATGGAACCAAAAGACATGTTTAGCCACAACAGTCACAGAGGTTGGAGCCAGTGAGTGTTAGGCGGAGACGAGTCTTAAAAGTGCTGAGCGATAGTGAGGATGAGACGTTGCTGGGAAGACCGTTGTACCAACTAGTGGTCTAGTAAGCAAAGGATCTTTGGCCTTGTGTTGTGCGGAAATGCAGGATTTGCAGAAGCTGAGGTTTTGATCCCCTGGTATGTCGGGTGTGGCTTCTCTGTTGTATGAGGGCACAGACTCCAGGGGGGGGCAAGGCCCAGCAAGATTTTCTTAGTAGTAATACAAGTTTGGTGTTTTATTCTATTGGCAAGATTCAACCATCCAGTTTGAGAATAGAGGTCACAGGTGTGACTTCAGCGTTGGGAGCCAGTGACAAGTCGACAGGCCTTGTTGAGGGCGGTGGATACACGTTTGAGTGCAGTGGTTGTAACAGAGCCGTAAATGATAATGCCATAATCAATGATGGATATGATGGAGCTCTGGACAGTGACAGTGAGGGCTTTGGGTGTCAGGTGTTTCCTATGATGGAACAGCAGGCCTAGCCGGGAGTTAGCGGCTTTGGCGACATGGTCAATGTGGGCAGTGTAGGAGAGGTGAGGGTCAGGGGTGATCCCGAGGTATTTAAAGTTTTTGACCTGTTCCAGTGCCGCACCTTGTCTGGTGATAACGGAGAGTTGGAAGTGCTTATGTTTATTATGGGAGCTGCTGAAGATCATGGCATTTGTTTTTTTTTGATTAAGGATCAGTTTGTGCTTTGTGAACCAATTCTCAACCGAGGAGAAGCTGAGTTGGAGATTTACTTGCAATTTATTCAGGTCCTGGTGTGTGGCAAGGATTACTGCATCATCAGCATACAGGGTGATATTTTCAGTGCAGGAGTCCAGTAGGGTGTTAAGGAACAGGCTGAAGAGTAGGGGGCCCAGTATTGAACCCTGGGGGACTCCAGGGAGGACAGGTTTGGAATCAGAGTGCACATCTCCAATTTTTACATGCTGGGAGCTGTTTCAAGATAGCTTTTGAACCAAGAGATTGAATCATTGGAGAGTCCAGCATTTTTAGTTGGCTCAGCAGGAGGGAGTGGTGGACAGTATTGAAGGCTTTGGTCAGGTCGATGAAAATAGCACCAGTTAGTTGTCCATTGTCGAGGAGCTGTGAATGGGCCGGTGAATTAAAGTTAGGCAGAGGATGTACTATATGACCTTTTCTAAAGCCATGTTGCTGTTTACAGAGAATATTATAATTGTCCAGATGCTCAGTAAGTTGGTCCGCTACTATCGCTCCAGTGCCTTCAATAGGAGGCAGAATGGAGATAGGGCGGAAGTTTGCACGGTCAGTCTTATCACCACTTTTGTGAATCAGGGTAACAGTGGCCATTTTCCATTTGTCCGGGAACTGGCTAGAGGAAAGAGAGAGATTAAAGATCTTGGTGAGGGGCCCAAGTACCTCGTCAAGCATTAGGGCCAGTAACTTGAGGTCAAGTGTGCCATTGCTTGTTCTAGATTTGCTGATGGCTTTGGCAACGTAGTTTCGGACTTGATGTTTCTCTAGTGCTTTAAAGTAGAAAGGTGGGTGACAGGCATGGGTGGAGGAGTTGGGGGGGATGGGAGTTGACATATCTTGGAAGAAGTCGGAAGGGAGAACACTGCTAAGGTCAGTGAAAGTGATGTTAAAAGTGTTCGCAATAGTTTTAGAGTCAAGTGTAGTGTGCCCATTTATGTTGAGTATGTTCGGGCAAAGATTTTGACTGCTTCCCAGTGACATCTTTAATGTTTTTCCAGAAATCCCTCCTATTTCCCCAGGAGTTAGTGAGGGCATTTTTATAGTAGTCGGATTTCTGTTGCCGATTGGATTTGGTGCAGTCATTCCGTGCCCGTTTATAATTCTGGATGTCGAGTTGCTTACTGGAGTTTTTAGCCAGTTCCCAGAGGTGGTCCCTGGATTTAAGTTTTTTAGGAGGTCTCCTGACAGCCAAGGGTTACTGAGCGATTTATCTTTATAACCAATTTAGGATGCAGTTTGTTGTGAATGGTATCTAGGTGTAGGGAGGAGTCTAGCTTGGGATCCAGCCACACTCCCAGATATTTGTGTGAGTCAACTGCTGTGATTTTGGAGCCATCTAGGGCATAAAGGGGAGGGAGGAGATGTCATTTGGGCTAGTTTCTGGGTGAAACCAAAGACCATAGCAACCATTTTTTGGTGTTGCATTTGAGTGATTTATCTTCAAGCCAGCTTATTGGGTTGGAGAATGGGTTCAACCTGGGCTAGGGAGGGGCCGGAAGCAAAGATAATGGTATCATCCACATACATTTGAACCTAGGATACTGAGTAGGTGGAGGGGAGGTTGTTTACAAAAATGGAGAACAGGGTAGGTCCAAGGATTGACCCCTGGGTAACACCAGCCAGAATAGGGAGTGGGGCTAATTTGGTTTCTCCAAGCTGGATAAATTGAAAACTATCTGTGAAGTATGCCTTGAACCAGTCAGTAAATGATGTGGATAGTCCTATGGCTGAGAGATCCTCAAGGAGAAGATTATGGGTCACAGAATCAAAAGCCTTGGCCAAATCTATAAAGATGGCAAGTGTCAGATGACCCTTATCCATGGCCGAGTGGATGAAGTTGGTAAAGCGGAGAAGGGAGATGTGGAGTGAAGGCGATGGAAGCCAGACTGGTATGGTGTCAGTATATCCTTGGAGGCAAGGAAGGAGTTTAGACTTTTAGAGGTGAGGATTTCCAGGAGTTTAGAGAGGAAGATAAAGAGAGAGATGGGCCTGTAGTTTCCGTGGACAGATGGGTCACCCCCTTTGTGAAGTGGGATGACTTTGGCTAATTTCCAGGCCTTAGGCAGGGAGCAGGTGGAGAAGGAGAGATTGAAGATATGTGTAATTGGATGGTCTATGGTGGGAGCAGAGATTTTCAAGAGAATGGGATTTATTCCATCTGGGCTTTGTTTGGAGGAATTCAGAGACTTTAGGGCACGAAGCACCTCTAAAGGGGTGAGGGGGGAAGGTGTGTTTGGGTGGGTGAGAAGAGAGGTTCACACCTGTGCTGATGGAAGGGGTGGGGGGATTTGATAGCCAATTGATCCTGAGGGTGACATACAGGTGTCTAGGTGGAGGGGATAATGGTGTGGGGGGTTGCCCTTGGGGTAAGGCACAGGTAATGAAGAAGTGGTTTATGGAAGTGGCTACTGTACAAGGGCCATCTTTGGTGGGGTCAGAATATGGGGTGGAGCATGTTGAGTGGAACCGAGCAGGGAGTGGAGAGTTTTCCAGAAGATAGGTGGGGTGGGATGGCAGTCCTCAAGCTGTGACTCACAGAATCCAACTTTAGTAGAACGCACAGCCTGAGTACATGCAGTCCTCAATGTTCTGTTTGTTTGAAGGTCAGAGGCATTGCAGGAGGCTTTAAATACTTTCCAAGCTTTATCTCTGGACTTGAAAAGCTTCACTGGTTGGGAGGAGATCCAGTGGAGATGCCTGAGCTGGAGATGCAACTTTTTTAGAGGGGCATGAGAATTCCATACACCTAGGAAAGTAGAGATGAAGGGTGCCAGTGTGGATTCAATGTCCAAAGCAGTGAAGACTCAAGACCAGTCGGCCAGGTAGAGATCGGACAGTAGAGCCTGCTGGTTGAGGGACCTTAGAGGCCTTAACCACATATACTTGGGCTGAGCAGGGGGCGGGTGATGCTTCCTGATGCGAAAGGTGATGCAATGGTCACTGAAGGCATCAGGTAGGGTATCAGCTGAGGAGATGTTTTGGGGGTGGGTGGTTAAAATCCAGTCCAACAATGATTGGTTGGGGGAGCGAGGATTGAATCTGGTAGGGTTGGTAATGAGCTGCGTGAGGTTAAGGGATTCAATCTCATGCGTGATGGCTTTAAAATGCTGTGCAAGCCAGTTAGTGTTGATGTTGCTCAGGATTAGTTGTTCAACCACGGTGGCTGAGGATGTTAGGGCTGCTAGTTTGGAGATCAAGGAGGAGGGAAGGACACTAGGAGAGAAGTAGCAAACTGTGACAAAAAGGGGAGAGGAGGAAGGAAACACTAGCTTGGAGAGAAGGATCTTGTGGGATTTTAGGGCGACCTCCCGGGAGACAAAGGATGCAAGAAAGGAGTTGCTGGTATAGATGGCAACACCACCCCTATGCTTACCCCTGTCCTATCGGAAAATAGAGTATCCTGGAATGGTGACTGAAGAGTCAGGGATTTTAGTGGATAGCCAAGTCTCAGAGATACAGAGGATATTGGGGGAGCATTGGAATATCCAGGCTTTGATGTGATCTAACTTTGGTAGCAGGTTCCTTGCATTTAGGTGGTAGATAGCCAGCCCAATAGTGTTGTAAATGTAGAGGCCAAGGCAACAGGCCTGGGTTGGGTTCACTATCACCAGCCAATAACAGCAGGGAGAGTAGGATGCGGTGGGGATATAGCAGGTGGGAGAAATGGGGGGGAGAGATTGGGTGGTATGGGGGGAGGAACCTAGCAAGCAACGCTCATGGTTTGATAGGAGGCAGAGTGTAGTGGTGCTGAGAGAGTTTAAGACCCAGCCAGCTTGAAGAGAGAGAGAGAGAGGGAGAGGGAGAAGGAGAGGGGGACAGTATGTCTTCTGAGAAGTGGAGGAGTTCAGCCTGTTCAAGGGAAAGTATCGAGGCTGAGAGGTCAGTTGACAGAAGTGTGCCTGACAGGAGGATGACTACTGCTAGTGGGAGTGAGGGTTTCATTATGGCATGGATCTTAGGTGAATAGCTCTGAGAGGTAACGCTGGTGGGGGCTGGGTTGTTGACTAGCTGTGGCCATGGGGCTGGTATGGGGGGACTTAAGCTTGTGCTCCAGTTAGGTTAAAGATGCGATGGACCTCACGTCTCTTGAAGAGGAGATCCTAAATGGGAGCATAGTAGGAGGAGGGGCAGTGCTGAGGTGGGAAGTGTGTTTAATAGACAACGAGGCCAGGGAGGGTGGGTGGGACACAATACAGGGTTACAGAAGCAGTTTAAAATTACAGAAACAGTTTCGGCAGTTTAAAAATGAAGCACTGAAGCACCAAAATTACAGCAGAGAGCCAGTCCAATGAGGAGAGACCTGCAAGCGGCGGCATCTAGTGAGGTGGTAGGTCTTAGCAAGGCAGCCGATCGTAGTTTGCGGTTCTGAGTCGAGGCTTACTAGGATTCAAGTGGGCATACCTGAGTCTGGGCAGTGGGTCGGGGTTCCAGGAGCAGCCGGCATGGATTCAGGACGGTGCTGCTAGCAGTGGGGCACCCTGTTGGGGGCAAATGAGTCCTGGAGAGGGAGAGAAGAGAGCAGCAGTCAGTTAATATGCACCAGGAAAGTAATCAGGGAGCTGAAAGTGGGGGTGTCTGGGATAGAACAAAAGAAAGTGGAAGTATGTGTGGAAAGAGGGTGGGAAAGAGTAGGTAGAGAAAGAAATTTTGGGGGGCAAGAGCCGAGGATGAGGTGCCAAGCTCCCAGAGACAAAAGAGAACAGATTTAGCTGGATGGGTAGGTGGGAGATGTCAGCAATGACCAGGGGAGTCAAGAATTAGCAGGTTAGGGGGAAGGGAGATGTGGGCAGCT